>AP025070.1:9685867-9876451 GCA_036186865.1 Eustoma russellianum
GGATCCGAGTTTCCCAAGCTCTATGCTGTTGGGGAATTCTGCAAGAGTCTTACCGCCTTCTTGATTTACTATATTTGAGTCTTTTGAGTACTTTGGTATTATATTCCGCGCCGAGGATTTGTGCTTGTGGGCCGGGGTGAATATTGCAGACCAGCGAATCTGGTGGTCGACAATCGTTCGGACTTGGTCAAAGTTGTTGCGGCACCTGTAATAGGACAGAGGACTTATCGCGATGCCCGCGGACCAATTTACGATGTCTCCGTCGTTGACGTTCGTCAAGCAGGCCACGTGGATTGGCCACGGTCTTCTTCGGCTAATGAGACCTCGATCTCGAAGCCTTCGGAGTATCTTTTTGATAGGCGCCTCTATTTGTATGGGGAATTCACTGTGGATAGATCTCGCCCAGTGTCCACCTTCTTCCTCCGCGCCTTCAGACCCACGTGAGTATACAATGAAAACTTCCGAGCATGAATAAAAGAAAAAGAAAAAAAATAACGAAAGGGAAAAAGATATTAGTGGAGGATAAAATTAAATAAATAAAAGAATGAAGTAGGTGAAAGCCTAGGGAAGATAAAATAAAGTGTAGAAGCCTAAAATAAATTCTAAATAGATATTATAACGGTAGAAGATAAAATACAGTAATAACCCCACACAGTATAAGGTAGCTATGCAATATAGAACGAAGCATGCAACATAGGAGAAAAGGAAGTGTGAAAGTGTGCACCATTCATAACACGTGCATCCCTTCTTGGCGAATGACTTCACGTTACGGCGCGATGATCGCTGACTCCATGTTTCGAGGGATGTCCGCTGACTCCATGTTACGGAGCGATGACTGCTGACTCCACGTTACGAAGCGATGAGCAGGACAGGGCATGCATAACATATCATGGAAAGAAAAGAGCATGTTGTGTGGGATAATAATGTTGTTGCGTGTGACAGGTAGTGAGAACAAGCATGCATCATGAAGTTGCCATTGCATTTGATTGGATGAGTGTGTTTATCTTATGCTTCAATTATTATTTAGTATCTATATATATGTTCTTGATTTTCTTTATATGTTTATGTATTTTGTGAGTATGATTCCTTTTTAGAAAAAGACAGGTAACCTACGGGTGATTTTTCAATCACTCACCCCTACTACTAATCCTTCCACAGGTGAGCCTGAGTACGACTATAGCTTCCTAGAGGACGAGTCAGATTGATCTAGCTAGGAGAGTAAAGCTTACGAGGGGTTTACTTGGGAGACATTTGATGGATTTCACAGTTGTTCTTTTAGTCACACTTTAGATTTCCGATTGACATGTCAGGGTTTCGTCAGCCCTAAACTATTATTTATTTTCGTATTGGGCTTATTTATATAAATTCAATTTGATTGTTTTATTATCATTTCTGTGAAAAAATTATTTACGTTATTTCTGACATGTAAGAAGTTTGAACGACACTTTATAGTTTTCGTAGTAGACAACGGTGGGTGCATTGTTCTCGAAGTTAGAGTTTGGGAGCGGGTAGCTACACTAAACTCCCATTTCCCCCTTAAAATCATCCTCTCTTTTCATCTCATTCACAAATCCTTGCTTCCTTCTTCCTTCACCCCCAAAAATCTTCATCCTTTGCAAATCCTTACTTTCTTCTTCCTCGTTGAACCATCATCTATGGCGTTTAAAGGAGAAGGCAGTGGAACAAAAAGGGCAAGAACCCAACGAGCTAAGAAAGGAAAAGCTCCAACGGTTATTGTTGAGACGGAAGAGGTCATTGCAATCCGAAATGACCTCAAGAGACCCCATTTTTCTTTGCTTGACATGAATAACAAAGACATCAATAAGAAGCCAATTGGTCTAGGTGTTGGAGTTCACTTTTGTAAGTTCTCTCAACTTCTGTTTGAGGAATGGGAAGCAAATCAAAAGGTCACTGTTCCACTAAAATTGGTCAAGCTTTCCGACATCAAGGATCACCGAGACGTTGGACCCATCTACACCATGTTAAAGGAGAAAGGATAGGCCAAATTATGGTCCACTTCCGGTATCGAATCCGTCTCTACTAAGTACACTCAGATGTTCTATTCAAACCTATGGATAAACCATCGCACACATGATGAACCTTTCTATTTAAATTCTGTGATAAATGGTGTTCCAATCAAATTTTCTATTCAAACTTTTGTCAAATTTATACATCGTATGCAAACGAACAGTATGCAGAAGAAAAACAAGCGAATGATCAAACCAGAAAATTACTCACAATGAATTTGAATGTGGAGCCAAGCTTGAATACACCAAGCATATACCGAGGAACACCTTTTACTTCATAGAGAAAAATCCAGAAAAATTAACTTCCTACACCTCCGGAATGCTCTGCTATTTAACTAGAAGCAACTAATCAAAAGTTAGTTACAAAGTCACAAGATTACTATAATGCCCCTACTCACTACGCTAGAGTCTTTTAACCACCGAGGACATTCTTGTCAATTCAACTCTTTTAAACTCTCTTCCTGCGCGCGTCCTCTTCCCTTTATTTTCTGCATTGCCCAGCACATTGAGCAGCTAATCCACACGCTTGCACACAGCCAACGAACGCAGCCTCAAGCTCCAAACTTCTTTACCACACAATCACAGTCATCTACAATTGATACCTCGATCACTCATCATCCTTCTCACTTTTGTTATGCAGCATTGCCTTCACACCTTCAACACCCCCCCTCAATGCTGGCACCTCATAAATGTTACACATTCCAAGCGCATCAGTTAAGCTAGCCAACCTTCGTGAATCAAGTGCCTTTGTTAACAAATCTGCTAATTGATACTCTGTCCCGATAGGCATTGGTATAACAATGCCTTCTTGATACTTGTCCCTTGTGATGTGGCAATCTATATCTATATGTTTCGTCCTCTCATGAAACACCGGATTTTCAACAATATAAATCGCACTCTTATTGTCACAAAAAATCTCAACTGGATCTTTATGCATTACTCCTAAATCCCTCAACAAATAGAGAATCCATTGAACCTCACACGTGGTGGAGGCAAGAGCTCTATACTCCGCTTCAGAAGACGACCTTGAAACTGTTGTTTGTTTCTTGGCTTTCCAAGAAACCAGTGAATTCCCCAAGAACACACAGTAGCCTGTCACAGACCTCCTTGTTTCTAAACATCCTCCCCAGTCTGCGTCCGAAAATGCTTTCAGTTTGAATTCCCCTGTACTAGGAAACAGTAGGCCTCTCCCAGGAGTGTTCTTTAAGTACCTTAAGAGTCTGTGAGCTGCAGCTAAGTGTAATTCAGTTGGCTTGTCCAAAAACTGGCTGAGTTGTTGTACCGTATAAGTAATGTCAGGTCTGGTAATAGTCAAATACAACATCCTTCCAATCAACCTCCTGTATGAAGTTACATCTGGGATCAAAGCTGAATCACCTTAAGAGTCTGTGAGCTGCAGCTAAGTGTAATTCAGTTGGCTTGTCCAAAAACTGGCTGAGTTGTTGTACCGTATAAGTAATGTCAGGTCTGGTAATAGTCAAATACAACATCCTTCCAATCAACCTCCTGTATGAAGTTACATCTGGGATCAAAGCTGAATCATCATGAGAAAGTTTGAGATTCTGTTCCATAGGAGTTTTAGCGGGCTTAGATGCCAGGTTTCCTGTCTCTTCCAGCAAATCAAGCGTGTATTTGCGTTGGCACACCATCAAGCCCCCCTGAGACCGGGCAATTTCTAAGCCCAGAAAAAAACGCAAGGGACCAAGATCCTTAATTTTGAAAGTACTATGCAGAGTGTCCTTCAAAGTTTGGATAGCAGATAAAGAATCACTAGCAACAACTATGTCATCAACGTAAACCAGTAGGACAAGAAAAGACTGAGAAGACTGCTGAATAAACATGGTGTAGTCATGTTTAGATTGTGAAAAACCAATAGAGAGCAGGAAGGATGTAAGTTTGGCATTCCATTGGCGACTGGCTTGCTTAAGGCCATAAAGCGATTTGTTGAGCTTACATACCGCATTAGGATAAGGTGGTGGAACACCTTCTGGAAGGCTCATGTAAATCTCTTGGTGCAAATCTCCATGAAGAAAAGCGTTATTAACGTCCATTTGGTGAAGGTGCCAATGCTTGATAGAGGCCATGGCTAGCAACAGTCTAACAGTAGTCATTTTGGCTACGGGTGAAAAAGTGTCTTCATAGTCAATGCCTGGCAACTGTGTATAACCCTTTGCCACGAGCCTTGCTTTATAGCGTTCTACACTACCATCCGCCCTGCGTTTAATCTTGTAGACCCACTTGCAGCCAATGGGTCTCTTGCCAGGTGGTAATGGAACCAGGGTCCAGGTATCATTAGCATCCAAGGCTGCTAGTTCATGAGCCATAGCCTGCTGCCACTGCACTGACTCTACTGCCTGATGATAAGTAGCAGGTTCTTGCTGCAAACTGATATTAAGTACATAATTTTTATATTCAGGAGCTAAATGAGAGAGTGAATAATGATTGTCAAGGGGGTACACAATATGATCAGTGATAGATGCAGGAGAGTCCAGAAGAAGTTGATTACAGTGATAGTCATCAAGATAGGAAGGTTTCTTTCTAATTCTAGGCTGAGGCTTATCAGAGGCAGGAAAAGTTAAAGAAATTTCAGGAATAAGAGTGGGTAAAGCAGAAGCAGTCTGTGGTGTTAAGGACTTAGGTGGAGAAGGAGAAGTGGAGTTACTGGGTGACAATGAATCAGAAGATGAAGGAACAGATGGAATAGAGTCCGTGGATGAAGAAGTGGATATATCATGTGAGAGGTGATTCTGTGGAATGGAAGTAGTCATTGGCACAGGCAAGGGGCTGGTGCAATCAGTAGATGGAAAGAGCTGAGGTGTTGATAGCTGGAAAGGGGGTTGATCAGATTCAACAGATGTGCTCTTGTAAGGAAAAGACAACTCATGAAATTGTACATCTCTGGATACAAAAATACTCTTTGTGTTCATATTCTGCAAAATATAGCCTTTGGTGTTTGGTGCAATACCCAGAAATAAGCAAGGGATGGACCTCGGAGAAAACTTGTGTCTATGAGGATCTGTATTGTATGCATAGGCCTGACATCCAAAGACCTTTAAACTGTGATAAGGAGGTACCGAGTGATAAAGCATTTGAAAAGGAGATTTATGTTGAAGGACTGGCGTAGGAAGTAGATTAATGAGGAATGTAGCATGAAGGACAGAAAAACCCCAAAGAGACATAGGCAGATTAGCTTGGAATTGTAATGACCTGGCCACAACTAGGATATGTTGATGTTTTCTCTCAACCAAACCATTCTGCTGCGGAGTATAAATGCAGCTCGTTTGGTGTTTGATTCCATGTATCATGTAAAATTCATTCATTTGAAATTCCTTTGCATTGTCAGTTCTTATTGTCTTGACATGTCTCTCAAAGTGAGTATTTACATATAAGCAAAAACTTTGCAGAATACGCCTAGTTTCTTCCTTGGATTTCATCAAGTACACCCAAGTGAATCTTGTACAATCATCTACTATAGTGAGAAAATATTTCTGAGAGTACAAAGTGGGAAATCTGTTTGGACCCCACACGTCTACGTGTATCAAATCAAACGGTTTATCAGAAATAGAACATGATGTGGGAAAAGGCAGTTTATGTAGCCTAGCCAAAGGACAAATAGTACAGGGAATGTGAAGAGGATCTGCTGGAATAGAAGCATCTTGTTGCTGAACTTCTTTGGTTCTTGCATGAGAAGCATGTCCAAGTCTATAGTGCCATAATAGGGAGAGTGAATCATTTGCAGAGGTTAAGGCGGTATGCTGTGTCAGCTGATCATCCCCACAAAGATAGTATAGTCCATGTGACACTTTAGCTAAACCAATCATCCTCTTGGACAATTGATCCTGGATCAAACAAGAAGGTCCATTGAATTGGATAGTCAGTCTGGGATTAGAGGCCAATTTGCTTAGGGAAAGCAGATTAAAAGAGAAGGATGGCACGTACAGAACATCAGTCAATGTGAGATTGTTGTTGATCACTACTATGCCTTTACGTATGGCTTGAACAGAAAGATTATTTGGAAGTTTTATGAAGATATGATTGACAGGTTCAGAAGATGAAAACAGAGATAGATTATATGTGATATGATCAGTAGCTCCTGAATCTAAAATCCATGTATTTAAAGTATCAGTTACAGTATTACCTGCTAGCTTCTCAACCTTGGCAGACAAGACAGTACTGGAGCCAGCAGAGCCTATGTCTCCCTCTTGGCTATCTTCCATTCTGTTCAGCCAATTCATGAGTTTTTGGTTCTGCTGTGGTGTCAACGTCAGTGACTGGAATGTCCTCACTTGCTGATCAGCTTGAGAGGTCTGAGATTCTGCATCACCAACTTCAACCAGGTTTGCTTGGCCCTTAGGCTTAAAGCCTGGTGGAAAACCATACTTCTTGTAGCACCTCTCAGCAGTGTGCCCTATCATTCCACAATGCGTGCACTGAAAACGCTTCGTGCCATCCGCATAGAACCTGCCACTTCCTCTTCTATACCCCCCAGTCTGCTGTCTCCCAGCATAGGCATTTGCTGCAAAACCTTCATTCGTTTGTTCCTCAGACATTAATGCCGTTGGATTGGCATCAAAGGATATCATTCCTGCGTCAGACACCACCTTCCTCTCGTACTTTAGAGCCATGGAAAACGTTGTGTTAATATCTGGTAAAGGAGTCATAACGAAGACCTGTGATTTAACCTGATCAAAACTGTCATTCAAGCCTTTGATGAATTTGATGACATAGTCACTTTCTACAAACTGTTTCATCTTACCTCCAACATCACACCTACAGCCTCTACACATACACACAGGTATTGGTCTTACAGACATCAGCTCCTCCCAAACAACCTTCAGCTTCGTAAAGTACTCATTAACACTAAGGTTCTCTTGCCTAATTCCATAGAATGTCTCCAGCAAATCAGAGAGCCTAAATGGATCCGTACTTCCATACCTTAGCTTTAAATCTTTCCACGCATCAACTGCACTGTCAAACCACATTATGCTCTGTGCAATTGAATGAGACACAGAGTTCATAATCCACGATTGAACCATCGTGTTCACCTGTCTCCAAAGAGGAAATTCAGGATCCGTAGGTGCTGGTTTAACAATAGTTCCATCGATGAAGCCTATTTTATTTTTAACCACTAACGCCATTTCAAATGTACGGCTCCAAGTGTGGTAATTATGCGGAGTTAACGCTGGCTGTGCTAGAACAATGGCGGGGCTATCATTAGGGTGGAGGTAGTAAGGATTTTGCTGTGGATTCTCCAATCCTTGTGGCTGACTACCTCTAGACGAAGACGCATTCGAATTAACATTCATCGTATATCAATTAATCAACACCGCCTCAACTACGAACGAAAATTTCAAACACACAAGCAAAACACCAACAGAAATCTTCAAACGCAAACGCGCGAATCATCCGTATCAGAAATCACAGCACGAAGAAACACAGATTCCAGCTCTGATACCATGTCAAATTTATACATCGTATGCAAACGAACAGTATGCAGAAGAAAAACAAGCGAATGATCAAACCAGAAAATTACTCACAATGAATTTGAATGTGGAGCCAAGCTTGAATACACCAAGCATATACCGAGGAACACCTTTTACTTCATAGAGAAAAATCCAGAAAAATTAACTTCCTACACCTCCGGAATGCTCTGCTATTTAACTAGAAGCAACTAATCAAAAGTTAGTTACAAAGTCACAAGATTACTATAATGCCCCTACTCACTACGCTAGAGTCTTTTAACCACCGAGGACATTCTTGTCAATTCAACTCTTTTAAACTCTCTTCCTGCGCGCGTCCTCTTCCCTTTATTTTCTGCATTGCCCAGCACATTGAGCAGCTAATCCACACGCTTGCACACAGCCAACGAACGCAGCCTCAAGCTCCAAACTTCTTTACCACACAATCACAGTCATCTACAATTGATACCTCGATCACTCATCATCCTTCTCACTTTTGTTATGCAGCATTGCCTTCACACCTTCAACAACTTTCTGTGACAATTTTCAAGTGAGAAATAAAGGACTACATAAGTTCGATGACTATGCTTGGGACACAGAATGTATGGGCTGGATGAAGAAATGGTAACCGACCGTTCGAAGGGCCACAAATTTTTTAAACCTTTACACTTACTGCTTGATCTTTCATTTTGTGACCCAGCAAGCCTTGCTTGAGTTCATTTCTGAGAACAATGTGGTACCAAAAGCTGTACTGTTTCAGAGTATCCCTTGAAATCGATGTATGGACAGTCACAAGAAATGATTCAAATGGAAGCGAGGGATGGTTATGAGATATATCAAGACCAATCAAGAACATAGTCTCTTTTATCCCTATATTAAGTTATGAAACTTGATGGCTTTTTCAAATGCTGATTGGGATGTCTATGAAGAAACCAGAAGCTCAGGCATGGGATATGTCGCATATATAGGCAAATCTCTTGTTTCGGGATGCCAAAAAGAAGACCAAAGTCTCTAGAAGTTCAGCTGGAAGAATGCCAGACATGCATCCAGAACCTGTGAACTGTATTGATTGGAATACCTCCTTAAAGACATGGACTGGAAGCTCTATGGCTCAATGCCTTTCTATTGTGATAGAAAAGGTGTCATTCACATTGATAAAAAAAGAGTTTTTCCGGAGCACTAAACTCCCGCGTTTGTGCAGGATTGGAGGAGGAAACGGATTGCTTCGCGAACTGATGTATGCAGACTTACCTTACACTTTGTGCAATATGCTATTTCTGCAGCTCGACCTCAACGTCACAAAACAGCAACTTTACTAGTAGCTCTAAGGCGCCCCCTCAATCATTCACATGGCTGAAAATGTTTATTTTTTTGAGAGGATGAAGCATATTGAAAATTACTATGCGTATAGACATTAGCTTGTACATAAAGATCAATTTTATCTAGTTCTATTTTCTGGTTTGATGTCATCACTAACACAAGTATAACAATTATGGCATTCTCTCTAGTTGAGTTCATTCTTGTGGCATAAGGTATAGTTTATTTTTTATTCTTTTTTATTTTAAAAAGAAATTAGAGAAAAAAATCGACATCGGAGTAAACGAAATGCTGCTCAACCGATATATTTAAAAACTTTTCATAAATATAGCATTTGTTAACCTCCTTAACACAAGATATTATTGATAACCTTTATTAAATGTAGCATTTATTAACATCCTTAAGAAAAGCTTTTCTCATATCGACACATCAATGACTCTTTATAGAAATTACATTAGCCCATTTAGGAGCAATGAAACTTTATGTCCATACTTTATTTGTGACACATGCAAGTGTGTCACAACGCTGTTCTCACAAACCAATCTATTTTCTTGAAACTACACTTGCTTTTTCATCTCCTCAATTCTTGTAGACAGCACATTCAACTTCGCTCTGACGAACCTATCAATTTGCTGGAGATCTTCAACGTCCAATCCTTGATCCTTATGTCCAGCCAACCACCGGCTCACGCAACCGGCCACCTCTTTGCGCCGGTTCTCCATTTGGACCCTTTTCATTTTGTCCTGTAACTTGTTCATACGTTCTTCGTAATACTCTTCAGGATTTTTCATCTTTCGGGTTCGCTCCATCTCCGGCATCTCCTGAAACCTTCTGATCACTTTCTCCACTTGCTCGCGCTCCGGAGGCCACGTCACTTGCTCATTGCTAAAAGGGTTGTTAACAATAATACAACAATCAACAGCACAAAGCGTACTTACCTCATAAGCCTTTTGAAGCAAAGTGTTCCTTCTTTTCATGAATCTGGCTCGCATGTCTAAACGTTTGTTTCCCATGGAGTGGGATGAAGGATTGGCAGCATCCATTTTTTTCTCTGTTTGACACGGTTTGTTGTGATGTTTTCCTATGAGAAAAAAGTTGCTTATATTGAAAAATATGTGGGGACAGGATTTTTTTTTGTCCCACTAGATCTGTAGCAAAATTTCGCACAATGATGATTATCCATGAATGCATTCATTCTAGAATATATATTGAGAGGGGAAATTTTGTAATACTCCAGGACCAAGTATACTAGTTGATCACCAATAAATTGTAATATATATATATATATATATATATATGGTTTTTCGTAATTAGCGATTAACATCTGATTGTCACATTTTATTCTTACTTACAGTATTTTATTAGACCACTAGCTGCTCTTACTTGTTTATGTTATGTTCAATATGTCTCTCCATAAAATATATCGTCATTTCTTTTACATTAACATACTTGATTAAAGATGACTATATATATATTTTTTTAGTGAAAGACGGGCGGCACCGTCTGGCGTTTTATTAATCTTTCCCTCACTTATGGCGGAGGAATACCGTGGTTACATGGCTTGTAGGAGACTCTCCTACATGATTAAAACGAATTATATGAATGTGCTATAGTTCATGTGCTAGAAAAAGAAAAGCAATGTAAAAGAAAGAACAAAGTTTGAGAATGAAAATGCGAAAAAACCGAATAGACTTTATGTATTGTATGTTGCGATGAACTTCTTCAGCGATGCGTCTAGAATTGGCGATGGAGTTGGCGGTGTAGATGCCGTTGCCAAGAGCGCAGGCTCCATAACATGAGCCATCATTTGCCCAGAGTACACGATCATCAAAAAGAATCAGAAAATATGAAATAGCAATACAAAGATTATGGAAATTAGTTGTGAATGACATACCCCTGTTGCCTGTATTCACCACGAATACAGGCAACATCCAAGTCTTGATGCATTGTTGGCATGTAGGGAAGGCGGCAATGAACCTCGCATAAAGAATAAAGAACGCTTTATCTGTAAACAAATGGCAAGAAGAAGCAAGAGAAAATGTATAGATAGAATGCATACCGACGTTGCCTATATCCACATGTGATATAGGCAACATGATCGCAAGAAAGCCAACCCAATGGGAGACATCGATCAAAGACGTAAATGGGGTGTCGAAATGTCCAATAGAATTGCTCCCCGAACTTCGCATGGCAAATCAGCGAGTAAATGAAATGTAAGTGCACCCGACGCCGAAAGACCATATCTTGCCAAGGAATGTCCGTATTTGTTTCACGCGGACAATATTGCAGCGTAGAAGCATTTAGGCAAAGAAAGCTTGTGGCATGACGTAGATCACTCTGCAAAGGACCAGTGTAGCGTTTTATATTCGATAAACATGCCAAAAGCATCTTGCAATCGGTCTCCACAACCAGTTTATCATAATGGGGCATATAGAACAACAGGCTGTACGTCATCGCCATGAGCTCCGCCCTCAGAGGCGAAGTAGACGGAAGAGAAAAGGTGATACCCGATATGAATTCTCCCAAATCATTCCGTAGAATGGCACCAGAAGCATAACCTAGCCTTCCCACTGAAGCATCAACGTTGAGCTTGAACCGACCGGAGGGGGGTAGTTTCCAACGCACAATGCGATGCCGTCGCTGAAGCAAAGAGGGGGAAAATCTGCGTGTGATCAGCTGCGGTAGGGATTGGGAAAATTTCCGCCTTTTAATTGATAAACACCATGTGTATATTTGTTCTCTGGCGCGCTCAAACATATGCCGATACGAGAATAAGTTTGTGCCAAATCGAATAGATGCATATTCCTTCCAAATGACCCAGGTAATAAGTGCTGGAACAGTGGCGCGGAGCTGACCTATCATTGTAGCGGAAGAAGATGTTCTCCACCAACGTATGAGATATGCTTGTATAGTGGATCTACGAGGAGATGGTCCGTCAAGTAAACCAGAAATGTCGTCCCATAGTGACATAATAGAGGGACAACTGAGGAAGATATGATCTTGGTTATCCGAGTGATTCTTGCAGAAGACACATTGCGACGGAAATGCAGTTTACCAGGCACACAAATTATCCACCAAAGGCAGTGCTCTGCTCCAAAGTTTCCATAAGAAAGTTTTTGCTCCTGATGGTAAAGTTAGCCACCAGATAAATGTGTGGCAATCAATGTCAAGGAAATGGACACATATCTGTGTGTTCTACAACAACAACCACCATACCGGGTATATCTCAACGACACCAAAAGTTATCGCTACGGTCTAGGGAGGGTGAGATCCAGGCAAACAATATCTCCATCCCAAAGGATATAAAGTTTTCTTCAAGTGAGACCTACAGCATGTACCTGTACAGATGACACAATAATAGGAATACGGTGTGCTAGTGTACTAGCGAAGGGATTTTAATAAACACAAATCCCTAAAGCGATTTCCATTTCCAATAGAATCAAGGACACAATCTTCCTTGACTTTGGAATATGATGGAATAAAGCACAATGATTCACTAAATTAGTTGCGCTTCTTATATTGTGAAGTAGCAGTTGATCGACACAGTTTGACACAATTTTCATTATGGGTCATCGGGAAGCAACACCTATGTGTTTCTAACACATGGGTATGGTTGTGTACATCCGAGCCCTCTTCTAGCGACTACCAACTGAGGATGAAGAATGATGAGAAGATTGATTCAAGATTTTGTGTTATAGATGGATGTTGCCTCATTTTATGCACAGGGGACGAATTTATGGAGGGAAACAGTTGAAGATGGGCAAGGGGGTCAAATTTATAGAGGGAAATAGTTGCATATGGAAGGGATAAAGGAAAGAAGTTATTTTGTCTTGGTTCAATTTTGGCGATAAACTGTCTGGAAACCGGCTGCAGCAGCCAAGCAGCCGGTTTCTGGTGTTAATTGAGTCACGCTGAGCCACTTTTAGATGATCTATGAAGTTTGACAACGTTTAAATGTTAAATGTAAAATTTGAAAAACATTTACATAATAAGTGAAAATTTTCGGTGTAAATTCTCCCTGCTGCCTTCGATTGCACTTTGAGTCGTTTGTTTTCTTTATGCATGTCTTGTGTCAGAATCAAAAAAAATCGATGTCAACCGTCATTTTTGTTTGGAATCCCTCCTAGTTGAAGAGTCCCAATGTTTGGAGTCAAAAGACAATTACAACATTGGAGAGTTCCAATGTCTTAAGTCAAACACAATTACAACATTAGAAAGTTCCAACAAATGAAGTTGGAATGAAGCTTTGGTTATCCAAGAATGTTTAATGCTTGGAAGACTCTAGGAAGGCCTTGTGCATTGAAAATGCACAAGATGGAGCACTATAAATAGAAGTGTTGTGTGGAACAAATGCAAGAGAGAACAAGAAGAGAAGAAGAAAAAATAAGAGAGACAAATACAAGTGAGGAAGAGTAAAATTCGTAGGTGTTGGTCAGTGTGCCAGCCTCCGAAAAAATTGTATTTGCCAAATATTGCACCGTTGGATCGTTATCAAATTTTGAAAGATTGTTTCCAAGACACAGTAGTACATTATGAACGGTGAGATGTGTTTTAGAGGTGTCTAGGTGTGTCCGATTCCTGCATTCCTGAGACTGAAAATTTCAGCTGTGTTTTTGTCCCTCTCTTGTATCTTGTTGTGTTCCAAGATTGTTTGGTTGATCTTGATGATGTTGTATTCCTCTAGCTGTGCCTAGAGAGACTTGGTTGTACCCATATTGACTATAGTGGAGATCATTTAAGTGGCCTACAGGTTCCATGGTTTTTTACTCCTACTTTGGGAGGTTTTTCCACGCTAAAAATTGTTGGTGTTCTTGTTCGTGTTTCCATTCGATCATATCTCTATAGTTGCTGTATTTAGGGAGAGATTATTTCTTATTCCGCTGTGCTATCTCACGGTTTCCTCCCAACAAATGGTATCCGAGCCAGGTTTTATTGACTGTGTGCAACTATGGAAGTGAACACATCCAGGATGGTCAGTTTGAATGGCTCCAACTATAATGTTTGGAAAGAAAAGATGGAAGATTTGCTCTATGTCAAAGGCTTTCATGTTCTGGTTTTCTCTGCCGAGAAGCCCGAAGGAAAAAGTGATGAAGAATAGAACCTGTTGAACAGACAAGTTTGTGGATACATCCGCCAATAGGTCGATGATAATGTATTGAATCATGTAAGCAAGGTGTCTAATGCGAGAACCCTCTTGACAGTCCTGGAGGAGTTATATGCTAAGAAGACGGGGAACAATAAGCTATTTCTAATCAAGCAGATGATGTCTTTGAAGTATGATGATGGTTCATCAATGGCCGACCACCTGAATGCTTTTCAGGGAATTATGAACCAATTGGCGGCGATGGACATATGCTTTGATGATGAGATACAAGCTTTGTGGCTTCTTGGCACTTTGTCAAATTCATGGGAGACGTTCCGGACATCGTTATCAAATTCTGCTCCAAATGGTGTTCTCACAATAGAATCGGCTAAGAGCGCAGTTCTTAGTGAAGAAATGAGACGCAAGTCTCTTGGTTCTTCTTCTCGTTCAGAGATGCTGGTCACTGAAACACGTGAGAGAAGCCAGAGAAGGACTCAGAATAATCATGATGCATCAAGAGGGAAGAGTCAAAACCAAGCTTTGGATAGTCGTGGCAAGTCTCGTGCGGGTTCCAATAAATGGTCAAAAGTAGAGTGCCATCATTGTGGCTTGAAAGGTTACATCCGAAAGCATTGCCGAAAGCTGAAAAGAGAAATGAGAGACAAGAGTAACCACAATGATGTCAAGAAAGAAGGTACCAAAAATGATGATATTGCCGTTGTTGATGATTTCTTTATTATTTGTGATGATTGTGTAGAAAGTGCTAATATATCATCTGAAGAGATGGATTGGGTGATTGATATTGGTGCTTCTACGCATGCTACCTTTCGGCGTGATCTTTTCTCAACCTATAAGACTGGTGATTTCGGAGTAGTACGTATGGGAAATAAAGGACAATCAAGCATCGTCGGAATGGGGAATATTTGTGTTGAGACTAGTAATGGAACTACACTAGTTCTCAAGGATGTGAAGCATATTCCCGATCTTCGGTTCAACATCTTATCCGTTGGAAAGCTAAGTGATGATGGATATTGCAGTTCATTTTCGGGTAACGAATGGAAATTGATGAAGGGCTCAATGTTGGTTGCGAGAGGAAAGAAGTGCTCAAATTTGTACGTTGCAAAATTTGGGATTTCCAAGTATTACATGAATACTTGTGAGAATGATAGCTCCTCGGAATTATGGCACCAACATTTGGGTCATATGAGCGAAAAGGGATTGAGCATCCTAGCCAAGAAAAATGTGTTATCCGATGTTTCCGATGCAAGACTGAAGCAGTGTCCGTATTATTTGGCTAGAAAGCAAAGACGTGTGTCCTTCAAGTCCTCCAAACCAAAAAGAAAGCATGAGGTTTTGGACTTGGTGCATTCCGATGTGTGTGGACCGATGAAGACCCGGTCACTTGGCGGTGCTTAATATTTTGTGACGTTTATTGATGATTATTCTCGGAAGATTTGGCCTATACCTTAAAGACGAAGGACCAAGTGCTTGATACATTCAAGTCCTTTCAAGCATCGGTTGAAAGAGAAACAGGAAAGAAGCTCAAGTGTATCCGAACGGATAATGGGAAAGAATATATTGGTCCTTTCGAAGAATATTGTCGGAGCCAAGGTATACGCTAACAAAGGTCTCCTCCGAAGACACCGCAGTTGAATGGGCTAGCCGAAAGAATGAATAGAACCTTGGTTGAAAGGGTGAGATGTTTGTTATCTCAGTCAAGGTTGCCGAAGTACTTCTGGGGTGAAGCGTTGAACACAGTGGTGCACGTGCTAAATCTCACACCTTGTGTGCCTTTGAAGTTTGATGTTCCAAACCGTGTTGGAGTGGAAAAGATGTCTCCTATGACCATCTTCGGGTGTTTGGATGTCTTGCTTATGTGCACGTTCCGAAAGATGAGAGATCCAAACTTGATGACAAGACAAAGAAATGTGTATTTGTGGGATATAGACTTGATGAGTTTGGCTATCGCTTCTTTGATCTGATTGCAAGAAAGCTTGTTCGCAGTCGAGATGTTGTGTTCATGGAGGACTATACCATCGATGATAATGTGAAAGTTGAGAAAGAAATTCCTACTCATATAGATGAAGAATTAGCTTGTGATCAACCAACTATAACTGCCCCAACATCAAATGTTGTAGTTGATGAGCCTGATGAGAATGCAAATGCTGAGAATGAAGTTCATTCTGAAGAAGAGATGGCTGAGCAGCCTGCTGGTGCAGTTGAGTTAAGACGGTCTACGCGTGACAGAAGACCTTCCGTTCGTTATCCTCCGAACGAGTATGCATTTCTTTCTGATGGTAGAGAGTCTGAAAGTTTTCAAGAAGCTTTGGATACCAAGCTATTCGAGCTTGAGAAGATTCATACGGATGAAAATGGTTCCGACATTTAGACAAAAGTTTTGTCAAGAGGAAAGTTTGAGTTTTGCCGCATGGCTTCTGGATTGATGCCGCCCTCCAACTAGTCGGTCGGGGGAGTTTGTTGGGAATCCCTCCTAGTTGGAGAGTCCCAATGGTTAGAGTGAAAAGACAATTACAACATTGGAGAGTTCCAATGTCTTAAGTCAAACACAATTACAACATTGGAAAGTTCCAACAAAGGAAGTTGGAATGAAGCTTTGGTTATCCAAGAATGATTAATGCTTGGAAGACTCTAGGAAGGCCTTGTGCATTGAGAATGCACAAGATGGAGCACTATAAATAGAAGTGTTGTGTGGAACAAGTGCAAGAGAGAACAATAAGAGAAGAAGAAAAAATAAGAGAGACAAATACAAGTGAGGAAGAGTAAAATTCGTATGTGCTGGGAAGTCTGCCATCCTCCGGAAATTTGTATTTTCCGAATATTGCACCGTTGGATCATCACCAAATTTTGATAGACTATTTCCAAGGAACATTAGTACATTCTGAACGGTGAAGATGTATTTTGGAGGTGTCTAGGTATGTCTGATTCCTGCATTCCTGAGACTAAAATTTTCTGTCTGAAAATTTCAGCTTTGTGTTTTTGTCCCTCTCTTGTATCCCGTTGTGTTCTAAAATTGTTTGGTTGATCTTGATGATGTTTTATCCCTCTAGCTGTGCCTAGAGAGACTTGGTTGTACCCATATTGACTATAGTGGAGATCGTTTAAGTGGTCTACGGGTTCCGTGGTTTTTTACTCCTACTTTGGGAGGTTTTTCCACGCTAAAAATTGTTGGTGTTCTTGTTCGTGCTTCCGTTCGATCATATCTCTATAGTTGCTGTATTTTGGGAAAGATTATTTCTTATTCCGCTGTGCTATCTCGCGGTTTCCTCCTAACAATTTTCAACTTTGATTCATTTGGCTTCTGTCTCTTTTTTTTCGTCTTCATCAAAAAAAATTAAAAAATAAATATATACATATATATCGCCGCCGCAATTTCAACGGCTGATTCGGTTGGATTCCTTTTGCTGTGGCTTTCTCACCTGTACAACTGTGTTTTTTTTTCTTCATGGGTACGTCTGAGTCCCTAACGGAGAAAAAATTATCATATGTTATGAAAAAAACGCCTGAGTTTATGTTTAAGAGCTTTAGAAAAATTTATGATCGATTAATGAAATTGGATTCTTATTATGGGCTTCTAAGCCATGTTTATATATTCCATGATGGCAAGAAGCTTAGTTCCAAAGTTCGTAAATTGTTGAAGAGTATTATCACGAGTTCATGAGTTTAATAAGAGCTCAAGTGAAGGTGAATAAGAATATGGTAATGAGTTGTTTTATTCGTGGGCTCCATCTAAGTATCTATGAGTGTTTGAAAGAACAGCATAACTTTCTACTGTCTTTTCATGAAATGGTGCAACTTTTACAACTTGGAACACCACTTTTTAACTATGAACAGTCGTAAACTACATTTAGAACTTAAATTCTGCAAACAGATGTTAACTTAACTTCTTTTTTGTGAAAATCAAAGCATATAAATACAAGAACCTAAAATTTTTGAAGAGTCTTTTGAAAATACATTTTAAAAACCTACAGAATTTCTTTACCTTCTTTTATTTTCTTTCCTTGGTATTAAACACTCAAATACACTAGTTTATTTTTTTCTCGTAGAGCAAACTGTAAAAAGAAGCTGTTGTATTCTGAGAGGCATTTTTTGCGTAGTCTACTTTCCTCTATTGGTGGAGACAATTTTGCTTAAGGACATCGACATTTATTACACTCAATTATTTTCTTTTTTGTTTTCCATTCCTTCTTTTTGGTTATCATATATTTGTCAATATTTCCAACAAGTTAGACTCGTATTTAGTCAACAGGTTCGAAAGTGGACCAACGATTTTACAAGTTTTGCAAAAAAAAAAAAAAAAAAAGGAATAGCTAAACTGTGTTTTGAAATGATCGAAGCAGTATAAAAGACAGTTTTATGGCCCGAGTCTTAAGCCCAACCTGAATCTATGAACTTGTTGTTCTTAACAGTCAATTCTTTTACAATCATAGAGTCTTCACATTACTTCAACAGATACAATGAAATAAAGTGCAAAGATGCCCAATCCAACGACAATGGTTAGTTAAGAGTACAATGGTCAAGTAAGAAAAGTCAACTCAAAAGAAAAAAAAGAATATGATTGTAATATGAGTGTTAAAGAGACTAGTTCTTTCATTACTAAGTTCGTTATATATTTTCCTTCACTCTTTATCATTTTCAGCACGCAAGTAAAAAACACGTTAGATGCATGAAGAATTTCAAGTGGGAGACCTTGACTTAAATCTTTTGCTTGGGCCTTAAATTATATCATTTTCTTTAACATGACTATGATTTTACATTTGTTGTCATAATATTTCCTTTTTTACACCATGGCTATGGATTTACCAAGGTTAGTTTCATGTGACTACCATGGCATATCAACCGAGTGAACTACCACACCAAATTATGTGAATTACCACATAGACACAACCTTACATATTTTAATCTTCACGGTACTTGTTTGAAACTTATTTTTTGATCGGTTGGCCCTTTTGCTACTCAATCACTAAACCGAGTCGTGCTGCATTATGCCCGACTCACGCATTCAAGGTGGCGTGTCAGGGTTCTCAAGGGCTTTTTCACCGAAGGTGAAGGCCCAATTTGAGACCTTTTAGCTCTGCCTTGGCGCCCGTCATGAATTCATCCTTTGGTCCAAGGAAATATTCTGGATGTCTGAGGAATATTCGGGATCTTTGTGTTTTCCTTGACAGGCGTGAGTAAGGTCTTCAACACAATGTGCGGCCTTTTGAGCCTTACCTTTGATCTGCTTAACAACAACCTGAAATACATTGATATTTTGGGCCACATATCAAATGGCTCTCATATGTTCTTCAAAAGTGAATCACGGAACAATATCTGGACACCCAGCCTATCCATTGAGGCCCTGCTTTGGCGAATGGTTAGGGTCATCCCATGTCTTCAACGGTGCGAAGATTTTCCATCTTCATATTGGGTGTTTTTACCCAGTTTAGAGAGATATTATATGGGTTTTAAATAGAAAGTCTATGAAATTAAGGCCTGGTTGACTCTCACTCTAGCACCAAATGGCAAAATCTTATCTTCATCTGTAGCAGAATTGATCCAAAAACACTAGTTGCTAGAGAAAAAAGAAAACGCGGTTCTATGGCATTTGAATGATGTATTTACTTCCCGAATTAAAGTGAGTCTATGTTAGATGTTGTTTTCCCTTTTGTTGGAGGTTACCCTCTTAAATGAAACTCTTTTCCTTTTTTTCCTTTTTTAAGTCATATTTACCAAATGACCCTTTTACCCCTTCTAAATAAAATTTATTTTCTATGTCATCATAGAGAGTCTAGTGTGGTGGACCATTCGAGTGCGGTTGTATTCCTTCCGTTCCAAAAATACTATCATAGTTTCATTTAGACATATTTCATTTTAAAATGTGCTAAAGTCAAACTGTGATAATATTTTTAAGACGAAGAGAGTATTAAGTTTTAAAACACGGGTAATCCTTTTTTTCTTTCTTTCTTTCTTTCTTTTAACGTTTTTATTGTTTCTTTTTATTTTATCATTACCGTTATTAGTTTTGTTTGAGGTCGTTAAAACCGTGATTAGCATCATTTCTGGGTTCTCTATCGCATATAATATGATTATCTTCGGTCAGTCAATACTTCAATATGCAAGTTTCGTTTGTTTGCTTACCAGGAAACTTTCTTCATGCCGATTAACCAAAATTAAATTTTCGTTCTTATCTTCTTATATTGGCTGCTACGATGAATCTAAGACATAAATTTTCCTAGGGTAGAAAATTTTCTTTTTTAGTTCTGAAGATGTGCCAAGGAAAGGCTTTCATTAAAGTGTTTAAGAAAGGGTAATTTTACGATTGATTTACAAAATTACAGAGTTTTTGCTTCAAAGAATGAAGTAAAAAAAAGGTAAATGCTATATTTGTACACTAGATAGAAAGAAAATTCGTCCAAAGCAGTTGCTTTCGAGTAATTTTGGCGGTCTCTACCAAAACAAAGTGTAAACGAAAATATGGCTAGCTGTCAGAGGATGTGGTTGTATTTCACACTTACATTCGTTACCGAAAGCATTCCCAGTGCATTAGACTTTTGTGTTTGCGTAAGGTCTAGAAAAAAACAAGATCGCTTCGCGATCCGATCTACTTCACACTTTATAGTCGAGTACTAAAGTGCATTTGCACAAAATGTTTACACATTTCATACTTATACTTTAGCATGAGAACTCTATGTTGTACTATCTCATGAAACTCTTGTTGGTTAGGTCTTTATCCTACTGTGTTCCTATTGACCCCGTCGTTGATGGTCAACTAATGTGATTAGGAAAAATAAAGTGTTGGATTTAATTTAATAAATCTCTAAATATGACCGTTTAATTGAATCAATGGACAAAGTAAGAAAATGCGAAAATTATATCTTGCTTCATTTCTGATGTCAATCTGAACACGATGTACTGCTCCTGCTGCTGCTGAATCTGGCGTGATCCAAGGATTCACGACCTTCCACCAATTGTTATGCACCTCTTGAACGGATTCAACAATTCACTGCTTTACCCGATGGAGAGGCTAGACAGTGTGGACTTTATAGAAAATTTGGCACAACCCTCCCCTATTTCTTGTATGGCTGGCGGTCAAGTTGTGTGGTCAGGAGGTGTAACCCCTCCTCCTTTATATAGAGGGAGAAAATAAGAATCCTGGATTTAGGCTTCAGAGTTGTATCTGAAAATAAACCATCTTCTTTTATGGATAGAGATTTTCTTATCCCAGATACCTAGGGATACACTTGATATTATCATCAAGTTATCTTTATCTATTATTAAATATTATTTAATATTTAATAATAAATATTATTATCTAATATTTAATATTAAATATTATTTAATATTTAATTTAAGTACCAACAATTATCTACTAGCCACACGTAGTTTATCGTCCCTAGGGGACCAGACGTCGTACACTTTATGGTCGTTGCACTTTGAGCTCATCCATCGCAGTCTCTGACCATATGACTTTCTACATATTCGGAGTTTCTATTTTAGACCACATTATACATTCACGAACATACCCGATGATCACTTAACGTGTAGATGTTATACGTAACAATTAATATTATTACGTGATGTATGTGACGTATAACATTATCATACACAACGTCTACCTTATGATTAATTCGTATAAACTTTATCAACGTGCTGCGCATTAAACGTATCTCGAATTAATCCCAACAATCTCCTACTTGGACTATGTATGTATGTCACCCTTTTGAGCTCATATACTGTATGTCCTTTAGTGTGTCTTACCTTTTTTGGTCCATTAGCAAATGTTAGCAAAAGACTTAAGCCGCATACATGTCCCATTGAATTAGTGACTTGCCCCTCTTAAATCATGATACTAACATTCCACTGAATGACATGGATACTGAAATGGCTATGTAGTGTGGAGTTAATATGATAGGTGATCGTACATATTTAATTCCAACTTGGCCCTAACTTTAGCGAGACCAACAGAATTCAGAATGTATGCGGTAACTACTTAATGTACATTACTTCTGCAGAAAACTTTAATATAACCTAAACGTATATTATATTGTTTGTCTGAAATAAACAACTTTATTGAGCACAAGAAAACATAAACCTCACAGACTTCCACTAGGATAAAACATCCTCAACCGGACTATGACCCATACGGCTAACATGCATGTGAAACACTACGTGTTTCACCGCCTTAGTCAAAGGATCGGCCACCATGGAGTTTGTACTAATATGCTCAATTCTGATCAGACCACTCTGAACGCTTTCTTTAACAGCCAGATACTTCATCTCCATACATTTCTCTTTAGATGAACTCCGGTTGTTATTCGAATACAGCACCGCAGCATTACTGTCACAGTAAATCTTCATGAGAGACGAGATAGTCTCCACTAATCGCAGCCCTATGACAAACTTGCAAAGCCATATCGCCTGATTAGATGCGTGGAATGATCCTACGAATTCTGCCTCCATAGGGGAAGATGCCAATAAGGTCTGTTTTGCGTTTTTCTTTGAGATCGCACCTCCGTCTAGAGTAAACACATAGCGCGAGGTCGATTTCATGCTATCATAGCATCCAGCAAAATTGGAATTTGTATATCCAGTGATCTCTAACTCATCAGATCTCCAATATGTCAGTACATATTGCTTCGTTCCTTGCAAATATCTTAGCACCCTCTTTGCTAGGTCCAGTGATCCTTACCCGGATCAGAGAGATATCTGCCTAACATTCCCGTAATGTATACCAAGTCTGGTCATGTATATACTTGCGCATACATTATACTCCTTACCACCAAAGCGTATGGAGTACTCCTCATTTCTAAACGTCCAAAATCTGTTTGGGACATTGTTTCAAACTGAAATTATTTCGTCTTGCCATAGGAGTATTTATTGGTTTACACTTATCCATGCTATACTGCTTCAACACCTTTTCGATGTATGCTTGTTGTGAGAGAGCTAAGATGCCTTGGATACGATTCCTCTGTATCTCAAGTCCCGACACAAATGAGGCTTCACCAAGGTCTTTCATCTCAAAATGTTTTCTCAGAAAGGCTTTGGTGTCGCTCAACATGTTTACATCGTTTGTTGCAACTATTATATCATCTACGTGCAAGATCATAAATATGAACTTGCTCACACTGAACTTGTGATACATGAATTCGTCAATTTGGTTTGCCTTGAAACCAAAAGAGGCATCCACTTTGGCAAATTTGAAGTACCACTGTCGAGACGCTTGCTTGAGCCCATAGATGGATTTTTTTAGTCGACAAATCATGCATTTTGGATCTCCCACTTCGAAATGAGGCGGTTAAACCATGTAAATGGTTTCGTCGGGTTCTCCGTTTAAAAATGCAGTCCTGACATCCATCTGATGTAGCTCAAGATCTGAGTATGCCACTAAAGCCATGATTATCCGGAAAGAATTCTTCGTCGATACTGGAGAGAAGGTTTACATATAGTCTATGCCCTTCTTTTAGGTAAACCCTTTAGCAACAAGTCAGGCCTTATATCGTTTTACGTCAATTTTTGAATCCTATTTGGTTTTAAATATCAATTTATAACCAACGGGTTTCAAACCTTTAGGCAATGAGACGATATCATATACCTTGTTGTCGTACATAAACTTAATTTCTTCTTCCATGGACTTTATCCACTTTTCTGAATTTTGGAAGTTTTCGGGGTCATCGTCCAACATGCCAATATCGAATTCGTGTTCTTGGAGATACACCACTTAGTCGCTAGGTATGGAGTTTCTCCGTTCACGAGTGGATGTCCTTAAGGGCACTTGTTCTTCAGATACTGTAGGATCCTGAACTGCATCAGTAGGTAATTCTTCGGTGAGTGACTTCCTCAGGAACTTGTTCTTATGGAACATCACTACTGGGATGAGGTACTTTAGGTCCGGGTATCGATGATGCTATCTGTAGGATCTGTATAGCACCACTATAAGGGGGTTGAATAGTGAATGCGGAAAAATTGGTTTTCAAAACTTTTTAAACTCAATAACTCACTTCTGGAAAACAGATTCTATTTTCAGATCCTATTTTGGATTAACTGAATGATCAAGTTGTAGACCTCCAAAAATTATGAAATTTGGTGAAAAAGTACTTTCAGATGTTATGTATGTGTCATAAAAGTTTCATATTAAAATTCAAAGTCTAACCCATTAAAAACTATTTTTAGTCAGATTGTGTTAATCTGCCAGAAGCTGTTCTTTAAAATAAAAAATTTATTCATATTTAATGAAAACTCTAAATGCTCTGAAACTTTTATGGAATGACCCTTAAGATGTATACTATTAAGGGTTGAAACGGTTTTTCAAAATCCCTTTGGTAAGTATATCAACCACGTTGATGTTCTCAACCTTTGCAGATCTGAAAATCAGATTGCACTAGTCTCAGAACTATAAACGTTTGGAATATAAGTATATAGTTTGTCGTAAAAAATATGGATATATAATATGTATATGTATATGGCGTGTATATAAGAGTGTGGATAG
Organism: Eustoma russellianum; assembly: GCA_036186865.1. Classification (NCBI taxonomy): domain Eukaryota; kingdom Viridiplantae; phylum Streptophyta; class Magnoliopsida; order Gentianales; family Gentianaceae; genus Eustoma; species Eustoma russellianum. The sequence continues at coordinate 9,710,240 of AP025070.1, forward strand.
GGAACTTTCCATTCTAAATTTGTTGTCAAATAGCTCTCTTCAAATAGTTAGTTCATCTCCTTAAGCACTTGACTTAATGAACTAGTTTAGTTCATTAATTATGGCACCTGAAAATAGTATAAAGACAACAAATGTTTTCCATGTGATATAAGATTTAATGCTTCATGGCACGTTAGCACGACAATAATATATATAAGCATGTAAAGCATGTTTATCACATAAGCATGTTAAGTAACAATTTGTTCATGCATTTCGTAAACACGTAACATTTAAATCATGCATTTTCAAATCATTCAAACCCCGATTTCTTAACAATCTCTCCGTTTTGATGATTTGCAAAATAACATTTATCCATGATTTAAATGTGATCGCTCCCCCTACAATTATGCACAAATTTTAAATTTGAATTTAACTTTATCTCTCTCTCTCCCCTTTAAATCATGCTTCTCTCCCCCTTACATCATGCTTTTCTCTCCCCTTTTATTTGGTAAATCTCATCAAATCATTAGTAACAATGAAGAGAAAGAGCAAGTTATAGCATATCAATGGAAGTTATGCATTTTTAGTGCGTCCTTAAGGGTTATTGATTCACCCTTTTGCAGAAGTACCTTTCGGTACCCAAAATCGGATGACCTTTCTTGGTCTTACAAAACATGAAAAGAACGATGAAGAAGAAATATAATAAATGTTAGGGGCATGTCTATTTGGCCTATGGCAGAGAATATCATTATGTGCATAATAAATTTTCATTTTTTATATGCATTTTTGTTGGTGTGCATGGTGTGTAATCTAGATGCATTTGTGTTGTATGAATGTCGCGTCTGCATCAAAGGTTTCCTTTCATGTCTATACGGTACATGATTATATTTTGTATGTGATGAAAAAGGGGTGTGATGAGATATAATGGGTGGTGCACTAGACATCATCTTAGGCTGTATAGTTGCATGCAGTTTCTTAGATGAAGACAAATAAAATTTTTAGACTTATTTTGTACTCTATTATCTTCGACATACCCTAATCCGGTTTTATCATTTTCATGCTTTTTAGAGGAAACGAGACGATCTAGCATGCACGTACCCGTATCGAACTATTTTACCATTCTTTCTAAATTTGCGTTTCTTAATTTCAAATTTGAAATATCGGCTTTCATCTCATTATTTTCGGATGTCAATGATAAAATCTCTGAATTTAATGCATTGGTCGTGCAAGACGACTCTTCTTTTGAATTGTTTAATTGAGATACAAGGTTCATGTTAGAAGATTCTAACAATTTCTTGCCTTCAATTAACAATTTTATTTCTTTTGCAAGAGTCTTAGTGAATTTGATCAATTCAAGATATTGACTAAATAAATCATCATAAAAGGGTTCGGAATCAGAATCAGAGTCAGAGCATACCTTGATGCTTTGGATGTAAAGCATACTTGAGCCATTTCCTCTTCGGCTTCTTCACTTTTGGAATCGGATGAATCACTCCATGTGGATACTTTAAGGGCTCTTCTTGTTTTTCTTTGTTTAGATTCTGAGACGGGTCTAGTTTTTGTCTGATCCTTATCACGGTTTTTGTTCATTGTTTTGTCCTTGTTCGGGCCATCATATGATAGGTGTCCATGTTTTCCACATTCATAGCATTTTTGTCTTTATCGTTATTCTTATTTTTATTTATCTTAGTTGAAGTAGGCTTGGGTTTGTTTCTAAACGACTTTCTCATGATCTTTCTTAATCCTAGGGCCAATGTGATTAGATCATCATTATCGAAATCCGTATCACTATCATTTGCGCGATCAGAAGAGGTAGAGACGTATTCATTTGATTTAAACGCTATAGTCCTATCTTGTTTAGAAGTTGATCCAGAATTTCTTAAAGTGAGTTTGTTTTCATATACCTTTAATGATCCGATCAATTCCTCCATTTTTTCGATTTTGTTTCCTTACTTTCTTCGATTACTTTGTCTTTGGGATCCCATTCAGATGACATATTTATTAATACCTTTTGAACCTTTTCCTGTGGAAAAAATACTTTTACAAGAGACTCAAGAGAAATGTAAATGTTAGTTAATCGTAAATCCATATCAACAATAGATTCATTCGGTAATAATTTGAAGGATTCAAGAGTGAACATAAGCATGTTTATCTTGGACTCTTTAACTTGACTAGTACCTTCATATTTCATTTCAAGAATTCTCCACACTAGAGCAATTGGACATGTAACTTGATTTGCTTTTACTTAAACCATTTAGAAGGAGTTGCATAGCCTTATCATTCGTGCTTAATCTCTTTTTATCATCTACGGTATACTCTTGCTTAGGCTTTACTACTTCTAATGTAACGCCATCAATAGTAGTTATATTAGATAGAACAAAAGGGCCATCTTCTATGATGGACCATAAGTCTATATCAATAGCCATAAATAAAAGTTCCATACGAAGTTTCCATTGTATAAAGGACTCACCGTCGAAAAGGAGAGGTCTTACGCTTGACATTCCTTCTTGCTCGGTTTTATAACTAGTGGATGCCATCTCACAAAGATCGTTGAATCTTCTTGTAGTGAGTGTGCCTACGCTATGATACCACTTGTAGGACTATATAGCACCACTAGAAGCGGTTTTGAATAGTGAGTGCAGAAAAATTGGTTTTTAAAACTTTTTAAACTCAATAACTCACTTCTGGAAAACATATTCTATTTCAAGATCCTGTTTTGGATTAACTGAATAATCAAGTTGTAGACCTCCAAAAAATTATGAAATTTGGTGAAAAAGTACTTTCAGATATTATGTATGTGTCATAAAAGTTTCAGATTAAAATTCAAAGTCTAACCCCTTAAAAACTGTTTTTACTCAGATTGTGTCAATCTGCCAGAAGCTGATCTTTAAAATAAAAAATTTATTCCTATTTAATGACAACTCTAAATGCTCTGAAAATTTTATGGAATGACCCGTAAGATGTATACTATAAAGGGTTGAAACAGTTTTTCACAATTCCTTTGGTAAGTATATCAACCACGTTGATGTCTCAACCTTTGCAGATCTGAAAATCAGATTGCAGTAGTCTCAGAACTATGAACGTTTGGAATATAAGTATATAGTTTGTCGAGAAAAAATATGGATACATAATATGTATATATATATATATATGGCATGTATATAAGAGTGTGAAGAGGGAACTTTCTATTTCAAATTTGTTGTCAAATAGCTCTCTCCAACCCAAATATGTCTTCATTTAATGAACTAATTAGTTCATCTCCTTAAGTACTTCACTTAATGAACAAGTTTAGTTCACTAATTATGGCAACTGAAAATAGTATAAAGACAACAAATGTTTGTCATATGATGTAAGCTTTAATGCTTCATGGCACGTTAGTACGGATAATATATATATAAGCATGTAAAGCATGTTTATCACATATGCATGTTAAGTAACAATTTATTCATGCATTTCGTAAACACGTAATATTTAAATCATACATTTTCAAATCATTCAAACCCCGATTTCTCAACACTATCTCACTAAAAGTTGGTTCGATTCGCATTTCTGTTGTATCCCCTCATCTAACTCAATGATCTGCTGATGCAAATCATTCCCCCGGAACCAAAGTATCCTCAAAGAAGTTTACTAAATTTGTCTCGAAAAATATTTTACTTGCGGGATCGTAGAATTTATACCCTCGTGACCTTTCCGAGTAACCAACAAATAGCAACTAACTATTTTCGTGTTCATCTTTCTTTTATTTGGTTTGTAAGGCTTCGCCTCTGCTGGACAGCCCCAATCCCTTATGTGGTTAAGGCTAGGCTTTCGCTTAGTCCATAACTAATAAGGGGTCTTTATTGTTGCTTTAGTTGGTACTAGGTTGAGGATGTAAGCTGCAGCTTTAAGTGCTTCTCTCCAGAGGAATAATGGTAACATAGTTTGACTCATCATACTACACACTATGTCCATAACTGTGTAGTTTCGTCTTTCAACTACACCATTCATGCTTAGTGACTCAGGCATGGAGTACTGAGGGACGATTCCGTTTTTCTCTAGGTATTTAGCAAATGGTCCAGGACATTATTCTCCTGATCCATCATATCGACCGTAGTATTATCTCTCATGGTCCGAAAAACGACTTTAATCCTTTTGTTGAGATTTAACTCAACTTCAGCTTTAAAGGATTTGAACATGTCCAGTGCTTGCGTTTTTTTCTTTAATTAAGAATATGTAGTCATATCGCGAATATCATCAATAAATGTGATAAAATAAGAGTGGCCATTTCGGGGTAACCGGATAAATGGTCCACTAATATCGGTATGAATCAACTCTAATAGACTTTTTGCACGATTTACTTCATATCTTCGGGCTTAAGTTTGTTTTCCTTTAGCACAAAATACACACGACTCTAAATCAGTCAAGTCTAAAGGATTGAGAATTTCTGTTTTGACAAGATGTTCTATTCTGTTTTTAGACACGTGTCCTAAACGTCGATGTCATAGTGATCTTGAATTCTCATGAGTTTGCGTTATAACATGCAAGGTTTCTTGATTTGAATCGACATTTATTGGATAAAGTTTATCAATTTTTGACATTTTACCGTGACCAATCAATCTAGAAGCATGATAAAGTTGAAATTTTCCATTTTCAAAATAATCATAATATCCACTTTTATCCAATCGATAAAACGAAATAAGATTTCATCTAAACGACTGTACTACAAAAGTGTCATGCAAATCTAGATAGAAACCGGATTTCATCAGCAATCTGGAATGCCCGATGGATTCAACCTTTATGCCGCTGCCATTTCCCCAATAGACGTATCTTTCATCATCCCTTAGTTTTCTGTGGTTGTGGCAACCCTGCATAGACACAGATAAGTGAGTCGTCGCTCCCGTATCGACCCACCAAGTGGCTATATCCGTAACAAAATCAACTTCAGAATAAACTAAGAACATACCTTTCTTCTTGAGCCAAGAATGATAACCGGTACAGTTCTTCGTAAGATGTCCTTCCTTCTTGCAAAAGAAACAATGTTGGGATATGAAGAGTTTTGATGAAATTAAAAGATGGTTTGAAAAAGACAAAAAGGAATCTAACACTTGGAATATGAAGGAAAGTAAGAAAAACACACTGTGAGACATCGATCTCTAAACTGAAGGACATCGATCGATCGATGTATACATCAGTCTCTTGAATAAGAGACATCGATCGATCGATGTATGACAAAACCAATCCAGGAACATTCTGTGAGACATCGATCTCTGAAGTTATGCACATCGATCGATCGATGTGTACATCGATCTCTAGAAGAACCTACTTCGATCGATCGATGTATGAAAGATCAAACCTGGAACTTTCTGTGAGACATCGATCTCTAAGCTACAAGACATCGATCGATCGATGTATACTTCAGTCTCTCAAATAAGAGACATCGATCGATCGATGTGCTACAGAATTCAAAATTTTTAAACGTTGGAACAAAATCCAAGGGAGATTTATAATGTTTTCTCTTTCCAATCTTGCTCAAAATTCTTGTGGACTTTAACCCAACCTATTACATGCTTCCTTGACTATTGTATACATGTCTAAGATTCTCTAGGGTGGCTATCCAAGATCAAATCACTCCATAGGGTGGCTAAAGACTATTTGGGCATTATCTTGACATTTTTGAAGATGAAGACTTGGTGGAGAGCCTCAAAAACGTGGTGAACTTCATCTATAAATAGAGGAGGCTTGGATGAAGCAATTACACACTTTCAACATCATCTAGCTTCACTTTACATTGTTGTATATTTCTCTCATACTTGTAAAAAGCTTGTCTAGCTTTCTTTGATCTTCATTGTTTGTATATTGAGAGAAAGAGAGTCAAGCACAAGAGGAACCATAATTATTTGATCTCTAGCTTGTGCTTAGACTTGTGAGAAAGTGTGAACCTTACTATATATCTTCAACCCATTGTGAGAAGTTCTTGAGAGAACTTTTGTTGAAGTTGTGAGGAAGCAAGAAGTTGTTCTTGCTAAGAGCTGTAGTTGTTGTAGTTGCACAAGTGTGTTGTGCAAGAAGTTGCTGTTGTTGTTGCTCACACTAAAGTGTTAGTGTAAGTGTTGCTGTGGTTGCTCTTATTGTTCATAATAAGAAGAGTAGTTGTTGAAAATCCACTTTGGAAACAAAGTGGTAGTGGAGTAGAATCATTTACGATTCGAACCACTCTATATCCGGTGTACTCTTTCATTGTCTCTCATCTCCAATTCTTGCTCTGATTTTGAATATCTTTTTGAGTTGAGAAAAACAAGAAAATTCCGCAAAAGAGCCAAACACTCTATTCACCCCCCCCCCCCCCTCTAGAGTGTATTTCGGACCTTACAATTGGTATCAGAGCCTAACCTTGATTGCTTGGCCAATCTTTGCAAGTAGCAAGGTTAAAGATCATGGCAATGACAACCTCAACCTCAACCTCAACCTCCTCATCTCCTAAGCCTACTGCACTATTTTCCGGATCAAACACTAAAGCTCCTATGTTTGATGCCCAAAACTATTCTTTGTGGAAATTTCGAATGATCAATCATTTGAAAGGCTGTGGTTTTGATATATGGAGAGCTGTTGTCAAAGGAATTGAAGTTCCAATGATTACCAACTCAAAAGGAGAATCAATGTTTAAAGATGAGGATGACTACACCGACGAAGAGAAGATAAAGTTCGCCATTAATGGTAAAGCTTTTGACATTCTCTCAAGTGCTCTAACTACCACTGAGCTCATTAGACTCCAAGGCCTTGAAACAGCCCACGAGGCATGGAAAAGGCTTGAAATGATACATGAAGGAACTGAGCAAGTAAGAATGGCCAAAAGACTCATGCTCATGAAGGAGTATGAGATGTTCGGAATGAAGAGCGGTGAGAAGATTGAGGAGACAATCGACCGATTCACACGAATAGTGAATCAACTCTCTATGGTTGACAAGAAAATCTCAAACGAAGACCTTGTCTCAAAACTCCTCAACTCCTTGCCAAGAGAATGGACACCCAAAGTCACCGCCATCACCGAATCAAAGAATCTCAAGACTCTTACTCTTGATGAGCTATCCGGTAATCTTCTTACTCATGAAATTCTTATTGATGAACAAAATAGGATGAATCCTATCAAGCCTACACAAGCATCACACAAAGGATTGGTGGTAGAGTCCGATGATTCGGATGAGGAAGTTGCCCTTCTTGTAAGAAAATTTAGAAGAATGGCAACTAGAAACAAAGCTCAAGCAAGAAAGTTTTTCAAGAAACCATCTAAAGAAAAAGAAGCAAGTGAAAATTGCTATAGATGTGGTCGACCCGGTCACTTCATTGCCGATTGCCACGTAAAAGAGCCACAAAAGCAAGAAAAGAAGGTCTTTCCTCAAAAGAAGAAAGCCCTCAATGCGGAGGTAACCACGTGGGATGATCTTCTTTCGGAATCGGAAGGAGAAGAGAGTGAAGATCAAGGTGTTGGACTTGTAGCAATGATTGAAAATCCAAAAGTTCAACATACTTGTCTTATGGCAATTGAAGATGACCTTGAGGTAAGTTCTAATCCTTCAAATTTGCATGATGAAATAGGAGACTTGCAAGATGACTTTGAAAAATTAAATTTAAAATATAAGCATTTGAAGAAAGAATTCAAGAAATGCATTTTAGAAAATAAGAGCTTGCATGACAAAAATATTTTGATGTTTCAAGAGCATGATATCATACTTACTATGCATAAAACCGTAGCTCTTGAAAATGAAGAAATTAGAAAAGAATGTGAAAAACTAAAATTAGACTTACAAAGACTAACAAATGGTAAAAACAACTTAGACATACTACTTGGAAATCAAAGGATTGGAAATGATAAATCCGGTTTAGGATTTAACTCATCATCTTCTTCTATTAAACCTAAGTCCTTGAAGAAAAAGACAAACAATAGAAAAACACAACAAAATTCATCATCTTCTAAACCAAAGCATGTACCCACTTGTTTTTATTGCAACAAACTAGGACATGTAAAGAAAGCATGTAAAGCTCGATTTGAAAGCACATGTGTTTGGAAGCCTAAGGGTCGAAAAACTAACCCTAAAGGACCCAACCATCAAAGGGTACCAATGCATACATCTTTTGGTTTTGTAGGCTCTCAAGATAAATGGAGTAGCCAAAGAAGAAGGAACCAAATGGCTTATGGACAGCGGATGTTCAACTCACATGACCGGAGACAAGACGTTGTTCACCAAGCTCAAGCTCCAAGATGGTGGAACGGTGCATTTTGGCAATGGGAGAGCCAAAATCCTTGGACATGGAGAAATTGGTAATTCTTCCTTTACTATTAATAATGTACTATATGTAGAAGGGCTTAAGTATAATTTGATAAGTGTTAGCCAACTATGTGATGCTAATTTTCAAATTGAGTTTGGGAAAAGAAAATGTGTTGTGAAAAAGAACGATAAGATTGTTTTTGAAGCCATTCGTAAAAATGATGTTTACAAATTTAGCACACATGATTTGATATCACAAAATGTTTCTTGCCTAGTTGCCAAAAATGATTTGACTCAACTATGGCATAGACGACTTGGACACATTAGTTTTAGGAATTTCAAAGAGATTTGCAAAAATGAAAAAGTCCAAGGTCTTCCAAAATTGAATTTCGAAAACCATGGCTTATGCGACACTTGTCAAAAGGCAAAACTTGTTAAAACAAGTTTCAAGCCCAAAAGTGAAATCTCCACCACCAAACCTCTACAATTGCTTCATATGGATTTGTATGGGGATATTGGTACAGCAAGCCTAAGTGGAAAACATTACACCTTTGTGGTGGTAGATGACTACTCTAGGTACACTTGGGTAATGTTCTTAGCTAAAAAGAATGATGCATGTCAAGAATTTATAAAGCTTTGTAAGAGATTAGAAAATCAAAGAGAAGACACAATTAAGGAAATTAGAAGTGATAGAGGTGGTGAGTTTGATGGAGAATTTCAAGAATTTTGTGTATCCAAAGGGTATGGACACAATTTTTCAGCTCCAAGAACTCCTCAACAAAATGGTGTTGCGGAAAGGAAAAATAGAACACTTCAAGAAATGAGTAGAGCCATGCTAAACGAATTTGAGCTACCCAAATATTTTTGGGCCGAAGCGGTAAATACCGCTTGTCATGTGATCAATAGAGTTTATTTGAGACCATTTCTCAAAAAGACTCCTTATGAGCTTTGGAAAGATAGAGTACCAAATATTGGTTATTTCAAGGTTTTTGGTTGTAAGTGTTTTATACTTAACACCAAAGACAACTTGGATAAACTCGACTTCAAAGCGGATGAAGGAATCTTTATGGGTTATGCTCAAAATAGCAAAGCATTTAGAGTATATAATAAGAGAAGTATGAAAGTGGAAGAATCAATTCATGTCAAGTTTAGTGAATTCATCGATGATAAGTCAAATGATAATAATGATGATGATGAAGATGAAATAATCGAAGTAAGTCATATAGAAAAATTTGAGAATCCAAAAGGTAATATTGTCATCGACCTTAGGATTGATCCACTTGAACCTAAGGTTGAAGATGAAGAAGTAGGAGGGGATACCTCAAATTTGCCGGATTCATATAAATATAGAAAAGATCACCCTAAAGAGTTGATACTAGGTGAAACTAGCCAAGGTGTAATGACAAGGAGAAAATTCAATGAAAATGCCTTCATTTCACAAGTTGAGCCTAAAAATATAAAAGAAGCAATAAATGATGAAGATTGGGTATTAGCTATGCAAGAAGAATTAAATCAATTTGAAAGAAGTGATGTGTGGGAATTAGTTGCTAAACCTAGTAATCATCCCGTAATTGGCACTAAATGGGTATTTAGAAACAAAATGGATGATAAAGGAAACATCACTAGAAACAAAGCTAGGTTAGTAGCCCAAGGCTATAGGCAAGAGGAAGGCATAGACTACGATGAAACTTTTGCCCCCGTGGCTAGGTTAGAAGCTATTAGGATGTTATTAGCATATGCATGCTATAAGGATTTCAAACTATATCAAATGGATGTGAAATCCGCATTCTTGAATGGAATAATTCAAGAAGAGGTTTATGTAGCTCAACCTCCGGGGTTTGAAAATCATGATTATCCAAATCATGTTTTTAGACTCAAAAAGGCCCTTTATGGACTTAAACAAGCTCCTAGGGCTTGGTATGATAGATTAAGTAACTTCCTACTTGAAAACGAGTTTTCAAGAGGAAAAGTCGACACTACTCTTTTTATTAAAGAACAAGGAAACCATCAATTGCTTGTTCAAATTTATGTGGATGATATCATATTTGGTGCTACTAATGATTCTCTTTGTAAGCATTTTTCTAAATTGATGGAAGGAGAATTTGAAATGAGCATGATGGGTGAACTCAACTACTTTCTTGGTCTACAAATCAAGCAAACTCAAGATGGAGTGTACATATCTCAAACAAAGTATACGAAGGATTTGCTCAAGAAGTACAAATTCGAGGATGGAAGAAGTGTGAGCACTCCGATGAGCACAAGTACAAAGCTTGACAAAGACGAAAAAGGAAAGCCGGTTGAGGTAACAAAATATAGGGGTATGATTGGTAGTTTACTTTATTTGACCGCTAGTAGGCCGGATATTTTGCATGCTGTGTGCTTATGTGCTAGATTTCAAAGTATGCCTAAGGAATCACATTTAGTTGCTGTTAAACGTATCTTTAGGTATTTAAAAGGAACTTTGAATTTTGGATTGTTTTATCCCAAAAATGGATGTTTTGATTTAAGAGGGTATAGTGACTCCGACTATGCCGGAAATCTTGTTGATAGGAAAAGCACCTCCGGGACATGTCAATTCCTTGGAGATTGCTTAGTTTCTTGGTTTTCCAAGAAACAAAATAGTGTGTCACTTTCCACGGCGGAATCCGAATATGTGTCGGCCGCTTCGTGTTGTGCACAACTACTTTGGATGATCAACACCTTGAACGATTACAATGTTAAGTTTGAAAAAGTTCCCATCCTATGTGATAATACCTCAGCCATAAGTATAGCACAAAACCCGGTTCATCATAGTAGAACAAAACACATTGAAGTTAGGCATCACTTCATAAGAGATTGCATTCAAAAAGGATTGGTATGCGTTGAGTTCGTTCCAACAAATGACCAACTGGCGGATATTTTTACCAAGTCACTCCCTACTGATACCTTTGAATCAATTAGAACAAGACTAGGAATGATAAACAATGATTAAAAATTAAGAAAATCAAATTTCAGAAAAACAGGTACATCGATTGATCGATGTACCTATCTGAGAGATCGATGTATACATCGATCTCTACATCGATCGATCGATGTAGACGAATCCAGAACTTCTGCAAACGACTTAAAAAAACGCAGATTCCCTTTTCTTCACCAGAAACACATTCCCAACCCAGAAAGAAAACCTCTCTGGCGATTTTTGCTCAGCAAAACTGATTCCTCTCTTGTTTTCTTTATTCTACTCTTAGAAGACCTCATAAGAATTCAATCTCTGTCAAATCCACTACCCTATCTTCCTTCCCTCAAGTTGTTCCCATTTTCAAACCCTAACCATCAAATCCGAAAATGCCTAAATCAAAGCACACATCTAAGAAGGCTAGAGCATCTCAACCTGAAGAAGAAGGGTCAAGCCATGTGCAACAAGGGCATTCTTCTAGGTCTCAAGCCCCCACACAACCTAGGAGTGGAGAAACTAGGCAGAGGCAAGCAGATTTCAGTCAAGCTGAAATTTTGGATCAGATTCGCAGTGGTCTTACCTATAAAAATTTCCCTTGGATCAAAAGAAATGTCAAAGGAGTTTTGGAGAAACCATTTGGAACAGGTAAATTCGGATACATTTCTCTTAGAGCTCAAGAGTTGTTTATAGAATGGGAAAGTACTGAGAGAGCAACTATTCCATTAAAACTGTTACAATTAGAGGATATTGCATCTAACAATGAATTAAGTCAAATTGTTGATTGGATAGATGCTCAAAATTGGAGAAATCTTTGGATTGGAAGTAATATGAAGAAAATGTCTAAGAAGTATACTAGACTTTTCTATGCAAATCTGTGGATTGAGTATGTGAATGGTTTCCCTTACTCCTTGAATAGCATAATTGATGGTCAACATATTGAATGGACGTGTAGAATGATTTGTGAATACATTGGAGTTCCAGATGAAGGTTTAGAATCGTTTGAAGTTTGGTATTGGGATGAGAACAAATGGCAAGTGAGTGAAGAGCATGTTAAGAGCTTTCTAGGCTTCTATCCGACCAAAAATACGAATGACATGCCATTAGTATATAGGGTATTAACTGCCATTGTCACCTTTTGTATCAATGGGAAATCGGCAAAACTTCCTAGCAATCTTGATTTTTATATTTCCTATAGAATAGCCAATAGGGAACAATTAAATTTTGGAGAGATCTTCATGGCAAATGTTATAGAAGCCGCCACCAAAAAGACCAAAGCCCTTCCATATGCAAACCTTATCTACTATATGCTCAGAAAGTCGGGTATTGAGATTGATGATTCAGAGGTTGAGAAAATTTCTGTTAAGGACTATTACGACAAAATCAACATTCAACAAATCAACAAATCAAGAAAAGAAGCCCGAAAAGGAGTGGAACAAGAAATAGAAGAAGAGGACGATGAAGCTCAGCCACCTGCAGCTGATGAGGACACAGGCCCGAGAGATACACAATTACCTATTCCTGAGTCTGAAGAAGGAACACAAAGTGGACCTAGCTCAAGTATTCCAGAATTACAACAACAAGTCGTGGAGCTTCAACACGAGGTGGGAACCTTGAAAAACAAATTTGCAAGGTTCAAAGCTAAGATGAAGGCATGCATCCCAGGCTTCACCTACTCATCGGACGAGGATTAGGACTAGCATTTCTTCATCCCCCATGTCCCGTAGTAATTCTAGAGTAGAATAACTATTATCTCTTTTGTTGCTTAGTATTTTTTTTTCGTAAGACTATCGTATCTACCTTTATTTCATGGCTTTTGATAATTTCAAAAAGGGGGAGAAGTAGTTTTGTTTAATATGTCATGATTTGCTTAATATTTTGGTATGCTAAATTGCTTAATATTTTGGTATGCTAAATTGCCTGATGGATATAGTAGCATACTTGAGTGCTTGACTGATAGATTGACATATGCTAAATTGCTTATATTGGCTTTTGCTTAATATGTTTGCTTAAAGGATATATCGACATATGTAAATCTTAAGATAACTTGGAATAGTTTGCTTGCTTGGTATGCTAAATTGCTTAATATTTTGGTATGCTAAATTGCCTGATGGATATAGTAGCATACTTGAGTGCTTGACTGATAGATTGACATATGCTAAATTGCTTATATTGGCTTTTGCTTAATATGTTTGCTTAAAGGATATATCGACATATGTAAATCTTAAGATAACTTGGAATAGTTTGCTTGCTTGATATAAAACATGATTGGGTAATACATTGTATGAAATGATACATATGGGTATATGTTGAAGGACATATGTGTAAGGAGACAAAAATATGATTTGGATGTATGGTTGAGGGGGAGTTTTTGGACATAATAACTTATTTCATAAGTTGAGGGGGAGCATAAAATGCATGGAGAAAGGGGGAGATTGAATTTTCATATGTCTTAAACTCTTTGTTAGCATAAACATATTTTTCAAAAACATCTTTTAAAACTTGGTTTTGAAATCATCAAAAAGGGGGAGAATGTTGGGATATGAAGAGTTTTGATGAAATTAAAAGATGGTTTGAAAAAGACAAAAAGGAATCTAACACTTGGAATATGAAGGAAAGTAAGAAAAACACACTGTGAGACATCGATCTCTAAACTGAAGGACATCGATCGATCGATGTATACATCTGTCTCTTGAATAAGAGACATCGATCGATCGATGTATGACAAAACCAATCCAGGAACATTCTGTGAGACATCGATCTCTGAAGTTATGCACATCGATCGATCGATGTGTACATCGATCTCTAGAAGAACCTACTTCGATCGATCGATGTATGAAAGATCAAACCTGGAACTTTCTGTGAGACATCGATCTCTAAGCTACAAGACATCGATCGATCGATGTATACTTCAGTCTCTCAAATAAGAGACATCGATCGATCGATGTGCTACAGAATTCAAAATTTTTAAACGTTGGAACAAAATCCAAGGGAGATTTATAATGTTTTCTCTTTCCAATCTTGCTCAAAATTCTTGTGGACTTTAACCCAACCTATTACATGCTTCCTTGACTATTGTATACATGTCTAAGATTCTCTAGGGTGGCTATCCAAGATCAAATCACTCCATAGGGTGGCTAAAGACTATTTGGGCATTATCTTGACATTTTTGAAGATGAAGACTTGGTGGAGAGCCTCAAAAACGTGGTGAACTTCATCTATAAATAGAGGAGGCTTGGATGAAGCAATTACACACTTTCAACATCATCTAGCTTCACTTTACATTGTTGTATATTTCTCTCATACTTGTAAAAAGCTTGTCTAGCTTTCTTTGATCTTCATTGTTTGTATATTGAGAGAAAGAGAGTCAAGCACAAGAGGAACCATAATTATTTGATCTCTAGCTTGTGCTTAGACTTGTGAGAAAGTGTGAACCTTACTATATATCTTCAACCCATTGTGAGAAGTTCTTGAGAGAACTTTTGTTGAAGTTGTGAGGAAGCAAGAAGTTGTTCTTGCTAAGAGCTGTAGTTGTTGTAGTTGCACAAGTGTGTTGTGCAAGAAGTTGCTGTTGTTGTTGCTCACACTAAAGTGTTAGTGTAAGTGTTGCTGTGGTTGCTCTTATTGTTCATAATAAGAAGAGTAGTTGTTGAAAATCCACTTTGGAAACAAAGTGGTAGTGGAGTAGAATCATTTACGATTCGAACCACTCTATATCCGGTGTACTCTTTCATTGTCTCTCATCTCCAATTCTTGCTCTGATTTTGAATATCTTTTTGAGTTGAGAAAAACAAGAAAATTCCGCAAAAGAGCCAAACACTCTATTCACCCCACCCCCCCCTCTAGAGTGTATTTCGGACCTTACAAACAAGTCATGTTGTTGGGTGTGTCAGCAGTAGGCTCCCCTTTTTCCTTTTTACTTTCCTTTTGCATAGTAACTTTTTCCGTAGCTTTACGTTTCTTTCCACCGGGCTTGATGGTGACAGCATTCACAACCTCATGTCCCTCGTTCTTGAGCCTTTAATCCTCTTGCACACAATGCGCCATAAGTCCATTCACTGTCCATTTTTTCTTTTGGCAGTTGTAACTGACTAGAAAGTGTTTGAACTTTGGAGACAAGGAGTTGAGAATCATGACAACTTGCATGTCGTCAGAAACATCCAGTTTCATGTTTCTCAATTGAGAAGCGATATGAGTCATATCTAGGATGTACTCCCTTATGCTGTCAGATCCACGGTACTGTTTCGAGCAAAGTTTCTTGAAGAGATTGCCTACCTCGGCTTTCTCATTCCATACAAACCTTTACTCGAGATCGGCCAAAAATTATTTGGCCGTCGTGGACTCAAAAACGTGTCCTCTAAAGCATTCGGGGTTAGTCTTTTGCATGATCATAAGACACATGCTATTTGATCGTAGCCAGCGTGCCATGTGAGCTTTTTCCTCACTGGTACTTTTGTCTGTTAGAAAAAGTGGATGATTTGTCTGCAACGCAGTGTCTAGATCAGCAATCCCCAGAAAGATTTCAAGTTGATCTTTCCATTGCTTATAGGTCGAACCATTCAATGTAGAAATGTCCTTAACGTTAGACATTATTGCTAAAAAGCAAACAAGAAACGGAAGTAAATACACAACTTTAAACTGCATAAAAACCAAATATCAAAATAGAACCTTCATTTTATCTACCAATTGTCTGTCAACATTAGGCCTCTTTGGAGTCATCACAATACTTTCCAACAATTGGGTGTAGTGGTCAATGTTACGGCTCTCCAAACACGGCTTAACGACCTTCCTTTGGGCCGATGAGTTAACCTATGCATTTAAAGTTTCGCCCTTTGGCCCATTTAGGTCCACTACCATGCTCATATGTGCTTTCGGCAATCACGTCTTCTTTTGGACCGGTCAATGATTGATTCCAACACATACATGTCCTTCACGATCATAATAAATATAGCGGCAATGATATGATTGCTGCACTTTAAGAGGATCATATTAAAGCCCTAAATTTGCTAAGTCGCGTAATTTTATGTTTCTAAAGTAAATCGTAGTTTTCTGACTGACCCTTTTGCACGTACTATGCATGCTTTGACCTCAATATACATTTTTGTTAGAAACACACAAAGGTTGTTTCCTGATGACCCATAATGATGTGTCAAGCTATGTCGATCAACTACTACTTCGCAATATAAGAATCGCAGCCAATTCACTGAGTCATTTTGCTTTATTCCCTTATATTCCAAAATCAAAGAAGAGTATGTCCTTGACTCAATTGGAAATAGAAACGTGACTGACACTGAAATCATGAAGGTAAATTTCCCTAAACCACATCAATTAAAATTTACTCGAGAGTTATAATAGTTAGATGAGTGTTATTTATGCAAAATGTTTGAGCACTTCTGATCTTTATTTTATCATAAAAATCTTATGTAGTAGTATCTCACTAGACTCCTGTTAGTTATGGTTTTATCATGCTACATTGCTATGGACAAAGTCTTTGATGGTTAATTATTATTATGAGAAAAAAGGCCTTAACCGAGTTAATCAATGAAAAATATGATTTTCACATTTTTGTGCATTATATAGTACATCTTCTGTGGTTTGTCATAGAATGCTTGTCACGAAATAAGACTATGCTTTATCAAAACCCACAGATCAAAACGTGTTATTTCTCTCTCTAAAAAATTCTGTTCTTGCTTTTCTGCATTTGCCCGTTAAAATCATGGCTGCCTCCCCGGCCGCCACTTCGCTGGAGGAGGAGGACTTACTAAACAAAAGCATTAAGAAGAATAAAAGAGACACTGAAGGAAACCTCATTCACATGAGTGCCTCAGTCTCTCCTCCAGTAACAAACTCATAGGAAAGAAGAAGCTTTGCAGATGTGATGAAAAATGCTAAAGCCAAGGGACCTCTGTACACAGGGGAGGACGAAGATGATTTTTGGGACAAAGAAACTCTAGCCGGAATCTACGGTGAAAACTTGTATGAAGAAGAGGACGACACTATGTGGCCAAAGATAGAACTTTTCGGCGAAACTAGCCTGTCATTATGACGACCATGGAGGAGGGCCCTTATTATGAAGCTGCTGGGGAGGAATGTGAGCTTTCGAACACTGTCTGACAGACTTCAAGACCTATGGAAGTTTCAGGCAGGGTTCGAACTCACAGACCTATGGAAGTTTCAGGCTGTTGGGGAGGACTACTGCTATGTTCTTGATAATGAACCATGGATGATACTTGGACATTACCTTACTAAAATGAAGTGGGTGTAATACCTTAACCCATTACAAGCTAACATAACCAATACCTTAGTGTGGGTCCATTTGCCAGATATCTCTGCCAAATTCTTTGACAAAACTTTTCTTATGAATGTGGGTAATACCATTGGGGAGGCAATTAAAGTGGATGACTGCACCCTACGAGTAGAAAAAGAAAGATATGCTAGGGTGTGTGTATCTCTAGACTTGTCTAAGAAGCTAACATCCTGCATTAGAATCAAGGACCCAAAGGATACCTACAGAAACTGGAATATGAAGCATTACATGATGTGTGCTTCAACTGTGGTACCGATGGACATAAAGAGGAAGTCTGCCCCCTTCGAAATGAAGACCAACACATTAATATCCCAGAAGTGGAAGGAGAAGGAAACGGAGGATAAATGGCATTAACACCCAGTAAACCTACGACCCCATGGCTTTTTCCAGTGAACAACCGGAGAAGGAAAACCTATACAAACCTACCAGCGGGAACGGACACGAGTGTCCAGGAGATGAAAAGGACAAATCAGCCAACAGAGTGGCAGACCGTGGCTTGAGGTGCAAAAGGTATTTCAGGAAAACAAAAGGTAAATCAACAGAAAGGCAAAGAAAAGCTAACGCATAATGGAAGTGGAAGTGGGTCCTGGTATGATATACTTAATGATGAGGAAGAAAATTTGGAAATCCTACCCGAGTTAGAGGAAGTGATCAGCAGATTTGCAAAAGCCCAATAAATCCCCAGCGAAGCCCAAATCACTGCAGTTAACAAATACCAACACAAGAGCCACAGGTCCATTACCAAGGAAAGGGGTACAAGTTAAAAAGAAACCCAAAGCCAAAGCTACAAACTCAAGCCCAAAAATAGCAACACAAGAAAACAAAGATTCAAACCATACAATCACAATCCTAAAAAGACCACAACAAGCAGGAGTGGGCATGTGGAAGTTTACGACAGGGAATAGTCCAGAAAATCATTGGACCCTAAATGGAGAAGAACAAACTGGACCAACATTGAGAATAATTCCTGAGACAACAACACCAATACTAAGTCCTAGAATTCATGACCCACATGAAAACCCTAAAGAACATCCCCCAGACAACCATCTAGCGATGAATGAAAATAGGCACTCCCATACAACCATGGAGGTGGAAATAAAACCTCCCAAACCACCTGATCATAACATAGAACGCGAGGAACACCCGTCAAGCTGTTATACAGACTGTGTGGAGAAAATGTAAGGGGCTTGCAACAATCCAGATTCTAACCAACAATGATTTATGACGATCCTATTTTGGAACTGTAGAGGATCATGTTCTCTACCATTCTTTAGAAACCTGAAGGAAATGATCATGGAAAATATGTCGGACATTCTCTGCCTGGTGGAAACCTGGGCTAAAAGTTGTAAAGCGAAACGTATCCTACAACATTTTCACTTCATCAAACTCTTGGTCGTGGAAGCTTGCGGCTACAAGGGAGGTTTATGGTGTTTTTGGAATGAAAATAAGATAACGCCAAAGGTCCTAAATTATGAGGCACAATGCCTGCATATGGGGATTATGATAGCAAACGGTGTTAGTTAGGTCATGTCCCTCATATACGCCTCTCCTGAGAAAAGGGAAAGTGACAAACTATGGCAGTCCCTGATGAACATTGGTCAGAATTTGAACTTACCTTGGTGGTAAGGCTGACAAGCGAGGGGTAGATCTCGTCCTTAATACTGGAAACAAGAAACTACGGAGAATGATTGATCAATGCGAACTGCTGGATTTGTGGTTCACAGGTCCTTCCTATACGTGGTCAAATATAAGGGAATTCGAGGAGAATATCAATGAAAGACTAGACAGAGTATGGTTTAACAGAAGCTGGCAACTTAAATTCCCTAGGGCTAGAGTCCACCACCTCCCCAGGACTCACTCAAACCATCACCCAATTTGGATCACCACTATAATGAAAAGTTAGCATCACTTTAGATTCCAACTGAAATGGCTTGAACACAGAGAGTTTGCCCCATTTGTTATGTCCAACTAGAACAAAGATGGGGAACTTAAGGACAAAATTGCAAGCCTGACTGGAAAGTTGAGACAATTGAGTGTTGGGGTTTTTGGTAACATCAAACTGAAGAAGAAGAGATGCCTAACCAGGATATATGGTATTCAGTTGGCCCTGTCCCACAATGGATCCAAATACCTAAAGTAGCTAGAGGAGGAGCTTGTGGCTGAATATAATGACATGCTCAACCAAGAGGAAATCTATTGGTTTCAGAGGTCCAAGCTACAATGTCTTGTGAATGGTGAATGTAACACCTGATATTTCCATCTAACTACTATCAGAAAGTATAGGAGAAGAAACATCACTAGGCTGAAAGATGACCAGGACAATTGGGTTGAGGATACTGATGAACTAAAGAAAATGGCCAAAGATTTCTATATGGGTCTATACACCATAGGGCAATCTACAAACATTCCTGAAGGGGCTATTCAGTTTACACAGATTACTGGAGAGGAGGCCATCAAGCTTAATCATCATGTAATGGATTTGAAAGTAGAGCAGGCAGTGTTCCAAATGGGCTCCTATAAAGCACCTGGGCATGATGGGATACCCTCCATGTTTTATCAAAAATTCTGGAATGTTGTGGGACCAGAAGTAATCCAATACGTTAAAAAGGCGTTTGAGGAAGGAAAGTTGAGGAGAATAGCAATAAAGTCCTAGTCACCTTGATACCCAAGCAAAATATACCAGAGAAAATCACTCAGTTCAGACCCATTGCCCTATGTAATGTGCTTATAAAGATCGTTACTAAAGTTATTGCTAATAGACTAAAAGGCCTTCTACCCAAATTGGTATCTGAGCAACTATGTAGCTTTGTCCTCAAGAGGCAGGACATTGACAATGTGATCATATTGCAAGAGGTCATCCACACGCTAAGATTGAAAAAGGGAAAAAGGATTTTATAATAGTAAAGTTGTATCTAGAGAAAGCCTATGACAGACTGGAGTGGGGGTTTCAGAAGAGGATTCTGCACAAAGTAGGTTTGAAGAGAAACTACAAAACCTAATTATGTCCTCCCTTCAAAAAGCATCACTTACTGTACTATGGATTGAAGAAGGAGCAGAAGAGTTTAAGCCAACCAGAGGTTTATGTCAAGGGGACCCCTTTGCCCCATACCTCTTTGTTCTCATTATGGAACTACTAAGTCAGGCCATACACTATAGTGTCTCAAAAAGAGATTGGAAAGCTATATGTGTAACTAGAGGAGGACCATGTTGTTAGGAAACAGACGAGATCACTGCAAAAACACGCAACAGAAAAACAAAACTTGATCTCCGATTTCCTACCAAGAATACATGTTGTTCGTTTAATTCAATGAAAGAAACTCAAAAATTACCTCTGTAGATTCAAAATCCACGGATGAAGGAGGTGCGATGACATGAACACCCTCTGCCGGTATCCACATGAATGCTTCCGTCCAGAGTGCTAGCTCTTAAAATGGTAAGGTTGAGAAATTAGTTTTTCACCAAAAAACGATTTCAGTCTTTTTTCTCTTATCTCTGTTGTGTATGAGACAGAGCTCTCTATTTTCATATATAAAGACTTAAATCCGATTCAAAATCGGATTGGTTGAGGCCAATCAAAATCCATATTAGATATGGATTCTGTTGGATTGGATAAGACCAATCAAAATCCATATCAGATATGGATTCTGTTAATATTATCCAATAATATATATATATATATATATATATATATATATATGTATGTATGTATGTATGTATGTATGTATGTATGTATATATATGTATGTATATATTGATGAAAGACGGGCGGTACTGTCCAGGTGTTTTATTAATATTTGTAACCCTCACTTGTGGCGGAGGAATACCGTGGTTACAAGATTCATGCTAAACTATGGAGGGAGACTCTCCCAAATTAAAGAAAACAATAATGTGAAAATGTATATGAAATGCCGAAACGTAGCAAGCAATAAAATATCATTCGAATATATATATATATATATTTATATATTATTGACGTTATATATATATAACGTTAATAATAATAATAATAATTAATATCCAACATTAATATTATTAATATTACTAATATTAATCTCAGCTGTACGCATTCTATTGTGTAACCCGACAGACCCATATTAATTGGCAGTTGGGTAAATCTCTATTGAACCAACAAGTCGTGATTGATCTCTAGCAAGACATTACAACTACCTAATTAATATGAGTACAGTCCAACTAGCTCAATAATAGCACATGCATTAATCCCTTTGTCACACGATATTTAGTTGAACATAAGTCATGGTCAGCGTCATACTTATATTGTTCAAACATATGATTACTCGATCGCTAAGTAGACTGATAAAACAAATGATATTGGTCACACTATCAATTCATTTTAACACGGCTATGCATTTTACAGTCTCACTTATCGAGGGGCCCAAAAGATATCTCTCTCAAAAGAGAAAGACAAATTCTATCTCGACTGCTCAATATCCTCTACATAGTTTCCATCATACTCAATCATGACCTTTATTATTATCTAGTTATGGATAATGTTTGATCATGTCAAAATATAATAGTCCTTATGCTGGAAACTATGACAATCTCAAGTCAAAGGATTAAAACATGACTATCATGAGATTTACTTATGACGCTAATCTATGTAGTAATCTCATGATGGGTCTATCCAAATACATTGTTCTCTAACAAGTATCTATGAGATTGATTTGTATCACCATACACATAACCATCTCATGGTTATCAAATCAATACTCATACTGGTTATAAATTATTTTATCTCTATAATAATAATGAACCAGGGACATATATCATAATTGTGTAACATACTGACCAACAATAATGATAATAAAACCTCTTTATTAATAATAAATGTATAACATAAACACCCAAATCATGGCCTAAGACATATTCACTAACAATCTCCCACTTGCACTAGGCCTATAAATATCTGAGACCATAGATCTAGTGTGTTGATCATGCTTGACCCGTGAGAGAGGCTTAGTCACTGGATTCGCTATGTTATCATTTGTGTCAACTTTCCATATCTTGACATCTCCTCTATCAATGATGTCTCGAATGAGATGGTAGCACCTGAGTATATGTTTAGATATCTGATGAGACCTAGGCTCTTTTGCTTGTGCTATGGCACCATTGCTGTCACAATAATTGTCCACAAGATTTTCAATGCTAGGTACCACTCCTAGCTCAATGATGAACTTCTTCAACCAAACTGCTTCTTTAGCTGCATCTGATGCTGCTATATACTCAGCCTTTGTTGTAGAATTAGCCACAGTGCTTTGTTTTGAACTTTTCCAACTAACAACTCCAACATTTCCCAACGATAGCAAAAACTATCGCTAGGGTCTGGGGAGGGTAAATGGCAGGCAAACAATACCTCTATCCCAAAGGATAGAGAGTTTGCTTCCAGTGAGACCACCGGCTCTATATGTACCTGTATAAACAGCACAATAATACGGATATGATGTGCTAGTGTGTTAGTGGGGCAATTTAGGAATATGTGTAACCATTTACAACTAACTCGTCATCCAAATCTCCATAAACTAAGAATACATCTTTAGTCCTTCTGAGGTACTTAAGAATATTCTTGACAGCGGTCCAGTGACCTTCACCGGGGTCAGCTTGATATCTACTTGTTGTGCTCAATGGATATGAGACATCTGGTTTAGTAAATAACATGGCATACATGATCAATCCTGTAGCAGAAGCATAAGGAATTTTATTCATTCGATCTCACTCATCAGATGTCCGAGGACATTGATTCTTGCTAAGATGAATGCCATGAAACATAGGCAGGAATCCTTTCTTGGACTCTTACATGTTGAACCTCTTCAAGATTTTATCTATGTATGTACTTTGACTCAAGCATACTATCCTTTTAGATCCATCTCTATAGATCTTAATACCAAGGATATAGGTAGCCTCACCTAAGTCTTTCATTGAGAAAAAAATTCCCTAACCAAGCTTTAACCTTTTGCAAGGTAGGGATATCATTCCCGATAAGCAATATGTCATCCACATATAAAACTAAAAACACTACTGCACTCCCACTAACCATCTTGTAAACACAAGGTTCATCTTCATTCTTGATGAAACCAAAGTTCTTAATTGTTTCATCAAAATAAAGATTCCAGCTTCGAGATGCTTGCTTCAATCCATAAATGGATCTATGAAGCTTGCAAACCTTCTTTGAATTCTCGAGATCTACAAAACCCTCAGGTTGTGTCATATACACATCCTCAAGTAAAGTAAATTTCCATTAAGGAAAGCAGTTCTGACATCCATTTGACATATCTCATAGTCATAGTATGCTGCAATGGCATAAAGAATTCTAATAGACTTAAGCATATCAACTCGTGAAAAGGTTTCATCATAGCCTATACCATGAGTTTGCTTGAAACATTTAGCAACAAGCCTTGCTTTGTAGGTTTGTACATTCCTATCCATGTCAGTTTTCTTCTTGAAAACCCATTTACAACCAACAGTCTTAATACCCTCTAGAGGATTAATTAAAGACCAAACTTTGTTATCAAACATGGATTGCATATCAGAATTCATGGCTCCAAGCCATTTATCTGAATCTGGACCTGACACGGCTTCTTGATAGGTAGTAGGCTCATCTTGATCTATGAGCATAATTTCACTATCATCAGTCACAAGAAATCCATATCTCTTGTGTTACATTCAGGCTCCATAACTGTTTGTGGTTCTGAAATTGTATCTAAAGACAGTTCAATGATATCTTGTGCAACTTGAGTTTCCTCAAGTTGTACTATATTCCCACTAGTTCTCTTAGAGAGAAACTCCTTTTCTAAAAAGATTCCATTTCGAGCAACAAACACTTTGTTCTCTGAGGGAATATAGAAATAGTACCCTTTAGTTTCCTTAGGATACCCCACAAAAATACATTTGATAGACTTTGGAGCTAGCTTATCTGACACTAATCTTTTCATATAAGCTTCACAATCCCAAATCTTAAGAAAAGACAAACTGGGCGTCTTCCCAGTCCATATCTCATATGGTGTCTTTTTAACTGCTTTAGATGGTACACGGTTCAAAATGATTGCAGCTGCTTCCAAGGCATAACCCCAAAAAGATAAAAGAAGATCTACTTGACCCATCATAGTTCGAACCATATCTAATAAAGTTCGATTTGTTCTTTCAGAAACATCATTCCATTGTGGAGTTCCTGAGGAGTCAACTGTGAAATGATTCCACAATTTCTTAGATGTTCATCAAATTCTTGGCTCAAATATTCACCACCTCGATCTGATCGAAGCGTTTTAATTGTCTTACCAAGTTGATTTTGTACTTTATTTTGAAAAGTTCTAAACATTTCAAAAGACTCATGCTTATGTTTCATTAGGTAGACATAGCAATACCTACTGAAATCATCAGTAAAAGTTATAGAACAGTGAAATTTTCCTCTAGCACTAATGTTGATTGGGCCGCATACATCCGTATGTACCAAGCCCATTAAGTCATTAGCCCTTTCACTATGTCCAGTAAAAGGGGTCTTTGTCATCTTTCCAAGCAAACAAGACTCGCAATTTTCAAATGATTCAAAATCAAATGAATCTAATAATCCATCTTGATGGAGTTTAGATACGCGTTTCTCATTTATATAGCTAAGTCGACAATACCACAAATATGTAGGGTTTAATTCATTTGACTTAGTTCTCATTGAAGATATGTTATAAATATCATTGTCATTGGAATCATCCAGATTAAGGACATAAATGTCATTATAACTACTTGCAATACCATAAAGCAAGTTATTTTTATCAAAAATAGAACACTTCTTATTTTTAATTAAAAATGAATAACCTTCATCATCCAAAACAAATACTAAAATAAGATTTCTACTCATAGTAGGAACATAAAAGCAATTGTTTAAAACTAACAAAAGTCCATTGGGCAAGACAAGCTCACAAGTCCTTACAGCTATAGCAGCAACTCTTGCTCTATTGCCAACACGTAGGTCCACTTTGCCCTTCTTCAGTATCCTACTCCTTTTGATCCCTTGTATATTTGTACAAATACGGAATCCACATCCAGTATCTAATACCCAGAAAGAAGAAGTAAATAAATTAATTTTTATAACATAAATAGCTGAAGATGTAGTCGCACTACCCTTCAGCTTCTTCAACTCATCCAAATAAACGCCACAGTTTCTTTTCCAATGCCCAGGCTTGTTGCAATGGAAACAAGTTCCTTCCTTAGGAACTTTTGCTTTGAGTCCAGACTTTGGCTTAGCTTGACCCTTTGACCCTTTTTCACCCATTGCATCTTTGGCCTTACCCTTGCCTTTACCTTTCTTTTTCATTGGCATGATATTGACACTCAATACTTGGGTAGGCTTCTTGATATTCCCCTTGGCAGTTTTGAGCATACCATGTAGCTTAGGAATGGACTTTTCCATATTATTCATATTGTAGTTCATGACGAACTGAGAGAAACTGCTAGGTAAAGTGTGTAGGATCAAATCTGTGGCGAGTTCCAAACTCAAGGGATATCCAAGTCTTCCAAGATGATCTATATATCCTTTCATCTTCAAAACATGAGCACTAACATATTCACCTTTAGATATCTTACAGTCAAATAGTGCAACAACGGTGTCAAACATATCCTGCCTAGCCTGTTGTTGGAATGCTTGTTTGAGATGCACACTCATCTCATAAGCTTCTAAGTGTTCCAGGTCCTTTTGAAGTCCTGGACACATAGTTGCCAACATAAGAAATCCTATGTCATTCGAATCTTCCACATGCTTCTTATGCTTACTCCTAGCAGCAACAGAAGCATCAGCAGGAGGGGGTTCAGGGACATCTTCATCAAGTACGTAGGACTTCTTTTCTTGCTTGATAATTATTCTCAGGTTTTGAAACCAGTCAACAAAATTAGTCCCACATTCTTTCAGTTTTTCCTTCTCAAGGATAGATCGCAGTGATAAGGTGGAATTGTTATCAGCAGCCATTTTTGATCTGCAAAACATGCAAAGTAACATTTTAATTAATAACGAGGTTAAAATTTATAAAACTCCCACTAAAACATAACCCTTTAAAGAAATATTATAGTGAGCTAAGATCCATATTTGACTTAATTCTAAACTTAGCTTTGGCGTGACGCTTAAATATAAGTTATTTAGGTAGGTAACTTCTTTACCAATTACATCTCATGTAACTTTAGAATTTATGGAATAATGACATCATATGTCATTGTATGTTAGATTCCATCTAATGCCTTGAGCCTAAAACTGTTTTGATAGCCCAATTAAGTCTAACCAATTTTAAACATATGAATAGCAATATTACTCATCCTACGTAGCTAGGAATGTTTAAAGGACGTTGCTTTGGCAATACCTACTTTAATACAATCCTAGTTTTAATAGGTATTTAAGACATGGATGACATTGAGACTTAAATTATTAATGAGGGTTCAACTTAGTTTATGTCTTGCATTGCATATCATTATATCGTAGGATCCTATATGCATATATAATCTATCATCCACGCATATCATACAAAATGATAAATATGTAAACATGACATAGCATGACCAAACTAATATGATCTTCATGAGACCAAATGAAGATCATAAAGGAAGCCCTATGTGAAAGACTTCCTATTAGAACATTTGCAATGATACATATCTTCTAATCTTGAGCTCGTGCCTCCATCTCCATGGAATCCACTCGTCTTTGGTATGTGTCGCCGTCACCACTTCGGTAGCTTGATTCTTCATTTATTACAATAATAAAGAAAACCTAACTACTTGCAAAATAATATACAACAAAAACAACGACGCCACGTAGGCCATGATAACCCAAAATAGAAATATGACCAAGTCAATCACATAATTTCTAAAGCCATGCTATGCACCATGCAAAGATATCAAACAATTATAATATATCATACACAAACATATTATAACAAATAAATATATTGACATTCTCAATGTCACGGTAACGAACTATAAGGCGTACGCATACGACGGTCCCGAAGGTGCAGCGCCCCCGAAGCCAAACAGAAAGCATCAATCGAATTGATAATTTTCTTTTCGAAACCCTAACACAGACGTGTCAATCATATTAATGATCTTATGGTTTCAAATACGTTTAAACCCTTATAGATCCATTATCTTGTGTTTATACGTGATATAAACATAATAGTTTTGATCATTACATGAAAAACGAACAACGTTATATCACATATAACAATCCTGACAGAATCATCATTATATGTCAATTCTGATATAAACAGAGTCGTTTTGATCATCACATGAAAAACAAACAACATTATATCACATATAACAATCCTGACAGAATCATTATTACATTTAATTATGATATAAACAGAGTCGTTTTGATCATCACATGAAAAACGAACAACATTATATCACATATAAAAATCCTGACAGAATCATTATTACATGTTAATTCTGATATAAACAGAGCCATTTTGATCATCACATGAAAAACGAACAACATTATAAACAAGTTGAGGTAATGCAAGATATACTGAAAGAATTTTGCAGCTGGTCGGGACAAAAGATTAATGTGGATAAGTCCATGGTATTCTATTCCAAAAACACCGACAGTAGGATGCAACAAAAGCTCGGTCAGGCCTTCGGAATCTAGATGTCAAGAGACTTAGGCAAATACTTAGGAATGCCTATTCTTCATGGAAGAGTAACAAAATCTATCTTTCAACCCATTGTAGATAAGGTGAAGAACAAACTCAACACATGGAAAATCAAGACCATGTCCAAGATGGCAAGACTAATCCTCGTACAATCGGTAACCTCGACTATTCCATTCTACTACATACAGACAATGAAACTTCCTAAAGGGACCCTATGTGAAATTGAAAGATTGAACAGAGACTTTCTTTGGGGTGATACAAAAGAAAAGAGACAATATCACCCTATCTCCTGGAAAATAATATGTTCTCTAAAGACAATGGAGGATTGGGTCTAAAACAGCATAAGCTTGTCAACCAAGCACTCATGGTGAAGTTGGGCTGGAGGATAGTGACAGAAAAACAGACGTTGTGGTCCAAGATTCTTTGGACCAAATACGGATCCTCCCTAGCTGAATCTTATCTAAGACATAATACATCATACGTCTAGCGAAGTACGAAACACACAATCGGGCTATTGAAAGAAAGATTCAGCAGACTGTCAAACCAGTCAAACCCAAACACCCAGTCCGATCATTGGACAGGGGGCCGAATGTTTCTCCATGCAAGATGTGTATAACATGCAACAAAATATAACTACTCAGACGACTGAAAACAATAGAACTCACTAGAGAAGAATATGGAGGCTGAAGGGCCCCCAAAGCAGTAATTGGCTCTTATGGAAAATCAGACATAACAGGATCCCAAAAAAAGAATCTCTATACAGGAGAAGAATTGCAGAGTCACTTACCTATGAGGTGTGTCAACGTGCCCGAGAGGATTGTAACATCTTCTTCCAACCAATCGAACCAACAACCTGGGTTGACATTAACCTGAACCATCCTTCTAAGAAGATGAACAACAGAAGAAGATGAAGACTTTCAGAGAAGGAGTCCGAGCGGCTTGGGCCTGACGTAATAACATGATGCATCAGAGCACCGAGTTCTGTCACTCTGCCTCTACTCTGGCTCAACAAATTCAACGAAAAGTCAACTGGAGAGGGCAATTGAACTTGAAAGGAAAAAGAATAAATAGGATGAATTCAGCAGGAGATATGTAATCTGAAAAGTACGAAGGACAAGTTAAGAAGGTCGAAGATGGTGGCAGGGAATTGAATGCATTCAAGATGGTGGCTGGGAATTGAATGGAGGCATAGTTCTCTCCCCAGGTGTTGGTGAATGCACATTAATAGAGGCTGCTTTAAAAGTATCCAGCGTCTTCCAGATTTTGGGCCCCTCAAATGGCGCTTTATTTTGTAAACTGAACCAAACATTGTTTGGACCTATTTTGTGTTGCAGACTAACCGTGTAATTAGGTTAGTAGGGACTTAGGATGCCTAGTTTCGTTTTGCTTGATGCACTCAGCTGAACTTGGATGTAAACAGTTGGGCTTGGCCCAGATATATAATATGATCCGAAATTTGTTTTTAAAAAAAATAAGAGTATGCTTTTTAACAACTTACAAACTTTCAGACATAACGACACAAAAATCATGAAAGCATATATTTCAAGTCCTCTTTTCTTGTATGATAAATGAAACCTTCATCATTCCTTAAGTAATAGGCTCCTCATCAAGTTCTTTTGCAAAAATGGAGGTAAATCTCAAATGTGACTTTACCCATGTATCCTCAAGTTTTTATTTTTTCTATTAGAGTCTTGAAGGAAACAATTTGATACAATCCAATATGTAATGATACTTTGAGGATACAACAAAAACATTACCTTATTGCCGTAGAGGTTTCTGTCTATGAAGGTATGAGGGGTCGGATGTACGCAAGAAAGAAAAAGTAAACCATTTAGTCTTTAACTACTCATTCACAATATTTTTCCCAGAAAAACTTTTGTGTGAAAAAATTAGGATTCTTTTTCTGCAATTAAAACATCGCAATCCATATCAATTTGAGATCAAAATCAGTCAAACATATAAAACTCATTGACGCATTGTAATATATCAATCTCTAAATCAAGTTCACGTCTC
The DNA here is from genome assembly GCA_036186865.1 of Eustoma russellianum. NCBI lineage: Eukaryota > Viridiplantae > Streptophyta > Magnoliopsida > Gentianales > Gentianaceae > Eustoma > Eustoma russellianum. The sequence goes on from AP025070.1 coordinate 9,740,350, forward strand.
TAAAATTTTAAATTAATTCTTGTCCTTTTGTGGGTTTTTATTTAACCAGGAGAAATATGGAACAAAGAATCCTCTATGGGAAAAAATTAACCGGCGAAATAACAGTTAAGAAGCGGTATCTACTAAATTCGGAAAAATTCAAAAAAAATATTGTAGTTTTAATAAGAAAATTTCCAAATAGGGTACGTTTTAGAGAAATTTTAAAACAGTTAATACGTCATTGTGAATGACTCCACAATGACGCCTTACACGCTCTAATGTGCTATTCAGAATGACACTTTAGAGACACCTATAAGGTGCCATCCATAATGACACCTTAGATGAACTAGCTTTTAATGCCTAAAAACCGATGTCGGAGCTCTGAAAACTGTCATACCATAAGACGCCAAAGAGCTATTCAGAATGGCACCTTAGGAAGTACAATCTATTTAACAGCGTTATTACAGTTCTGAAGGTACCATCAAATTTCTACTCCTTTGCAATCTATAACATCGATATTATATTTCTTCCTTGCAATCTTTACACAGTGACAATGACGGCAAAAAATTTTAAAAAAATCCAAATTGTTTTGTATTACAGATGACAAACGGTAAATTCACACAATGAAATTTCATATGATAGTTCTTCTATTTAAAATGATGAGGTTGTGAAATGATATTGCATATATAGAGTTTAATAAAGACTAAGCTAAATTCAATGGCACCTTAAGAGCCATTCTGGATGACGCATTAGAACGCCTAAGACGTCATTTACAATAACGTGTTAACTGTTTTTTAAATTTTTCTAAAACGTACCTTATTTATAAATTTTTTATTAAAAATATAATATTTTTTTGAAATTTTCCCACTAAATTCCGATGAAAATAACTGTGAAGTCCGGCTGAAAATCACATCGATCGCTTCATCATCCGGCTACCGTCTCCTCCAAATTCCTACTCACAATCATGACGGAGTTCTTAGAATTAGAAAATCAAGACGCCGTGCGGATGCCATGGAATGTATTACCGGGAACAAAATCAGAGTCTGCGCACTGCGTGATTCCGATTTCGGCCGTGTACACTCCATTAAGGCCTTTACCTTCATCAACTCCACTTTTAAATTACTCTCCACTCCGGTGCCGGAGCTGCCGATCGGCTTTGAATCCGTTTGCAATAGTGGATTTTTCTACTGTCACTAATAAAATCTGGATCTGTTGCTTTTGCCTCACGCGCAACTCTTTTCCTCCCCACTATCAGGGCATTTCTGATGCTAATTTGCCCGCTGAGCTTTATCCTCAGTATACTACTATTGAGTATGAAGACCTGATCACGCAGACTGGTGCTCCTCCTCCTCCTGTGTATTTGTTTGTGGTAGATACTTGTGTTATTGAGGAGGAAATCGGGTTCTTAAAATCTGCTCTGCAGCAGGTTTTTTTTCTCCCTTTTACCCATTTACTTATTTTGGTTAGTTTTTCAGCTTTTACTCATGTCATTCAGCTTTAATTGCATTAGATAGGGCACCTCATTTTCTTTTGATTTTATTGCTTTAGAAGTGTCATCTAGTCATGTTGGACATTTCTGAAACTTGAAACACCTGTATGATTGATTGGTTTTGTATTCCTTTATTCTTTTAAAGTTTCGGTTGCTTTTAAACGTAATGGATGGAATTACAAAAAAAAAATGTAATGGATGGTTGCTTGTTCAGTCGAAGTTTTGAAATCTGTAATTGTCAGTTAGTCTTTTTATGTTGAGTTGATGACATGGTATAGGTTTAGTAGGAAGCACACATTGTTGGTTTGAGTGGCATAAAATGGAATGTTGGGAAGGGAGATATCGTCTTTGGCTAGTAATATAATTTATATTGGTCCTTGATACTACATGATGTGATTCTCCTTGAATCGTTGAGCTCTTAAACTCTGTCTAAATCAATTCCATTGGGTTGAATTCAAACCAGGTCTTTTAGAAAGTGCCAATTGCTTTGTAATAAAGAGGTTAATCGATGCTCATCATGGTGCACTGCTTGATTGCAGGTATTAGGTATGATGCCTGAGAATTGTCTTATTGGTTTCATCACTTTCGGTACCTATGTACATGTCCATGAACTCGGGTTTGGACATATTCCAAAGGTTTATGCGTTCAAGGGGTCTAAGGAAGTTACCAAGGATCAGGTTTTGGAACATATGGTCTTTTTTGCAAAAAAGCCTAGGCCGTCCGCGGGAGTTATAGCTGGTGTTAGAGATGGGCTTTCACAGGAAAGCATTTCAAGATTTTTGTTGCCTGCATCAGAGTGTGAATTTGCACTCAGTTCGGTATGCAAGTCGCATCGTATCTTTTTTGAAAATAGATTCTATACATAATTAATACTCTTTTCTTTCCCCCTTTTTATTTTTATTATATTTTGCAAAAATATGCGAAGATGTTCCATATAAATGAGAAATGTGGTTTCTGAGTTCTTTTGCTTTCTTTTGGTCTTAATCAAGTAAGAACTCTCAAATGTTAGAAAATTTAGTTTACCTTATGTATTTCTATGTGCTTCTACCCTCCGAGCCCCTCTCTCTTTCTATATGCTGTTGTTTGTCCTTGATGTTGGAGATCATTCTTGTTAAACTTGCTGCCGAAGGGTATATGCATGTTGGATATGCAATGGTGTAAGCTTTTCTATAGTCAATATGCGTAACACGATTTTGCATGAAGGAATTTCAGTTTGTAGCATTTCTTTTTCCCTTTCTTTACGCTTATGTTATTATCGTAGCCGTTTTTTTGTGTTAATGGGGTCACTTTTGTGAATATTGCCTTCTCACTCTAAAACATTTCCTCTGCCTTCTCTCTAAAACTTTGGATAATAGCCTTATCTTTAATTTCTCTCTCCTCCCCTCCACCACACATTCCACCGGCAACGGTCACCTTTTGCTGATAATGTCTCTCTTCCTCTCATTTTTCTCCTCTCGCACCTCTCCTTCTCCCCTGTTGATAACGTCTCTCTGACATCTCTCTTCCTTTCACTTTTTTCTTCTCTCTCCACCACCTCTCCTTCTCTCCGCCACCTCTTTTCTTGCTCCCCGTCCTTCTTCCTTCTCAAAATTCTTTAAACACCTCTTTTCTTGCTCCCTGTCCTTCTTCCTCCTCAAAATTCTTCAAATTTCTGACTCAATATCGTGAAATTGAAAAAGACAACTTCTTCATCTTCTACCCATGCCTTTAGGGCCACTTCGGCCGCCACAATAAGCGGTCGGAGTTAAACATCTAGCTTGTATTCCATAAAAATGGCTAGACATCAGTGAAACAGCTCTGATTTTAAACATGCAAGGAGTTATTAGAGCAAAATCAACATGAACTTCACTACTAAACCATACTTTACCACAGAAATCTCCTCAACACTAACATGCATCAAGCCAGAGATTGAAAAAGGAAAAAAATTCTTTGCTATCTAACCTACCTCAGTAGCGGATGACAAAGCTAAGTGGTGCTCTGCCGTAGATGGTCAAGTAATGTGAAATAGCGCTTCTTTCTTCAATATGAAGAAGTTTACTGAAGACAAATGGACATCTAAGGGACTTTTTGAGGTCCTGATCTGTTCATATTCAGATTTTTTTTTTGTAAATCATATTCAGATTTCAATATGAAGATACAAAGCAAAGTATCTTGAAGCTTTCTCCTATGTCCTTTAGTAACATAATTCCTTTCCTAAAGCCATGAGCCTGGAATAAGCCGATTCAAAAGTTAAAACCGAACTCAATGCCAGTTTGGGTACAATTCCCCAAGCTATGAGCTCACTATTTCCAACTTTGAGATCTTAAGTGGTTTAGGAAGATGTTCAGGAACAAACTTACCACTTCTCAAGCGCGTGTGTGGCCCACGCTAGAATCTGCATTGAAATTTTAGCAGACGCTGCTCCTCCAACCGCAATTAACTACGTTGCCGAGGATGGAAGAGAATGTACTCAGGAGGTATCCTATGAATAGATACCCCCACACTGCTTGAAATGCAATGCAGAACATTTGGGCACTGCTGTACTACCAAAACGACAAATGTCACGAACTATACACAAAGAAACGAGTCCTTCAAGGATAAGGGTAAGGCAAAAACAATAAGCATTGAACCGAGGAGGAATAACGAAGAAATAAATAAAGGCTTTGAAATGGCAATCAGTGAGGATGAGGGCACTTTTCTCCTTCAATAGCTTAAACAGAAAAAGGATAATGGGCAGAAAGAACTGAGACAAAAAAATATCCTCAAAGGGTCGAGAGGTATCGGAGACCTATAAGACAATAAACCAAAACAAAGGTGACAACAGGTTTACCCCTTTAATGGAAGGTGAAAATGAAGACACCTTCATTCTTGAAACCGTAGCAGAGGAACAACGAAACAAAGACATATATGACAGTGAGGACTTAAATGAAGGGCTCAAAACTCCATCAGCAACAAGATCGCAAAAATTAGCTTGAAGGAAGAGCAAAAGAAGCCACTCATATAGCACACCATACTTCTCCTGAAAACTTTAATGATGCCAGTAATATAGCTAATCCTCCTATAGGAGGCACAAATGATGATATTCGTCATATAGATAGCTTGGATTTGGGTCAAGCAGAGGACCAACAAAGGATGAGACTGGAAGTAGAGGGGAATGTAGGATACCTATCCTCTCCCACATTGGATGATGTTGATGAAAATCATCAAGACTCTGAAGTAGAACCTCTATATAGCCAAATCCTTCTAGGACAAGATCTAGGTAGAACGGCCTCTAAGGTAAAAGCCAAGGATAATTACAATTTCCACCATAGAAGAGAACATCAAGCCTTTAAGGATAGCATGGGTAAAGAGAAACCAAGTACATCAGACAATGAATCTGAGAAACGCAGTCCCATAGACGAGGACACCAAAATTTCTACAATGCAAAAGAGACACCCTTCTTCTTCTAAGCAGCCTAATAGGGGTCAACAGAAAGGTAGGCCTAGAGGATTTAAATCCAAAATATGATCAAACTAGCTTGTTGAAATGTAAGGAGACTTAACTCTCCTCGAAGACAAAAAAGAAGTTAAACAATTCATTAAGGGAAAGAATATGGAACTAATAGGGCTTGTTAAAGTGAAGGTTAGATTGAGACATTATAATATGGTTACAAAGAAAGTAATGAGGAACTGGGAAGTATTTCATAACTCACTTCCTCAAACTGTGTCGAGAATTTGGGTGGGATGGAACCCCCAACATTTTTAAAGGAAAGTTGCTCCATTGTATTGAGAAATCTATCACATGTTGAATTAAATTAATCTCCTCAAAGCCTGAGGAGTTTATTTTTGGGAAAATCTCACTTATTAGCCTAACGTTTGACCTATTACTCAGTTAGAAGCCTAACGTTGATGGAACTCACTTAACACCCAATCTTTGTCCAAAATGGCTCACTTGTAGTCAGGTGACCATTGACCAACCGTTGACTAACCTTTGACTTTCTCAGACCATCCATGAGTTGACACGTGGCGACCCTTTTTAATTAAAAAAATAAAATTGTATTTTTGAATAAAGTGATTTAAAAGGAATTTAAAAATTCTAAAAAATTATAAAAATTAATTAACAAATATTTTAAAAATCCAAAAATTAGAAAAAAAGATAAAAATAATAAAAAATTACCCACAAAGCCCCATCACCCCACCCACCCACCCCCACTGCCACCACCCCCACCCACCCCCTCCCCCCGCACCCCCCCGGCCAAATGTTTTTTAATTTTTTTTTCTAACTCACTCATAACACTCCGATCACCCCCGCGTCCCCCACCCTCTCCTCTCGCCAAATTGTTTTTTTTTTAAATTTTTTCTAACTCACCCATAATGTCCCGACCACCCCCGCGTCCCCTCCCCCACCCCCGCGCACACCCCAAAAAAATTTTTAAATTTTTTCAACTCACCCACAAAGCTCCGACCATCCCCCGGCACCCCAAACAATCCAACCCCCCAGCCCAAAAAAATTTTTTTGGGGTGTGCGCGGGGGTAGGGGAGGGGACGCGGGGGTGGTTGGGACGTTATGAGTGAGTTAGAAAACATTTTAAAAAAAAATTGGCGAGAGGAGGGGGTGGGGGACGCGGGGGTGGTCGGAACGTTATGAGTGAGTTAGAAAAAAAAATTTTAAAAAAAATTTGGCCTGGGGTGGGGGGTGCGCAGGAGTGGGAGTGGGCGTGGGGGTAGGGGTGCGTGGGTGGAGGGTTGGGGCGTTGTGGGTAATGTTTTTATTATTTTTATCTTTTTTCTAATTTTTCGATTTTTAAAATATTTTTAAATAATTTTTACAATTTTTAGAAATAATAACATTTTTTTAGAAATGAATTTTTTTTTTTAAAAAAAGAGAAAACCTGCTGTAATAAGTCACCTTCCGGTGACTGGCTACAAGTGAGCCATTTTGGACAAAGATTGGGTGTTAAGTGAGTTTCATCAACGTTAGGCTGCTAACTGAGTAATGGGCCAAACGTTAGGCTAATAAGTGGGATTTTCCCGTTTATTATTACAGTCGTTTCTGGTAACAAAGAAAGAAGCAATAGAAGAGAACTATGGAGGGAACTTAGATATCAAAACTAGATGTGTAGTTCCTACCCTTGGTTGATTATGGAGGACTTTAATATTATCCTAGATAGGCAAGGCAAAAATGGAGAGAAAAAAATAGATAGGAATGCGATCAAGAGTTTGCAGAATGGATAAAGGACCTTGATATAGTAAAAATTCATTCAAGAGGATTTAAATACACCTGTTCAAATAACAGGAATGATGACAAGAGAGTGTACACCAAGATAGACCACATGTTTTGTAATGAGTATTAGAAGAACCATAATCCACACTTTCAACTAGATTATGAAGCCTCATTCACCTCTGATCATTCCCCATGAATACTAAGTGTCTAGAAGAACCTCAAATTTGGACCTAAACCTTTTAAGTTCTTGAAAGGCTGGATGAAACATCCAACCTTTAAGAACTTACTTAAAAGAGTTGGAAAAAAGAGGAAAGTGGTAGCCCCCTAATTTGTCTAGTCAAGAAAATCAAAAGATTAAAAGATCCCCTTAGGAAGTTTAACAAGGAAACATTTGGTAATATAACACTTAAGGTTGAAGAGGCAAGATCTAACCTGGAGAAAGCTCAAGTTTGAATTAGTTACTGATCCCTTTAATCCACAGCTGCAGGAAAACACTAATAGCTATAGAGACATGTATACTAAGCTTATCTCCTTTGAGGATTCTTTTTCCAGGAAGAAGTCTAGAGTCAATTGGTTGAAAGAAAGGGACAAGAATACCAATTTTTTCTACAGAACAATGAAGGTGTACAATGCTGGGGATAAAATCTTTAAGATCAAAAATGAAAGAGGAACCATGATAGAAGACTATAAACAAGTACAAGATTTGGCCATAGGTTACTTTGAGAAGTTGTTCAAAGATCCAAACCTGCATGGCACCTACACAAGACTAGACAGGGAAAACTTTGTCAGAGGCACAAAGCCTCTCCCTGATGCAGCCCATTACCAGAACAGAAATAAAAGAAGCATTATTTTTTGCGAAGTCTGATAGTTCTCCAGGATCTGATGGTTTTCCAGCTGGCTACTTCAAAGATAACTGGAGTTTTATTGGAGAAAAAGTCATAAAAGCCATTCCTGATCATGCATTCCTTAAAAGCCATGAAATTTTTCTTTAGGGACAATTTTATGTATTTCCCTATTAATGCCACAACCTTAACCTTAATCCTTAGACATATACCCCAATTAAGATGAGTGAATTCAAACCCATCTCCTGTTGCAATGTCATATATACAGTCATATCCAATGTGCTGGAAACGAGACTCAAGCCACTGATCTCCTTCCTTGTTGATGAAAAACCAAGTAGCCTTTGTCAAGGGTAGAACTATTCAAAATAATATCCTGCTCATGCATGAACTAGTTAAAATTTATAGGAGGATAGGAGGCTCAAAGTGTTGTGCATTGAAGGTGGATATAATGAAGGCATTCGATACAGTTAGTTGGCGCTACCTCATGATGATTCTGAGAGCGATGAACTTACCTGAAATATACCTAAATTGGATTTGACTTTACATAACTACAACTTTATTTTCCATAAACCTTAATGGTGTTTTGATTGGGAACTTAAAAGCTAATAGAGATCTTAGACAAGGGGACTTTTTATCACCAAGCCTCTTCATCTTATTAATTAAAGGCTTTACACAGGCCCTGAAAAAGAAAATTAAGAACTCTAGCTTTAGTTTCCATCCCAAATATGACCACATAAAATTGTCTTCGCTACCCTTTTTTGACAAAGGTTCATTTTATCCAAGACAGATGCAAATTCAATGACGACCATCAAAGAAACCCTGTAGGAGTTTCAGAACCTATCTGGACTTAGTCCAAACATGCAGAAGAGTGAACTTTTTTCCTCAGGTATCTCTAGACAAGTGAATACTAAGCTTTCCAAAATCCTTGGTGTTCTGTTGGGTAGCCTTCCAATTAGGTACTTAGGCTTACGACTGGTATCAGGGAAAATCTCGTATACATGCTGTAGGAGACTACTATACAGACCAGAAAGTAGAGTGAAGAATTGGACTACTAAGAACATCTCATATGGAGGAAATTTGCAATTGATAAGCTCTGTGCTAGTAGCTATCTATAGGTATTGGACAACATCATTTTTTCTACCTAGAAAAGTCATTAGAGAAGTAGAAAAAATGTTAAAAGGGTTTCTATCTATAGGGACAGACAAGGAAGGCTAAAGTGAAATAGTCTAACAAATGTCAACCAAAAAATATAGGAGGTCTTGGCGTCCCTGATTTGGTTCTGATTAATGACATTTATATTCTGAAAAACATATGGAAGATATGTGAACTTAAAAAAGGGTTTTATAGGTTATGTTGGTGCATTCAATTATGTTAAGAGAGAAATCCTATTAGGAGGCCAAAGGTAGACCATTAGACTCCTCGGTTTGGAAGAAGGTACTTTGGGATAAGGACAAGGATGCAACCTTCTTTGGTAAGGCCATTAAGGATGGTAGTGCCACTTCCTTCTGGCATGATCCATGGGACCCCTCGGGTGTTCTCGATAACTCACATCCAGAATTGAAAATGAAATTAGCCATCCAAGAAAATGCAAAGGTGTCCAGAGTGATAGAAGCTAAGGCATGAAAAAATCCTTTTGGGAGATATTGGGATGAACAAGTGGCATAGTTTAGTTAGCTATGCTATACAATACAAATCACTCAGGGAGAAGACCACTGGATTTGGTGCCCTAGCAAAAGTTTTTCAGTTAAAAGTGTCACTATGGCCATTCTGATACCACTGCTGGAAATAGAATGGAAGAGTATTGTCTGGTGCAAGTGTTTTCTTCCACGATATGCAATCATTTTCTAGCTTGCATGTTGGAAGAGAATGGATACACAAGACAAGCTCTTACACTGGGGCATTATTACTATTAACTCTTGCTTCTTATATAACAGATTCTCGGAGGACCATGATCATTTTTTTTTCTAATATCCATTTTCAGCTACAATCTGGAGAATGCTACTCAGAAAGTTGAAATGCACTCATAGAATAAAATGGATGGCAGAGCAAAATAACCTGGTTGAAGTCTAAGCATTGTGCCTCCAACTTCCAAAAAGATATCATTCTATTTGGATTCTCTTCGGCAGATACCACATGTAGAGGGAAATGAATGCTAGACTCTTCAAACAAGTTAGACTAAACCTAGAAGATGTTATTAAGGATACTCCGGAGAATATCAGCTACTATGCAAGCATGTGGAGAGGATATAAATGCACCAAGCTCAACTGGAAGATACGTGTGGAAATGAACATCTCTACTGCTGTATTCTAGAAACTAACCCAAACGACAACATAATATACATTCGGGATTGTCCCTTACAGCCATAAGGATGCATCACTTCCAGTTTTACAGTTGCAAAGAACAAGCTTTTGGTCCTATATTTGTTAATTCAGATGTCTTGGGTTTATATAATTGAAGATAAGATTACTTTGGGATTAATTCAGGAAACTCCTGTGGGGCCGGTACTGTTAACGCCAAATTTTCCTATCTCCAACTTGCTTCCTTTTGCTCTTCAAGCGCAAAGTGCAGGATTCTACTTCTTTTTATTTTGTTTAATGAATGAATAATGGCGGATATTGGATAGATAGAAAAATATTGTGAGCCACCTATTTTGTTGTCTGCCTTGGGCAACTTTTGTACAGGTTGGCAATAGCCATTGATATTTTACTTATAGTATGCGTAGTTGTTGTGTCATAGCTATTTTTGTAAAGGTGAGCTAGATATATAAATTATAATGTTAGCCACCTATGTCTTGCGTAGTCTAAACTAACTAGATTATAAATTTTCCACTCTTGGCCTTAAATGAAAATTTGACTTACAAAAAAAATCACGTTTTGACTCATGTAAATAATTTCTTATAGGCATTTGAATTAAGCCTGTATCACCATCAGGGCTGTTTTTACCCTTACCTTAACCTTGCACTTTTGGCCTTCCCACTTTCCCTTACGGGGAATTATTTTAGGTCATATACATATTTTTACTTGTGTTCAAAAGGGTATAAAACTTATCTTTAGCATAAATTTTGAAATGTTTTAAAATAATTGTGACTAATTGATCTCTAACCGCATGTTTTTCTGATAAAGAAAGTAATACCTTAACCAACAAAACCTAGTTTGCATATATCCACGTGTCTCAGAAAAAGAGAAGACTGGTCCATCTGGGGTTGCCTTACTGACTCAAACTGTTTCTCCATTTAGTCCTGGCAGTATACTTCATATTCTTGCTCATTTTTCTTCAGACTTCATTATCTGTTTCTGTCTCTTTAAGGTTTGCCTTTTTTCCTTTTCTAGATATTGGAGGACCTTCAGAAAGATCCATGGCCAGTACCAGCCGATCAGCGAGCCATTAGATGCACAGGTACAGCGTTAAGTGTGGCTGCTCACTTATTGGGAATATGTGTTCCTGGCTATGGTGCAAGGATTATGGCATTCTTAGGTGGGCCATCCACAGAAGGGCCAGGCGCAGTAAGTGCTGAGGATAAGATTTACTTTGGAATAATATGATATTGCAGTTTAGTAACTAATGCAAGTGTTATTTCCGTATTTTCCTAGTCACACTATTTGAGCTTGAAATCAGAAGTTCTTTTTCTTTATGTACATGGCGTTTATTTTATATGTATTTTTCGGTAGCTAGTTTCTTGGTGGTGTGTGTTTTCACCTGGATGTTGTCTCTGGCTTTTGTAATTTGTGTTCATTGCTCGCATATGCAGATCAGAAAGTTAAGTTTCAGGTGGTGACCTTGTATAAATATGTGATCTGTAGTCAACCATATAACCGTTGGGTTGTGTGGGGGGGGGGATGTTAATTTACAGTTTCAAGCTCGGTAAACCTCTGTATGAACTCTACAATGACATTGTTTCCACCCGCGCCATCTTTTTCTGGACTCAACAATGAAAGGCATCATTGTTCAGCACTATAAGCAATGAATGCTAACAATTGTCATGTGAAGCGTCTTAAGCCAATACATGGATAGTTCATCAAGTTTGGTGCACTCCTGTGTAATGGACATACTTCGATCACATCTCGTGTAAATAAGTGAAATGTTGAATGTTGCAGTTATATCTTGTGAGACATGTAGCTGTGAGAACGTGTCTCTTGTTCTTGTCTCAGAAGCAGCTCTGCAGTTGACCTCACTGGTCTATCAGTTTAGACCAGCTTTCACTAAAATGAGGTCTTTCATGTTAGCTTGTCTAGTTTTCAGTCACTGTCTTGGGTGAACTAGATGTTGAAAACAGAATGTACAAAATCTAGTGATTTTTAAGAGCAGCCAGTCCTAATTTTTCCTTTAAAGTGATGAATTTAATTGGATAGTGAGACTCACTATTTGCTTCCAGAGAAAAGGAAAGCTGGACTGTCCATTTGAATATGGAAGTGGTACTTGTTTCAATTTGTGGCTTGATATTGATATGTATTCTTGTCTTGACCCAAATAATTTCAGATTGTGTCAAGAACTCTTTCCGAGCCAATACGTTCTCACAAAGACGTGGACAAAGATTCTGCCCCATTTTATCATAAAGCTGTAAAGTTTTATGAAGGACTGTCAAAGCAACTTCTCCATCAAGGACATGTATTAGATGTTTTTGCTGCTGCACTTGACCAGGTACAGTTATATGCTTTCTCTGGGACATTTGAGATGAATGCATACTGTAGATTGGTTGTTGTCATGTGGAATTTTGATACTTTTCATGTATCCTTTGTTCTGATTTCTAATCACAATAATATTATCTGCCACATTTTTGTTGATGTATGTCTATTTGCCACACACCAGTTCGGTTCAGTGATTTACTTCACAACAACAACAACATTACCCTATTGCCTTAGAGGCTCCCGTCTATGACGGGATATGGGAGGGTCGGATGTACGTAACCATACCCATGTGTCAAAAGCCATATTCACTTGTTTTCTATAATCTGTAACATTATTCTGGAGCTAAGATCTCTTAGTGGACTGGCTATGTGAATCTTTAATCCTTCTTCTGAGGGTGGAATAGAAAAAGATGTTTAACTGGACACGTCGGATATTCTTTTTCAAAGGTGTGGGGGGGGGGGGGGGGGGGAGGCCGGAAGTGGTATGTTGAGTAGTTAATAAAAGTCTGACAATTACTTTTTCAAATCCTTCAATGTTGATGTAGTTAAGTTCAGGATTTTTTAAAACATGCTATGTAGTGTTCTAATATTTGAATGTTAGGCATGTGTTATTCCTGGCCAGATCTGGTTCTCTATTTGTCAACCGATGTTGTAGTTTTCATATTATTTCAATGTATTTTCCAGTTTTTAACTGAAGACAATTCTTACTTACGTATCTTATTTTTCTAGTTTGTATTGATGTGTTAATCAGTTAATGATCTGAGGAACTTAGTAAATAACTAAATCTTATAAATAAAAAGTAAAACTGATAATGTGATGGGCCTGCAAGTTTTGCTTGTGTGCTTTTACTTCTTTCTTTCTTTCTTTTTTCTTTCCCTCCTTTTGATATGGTAGTGTGGTATGAGGTTAAAAGATGATTCCTTTATGAGCTTTGGTACTTTTTCTAAGTTTGTTTTGATCAGCAGTTGTTTGAGTAAATAAAATGTAACTTGTAATTGTAACCACGAAACATGTAAACTCAGTGTATGTATTTAAGAGAGATGTTTTGCTCTTAGGTGTTTCTTTTGGAATTCGATAAGTTAGTAACAGATATTTGCTTAATCTCCTCGGTGTTTCGGGCTGTGGATTTGTTATTGAATGAGGTGAAATACTGTTTATTTCTGTTTGAGCCACGTGGTAATACCGTTCCTGGCATGCTTGCTTTTTCAAACTCTTTTTTCATTGAAATTACGAATTCATTTTTTTCTAGGTTGGGGTTGCCGAACTCAAAGTAGCAGTTGAGAAAACAGGAGGGCTCATTGTCCTTGCTGAAAGTTTTGGTCATTCAGTTTTCAAGGATTCTTTAAAACGTGTTTTCCAGTCAGGGGATTGTGAGCTGGGGCTATCTTCCAAGTATGTTTTGGAGTTGTTTCTTGTGGTTGAGTTGCTTGATGGATGAGATAGATATCATTCGCATAAACATGTGACACCTAGTAGCTCAAAAATATGTTAGTCTTTTCATAATTCTTGATGTGGCACTGGAATTGCTGCTTTGTTTATGATTTGAAGTTGTCAGGTGATCAGTACAAGGCCTTTCATGCTAATATGTAAAGAGATATAATCATGTCAGGGAAATTGGTGTTTAAGCCGATTAGAGATATTTTCTTCTATAGATATTTGTAGTGCTTGTGCAAGCATAAGTGTTTACTGGTGACATCTGTCCCTCGTTAATCTAGCTTATGCGCATACCTTATGCAGGTGTGCATGTGTCTTAGCTTGCCTGTGCAAAGAAGTGAATGTACACACATAGCAATTCCTTTTCTTTTGCATTTCTCACGTGGTGCCCCCCCCCCCCCTTCAAATTTACTGTATGTTATATTTTTCGAGGTTGACTTGTGTAACTTAAATATTAATTTTTCTTATAAGAGAGTAAGATTTCACCGATCGGCGATTTAGATTTACATTTAGTTGATCCCCATAAATTACATTATGTGAGGTTTGCTACGTTCAGTAAACCTGGTAGAAGCCTTGTTTACCTCAGTTTGAAATGCTTGATGGGTCTCGTTGTTCTCTTCTATTACTTATATTTGTAGGAAACATTGTCTTATTCTCTTCTTGTGCATGTACAGTGGCATTTTTGAAGTAAGCTGTTCAAAGGATATTAAAATTCAGGGAATCATTGGACCTTGTGCATCTCTTGACAAGGTACAAGCAACTTTTATGGCTTTCTTTCCTGTTCCAAATTTTCTTCAATTTTCATCAATTGGTTATTGATGCAGAAAGGTCCTTTGGCATCCGAAAGTGTTATTGGTCAGGGAAACACAACAGCATGGAAGATGTGTGGTCTGGACAAAACGACGTCCTTGTGTTTAATATTTGATGTCGTCAAGAAGGAGAACCCAGACGCCATTGCTCAATCAGCAAATAACCAGATGTTCTTCCAATTTCTGACTTAGTATGTCTGAAATTTGACTTTCTAGGTTTTAATTAAGAGCCTCATTCTGTGGACTTTCATTATTTTAAATAGGACTCATTGGTTATGTATTTTCTAGTTATCAGCATAGCAGCGGAAAAATGAGACTACGTGCCACTACCCTTTCCAGAAGGTGGGTTGCTGGAGATGGAAGTATTCAGGCAAGTGACCATCTAGCTTTCGTACTTTTTGCACAACTGTTGTGGTTTTTGCGATTTGATGAAGCTTTCTAAAGATAAAAAAGGGAATCTTATTATTGATTGACTCAATAGAATACATACTCCTATTTATAGTCTAACCATAGACTGATGAGAGATCAATCAGATCTCTGTGTTTTAGGTAACTATTTGAATCTAGACTATGAGATCAATGTGATATGTATATATGGAAATCATATATACACCCTTAATAAATCTAACCTGATTTGATCATTACTATACTACCTAAGTATGGCAACATATATTTATATTTACTCTAGCATATATTCTTACTTACCTATGTATATTTCTACATCTCCTTCAAGCTATGTTCTAGATAGTAATACAACTAAGCTTGGACAATAAATGTTGAAATACTCTGACTGAGACTGGCTTGGTCAGAATGTGAGCCAACTGTTCTTTGGTGGATATGTGCTGCAGTTTGATAAGTTTGTCTTCAAGTTTCTCTCTGATAAAATGTCTATCAATGTCCATGTGTTTAGATTTGTCATGTTGAACTTGATTCTCTGTCAAATTGATTGCTGATGCATTGTCACAGAACACTTGGACAAAATTGCACTCTTTTGTCTAAGAACTGTTAAGACTGTATTGAGTCATATTCCTTCACATATACCCAATGATAAGGCCCTCAATTGTGCTTCTACACTGCTCATGACTACTACTTCTTACTTCTTACTTCTCTAGGTTATGAAGTTGCTCCATACATAAGTACAATAACCTGTAGTATACCTCTTAACCAACTTTGAACCAGCCCAATCTGCATCTGTGTATATTGTTATGCTTCTGTCTTGTGTCTTCCTCAAGTGTAAGCCTTGTTCTGGTGTGTTTTTCAAATACCTGAGGATTCTCATGGCAGTTTTAAGATGCTGACTAGTAGAATTGTGCATAAAATGACTAACAAAGCTTGTAGCATAGCATATATCTGGTATGGTATGAGACAAGTATATTAACTTTTCTACTAGTTTTTGGTATATCAGTTTGTCAACTGGGATAGTCCTGCATGTTTTTGGTTTATACCTTAGTTCTATTGGCGTTGGGCTCATTTGCGTCCTAGCATACCAGTTTCTTTAAGTAAGTCAAGTATATACTTTCTTTGTGATATGCTCACGCCTTTCTTATTTCTTGATACTTCCATTTTTTAGAAGTACCTGAGTTTTCCAATATCCTTGACTTCAAATTATTGTGATAGTTTCTTTTAGTGTCTTGAATTCTTGACACATTGTTTCCTTTGATGATCATATTATCTACGTAGACAATCAGGATGATTAGTTGTCCAGTTTCAAACGTATGTATGAATAAAGTATGATAACTATGGTACTATACAAAGCCTTGCTCTTGAACTTTCTAGGTAAGTTTCTGGAACCAAGTCTTAGGAGACTGTTTGAGTCCATAGAGGGATTTATTTAACTTACATACCATGTTTTTGTTAGTTTTATTTTTGTAGTCAGGAGGAGTATGCATATACACATCTTCCTGCAATTCTTGATTTAAGAAAGTATTTTGATATCTAGTTGATATAGTCTCCAACCTAAGTTCATTGCTAGCGAGAAGATTACTCTAACAGTATTCAATTTGCCACATGGGTAAATGTTTCTAAATAGTCTATACCATAGGTTTGAGTGAATCCTCTAGCTACTAACCTGGTTTTGTATCTGTTTATTGTTCCGTCTGTATTATTCTTTATTGAAAAATCCATCTGCAACTAACTAGATTAAACCCCTTTGGTAGTGATGTTAACTTCCAGATGTTGGTTTTTGTTAATGCATTCATTTCTTCATCACTCCTTCCACTGTGGTATTAGCTTCATGAATGTTTTTAGGGATGATTTGAGTATCTAGGTTACTTGTGAATGCATGACAATGTGTACTGAGTTTAGAATAGGACATGAAGTTGTATAGGAGATGCTTTGTGCATTCCCTGACTCTCTTTCTAAGAGCTATATGCCTGTCATCTAATGTTTGCCTTTCTTCATCTTCTCCCCACACTGTTGATGTTGATCCGTTGTCATATTTTCTTTAGATAGTGGATGTTGGTCAATTGTAATAGTAGGTTGATCAGCAGGTATGTATAGTGTATTTCTACGGGCATAGGCCTTTATGATACGGGGTTTGTCCCTCATAGTTGGTTTTATGTCAGGTGAGTCTTCAAATAATGGTGGCTCTTAGGTTGTGTTTGTGTTTTTTTTCTAGATTTGAGGGATCATTCAGGTCTGAACTGTGTCTTGTTTATTCAATTTAGTTCTCGCTACTCTCCTGGACTGGATTATAAGTTGTATCTTCATAAAAGGCTTGTGTTTCATTAAAGGTTACGTCTAGTGTTGTATATATTTTTCTCGTGTTTGTGCAATAACAGATATAGCCTTTTTGGGTGCCATAGTTGCTTATGAATATACATTTAATGGCTTTAGGATCCATTTTGGTTCTGTTGTGGGCTTGGATGTGAACATAAGCTGTCAACCAATGATTTTAAGAGGTAACTCAGACAGTAGGTTAACCTGAGGATGACTGATTACAAACACTTATTTAAAAGTTTTGAACTTTAGAACTTTAGATGGCATTCTATTCGTAAGATATATGGTTGTTAATACTGTCTCTCCCCAGTAGCGTTTTGGCACTTTCATTGAGTACACAAGAGCTTTAGTAGCTCCTAATAAGTGCCTGTTTTTTCTTTCAGACATCCTATTTTGTTGGGATGTTTTAACACATGAGGTTTGGTGGTACATACCCTTTTCTGAAATATAGTCCTTTTAATTTTTGTCTAGATATTCAGATGCATTGTCTGATTTTAATGTCTTGATTTTAATACTAAACTGATTCTGTATAAGTTTACAGAAGGTCTTGAATATTGTTCCTTACTTCATATTTGTGTTTCATTAGATAAACCCAGGTTAACCGTTTGTGATCATCCACAAATATTACAAACCACCTTGTTCCACTAATGTTGGTGACTTGGGATGACCCTCAAATGCCAATATGCACTAGTCTAACCATATAATGATGAGAGATCAATCAGATCTCTGTATTATTGGCGACTATTTGAATGTAGACTATGAGATCAATGTGATCTCTCTATATACGGAAATCATATATGCACCCTTAATAAATCTAATTTGATTTGCTCATCACTATACAACCTGAGTTGGTAACATATATTCATATTTACTCTAATATATATTCTTATTTACCCGCATATATTTATACACTTTCTGCTACTGTTAATATGTGCTTTGAAATGAGAGATACTACACAAACTACTGCTTTTAATCAACTTGATTTGTTTGGAAGTTCTCTTACCTTTACATTTATAGGAGCTGGCTGCTGGATTTGATCAAGAAGCTGCTGCACTGGTCATGGCACGTCAAGTTTCTTTCAGGATGGAAACCGAGGTAGTAAACGTGTTTCTCATTATTCCAAGGTCATTCCTTGAAGATCCTTCTTTGAAAAGATCTAGTTTTTATCTGCTATTATTTATCAGAGCTTGGCATTTAAGATCATTTTTCTTTTTCCTCTTTATTGAGTAGCCGAAGAGGGTCCATTGTTTCTTGAATATTTCCTCATTGGTGGACACATTGGTCTTTAGCAGTATACTGCGTGGGCTTCTTGCGGATTGCCTGTTGAATTAGGGGTACAAAGATTGCTGTTTATTTGTTAGGATGACAAATCTTTTAGTCAGACAATTCTCAGCTACATCTTATTTGCAAATTTGGGGCATCTCTTGGTTTGAAGGCTGTCATCTTGAATCAATTGGTTTAATTTAATTGTATGATGTGGTATGTGGTCAGCATGACTTGCATATATCCTCCATGTGGCTTTGTCTTGAAATCAGAGTACCCAATCATACTCTTTTAATAGGTGGAAGGTGAGATCTTTTCCTTGTTTACCCCAATCTTGCTGACAGTTTACATCATTGCATGTTGCCTGTTAAGGGGCTATGCATGTCAGCATGTTGGGTTTTTTTTTTTTCTTTTTTCCTTCGCA
This sequence comes from Eustoma russellianum, assembly GCA_036186865.1. Lineage (NCBI taxonomy): Eukaryota > Viridiplantae > Streptophyta > Magnoliopsida > Gentianales > Gentianaceae > Eustoma > Eustoma russellianum. Next base: position 9,759,112 of record AP025070.1, read on the forward strand.
TTTGTACTTAGTGTCCTTACATTAGGCATTGTTTTTGTTCTTTGTACTTTCAGTACATTTCCACGTAGTAACTGCTGGGTATTTTGGTTCCTATGGATGTATGTTCTTGGTGATTCTTGCTATTTTTTCGCTTACATGAAATATAAGCATGTAGAAATGTACAATAACATATATGTATAAATAAACAGTAAAATACATGTAAAATACATTTATACATATATTTATACATATATACAGATATTTATACATATATATTTATATACATATACTTATACATACATGTATAACTATATTTATACATATATATGTATAAATATATTAATACACATGTGTATAAATATATGTATAAATATATTTGTACAACTTATATGTATAAATATATTTATACGTATAAACAACAACCATACTCAGTATATCCTAATGACACCAAAAGCTATCGCTAGTGTCTGGGAAAGGTGAGAGACAGACAAACAATACCTCCATCCCAATGAATAGAGAGTTTGCTTCCATTGAGACCCACGGCTCTATATATATATATATATATATTTATATATATTTATATTTATATGTATAAATAAACAGTAAACTACATGTACAGATTCATACAGACATTACAACGTGGTTATACCTATATAAGTCATATACTAGAATATCGTAGTTATGTAGTTAAATGTATTATTAGGTAGATGCATTATTTCTGCAGGAACTAGCCGTTAGGAAAAACTGCCACTTGCAGCCGCTTGCATAATATAGTCGTTTTAGACTTGAAGCTTACTCTATAAGGAGGCACCTCTTGTAATTTTAAAGAACTTAATGAACTTATGAGGTTCTTACGTTTTTATATGGTATCTGAACAAAATTGAAGATCATTAAAATGTATACTCTTTCATCTTCTTCTGCATCTAGTCAAGCATAAGCTATTATTTCCACCCCAGATCAGTCTATTGGGACATGGTCTCATTCTTCTTCTTTTGAAGGAGTTCTTACTATCATCATTGGTCACAAGTTTAATGGTAATAATTATCTCTCTTGGTCCAACGCTGTTGAAATTTTTATTACTGCTAAAGGTCAAAGAGGACTATCTCTTTGATACTGTTACCGTTCCTGTTGCTATAAATACAAAATTCAGGATCTGAAAATGTGAGAATAGCATGGTTATGTTATGGCTAATTGGATCAATGCTTCCTGAGGTTAACGAGGACTTTCTCATTTATTCCACGACAACTGAAATATGATCAGCTATACAAGATGTATAGTAAAAAAGACAACACCTCAGAATTATGCGAAATTGAAGCACAACTTCATGATGTAAAACAAGGAGACATGTCGTTAATATTATACACAACTCACAAATGCATGGCAACAAATTAATGATTCTGAAGTACATCAATGGACTTGCAATGCTGATTCTCAACTCTTTAAAACTATTGCAGAAACTAAGAGAGTGTTTAGATCTTTACTAGCTTGCATAAAGACTTTGACAATGTCAGAAACAGGATTCTTGGCACAAAACCATTACCTTGTTTGAGAGCTGCATTCTCTGAAATAAAACATGAAGAGAGCTTACTAAGGTTATGTTAGTACTGCACATGTATTTGAAGTACCTATTGCAGACAGCTCTGCGCTTATGGCTGAAAATCCAACTCATGATGCTTTAGCACTTGCCATTAGAAGATATATGTCATCTGGAACATCAGAAAGAAGTAGACTTTTCTGCAGATATTGCAAAAAGAATGATCACCTCATCGAGGAATATTGGAAGCTCAAAAGTAAACCAAGAGAAGAAAAAACACCACAAAGACCAACCAATTCTTGTAGAGCTTCATTCAGGCCTACTCATGGTGTGGCTAATGTAGTTCAGAATTCGGTACAACATCACTCAGAAGTTTCTCCTATGCCTATAAAAGGCACCAGATTGAAGCACTTTTCAGTTGCTAAGCCAATAGTAGAACAATGTAAGTTGGGCACCTATTCAGGCAACTTTGGCAAGAACATATAATATGGCTCCTAAACAATATTAGCCTTGGATTATTGATTCATGAGTATCTGACTATATGACTGGTAATGATACACTTCTACATCACTGTGCATTATTTTCTGTGCCTAAGCTGGTCAAATTTTTTAATTGATCTTCTTTGCGAGTGATTGGAATAGGAAAAGTAAGACTAAGTGATAAATTAAGACTATATATAATGTCTTATATATATCTAATTTGAGTTTTAATCTAATATCAATAAGTAAATTTACTTGGGAATAATAACTTTATTGATTTATTCTCTTTTTAAATGCTGGTTTTAAGAGAAAACAATGTGGAGTAATATATTATTTCTTCTACAAGCTGAAAATCAAGTAGATATATATCACAATGCAAAAAGAGAAGAATAAGGACATCACAGTGAAGGAATTCATGAATCTAGGAGTTTCTGTTGTAAACCTAGTAAATATAGGTCTATTCCCTGTAATAGTTCTTGCTTAGATCAGATTCTTTTATGACACAGAAGGCTAGACTACCCAAATTTCTTGTACTTAAAAAGATTAATGTCAGATCTGTTTTTGAAAAGTGATCCTAAGACTGTTCGTTGCGATATATGTCAGTTAGCTAAACACGCAAAAACTAGTTATCCTGCTAAATTTTATAAGCCAACACCTTTTTAATGTTATACATTCGGATATTTGGAGTCCTTTTATGATAGCAAATACCAGTGGTACAAGATGGTTTGTGATATTTGTACATAATCACACTAGAGTTACTTGAGTTTATTTAATGAAAAACAAAATCAGAAGTAGGACATTTCTTTATAATAATTTCTTTAGTCTTATTAAAAATCAGTTTGGTGTTACTAGTAAGCCATTAAGATTTGACATTGGGTACTTAGATAAATCTGTTATAAACTTCATGCTTGAAATTGATATTATCATCAAATATCCTACATAAATACACCCCATTAGACTTATCTTAGGCTTATCTTTGAAGAAAGATTCTTCAAAGGCTAGGTACCTAGAGTAATCCTTCTGTAGGTTTTGCACTAATGTTTGTAACTGAGGGTTTAACGGATCTTTGACTAACTCAACTTGGGCAGCTTCCAAATTTGCTCTGGTTTTGTCAATTCTTGATGTCAACTTCTTTAAAGGGTGCTTCAGTTTCTAAAGCTTCTTAGTTAACCTAGTTAAGGGGTTACCACACTCTACCTCTTCCCAACTCTCTTTCAGGATGCAATTGAAACTTGGATGTTTCATTCAACCTTTAATGAACTTAAAGGGCTTGGGACCAAACTTGTTCTTCATTTGAATAGATTGAATACCTGGAGAATGATTAGAGGAGAAGGGGTTGTGTAGTCCAGTTGGAAGTGTAGAATTTGGTTCTTTATTACAGAACATGTGATCAATCTTGGTAAAGACCCTCTGATCAGCATCCCTATTATTTGACCATGTGTACACAAATCCCTTAGATGGATACTTATCATGTCAACATCTTTAACCTATTCTGTGAACTGCCTGATAGCATTCTTATCAATCTCTTTTGTGTGTGTTTTCCTTTTTTTCATCCAAAATGGTATTGAAGTCGCCTATAATAATCCAGGCCTGATCCCTATATATTCGGTGTTGATATCTCAACTCCCTCTATAATTCACGCATATTGCTCCTTTCATCATACCTATTACTGTTAGGATGAAGTCGTTATCCTTTAAAGAAATTACTTTAATTTCACAGGTTATGGATTGTTCATACAATGCAATGACTTGCATTCAAAGAGGTTATGATTCCAGCCTAACCAAGTCCTAAAAATAGTATTTGGCAAAATGTTATGGATAACATGACAATGCCTAAATACACTACTGGAGATGGTATCAAATTTCCTTTGTCTTACCTTAACTTCTACAAGTCCTATGAGTCCTATTTTCTTTTCTCTGATATAATCTTTAACTTTCTTTTTGTCTTGTGGAGGAGTTTAATCCTCTAACACTCCAACATGCTAGCTTAATCATCTTAAAGATTTGGATCCTCTTGGCCTATCCCTACTTCCCCCTACTGAATTGCTTAATGGGAGGGGCTTTATCTAACTTTCCTGATTCCTTGCTTACTACCTTTGTAATTTGTTCCTTGCTAGTGTCTTCACTAGTGTTTGGGTTGCTATCGCTTGAAGAGATAAGGACTTTCTTCTTGCCTTTTGATATCAAGCTTTTGGGATTCTATGTTATAGTGGTATTGGTCAGAAGAAGTATACCCTTCTTCAGGTGTCTTCATTGAGAAAGATTGTCCAGATTGGGTTCCCTTTCTAGCTTTTGGCCCAATCTTAGGGCTCTTATGGGCAATGATATCCAGGGTAGTGTCCTTTTAGTTTTGGACCACCCTTTAGTTTTGGTTTTTTCTCCCTTCATTTGTTTCTTTGTATTCTTCCTCATCATCAAAGGAATGGTAAGTGGAGGACTTTTCCTCTACTAGACTTGTGTGCTTCCTAAGCTTTTGATCTTCAATTTCTTGATCACTTTCCTGATGCTCATTCTCTTTTTGAAGTCCTTGATTGGTGTTCGTTTCTAAGTCACCAAGAACAAGGAATTTGTTGGTTTTGCTTTTATCATAGATGTACCCTTCTTCAGGTGTCCCCATTGAAAAAGGTTGTCCAGATGGTTTCCATTCCTAGCTTTTGGCCCAATCTTATGGCTTTTACGGGCAATGGTATCCAGGGTGGTATCTATTGGGTTTTGGTTTTTCCTCCCTTCATTTGCTTCTTTGTATTCTTCCTCATCATCAGAGGAATGGTAAGTGGATGACCTTTCTCTACTAGACTTGTGTGCTTCCTAGGCTCTTGATCTTTAAGATCAATTTTTTTGATCACCTTCCTGATCCTCATCCTTTTATTGAAGTTCTTGATTGGTGTTCGTTTCTAAGTCACCCAGAATAGGGAATTTGTTGGTTTTGCTTCTATCATAGATAAAGAAGCTCCTTCTGTTTGACTGTTCGTTATTTGCTTTGTCTACCTTGCTTCCTGTGGTTAGGGGACTGATTTTTAAAGTAGATGGGAGAAGTTCCTGCTCCTTTCTAGAATCCGTCCTAGGAGGGGAAGACTCTCCTGGGTTTGTGTCTTCTATTTCTACATTTTTTGATTGAGGTCATGGCTTATAGTACTTTTATCCTTACACTGTTTGTTTCGGTGGGAAGGTTTTTGGATCCAAGGTTTTATCATTAATCCTGGAAGCTATCAGCAAAACAAAATGGAGCATTTTGTAGACAAAGAAATGAGTGTCTTAGTACCTATGGTTAAAGGTATTAAACAAGTTGGATGTAGATGAGTATTCACTATTAAGTATAATGCAGATGGAACAATAAGATATAAAGGTAGAGTTGTAACAAAAGCATTCACACAAACATATGGAGTAGATTAGTTAGTGACCTTTTCTCCAGTAGCAAAGTTAAATGTTGTAAGAGTAATTTTCTTTTTGGATGTTAATTTAAACCAGAACTTACGTCAGTTGGATGTTAAAAATGCTTTTTTAAATAGAGATTCACAAGAAGTATTTATGCATATACCACCTGGTTTTATTGATGAATCAAACTTTAATATGATATGTAGACTTAAGAAATCCCTTTATGGCCTTAAACAACCACTAAGAGCATAGTTTAGAAGGTTTACTACTGTTGTTACAACATGGAAATTTAGTCATAGTGATCATACATTTTTCATTAGGATCAGAAGATAATAAGATCGCCATGCTAATTTTTTATGTTGATGACATTATTTTTACTAGTGACGATTTACAAGGAATACAACAAATCAAAAGACAACTAGATAAGCTATTTGAATTAAAGATCTAGGAAGACTTAGATATTTCTTAAGTATAAAAGTAGCCAGATCATCAGATGGTATGAGTATATCTCAGAGAAAATATATTCTACATTTACTTTAAGATACAAAGATGTTAGCATGCAGGATAGTGTTCACACCTGTTTAAGTAGGACACAAACCTAAACATTTATTGGATAATACTCCCACAGACAAACTAAGTTATCAAAAATTAGTTGGTAGATTAATTTATCTTTCGCATACCGGACCTGATATATGTTATGCAGTTAGCTTTGTTAGTCAATTTATGCGTGATCCTACTAGTGAACACCTACAATCTTCTGTGAGGATTCTTAGTATCTAAAGGTTGCACCAAGTCAGGGACTATATTTCTGAAAACCCACTGTCAAAAATATTCAAGTACTTACTGATGCTGACTAGCCTGGACCAAAGATGGATATGAGGTCTACTACTAGATATAGAACTTATCTGTGGGGCAATCTTGTAACCTGGAGGAGGAAGAAGCAATTTGTTGTTGCAAGGAATAGTGCAGAGGCAGAACTCAGAGCACTTGCACTTGAAATGAGTGAAGATTTATGGCTAAAGAAAGTACTTGAAGATCTTGGTCAGCCAATTTCTCAAGCTATCAGTGCATTTTGTGACAATATATCTGTCATCAGTATGACTGAGAATCCTGTTTAACTTGATAAATCAAAACATATCGAAATTGACATACATTTTATTAGGAAAAAGATTGAAGATAGGGTGACCAAGCTAGAGCATATATCTTCAAAAAATCAATTGGTTGACATTTTAACTAAACTAGTTTTTACCAAGGTGTTTCAGACTCTAATGTCTAAATTTAGTTGTATGAATATATACAAGTTTAAGGAGGAGTATAGAAATGTACGATAACGTGTATGTATAAATGAACAGTAAAATACGTGTGCGTATACATACATACAATATAGTATAGTCATATAAGTTGTATACTAAAATAGCATAGTTAAGCAGTTAAATGTATTGTTGCTTATATAGATACATTATCATTGTGCTGTTTGTCTAGGTGGGAAGACTTTTAGATCCAAGGCTTATCCTGCATCTTCCAGTTTTGTGCTCTATCATAGGGAGGAGGTTTGGCATTTCTAGTTTGTTCCTTTTTCGCATCACAGTTGTGGCCAAAGGTTTTATATTTGGCTCACTGTGATGGCATCTATTCACATCTTACTACTGTAAGGCTTCTTTTCCATATTTATTAATAAGTTTGAGCTTATTTAGAAGGCCGTCACCAACTTGAATTTCTACACGGGTTCCCAGCATAAGCTACTTTTGTCTGACTAGTAGTGGCCCTATTTATAAATATCTCCAATCAGAGTTCTTAATTTTCCTAGGGTAAAAGGGTTAAAGTATTGCAGTCTAAGGAAATGAAATTGAACCCTGACTGGAATAGCCTTCAATTTTAGCTTTTCAATTCTTTTCTTTGTGTTCCAAGGCCAAAGAAAAAGTACCCTATTCCCAAAAGGTAAAGGGGAAGGTCTAGGATATCCTGTTTGGTAGCTTCAGATTGGTACCTAAAGAGAAAAAGGTCCTCGTCAAGTTTCTGTGTCTCCTAGACCTTTGCTGCCCATTTATCTTCTGCGAAGTTCTTTAGATTGTAGAAAGATGCGCTATCTCCAAGGACCTAGTTTATAATCATAGTGTTCCACCTTTGCTTGTGTTCGGTGACTGAGGTGGGATTGCCACAAATCTCTCATTTATCCTCTTCATATTTGTATGATTGTATCGTAAATGATGTTTCACACATGAAATCGGGCTTGAGCAGGTTGGCCATGCGAATTTACGCGAACAAGGTTTTGCCTATTGTTAGATTTGCTCAGAACAAATAGATTTGTCCATTTTGAAGATCATTGGGCTAGAATTCGAGGCTTCAACTGCGATTCCGATGGCCGGAGTGGCCAAATGGTTAGAGAAAAGAGTGGGTGAGAAGCTTCAGTCGAATTTGAAGAGAGACGAAGTGGCTTAAAGGTTTGAAGGGGAAAGATCTAGAGGTTAAAAGGGAAGAGAGAGTGGAGATGGATGAAGGAGCGAGAAAAATTTTAGATGTGGTTGTTTTTTGTCTGTTGAGGGGTGGGGATGGGTTAGAGAGAAGTGTAAGTGAATTTTCCAGAGAGAGTGCATGCCGCATGTATCTTGTTCCTGTCATTTGGCAGTATCTAAGGATGATTTTGAGGATGATGAACTTCTAGCTAACTATATTAGCTGGATATTGACATGTATCTCTACAGCTTCTTTCTCTATCAACCCGAATGGTGCTCTGATTAGAAATTTCAAGTCAACAAGGGGGCTAGGCGGGGGATCCTTATAACCCATGCTTGTTCATACTCATCATGGAAGGGTTCACACAATTATTCAAAAGAAAGATTCACAATTCTGCTTGTTCACAACTCTTCTTATTCTTTTCATCCCAAATGTGAACATATTAGTCTTTCTTCATTGACTTTTGCAGATGATCTCTTTATCCTCTCAAAGGCGGATACAAGCTTGGTGAAGGTCATAAAAGAGGCACTGGAAGAGTTCCATTCCCTCTCTGGTCTTCAGCCAAATTTACACGTGTAAAATTTTCACGTCTAGCATCACCAACCAAGAGGAGGAAATTTCTTTCATCTTAGGGATGAAATTTGGGACTTTAACCATCAGATATCTTGGGGTTCCCTTGGTTGCTGACAATCTGTCCTTCGCAGATTGTAGGGTGCTACTTGATAGGATTAAGAATAAAGTACAAAGTTGGGCAGCCTTAAGGCTGTCTTATGGAGTGAGGCTACAACTCATCAATTCAGTCTTTATTGTCGCAGGCAGGTATTGTACAACTTCCTACTTTATGCCTAGGAGGGTCATCAGGGAAATAGAGAAGACACTGAAGCAATTCCTTTGGGCAAAGCAAAGAAAGCTAAAGTGAAATGGAAGACAATATGTCAACCCTAGGACAGAGGCGGATTAGGTGTACAAGACTTGATATTTGTAAACAATGCTTACATCATGAAGAGCATTTGGGAGATTAATAATCATAAAGAAAGTCTATGGATAAAGTGGGTTCATACTGTGATCTTAAAGGGGAGATCTATCTGGGAGGCAAGGTCAAGGCCTACTGACTCTTGGCCAGTGTTGTCTGTTGCACGTAGCTCGCGTAGCGCAATATCAACCGCTACAAGGTTATGTAGCGTAGCAACCTCCTGGAAGCGCTGCCGATGCATGCGAAGTGCGCGAGGCGCACGTAGCGCGGGCTTCAGTAATTTCAGTTTTTTTTTGAAAAAATAGTAATTTCAGTTATTAAAATAAAAGAAAATTAAATTAAATAATAAAGCCTAAGCTACAATCCCATAAAAAAACCTATCGTCTAAAAAGAAACGTCGACATTACAGTGGACATCAAAAGTTGGCATCGCGTTCTCAAAAAAATAGTGGACATCGCTATTCAAAAAACCCTCGGCAGTCGGCACTCCCTCTATACCGCTTCTCTAACTACCGCCGACACTACCACTCTCTGGCGCCATCAATCACCACCGGCGCAATCTCTTCTTCTTCTTGTACTCTCGGTATCTCTTCATATACAAAGCAGAGTACCGGAACAAGTTTTTGAGGGGACGCCAAAGCAGATTCAGGTTAAAAAACAGGTTCAAGCCAGTAAAGTAAGTCCATATTAGTTTTGATTCTTGTTACTATCCTAAATATATTCCTATAATTTACAAGTTTTTTTTTTCCAGTGAAGCAGCACCTTTTGTCGTTCAAAAAAAAAGCACCACCTTTTGGAGCATTTGCAAGTCTCACAGGTTTATGTGATATACAAAATCATCTTCCTATACATATGTCTTATGTCTTTAGGCTCATTTATTTCCTCTGGCCTAAGTGTTAGTGAATTGCCAAATGTTTATTTTTCTTATCTTTTTCTTGTTTGGCAGTTCATCCTAAAAAAACAGGTTCAAAAATGTCTGAAAAAACTTCCACAGCTGATCCTGCAAGAAAATATGCTGCTCAAGTTGGTGATAAAAGATATGAATTTAAGTGTAATTTTTGTGATAAGGTGTTGAAAGGGAGAGTCGCTAGAGTTAAAGAACATTTAGTTGGTGGCTTTAGGAACACTTTGAAGTGTGCTAAGTGTCCAGCTCATGTACGTGAGGAAATTATTGAATTTATGAAGAAGAAGGAAGAAAATAAAATTGCAGCTGCCTTAAGTACTAGAATTAAAGATTTCGATGATGTTGGATTTGGAGATGGAAAGGAGGAAGACTGGGAGATGCTTGATGAAAATCAATCTACAAAGTCTAGTGCTTGAAGTAACACGAGCAGACTGAAAAAGCCGAGAACAAAAGGTTTGATAGATAAATACTTCTTTACATATGCTGAGAGAATTGTGCAATCAAGGAAAGGCAAACAACAAACCATTAATCAGGTTTGCCAAAAGGAATTGAGAACTAAAGTTTGCCAAAATATTGTCTGATGGTTCTATGATGCAGGAATTCCATTTAATGCTGCAAAGTATGAAAACTTCAAAGTTGTCGTTGAAGGAATAACGCAATTTGGCCCAAGAATGAAGCCTCCTAGCTACCATGAGTTGATGGTGTCTTTCCTCACTAAAGAAGTTAATGAAGTGAGAGAGTTCGTGAAGAGTCATGAAGCAGATTGGACAATGTATAGATGTTCTATTATGTTCGACGGGTGGCGGGACTTGGTTGCCCAAAGGGATATTGTCAATTTCTTGGTGAACTCTCCAAAAGGTTTTGTTTTTGTTAAGTATGTTGATGTTTCTGACATCATAAAGGATGCAACTGCGCTATTCAAGTCGCTTGATGACATGGTTGAATATGTTGGAGAAAAAAACGTCATTCAAGTGGTTACCGACAATGCTTATAACTATAAGAAAGCAGGAAAGTTAGAAGCTAAGAGACCTCACTTGTATTGGTCTCCATGTGGTGCACATTGCATCGATTTGATGCTTGAGGACATTGACAAGATACCTAGGGTGAAAGGCGCAATTAAGCGGGCAATGTCCTTGAGTGGTTTCATATACAGCCGAACGGCTGTTCTTAATATGATAAGAAAATACACTAGAAGAAAGAATTGTTGAGGCCAGTCATCGCAAGGTTTGCTACATCTTTTCTTACATTAAACTCTATTTATATGCAAAAACATAATTTGAGAAAAATGTTCCTAAGTGAGGAATGGTCGACCAGCCAATAGGGTAAGGAAACGGGCGGCAAAAGAATCGGTGCCATTTTGATTAATGAGATTTTTTGGAGGAATGTTTTATATGCTCTCAAATTGACATGTCCTTTAGTTAAAGTGTTGAGGATTGTAGATGGTGATAAGTAACCTGCCATGGGATATGTTTATGAAGCCATTGATAGAGCTTAAAAAACAATAATGAATGCATTTAGCAATGAAGACCAATACAAGGAACCCTTTGAAATTATTAATGCAAGGTGGAATGAACAATTGCATCAACCATTACATATAGCGGGTCATTACTTGAATCCTGAAATATTTTATAGTCATTCCGAAATTAATCAAAATGATGAAATCGTGAAGGGTTTGTATGATTGGATTGAGAGATTGGTTGAAAATCTTAATATTCAAGATAAGATTAGTGATGAGCTTACCGTGCATCGAATGGCTGCAAAATCTATTTGGAATAAAAATTGCTGTTATACAAAGGAGTATGAAGGCACCAGGTAACACTTTTACTCCCAATTTAATTATCTAATAACATATAACTGAGTGAAGTTCATTCTAAATCTAATATTACAGGTAATTAGTGGGCTGCATATGGTGCTTCAACTCTAAATTTGCAAAATTTTGCAATTAAAGTAATTAGCCTAACTTATAGTGCCTCTGGCTGTGAGAGGAAATGGAGTGTTTTTGAACAAGTAAGCTTTTAAATTTATTTTTTTGCAAATCTTTTACATTTACTTATGCATATAACTTCACATTTTAGAAACTATAACCTATCCACTTTGTGTTTCCTTTTTTTAGCTTCACAGGAAAAAGAGAAATAGGCTTGCACAAACCCGTTTGAATGATTTGGTATTTGTAAAGTACAATCGTGCTTTAAGGCGTCGATTTAATTGTCGTGGCATGATTAATCCTATTCTCCTGAGTGAAATTGATGATAGCAATGAATAGCTACTTGGGAGAATGGATGATGAAGACAATGATGATGATAACTATGTGTTTGATGATGGTTCATCATTGAGATGGAGCACGATTAGTAAGGCTGCCGGTGTTCACGATCCTATTTATGGCACTAGATCCACCAAAGTTGCTAGAGGTAAAGGTTCAAGTTCGGTAAATGCAAGTTTTCGTGTACTTGTAGATGAAGAAGAAGAAGAAATTGATCTTCTAGCTTCAGATGGAGAAGATAATAGAGATGAAGAAAATGAAGATTTTTCGTTTGATTGTTCGGAATTATTTTAGTTTTTTAGCTATGTTGGAAGTTTGAATGATTGTTTTTATGTTTTATCTATGCTTTTGAACAATTATGAAATTTTATATCATGTTTATAGTTGTTACCTAATATTTTAGTTTATTAGTTGTCTATGCACCTCGGATGCATATAGCGCGCGCTACAGCGCTATGCGCCTCACACTACAAAAATTTGGCCGTCGCGTTACATTGCGCCTTGCGCTACAGTGCGCCTCGCGCTATTGACAATATTGCTCTTGGCTGGGGAAAAGGTTCCTTTAGGTAAGGGACTTGTTTACTCAGTATGTTTGCAAAATTGGAAATGGGGCTACGACTTCATTTTTGAATAATCTTTGGCCCCTAGGGCATCCTAGGCAGTAACCACCCTTAGTTGAAGAGAAATTTGATGACTCTTGAAGATGTCAAAGTCGCAATGGTCATTGAGGGGAATGAATAGAGATTTCCTTATGGAAGGAGATGAAATGACCAAGTCATCTCCTTTAACAAAGCCTGCAAAAGCATTTGTATTAGACAGGGAGTGGACTGTTGGTGTTGGAAACATAATCCTTTTTTTATGTCAAAAATGCAACAAAGGCTCTTCAATCTCCCCTTCCTACCGTTGAATGGGAGAATGTTACTTGGTCTAACTATCAGTTTCCACATTATACGATCATCCTTTGGCTTGCAGTCGCACAAGGCAAGCTCCTAAACCGGGGTTAATTAGTATTAACTCATGTATCTTGGCGGCAGGTGCTTGGAAGATCGCGACCACTTGTTCTTTCAGTGCACGTACTCTGTAGAAGTGTAAAGTGGCATTTTGAAGCAGGCTAAATGCAAGGATAGGTTGTTTAATTGGCAAAACATCATCATTTTGCTCTCAACTTGCACCAGCTGGAACTCCAAGCACTAGAAGGATATTGTCCTCTCCAGCTTCTCCACTACTATCTACTGCCTTTGGAAGGAAAAAAACAACCGTTTCTACCAACAAATTGGAAAAGACACTCAAACAGTCACTGAGGAGATGTTAGAGTGCATCAGGTATGCAACAAGTCCTTAAAAAGGATACAATTATAGTAAGTTCAATGAGAAACTTTCTATAAATCTTGATATCCCGTTGAAAGTCGTAGCATAAGCTGCTAATTTCAAAGCCTGGATTGTATCACAATGAAGGTTTTGGAACCTCAAAGGCTCCCTTGTGCTGGACTTGGGTAACGATAGAATTTTCCTGGTGGATGGCTAGAAGGAACAATAATTTTGGCTCTGATTGGGTAGCTTATCTTGTGACATTCCCTACCTCTTGTTTATATGATGTTCACTGTCTTTCCCCTTCCCTTCAATGATGGCGTGCCTATTGCATCTGAAATGGAAGTCTGGATGGAAACTGAGAGGGATTTGGCACCATAACAGTATTACTCACGTTATCGACTCACATTTTGCTATATGGAAACTTACAGCCTAGGTCACAACACTTGGAATAGACAATACTGCATGTATACTTGTTTTGGCCAACGTCAGGGCGCTATGGCTACTGATTTGCTCCAACACCATCTCAGCTGTACCAGGCGTGTTTTTTTACAACTTTCTTGTCTTAGTTTTAGCTGTACTTTATCTGACCCTATGGCTATTGATTTGCTCCAACACCATTGCAGCTGTACAAAGCGTGTTTTTTTTACAACTTTCTTGTCTTAGTTTAAGCTGTACTTTATTTGACCCGCGTGTCTTTGTAACTAGTTTTATTATGAAGAGGGGTAAGCTTTTTTACTTGCCCTATGAAGGTAAAGTCTCATTTCAATTGTATTTTGAGCAAGTTACACTAGCTGATACTAGATTTTCAGTAAAATATGCTAAGATATGTACAATGCTTTTATATTTTGAGCAAGCTTGCTTGCGGTTGCTTATCTGTAGCTACAACTTTTGTAATGATGTTTAATTTGGCTTATTTATGAAATTTTGTTTACAAAAAAAATAAAAAATAAATTTTATGCAAAGAAACCAAATAGATATGGAAGATCAACTCAACCAATCAAGATGGAACCTTTACGCAAGAACACAACAAATGCACGAACTTTATGCAAGGACTCAACAAAAGACTCGATTTACCTTTTTTTTAATTTTTGTTTTTTCTTTATTTTTCTTGACTCAAAGAAAAGAAAGACTCAATGATTCTTGTTTTCAAGACAAGAATGCTCTAATACCAAACTGATGTGTGTCTAGAAAGACACATCAACCCAAGACCTTGAACACAAGAATACATAAAAAAACACACAAGACACATGGCTGAAAATTAAAGATAGAAGAAAAAGAACCGTATTAGACCCTTTGTATAAAACGCAAATACGCAAAGAGTCTTGTTAGTCCCCTTGTTTGACCAACGTTGAGCAACACTTGATTTGCTTAATCTCCTTAGGTCCAATAACCTTGGTAGAACATTAGAAAAATATCTTGAACACTTCTCGGTTAAAATTCAGATCATAATACTTGCTCAAAAATATTGATTGAATTCAAATAAGAGAAATTTGAATAAACAAGCTTTTGGTGAACAAGTATTAGTTTTGTGAAATTTTATTGATGCGGAAGTCTTATGTTACAAAAAGAGAAGAACACACCTGGCCAAGAGGCCCTAATATTCCTAACTTCTTTTGCAAGACAAAACCTACTTTCCTTCTAGAAACTTAAAAAAAAAATATGGCTTACTAAAATATGTATTTTTGACTCAAATTGAAAAGAATATTCTTAACCTTAATTTTGCCTCCATGGGCACTACTTTTGACTCAAAATAATATAATGAAACACATGTTGGACAATTTAGTCCATCCCATGTTTTTTCTTGACTTGGTTTTAGATTTTCTTGGCTTTGCTTTTTTTGTGATTGGATCTTTAAATGAATGTCTTCTATTATCATCCAATATGCCATCTTAGACCTCATCGTTGGTTCTTTGCAGGATTGGATTTAGTTAGTTTGGGGGTAAATTTAAACATGACTATTAACTATTTTTATTCATGACTATCTTTCTATTGCTATTGTAAAGTTTGATTGTTACCAGAAAGGATAATATATGATGCTTCTACAGGCTGAATTTGACCCGATTAGATGGTTGGATAAATCTCTGATTCATATATGTTCGCGGTTTGGTGACTACCAAAAGGACACTCCATCTTCTTTCAACTTATCTCCGCGCTTTTCAATTTTCCCTCAGTTAATTTTTCATTTACGGCGTTCTCAATTTGTTCAGGTATACAGTGATTTCTCTTATCAAAATTTCTTTTTTCTGAAACTTAAATAATTGCTTTTCTAATAACAATACATTGTCTTTGGCACTCTGGCTTGCTTGTGATTTGAAATCAGGTATTTAACAATAGTCCAGATGAGACTGCGTATTTCAGAATGATTCTGAACCGAGAAAATGTAGCTAATGCTATTGTGATGATTCAACCGTCGTTGATCTCCTATTCTTTTCATTCTGGTCCTGAACCAGTCCTCCTTGATGTCGCTGCCATTTCTGCTGATAGAATCCTTCTATTGGATTCTTACTTTACCATCGTTGTTTTTCATGGATCAACCATTGCTCAGTGGAGGAAAGCTGGATACCATGAGCAGCCTGAACATCAGGTAGGACATAGAAAATCTCCATGATCAAGAGTCTTTACGAAAAGAAATATGTTGAAAATAGTTAGTTGTTTATGATATTTTGTTTGGTTTATGATGTTTTAAGAGGTATTTTTGGTTTTTGAAAACACAGGAGTAACCAAAATATGAGGGAGGTAGATGCATTTATCCCTTTTCTTTCCCAATTTACACTGGAAGGTTAAGTGCTCCAACCACAGAGTACTACTTTCAGGGTGCTAAACCAGTTAGCATCTAAATTAATGAGATTTCAATTCATCAACCTTTTCTCTCTCTCGATCTTGTTGAGAATCCCTTTTTTCTTAAACTAGGGTAGTTTGCATATCCAATATAAAGAGACACAGATATACATGTATGTGCGTTTGTGTCCTTACTTTTATATCTTTAGTTCAATATCTCTTTTAATGACATGCTTGGGGTTGCTGTAACATTGATATGATTAGTCAACAGTTGAACCAATACCTTTAATAAGGCAACTGTAATGTGAATAATCTTCCAGTTCGAAAATCAACATGGAAGCTACTCTTTCTTGCTGGGAAAAAATCAGCTGCATCGGTTTCTTTAGACTTCCACTCAAACTTCTCAGTTATCATGTTGGTTTTCTAGTGAATTACATATAAATAGGTTGGGGGTTGTGATTTGTAACTCTAGAAAATTTGATGAGTTGGTGGTCAGGACCTCAACCAGATGAGGTTGAAAAGGTGGTTCTTGGAACCTCCTGTTAGATGCCTGCGTATAAGCTGTTGAGTTGCTTGTTGAAGGGCCTAATCAATTCTTTCATATCTGCCTCATGAAAAGTGTATCATGATTAAGTCGCTTGATATTTGTCATCTTAATTCCTATTTGCTTTTGATCAAAAAAAAAAAATTCCTATTTGCTTGCAGGCATTTGCTCAATTGCTGCAAGCTCCACGAGATGATGCAGATTCTATAATCAAGGATAGATTTCCAATACCTCGTCTTGTTGTTTGTGACCAGCATGGCTCCCAGGTAACCTCTTTTATCTGACCTGCAACACGCCCTCCCCCCCCCCCCCCCAAAAAAAAAAAAATATCTCCCCCTTTTTTTTATTTTCAGATCTCAAATTAGTCATGAAATCAACAGTGGACTTTCAACGTGTCTTTGAAATTCCTATCAAATGAAGACTTAAAAGAAATGTATAAGATCATAACATGAGTCATTTTGCATATTTGGATCATATACCCCTCCCCCCCACACACACACACACATATGTGTGTGTACATATATATATATACATATATATATATACACACACACATATATATACACACACATATATATATACATATATATATATACACATATATATATACATATATATATACACATATATATATAGACACACACACACACATACATATACACACACACACACATACATATACAGACATATACACATATATATATATATATACACATATATATATATAGACACACACACACACATACGTACACACACACACACACACACATATATATCTGTGTGTGTATGTGTGTATAACTGTTTGTTGACTGGTGTTCTTGAAACTAGCTTTTACTTACAATCTCACACACCCCCCCCCCCCCCACAACATTACTCATTGTTTTAGAGGCTCCTGATGACCCATAATAAAAATTGCGTCAAGCTGTGTCGATCAACTGCTACTTCAAAATAGAAGAAGCAGCGAATTTAGTGAGTCGTTTTGCTTTATTCCATCATATTCCTACGGCTACTTCACAATCACACACAAGAATGAAGTAGCTGTTGATAGGAATTGCTGTGGTTCGATCTCTCTTAAAAAAAGGGTTTTGAAATGTTATTGCAAGTAACTCCTGTTCTTTTGGAACTGAAGATCTTTCCTCTAGTAGCAATTGTTGTCTGGACTCTGGATGTGCCTTTGTGCGTCTGATTTGTTTAGGTGCTAGGTGCAATAAGTTTGGCCATCATGGGAGTGGATTTTATTGATAGCGTTGCAATAACTAGTTTATTTCTTTTTTTTTAAATTTTTATTTGGGTCTGTTTAGCATTGATTGCTCATACCATAACCCTATGAATTTATTCCTGATAAGATTTTGTATCTCTGTAGGCCCGTTTTTTGCTGGCAAAGTTGAATCCTTCAGCTACATATAATTCTGATGCTCCTGTACCTGGTGGAGACGTAATCTTCACAGACGATGTCAGCTTTGAGGTCTTCTTGGATCATCTCAGACGGCTCGCTGTGCAATAAAATTTTGTAACTTTGTTATGAGGTTAGCAACTAGGAAGAAGACAACCAATTTTGTGACATTTTCATCATCATTGTTTGTATAGAAACACAAAATCAAAATTAACATAGGAAGCTCTTTTGAGAAAGTAGGTAGAGTGCCATTTTTTAAGAAAGGGAATTCTGGTCAATTATGCCTCCACGTTCCTTCTGTGTTGTAGCTCGTACTACTCTCCACATGTACAACCCAAACCACCCTCTTCCGAAGACTTAATCCTCTTAGTAATCTGCCCTCTCTAAACTCAGAAATATGGCATTTCATCATTCCGGCGTTTATTTCGCATACTTTGGACTTATTTGAAAATGCTTTTTGATATGCATCGTATTGGTATCTTACTGTATAGCTTTTGATGTTATAGTCCATTACCTCACTGTGTAAGCAGATGATTCCTTTACTGAAACTAGTCTTTTCGAATAGTTGATTCCCTTGGAGACAAGTAATGTAAGGGATTGGTCTGTAAGTAAAATGTATCACTCCCGTGGGTTCAGTTTATTCTGTGCTCTCTTCACCTATGATAATGTAGTCGTCATTGTTATAGTCCACTGGCTTAAAAAACAGCTTCCAACAGGATTTTCTATTTGTTATATTGTTTTCTATAACTCTGAATTCTGGCCCGCTATTAACCGTCAGGGAGGATAGAACATTGAGATTGTGATGTATGTTAAAAATAAGAGGATGTTGGCTGGTACATAATCTGGACAGAAATTGCCTCAGTTTGCTTTCACTCGGTATTCGGGTTGGGACGTTGTTTTAAAAAGGCGTATGTTTACAACGTGGATGCAAAATTGCAGTATGGATCAGTAATGACGAAGCCATTGTATCCGGCCCAATTAGATTAGAGTTGCTGGTCCGATTTGCAATAGTCACTTTGTACCAAAAAAAAAAGGTTTCCCTAATTTTTTGATCAAACTACAATGCTATTAATATGTATATAATATTGTTTTTTCATCGACCTTACTTAAATGACATTTTACCATGCTTTAATACTCAAATATATGCATAAAGAAAAATAGAAAACACTAAAATGACCAAGAGATGGTTAAGGTGTTAGTGTATGTGCCCTAGGCCATGATTTGGATATTTATGTTATGCATTTATTATTAATAAAAGAGGTTTTATTATTATTATTGTTGGTTAGTATGTTACACAATTTTGATATATGTCCCTGATTCATTATTGTTATGGAGATAAAATAATTTATAATCAGTATGAGTATTGATTTGATAATCATGAGATGATTATGTGTATTGTGATACGAATCAATCTCATAGATACTTGTTAGATAACAGTGTATTGGATAGACCCATCATGAGATTGCTACATGGATTAGCGTCATAAGTAAATCTCATGATAGTCATGTTTTAATCCTTTGACTTAAGATTGTCATAGTTTCCAACATAAGGACTATTATATTTTGACATGATCAAACGTTATCCGTAATTGGATAATAATAAAGGTCATGATTGAATGTGATAGAAATTATGTAGAGGATATTGAACAATCAAGATAGAATTTGTCCCTCTCTTTTGAGAGAGATATCTTTGGGCCCCTCGATTAGTGAGACTGTGAAATGCATGGCCGTGCTCAAATGAATTGATAGTGTGATCAATATCATTTGTTTTATCAGTCTACTTAGAGATCAAGTAATCATATGTTTGAACTATATAAGTATGACGCTGACCATGACTTATGTTCAAACTAGATATCGTGTGATAAAGGGATTAATGCATGTACTATTATTAGGCTAGTTGGACTTTACTCGTATTAATTGGGTAGTTGTAATGCCTTGCTAGAGGGCAATTACGACTTGTTGGTTTAATAGAGATTTAATCAACTGCCAATTAATATGGGCCTATCGGGTCACACACAAGAATGCGTAAGGCTGAGATTAATAATATTAATAATATTAATATTGGATAGTAATTATTATTATTATTATCGTTTTTAATATTAATAATATTGATATTGGATATTAATTATTATTATTATTTTCGTTTTTTTGGTGATTATATATATATATATGTATTATCGGATAATAACGAGAGAATCCATATCTGATATGGATTTTGAATATCCTGATAGAATGCGTATCTGATATAGTTTTTGATTGGCATCAACTAATCCGATTAGGACTCGGATTTTGATGTCTACGTATGTGTATATATACTTGTATATCTCGTATACACCAAAATACACGAAAAATACACAGAATCATCAAAGAAACCCTAGAGCCTTTTTTGTGAAAAACCGAGTTCTTCAGTCGCGCCGTTTGAAGAGCTAGCACTCCGGACGGAAGCGTTCGTGTGGATACCGACAGAGGGTGATCGTATTTTCGCATCTGCTTCATCTGTGTAATTCGGATCTACAAAGGTAATTTTCGAGTTTCTTTCATCGAATTAAACGAACAACATGGATCCTTGGTAGGAAATCGGAGATCAAGTTTTTGTTTTCCGCTGCGCGTTTTGCAGTGATCTCGGTTGATTTCCTAACAGTGGTATCAGAGCCACTTGTTTTAGTGAGAGTTTTATAAATTTTAACCTCATTATTAATAAAGTGTTACTTTGCATGTTTTGTAGATCATAAATGGCTGCTAATAACAATTCCACCTTATCGCTACGATCAATCCTTGAGAAGGAAAAATTAAAAGAATGTGGGACTAATTTTGTTGATTGGTTTCGAAACTTGAGAATCGTTCTCAAGCAAGAAAAGAAGTCCTACGTGCTCGATGACTCTGTCCCTGAACCACCTCCTGCTGATGCTTCTGTTGCTATTAAGAACAAGTATAAGAAGCATGTGGAAGATTCAAACGACATAGGATGTCTTATGTTGGCAACTATGTGTTCAGGACTTCAGAAAGACCTGGAACACTTAGAAGCTTATGAGATGAGTGTGCATCTCAAACAAGCTTTCCAACAACAGGCTAGGCAGGATAAGTTCGACACCGCTGTTGCACTTTTTGACTGTAAGATGTCTGAAGGTGAATCTGTTAGCGCTCATGTTTTAAAGATGAAAGGCTATATAGATCACCTTGCAAGACTTGGATATCCCCTGAGTTTGGAACTCGCCACGGATTTGATCCTACACTCTTTGCCTAGCAGTTTTTCTCAGTTCGTTATGAACTACAATATGAATAATATGGAAAAGTCCATTCCTGAGCTACACGGTATGCTCAAAACTGCTGAGGGGAATATCAAAAAGCCTACCCATGTATTGAGTGTCAATATCAAGCCTATGAAAAAGAAAGGTAAAGGCAAGGATAAGCCCAAAGGTGCGAAGGGTGCAAAAGGGTCCAAGGGTCAACCTAAACCGAAACCTGGTCCCAAGGCAAAGGTTCCTAAGGAATGAACTTGTTTCCATTGCAACAAGCCTGGGCATTGGAAAAGAAATTGTGATGTTTATTTGGAGGAGTTGAAGAAGCTGAAGGGTAGTGCGACTACATCTTCAGGTATTTATGTTATAGAAATTAATTTATCTACTTCTTCTTCCTGGGTATTAGATACTGGATGTGGATCCCATATTTGTACAAATATGCAGGGGCTCAAAAGGAGTAGGATGCTGAAGAAGGGCGAGGTGGACCTACGTGTTGGCAATAGAGCAAGAGTTGCTGCTATAGCTGTAGGGACCTATGAGCTTGTCTTGCCCAATGGGCTTTTGTTAGTTTTAAACAATTGCTTTTATGTTCCTACTATGAGTAGGAATCTTATTTCAGTATCTGTTTTGGATGATGAAGGTTATTCATTTTTAATTAAAAATAAGAAGTGTTCTATTTTTGATAAAAATGACTTGCTTTATTGTATTGCAAGTAGTTATAATGGCATTTATGTCCTTAACCTTGATGATTCCAATGACGGTAATATTTATAACATATCTTCAAAGAGAACTAAGCCAAATGAATTAAACCCTGCATATTTATGGCATTGTCGCCTTAGCCATATAAATGAGAAGCGCGTATCTAAACTCCATCAAGATGGATTATTAGATTCATTTGATTTTGAATCATTTGAAAATTACGAGTCTTGTTTGCTTGGAAAGATGACAAAGACCCCTTTTGCTGGACATTGTGAAAGGGCTAATGACTTATTGGGCTTGGTACATACAGATGTATGCGGCCCAATCAGCATTGGTGCCAGAGGAGGATTTCAGTATTTCATTACTTTTACTGATGATTTCAGTAGGTATGGCTATGTCTACCTAATGAAACATAAGCATGAGTCTTTTGAAATGTTTAGAACTTTTCAAAATGAAGTACAAAATCAACTTGGTAAGACAATTAAAACGCTTCGATCAGATCGAGGTGGTGAATATTTGAGCCAAGAATTTGACCAACATCTAAGAAATTGTGGAATCGTTTCACAGTTGACTCCTCCAGGAACTCCACAATGGAATGGTGTTTCTGAAAGGAGAAATCGAACTTTATTAGATATGGTTCGATCTATGATGGGTCAAGTAGATCTTCCTTTATCTTTTTGGGGTTATGCCTTGGAGACAGCTGCATTCATTTTGAACCGTGTACCATCTAAAGCGGTTGAAAAGACACCATATGAGATGTGGAATGATAAGAGACCCAGTTTGTCTTTTCTTAAGATTTGGGGTTGTGAAGCTTATGTGAAAAGATTAGTGTCAGATAAGCTAGCTCCAAAATCTATCAAATGTATTTTTGTGGGGTATCCTAAAGAAACTAAATGGTACTATTTCTATATTCCCTCAAAGAACAAAGTGTTTGTTGCTCGAAATGGAGTCTTTTTGGAAAAGGAGTTTCTCTCCAAGAGAACTAGTGGGAGTATAGTATAACTTGAGGAAACTCAAGTTCCACAAGATATCATTGAATCGTCTTTAGAGACAATTTCAGAACCACAAACAGTTGTGGAGCCTGAAAATGTAACACAAGTCCAATGCAGATCTGATAGGATACATCGTCAGCCAGAGAGATATGGATTTCTTGTGACTGATGATAGTGAAGTTATGCTCATAGATCAAGATGAGCCTACTACCTATCAGGAAGCTGTGTCTGGTCCAGATTCAGATAAATGGCTTGGAGCCATGAATTCTGAGATGCAATCCATGTTTGATAACCAAGTTTGGTCTTTAATTGATCCTCCAGAGGGTATTAAGACTATTGGTTGCAAATGGGTTTTCAAGAAGAAAACTGACATGGATGGAAATGTGCAAACCTACAAAGCAAGGCTTGTAGCTAAAGGTTTCAAGCAAACTCATGGTATAGACTATGATGAAACCTTTTCACCAGTAGCTATGCTTAAGTCTATTCGAATTCTCCTTGCCATAGCAGCATACTATGATTATGAGATATGGCAAATGGATGTCAAAACTGCTTTCCTTAATGGAAATTTACTCGAGGATGTGTACATGACACAACCTGAGGGTTTTGTAAATCCTGAGAATTCAAAGAAGGTTTGCAAGCTTCAAAGGTCCATCTATGGATTGAAGCAAGCATCTCGAAGCTGGAATCTTCGTTTTGATGAAACAGTTAAGAACTTTGGTTTCATCAAGAATGAAGATGAACATTGTGTTTACAAGATGGTTATTGGGAGTGCAGTAGTGTTTCTGGTCTTATATGTGGATGACATATTGCTTATTGGAAATGATATCCCTACCTTGCAAAAGGTTAAGGCTTGGTTAGGGAATTCATTTTCAATGAAGGACTTGGGTGAGGCTACCTATATCCTTGGTATCAAGATCTATAGAGATAGATCTAAAAGGATAATAGGCTTGAGTCAGAGTACATACATAGATAAAATGTTGAAAAGGTTCAACATGCAAGAGTCCAAGAAAGGATTCCTATCTATGTCTCATGGCATTCATCTTAGCAAGAATCAATGTCCTCAGACATCTGATGAGCGAGATCGAATGAATAAAATTCCTTATGCTTCTGCTATAGGATCGATCATGTATGCCATGTTATGTACTAGACCAGATGTCTCATATCCATTGAGCACAACCAGTAGATATCAAGCTGACCCTGGTGAAGGTCACTGGACAGCTGTCAAGAATATTCTTAAGTAACTCAGAAGGACTAAAGATGTATTCTTGGTTTATGGAGGTTTGGATGACGAGTTAGTTGTAAATGGTTACACAGATGCTAGCTTCCAAACCGACATAGATGATTTCAGATCGCAGTCCGGTTTTGTATTCACATTGAATGGTGGAGCTGTTAGTTGGAAAAGTTCAAAACAAAGCACTGTGGCTGATTCTACAACAGAGGTTGAGTATATAGCAGCATCAGATGCAGCTAAAGAAGCAGTTTGGTTGAAGAAGTTCATCACTGAGCTAGGAGTGGTACCTAGCATTGCAAATCCTGTGGACATTTATTGTGACAACAATGGTGCCATAGCACAAGCAAAAGAGTCTAGGTCTCATCAGAGATCTAAACATATACTCAGACGCTACCATCTCACTCGAGACATCATCGATAGAGGAGATGTCAAGATATGCAAAGTTGACACAAACGATAACATAGCGGATCCATTGACTAAGCCTCTCTCACGGGTCAAGCATGATCAGCACACTAGATCTATGGGTCTCAGATATTTGTAGGCCTAGTGCAAGTGGGAGATTGTCAGTGTATGTGCCCTAGCCCATGATTTGGATATTTATGTTATGCATTTATTATTAATAAAAGAGGTTTTATTATCATTATTGTTGGTTAGTATGTTACACAATTTTGATATATGTCTCTGATTCATTATTGTTATGGAGATAAAATAATTTATAATCAGTATGAGTATTGATTTGATAATCATGAGATGATTATGTGTATGGTGATACGAATCAATCTCATAGATACTTGTTTTAGCGTCATAAGTAAATCTCATGATAGTCATGTTTTAATCCTTTGACTTGAGATTGTCATAGTTTCCAACATAAGGACTATTATATTTTGACATGATCAAACGTTATCCGTAACTGGATAATAATAAAGGTCATGATTGAATGTGATAGAAATTATGTAGAGGATATTGAACAATCAAGATAGAATTTGTCCCTCTCTTTTGAAAGAGATATCTTTGGGCCCCTCGATTAGTGAGACTGTGAAATGCATGGTCGTGCTCAAATGAATTGATAGTGTGATCAATATCATTTGTTTTATCAGTCTACTTAGAGATCGAGTAATCATATGTTTGAACTATATAAGTATGACGCTGACCATGACTTATGTTCAAACTAGATATCGTGTGACGAAGGGATTAATGCATGTACTATTATTAGGCTAGTTGGACTTTACTCGTATTAATTGGGTAGTTGTAATGCTTTGCTAGAGGCCAATTACGACTTGTTGGTTTAATAGAGATTTAATCAACTGCCAATTAATATGGGCTTATCGGGTCACACACAAGAATGCGTAAGGCTAAGATTAATAATATTAATAACATTAATATTGGATATTAATTATTATTATTATTATCGTTTTTAATATTAATAATATTGATATTGGATATTAATTATTATTATTATTTTCGTTTTTTTGGTGATTATATATATATGTATTATCGGATAATAACGAAAGAATCCATATCTGATATGGATTTTGAATATCCTGATAGAATCCGTATCTGATATGGTTTTTGATTGGCATCAACTAATCCGATTAGGACTCGGATTTTGATGTCTACGTATGTGTATATATACTTGTATATCTCGTATACACCAAAATACACGAAAATCCGGACGGAATGTTCGTGTGGATACCGACAGAGGGTGATCGTATTTTCGCACCT
This sequence comes from Eustoma russellianum, assembly GCA_036186865.1. Taxonomy (NCBI): domain Eukaryota; kingdom Viridiplantae; phylum Streptophyta; class Magnoliopsida; order Gentianales; family Gentianaceae; genus Eustoma; species Eustoma russellianum. The sequence continues at coordinate 9,784,971 of AP025070.1, forward strand.
GCTTCATCTGCGTAATTCGAATCTACAAAGGTAATTTTCGAGTTTCTTTCATCGAATTAAACGAACAACATGGATCCTTAATAGGAAATCGGAGATCAAATTTTTGTTTTCCGCTGCGCGCTTTGCAGTGATCTCAGTTGATTTCCTAACATAAGGGGCCATTTTACACCGTACTTTACTCATTTGGCAGACACCAATTAAATAATTCCTTTTCACCCTTCACCCAATCAATTATATATATATAAGATAGCAAGATTGTGAAATTCTATGTGAATCAATGTCTCAAATCTGGTGGACAAATGTAAAAATTTTGAGTGACTTATCTGTTATTGTATGGTTAGAATGTGACCGAGTGAAAATGTAGGCTTAAAAAGAAATCACTTTCTTATGACACAATTTTGCAGGTATATGATCCCAAAAACTCAAAGTCAGTACCCTGGTTTACTGAGCAATGCCCAAGGAATTGTCGTATCTAATTATAAACAGTTACCAGTTTTTTCTGATTGTACTTCTAAGCGTATTTTTTTCTCGAAAGAAAAAGAAAAAAAAGAGTAATCAGATGCGGAAACGGACTTTATTTCAAGCCCTAACATAACCCTTCTCATTACAAGTATTTTCTACAAATCATCAAATCCCCTTCCTCACCATGTTTATGTTGGAACAAAAATCTCCGGTTTTGTTAAATTTTCTAGCAAATTTAATGTAAAACAATCTACTAATAGAGGGATAAGAAGAAAGATCACCGAAAATTGTGTTGGCCAAATCCCATCAACGTGATCAGGGACTTGAGAAAAAATCACTTAATTTTTCCTCCAAGAATAGAGGCCACTTTGCAGGCACCAGCTTTAGTGGTGAAAGGTACACCTTTGTAACAGGCCACACGCTCTTCGTTAGTCTTCAGATCTGGTTGGACCGTCTCCCACACCTTCTTCTTCGGGTTCAGGACTTCATCCGGATTGCTTTCGAACCCGGTAAAGGTCACCCTCTCTCCAACTTCAGCACCTTCAGGTGGCTCGACAAATTCAACCTAGTATTGGATAGATAATCAGAATGCCATTGATTTCATCAGCTTACTGCTTTACAGGACATGGGCATCAACTTCGGTTTCTAGTAACATTTACAGCAATAGACAAATGATCTCGAGTGCCACGTGATAGAACGTAATGGACACGAAGGATCTATATAACCAGCACCACCTAGTGCAAGTAAAGCTAGTGTTGTTGGAAAACAATCTCAAGCAAGACAAGATTGCAAAGCAACGTCCAGTGTGACATGAAAATGTAAGAAAATGGATTCTTTCCCATGGAGAAAACACGATAATTGGAGCGGGCAAAAGAAGAGAAAATAAAAAATGATAGAACATTGTATGATACCTCTGTCATGGTATTCCAGGCAACTATTTTGGTAACAGGGAAAACCCATTCAGCATATACCGATCCACTCAGAAGAAATATATTCAATCACGAAAAGTGGCACAATGTGTAATGAGAGTCAAATGGTCAAAGACGAAGCATCAGAAATGTGCGTACCTTGGTATCATCACTACTAGAAGCACAAAGAACCATCGCGTGAGATTTTATGCCCCTCATTGTAGCAGGCTTCAAATTGCAGAGAACACAAACCTTTCGATTCTGACAAATTGAGATTGGGAGAAAAGATAGTAATTCTTAACCTCAGGTATTCCAAAGACATGAAGGGGATGCAAAAGTAGAGTCATACCTGCATTTTCTCCAGAGGGATGTATTTGACAAGGCCACTAACTACAGTTCGAGGCTGAGCTTCGCCCACATCAATCTCCTCCACATATAAAGCATCAGCATCAGGATGTTTCTGAACGTTCTTTATGAGACCAACACGAATATCCAGTCTACCAACAGAAATTTCAACTTCTGCAGAGGTAGAGACATTAGATTTCCCCTGGGTAGATTTTGTTGGCTTCACCTTTTTCGTGTTCCCACCTGGAGAGGAGACAGGGTGAGAAAATGGGAAAAGCTGTATAACGAACAGATATCTACTCAACAGAGTAAGCAAACACAAGCCACGTAAAGTGTATGGCAATCTTAGCATCCTGACATCCATCACTTGCAGATCAAGTACACGCACCAAGAATATTTTTTAGCCGAAAACCCCCAACTTGGCTTTATCTTAGAGTTTCATCTTCGTTTTCTCATTCAATTTCAATTTTTTTTTTTACTGCCCAAAAAATATATCGCTTATGTTTTCTGGTTTCCCTGAAAATCTTTGAAACAACTCTTTCCATTGTACCTTACAATACAGCGAACATGATTTAGCAAACATAGTACCCACGTGGACAGAAGTCAAAAGTGACCTGAAATCTTTGCTTTGTTCAATTGTTCGGCGATCTTTGCTTCTTCTTCCTTTCCTTTCCTATCAGCTTGACTGCCGGCAAATTTCTCTCTGAAAAACTCCACTTTCTTATCATCCTGCATATTGTACAACTCTCATAGTTTATCAACCACAAGGTAAGAAAACATTCATAGAATACGTAAGCCAATCAAACAGCCAACGCAAATACTCTTTCACAATAAGAAAAAATACCAGCTGCGTGAATAATGGTGCAGGTGTCCCGATTCTGTGACCTGCAGGTAGGAATTCCCAAGGTCTTCTGGCTCTTTCAACATCACCTTGTTCATCAGAAAGTGAAAGTTTTGCAGGAGGCAGGTTAAGCTGCTTAAGCACCTATGGAGGCCAACGAGCAAAATCATCAGAATTTGGAAAAGGAAAAGAAAAACATTCTACCAACGAAAAGCAGTGAAACAATGCACTAATCCCATTGTTAACTCATGTACCTCAAGGGTAAAGGAAGGCATAAATGGTTCTAAAAGGCAAGCAAGGAGATAAACTAGTCCAGCAGAAGTTTTCATCACTATGGAACATAAAGGCAGGTCTTCTTTGTAGAGCCTCCAGAACTGGCTCTCCTGAAAATTGTAAAACCAATACTTGTAAATCGTCTATGTAAAAAATAGGGCCATTTACCAAGCCTCCAAGGGTCCAACAGACCTTCCAGAGGAGATAAGAGAACCCATATTCTTTTTCCTTTTTTTGGTAATGTATAAGAGAACCCATAGTCACTCTATACCAAAAGACGAATAAGAACCTGGAAGCCACAGATAAAAGTAAAGGCTCAAAATCAGAATAACACAGCATTACCTGCAAATAGCCATTTCCTTCACCAGAAATGGTCATTGCAATCTTCAATCCTTGCTTTAGTCTCACCTAATTGCCCGGGAAAAAAAAAAGGAAGACCACTGTTATCAGATAGCAAATCTATCAGATTTGAGCTGCAAAGGATGCACAAAATCAAAAGGAAGACTGACCTTCTCCATGGCTTCAATGTATTCCCCCACCTTTTTACCCACTTCTTCTCCCAAAGCCTTGGTTAAAGGGTGTGATTCCGCATCCTTTATGTCAGGAATAATACTACCATATCCAGCACCTGGAAAAGGGCACACAGAATTTAGTCATACATCGTAAACAATCAGAGGAGAAAAACAAACCGGATTTGCATTACTAAGGAAATATTAGAAGTCCACTCATGCAGACAGGTAAGTTGGTTTGTTCCAATTGCGGGTAACTTTGGGAGTATTGATAAAAAGATAATCACTGTATTCCATTCATTTAATGGTGTAAAAACCATGTTCATGATTAAATTTTCAAAACCGTTCTCCATTAACAATGAGGCAGAGACCCACCTGGATCTTTCGCAATGAAGCTCAAGACACGATTGATGAAATTGCCAAGATTGCTGAGCAGTTCACTGTTCAGCTTGGCTTGCAAATCAACCCAAGTAAATAAAGTGTCGGACACCTATAGAAGAAAAAAGCAGATGTTTAACTCAGAGACTGCTATATCCAAGTCTGCTTGTGTGTGCCAAGCGAGGAGGGTCCTATGGTTTGTGAGACTTCTCTAGCCAAAGAAATCTAGTAAAAGATGAAGGTGCAACTTCTTGTATAGAGGCCTACCTCTGGCCTATTAGTCAGCAAATAATATCTCCACACTTCTACAGGAATTTCTGTAAATTGAGCATCATTTCCAAAAACTCCAATTCCTTTACTCTTTGAGAACTTTCCTGTAGAAAAAGGGCGGTATATTATGATCACAGAAACATTCGAAATAAAAGCAGAACAGAAAGCATAATTTGCTTACGATTATTATGCTGCAATAAAATGTCTACATACAAAAGCAGATTTTGGACCGACCTGCTTCATAGTTCAAGTATTCAGTTACACTGATTGTTTTCATTAAAGTCCAACTTTCCCCAGTTCCAAGAAGTGAAGCAGGGAACATCACCTAACAAGAAAGTGAAAGGCATATAACTCTGGTATTCACAGGCAAAAGGCAAGAGAGAACACAAATAGTATCAAAGAATTGTCAAAAGAAACAATGTTCCGGTGGATAAATCATCTCGACAATGTCCAAAATGTTATCCAACTTTATTCAGTTAGCATGAGACTGTAATAACATTCGAACCATATAACCTTTTGTTTGTGCTGCAAACTAAAGATGGCTAAAGTTACGTAAAGGCAACTTCAACTTGTCCAGAAATAAGCATATACAGATTGCTGATGCATGAACGTTAATTGAAGCCTACAGCCAATTGCAAAGATATATGCATCATCAATATTGTCAGAAGAATTAAATGGGAGTAAAATCCCGTTCAATAGTCATCAAAGCACCAAAGTCGCTGTATTGGATAAACAAGATCTTGAATTTAGATTCTCTTTTCCAACAACACCAACAACAACATTACCCTATTGCCATAAAGGCTCTTGCATATGGCAGAATAAGGGAGATTAGTTGTACACAACCTTATCCATGTGTTGGAAACACATATAGGTTGTTTCTGGATGATCCATAATGAAAATTGCGTCAAGGTGCGTCGATCATCTACACTTCACAATACAAGAAGCGCAGCCAATTTAGTGAATCATTTTGTTTTATTACATCATATTTCAAAATCAAAGAAGAGTGTGTTCTTAACTCCATTGAAAATAAAAATGTAGATTCTCTTTTCCTCCATAAGATAACTGAATGGGAGTTCTCCAATCAACATATATTATTATTAGGACAACCTATTAGTCTCAAGCCAATCAAGTTCCACCACATCGTAAAGCAGGTGAAAGATTTTGCTTCTGGATGCAAGTCGCAAGGAGCTGGTGTAAAGCTAGTTAACTTACAGTGTGGAAGGGAACATTATCCTTGCCCATAAACTGGAATAGTTCAACATTTTCAGGGTTCTTCCACCACTTCTCCCACTCCTTTGTGTAGCATGCAGTAATTGATACATATCCAATGGGTGCATCAAACCACACATAGAATACCTAGTAAAAAATTTAAGAAAGGTTAATTTTATCAGTAAAAGCCACAACGGAAAACTAGTGCTCCACATCTCCAATTCAAGGAGAAGACAAAGGAAAAAAAAGTCGATTACATCATCAGACAGTTTTTTTTTTTTTTTGTAATTACATCATCAGACAGTTGAAGGCTGCATCTCTCTCTCCCAAACTAACCTTGTCTTTGTATTTCTCATGTGGTACAGGGACACCCCACTTCAAATCCCTAGTGATGCATCGTTGTTTCAACCCTTCTCTCAACCATGCATGTGTGGCTTGTATAGCATTTTGACTCCAACCTCCAGCCACTGACATTTTATTAATGTACTCTTCTAATTTCTCCTTCAGCAGAGGGAGCTCCAAATACAAGTGTTCAGTAGTACGGATACGTGGAGTGGTACCACATACCTATACCCCAAAAACAATTATAAAAACATCAAAACCAGGAATCCAGAGTTAAAATGCATATAAATATCCTGGAAAAAATACGCAGCTAATACATGGGAAAGGAAGAAATATTTCCCTCAAATATTTTACTTCAGTCTCATAATCTTCTGAATGTATCAACTCCAGTTTTCTCTCATATTATTCTAAGGACAGAGGGATGGTACAATTGACCGCAAATTACAATGTTTGTCCCACTCTTTCATATATTCTCAAAATAGACGCCAGGGTTTCAATTAAAAATGTTCGTTCCAATACAATGCTTAAGATTCTTATTCTCCGACAAATTTTATCTCAAACGCTCATGGTGCCTGCAATTTTGATACTTTGCCTGAGTAGTGAAAATGTTAGGGACCAAAAGCGTAAAGGAAAGAGAGACTGGGGACTCAATGAGTTGAAATGACATCAGAGCCTAATATGGGAGAAAAATGGAATAGTTTTGACCAGGTAATTATTCCTTGTGGGAGGAGCAGAAAAGAGGCGGGGGAGGGGGAGATTCCCATTCAAGTTAACGTGTCTCAACTTCTCTTGTAATGACGTGTGATAGTCCAAAAAAATTTCCTAACTGCATGAGAATTTCAGCCTTCATTCAAATATCAAACCACAAAACATGGAATTTTATATTCAAAATACTTAGTGTCTGTTTGGAACCTCATTCTATTTTGTATTTTGCATTTTCATTATGATGATGCAAGAAAATATTGATTTTCTATGTTTGACTTAAACACATAGATAATATAAAAGATTCAATATGGTACTTATTTAATCCTTGTAACGTGCTAGTTCATATAGGTTATCGCTCTTCAAAATAATGTCATTAATTTCTGTAAATGGTGAAAAGTGTAAAAGTGGAAAAAAAAATGAGTTAAAACCTTACTAGGAAGTGTAGAGTGAGAGATGAAAAAAAGAAAGTTGTTACAAAGGAGCCCATCCTGTCCAGTTGATCCGCCTCGAATATCCCAGCTACAGGCACATCCGTTACTCCACAATCCATCTACCCCTATGACTAAAAGATAAACTAAATTCAAAGCTGCAGGAGGACAAGACTGACCTTGCATCTTGGTTCCACTAGTTCTGTAGAGTCCAAAAGCTTTCCACACTTCTCGCATTGATCTCCTCTAGCAGAAGTGTTATCACAACCTGGTGTTGGGCACTTACCCTCCACAAACCGATCGGCTAAAAATCTTTCACATTTATCACAAAAGAACTGCAAACCAGAAGCATGCCCACTCAAAACAGATTCCCAAATGATCAAAATCACAAGGCACCAAAACAAGGACGGTTGTTTCTCCAAAATAACTGTTGTAACCATGCAATACGAGAACTATGCATGAGAAAACCCTGTACCTGTGGCATCGTATTCTCAGAAAGCCAATTGTTTTCGAACAGCTTCTTAAAAATAGCCTGACACGCCTCAGTTTGTTCTGGAGTCGAAGTGCGGCCAAACTTATCAAAGCTTATATTAAACCACTCATATATACCTTTATGAATTTCATGGTACCTAAAAGCCAAAATAAGATCAAAGGTAAACAACATACATCTGCAGCCTCAAATGGTAAAAGCTTGTATATTTTTGAGAAATCAATTTAAGAGAATCTCAAACTACACAGCCAAAAAAGTACACAATAACAGAGTGACGTATGAATACAACATCGATTAAATCTGCTAGTCATTGGTGATCTGCTGGCCGGAAAGCCTCCTAGCCAAGCAGATTTTACAATCAAAATAGAACTCACTTTGTCCATTTTTCAAGATTTTGTACGAGGTATGCACATACGATATAAATCAGTAATAGCAAATCAATCAATCTCATTCTTGGGGAAAATACATCTGATGGAAAATGATTCTTTAATAACATAATGGTGTTTAGTTTCTACACAAATAAACACAAACTGATCATTTGACAAAACATGATAAACTGATAAATCAAGGCAACAAACCTGACAACTTGCCAGAAACAGCGTCTGGAGCATATAGGTTATTTCTATCCTGATGGTGTCTACATTCAAACAAGCCATCTACATGGAAAATGAATTATTCACAGTACGGCTATGAGTCCCTTAAACAAAACCTCAGTCAGAAAATCTTGCACAGGAGCTTCTTAGGTTCCATTCGTTAGCCTTAAAGTCAATTAGAATACCTTTCCAAAAAAAAAAAAAAAAAAAATCAATTTGAACAATTTTTTACCCCTAGAAAGCAGACCTTCAAATAAAGGAAAAATGTAAAAGCAAGAAGCTCTCACGGGTCTTTCAAAATCCAGAACTCAGGAGGTGTATTATCATATGACATGGTATTCCAAAACCAGGTGCATTAAAATTTCCAAAGCATTAGTAAGAAATCTCAAAAATGTAAAATGCAACTTACTCAACACATCAGGACGAGTTACAGCTTTACCATTAATTAACTGTCTGCACCAAAGTTTTTAAATAACCTTATAAACTATCAACAACCATACTAACTTCCTTTAAAAATGCACACTGCCTATAAGTGAGCATGAATAAGTCTAAAAGTTATTTATTAATTTATAGAATCATATAAATTCCTCTATCTTTTTTTTTGTAATTAAAATTTTATATATAGGCCGAAATGGCAGATTTAATTCCTCTATCTTCACCTACATGTGAAATCCAATTGTAGCATATAGCGACCAATCTTGAGCCCTAGTACTCGATGTTCCTAAGAATCGATGCTTAAACAAAGATTTGTGATAATATATCATTCCACTATATTTACCATGATAGTACACGCTTATCGCTGTCAATCAATATTTCTAATAAGACTAATATCGTCGACCTATTTGATAACTCTAAATTTAACATCTTAATCATAACCGATAAACTCCTTTGAACAATATCCCTCACTAAACTCTACTGATCATAACACTAATAAATCATTTTTGATTATTTTACTATAAATCATTTCTTATGATGTCTAATCCCATCTTAAACCTAGTCGCGCTCCGTCACTACCGTCAAAAGTGGAGGCATGGACCCTCTTCATGGTACCGGGTCCTATGCAACTGTTACGGGGAAGCAGCCCGAGTAGCCGCCAGACCCATCCAAATTTACGCACCAACCGACGCCTACGATGGGGCATCCTGGTTAACATTACAATTTATGTAGTTTCATTATATACTATTCACTTACGGTCACTAAAATCACGGCTAAGGGAATGTGCAAAGGCCTGTGATCAAAACTTAAATAAGATAAGTAAAATGGTATGGTATTCCCTAGGTATACGTATCCCTTAACCGATCGTCCCTTTAAGTATAGGGTCATAACTTATTTCTAAGATCGTTCTTAGTATCATAATTTCTTAAGCATAAGATCACGTCTTATTTCCAAAATCATGCTTAGTATGTAACCAGCGCTTATGACTGAAAACAGTACGTATGTCCAAGATCAACTCTTAATCAAAATTGTCACTTATGTCTAAGATCGTAAATTATGGGCAAGATCATTACTTAGTTTCTACATTCATAGTCTAAATCTACGTTTCCGCCGTGGATCTAGAGTCATGCTCTGATACCACTTGTAGAAACCTGTCCCGAGCCTTAGTACTCGATGTTCCTAGGAATTGACACTTAAATCAAAGATTTGAGATAATATATCATTCCACTATATTTACCATAACAGTACGCGCTTATCGCTGTCAATCAATATTCCTAATAGGACTAATATCGTCGACCTATTTGATAACTCTAAATTTAACATCTTAATCATAACTGATAAACTCCTTTGAACAATATCCCTCACTAAACTCTATTGATCATAACACTAATAAATCATTTTTGATTATTTTACTATAAATCATTCCTTAGGATCTACAATCTCATCTTAGACCTAGTCGCAGTCACGCTCTGTCACTACCGTCAAAAGCGGAGGCATGGACCCGCTTCATGGTACCGGGTCCCATGCTGCTGTTATGGGGAAGCAGCCCGAGTAACCGCTGGGCCCATCAAAATTTATACACCAACCAGCGCCTACGATGGGCATCATGGCTAACATTACAATCTATGTAAGGGTCACTACATAGCAGGTCATGGAAAATAATTTATTAAACAAATTAAGATTTTCATTTCCTTATAAAGACATGAGACCCAAGAATAAAACAACAGAAGGATCAACATCAAATATTCAGTATCATCTTTCATAACTGAAGCAGATTATCTACAAGTTAAAAAATATACTTATCACAAATCTGCTGAGGAGTGCAATTTTCTTCCAGAGCTTTAGTCTCCGTTGCAGTTCCATACTCATCCGTACCGCAAATATAAATAGCATTATACCCACGTAATCTACAATATCTCGCAAAAACATCCGCACTCAACACACCTACAAAAAACAGTTACACCAAAAATGTCAATCCGAAAATCAAAAATAGAAAACTAACGACACAAATGCACATTGCAAAACCAATTACAAAAACAATTACTTTCTCCAAGTACTTACATCCAATGATATTTCCAAGGTGAGGAACATTGTTGACGTATGGCAAAGCACTAGTAATAAGAATGTTTCGTTTTCCTGAAATCGGAAGCTTCGGAGGAGGGGGAAGGTCCCCCATTCCTGCGACGGATGAGTGGAAGAAACCAAGACTAGATAATTTAGCAGAGGAAAAAGTTACCGGAGCTTGAGAAAGGAGGCGATAAGCTGAGATGATCGGAGCAGAGAAATTGAGAGTGTGTGTAAGTGTGAACAGGGGCGGAAGAAGGCGGCGGTGAAGAAATAGGAGAGAAGCTATGGTGTCGAAGGGGAACAACTTTGGTTACGGCGCCTGATTCGATCGATAACACGGTTATTATTCTTGTTTGTATACTGCTTGTGCCCTAAGCTAACGTAACAAAAACCTTTTTTTTTTTTTAACTCTTACCTTTCTTTCCTTTTTTTAATGTCACAGAAAGGAAACTATATATGAGTGTCCTTGGTTAATGGTTTCAGACATCATGTACAACTAAATAGGTTCTCAAATATAATTTTCAATTCAATAATTTCTCTTTTACACTTTTTATAATACAAAAGAAATATTTTTTTATAAACTAGCTATTTATAATAATCGATTATATTATATAGAAGAGTTTATTAAAAAGATTAAAACAAATATCGCATTAAATATTTTCTAAATTAATAGTTTATTGTATGATCATTTTTGAGCTATGCGATTTAAAGTTCTTTGACGCTAAACATGTTTATATTAACCATAACTACAATATGAGCTATTAGACGTATATGCAGTGTAGATTTTTCACACGTATTACATTCGACGATTATTAAGTATTTTACAGATATCTTAAAACTTTATGATTTAGTGCATAAGTTTGACAGTTATTATATTTTTTTTAAATATTATTGAAGTTAATTGAATAGTCATTACATAGACTCGACTATTATTAAGTAACCGAAAGAATGGTACCGAAGGGCATAAATTTTTTCCTAAGTCTTTAAGGAAGCATCGTAGGTTTATGTAAATGCAAGAAATAATGTAACTAAAATTTGAACGAAAAAAAGGTGCTCTATTCCTATTTTCTAACCCTTTCAACAGGACTAATATGTGTTTAGTTATCTTAAAATTGATATACATAACATCTTTAATAATTTGAACGAAGGACTCTTTCCACTCTTTTGAATTTCACCAAATTTAAAGACAAAACAAAAATGAAAAAAATGATGCGTGGTTAAAAAAAGGAAAAATTCGTCGCATCTAAAACTTATTGCGCACTTCCTAATTTTGTTTTCCGTACCACTTTCGGATTCAATTAGTGTTCTTAGAATGAGATATGCTTTATTCTTCTAAAAGAAAAAAAAAAAGAAAATCTGAAAAAGATTGTGTAAATTCCACAATCAGAAAGTTATAAAATTTTCTGGAGAAGTTTTTTTTTTCCCATAAAATAACTCATGTCAAACTTCAGTAAAATGTTTTTAGTAAAACATAAATTAAAATTGGAGATATTACCACCACTTATTTATTCCACCACTTTTTTTATTTATTTTATCGATTAGATATGTTGACTAAATTCTAAGAATCTTGGACGTGACAAGATTGTATTTACTAATTTAAAATCATGTGTTGTTTTATAAACTTTTCTTTAAAGACCACACTGCGTTAACCTTTTTGAAGTCTAAGAAGCATAGATAATACCATGAGAAAGCTGGTAGATTGGAAAGTCATCAATCGGGCTTCTTGCATTAGAATCACCAGTTTGAGCTTAAATAGAGACGTTGGACCGGCATTGATTTGCTTTAAATTAGTTGTGATGTTTCTAGGACTTTATGCACGTTTTCCATCAGTTGAAAATAATAAGATAGAATCTATGACTTATTGGTCAAGATCTAAGAATACGTGACAAAATTACATTTGCCAATTTGAAGTCCAAATAGGTTGTTCCGAAAATTTTTGCATCAATATCAGGAGAGTTGAATCTATTTTGTAACATTGAGGTTTGTTTGGCGATCTCACCAAACATTAGGAGGCTTTTCATACATTATGTTATACCTGTAAGAAAATAATAATAATGATGAACGCCCTTTATTTCCCCACCCCTTCCCCTTCTTATAACTCCCAAAAAAAAACCCCACCCTCTTTACCCTCCGTTACTTCCATTTAACCCCCATTATCCTTAACTCTTACTTAAACACACCGAGCCCATTTGTTTTCATTCCATGTGTGTTGTCTCGGTTAGCACATCAAGGAAAAATTATAGCATCCGAGAGTGAGGGTGAGAGAATGGAGAGAAAGAGAGGAAGGAAAAAGAGAAAGAGGGAAAAAAAGAGAAGGAGGAAGCTATATCATCTTCAACACCACCAACGCCATCACACCACTACCACCAATATTGTTAGGCTTCAACCAAAAGGTAGGTGACCTTCCTCTTTTTGAGCTAATTTTATATATGTAATTATATGCTATTTGCTTTATTTATTGTTATTTTGCATGTTATAGTTCAAGTTGATATGTTATATGTTTTAGTTGTTTTCTTTGTTGCATAAAAATGTTAAGTATGTGTGTATTGTTTATTTTATGTTTTTCAGCTGTGGAATAAAAAAAACTGTTTTAAGTACATGTCAAATATTATAATTGTATAAACCGATTTTAGGAAAATTTGGTATATATGCATAATGTTATCCTTGGAGTTATATATATACTAAAAAATAATAATAGTCTGTTTCGGTTGTTTTAAAATTTCAAGGTTTAGTTTGGAATTTAATTAAAAGAATTGTAATTAACTTGAGATTAGAATTGGAATTGAAGTTAATTTGTTTTGGAAAAATTAATTAATTTAGGCTGAAGAGAGGGAAAAGGAATTGTGGCCTGGAGTGGGGCTGATTTTCGGATGTGGGCTAGGGGAATTTTCAGCCCAAATAGAAGGAAAAGTAAAAAAAAGTGAAAGGAGGGGTCTGTTTGTTGGGCCGGCAGAAGAATAGGGGTAAGAAAAGGGGGGCTGGGAATTACTGGGGAAGGGGTTCGGATGGGTCGCGGGCTGGGCTTGCTCAGGGGGGGGGTATGATTTGGGCATTTTATAATAAAAAACAATTTCCGTTTTAAAAAGGAAAACAAACTGTGTTTAATAAAAAATTAATTATAAGCTAGTTTCTGATTATATAATTGGACAAAAAAATTATTTATTTTCTGTAAATATAAAATAAAAAAATCAGATTTTGAAAGGAAAACATAATAATAATATATTTATATAAACATAAATATTGAAAACATACTTTAGGATACTTGGGGAAATAAAAGTAAAGTTACATAATTACACCAATAGGTAAGTAAATTTATATTTGTACATAAGAGTGTTAATTATTTAAAATTAACTAAGAGGAGATAAGGAAAAATTGTTGAAAAGTAGAAATGAGTGAAAAGAAGGAGGGAAAAAATGTGTTACGTGACATATTGCATTCGCATTCATGGCACGAGCATTGCATGACCTTCGGGTCGAGATTGTGCATCAGGGCGTGTGGCCCAATATGACGTGTGGCTCGACGGGGTGTGTGGCCTGACGAGACGTGTAGGATCACCTCGAGGTTCATGCATTTGCACGATAGAGAGACAGGCATTCGTGTGTTGAGATATCGTTGCGTGTGGCATATGCATGCATCATGACACCACATAATATTGAGCAGTGCCTTTATTATTTGTTCAGTCGTTATTTATATTCTTGATATACATGTCTTACATGTTATCTGCTTCCACATATGAAATTGTTCAGAAAGAGGCGAGAACCTATTGGGTGATATTTCTATATCACTCACACCTTTATTTTCCCCCAGGTGAGCAGGAGTACGATTACATATACATAGAAGACGGAGCTGAGTTTGGACAGTGGGGTAGTTAGAGCCGGAATATGTTGACATTTGCAGTTTTGTTTCATTTATGTTGAGATGTAATAATGAACCTAGACTTGTCACTTATCTGATGATGGACTTGTGATGTTGAGTTAAAATGAATGTTTATTTTATTTATTTCGTTTCCGCTGCGTAATTTTCTACGTCACTGCTGACGTATAAGAGAATTGAACGACGCCTTATAGTTTTCGTCGCATACTACGACGGGTGCACCGTTTCTGATACTAAGGTTCGGGAGCGAGGCACTACACATTACCCCCTCCCCCAAAAAATCTAAATAGTAGTTATTTCGAAAAAACATATGTCCAATTTAAAATTTTGGTTTACATGGGCAACTCTTAATATCTTAGAAGTAGGCTGTACAAATTTTTTAAAAACCAAACCACTTCACTTAACCAGACTGATCTAAACCGCAAACCCTAACTACAAAACTGTAGTCGGTTTAAAAATAATTGAAAATCAAACTCATTTAAATAGTTTGGTTTGGTTTAAAGATAAAAAACCGTTAAAACTGGAACAAACCATTTCTATATTTTATATTTAATTGAATTCATTTAAATAAATATATTATTATTATTATCCTATTTGGATTTCCCCCTAACCCTAAATCAATAAATCCTTAGGTGAACCAAACTGCCCCTTTCGCTCTCTTCTCCGGCTTCGACTCCACTTATCGTCACTCCAACCTTAACCTCCAACTCCATACCTCATCAATCATCAGTCGTCTGGTCGGCTGGCTTCTTGTAGATTCTTAGGGAGGCTGGGTGATTATCTCATTGAGCAATGAGCACAATCTTTAATCTCGGCCATGTTTTGTTTGTACAAGGTTTCCCTTTGTAATATTAAAACTCAATGTTTTACAAATTGTCATTGACACGTTTTGGATTTTTATTTATATTTAGGTAATTTTAAAAACGAAAAGAAAATCAAAACCAGACCTAAACCAATCTGGATTGGTCAATTAGTTTGTTGATCATTTTGGTTTGCAAAATGCCATACCGTAAAAAAAATTCGGTTTTGTATGTGTCCAAAAACTATGCTAGACCGCACCAAGTATACTCTGCTTTTTGTTAGAAAATGAATTGTTTTGATGAATTTAAAAGATGTTTGAAAATGAGCTACAAATATATTTCATAATTTAGAATTGGAACAAAATGAAAAGAAAGCATTGTAAGAGATAGATATCTCACATTTGGGAAGATTATTTATTAAGGAGAAGTTTTGAATATGTTAACATGTGCTATGTCAATAGGGAAAGTATCAAATGCATATACTAAGGGAAGATTGGAAATTTCAAGTTTGAAATATTTAGCTAGCTAAAATGAAAATTCTCAAGCAAAAACATCTTTTGAATCATGGTTTTGAAACCATCAAAAAGGGGGAGATTGTTGGATATGAAATGTTTTTGATGATGTTTAAAAGATGTTTTGAATGTGTTAAAATAGAAATTTACACTTGGAGTTTGAAGCAAAATGAGAAAAACACACTGTGAGACGTCAATCTCTCACATGGATCGATTGATGTATACATCAGTCCCTCAGGAAGAGACATGGATCAATCCATGTGGAGATTGTGCAAGTTTGGAACTTTCGGTCCAACGTCGATCTCTCAGCCAGAAGAACATGGATCGATTGACGTCACGCGAGTCTCTCATGAAGATACATGGACCGATCCATGTTGAGATTGGTTGAGTTTGGAACTCTCGGCCCAACGTCGATCTCTCAACCTGAAGGACATCGATCGATTGACGTCATGTGAGTCTCTCAGTAAGAGACGTCGATCGATCGACGTGAGGTAGTTTCAAAATCAGAAAGCTTCGGCAAGACATCAATCTCTCAGGCCAGGGGACATCGATCGATCGATGTACATCAGTCTCTCAAAGGAGAGACACCGATCGATCGATGTACTGCAGTTTTAAAACTGGAACCTTTCAGGAGGACGTCGATCTCTCAGCATAGGCACATGGATCGATGGACGTCCCCCAGAATTCAAAATTTTTTGAACGTTGGAACAAAATCCAAGGGAGATCTAAAGTGCATTCTCTCTCCAATCTTGCTCAAATTTTTTATGGACTTTATCTTTGGTTGTGTAATGCTTTCTACACTTTTACAAACATGCTTTAGACATTCTAGAGTGGCCATGAAGCAAATTTCAAATGAAAGTGGCTAAAGGCTACTTTCTCAACTTTTCAAGACTTGGGGATTGACTTGAAGGCATGTGTAAGGCTCCAAAACGTGGTCAACATTCTCTATAAGAAGAAGAGGCTTGGATGAGACAAAAACACACTTTCACCATCATCAAGCTTCATTCTTCATTGTTGTATATTTCTCTCATATGTGTAAAAGTGCTTAAAGCTTGTGAAACCTTTCTTTGTTCTTCATTGTTGCATATTGAGAGAAAATGAGTCTAACACAAGAGGAACCATAAACATTTGATCTCTTACTTGTGTTTAGACTAGAAAGAAAGTGTGATCCCCACTACTTCCTTTAACCCACTGTGAGAAATTTCTTGAGAGAACTTTGTTGAAGTTGTGAGAAAGCAAGAACTTGTTCTTGCTTGTATTTGTTGTTGTTGAGGTTGCACAAAGTGTATGTGCAACAAGCTGCTGTTGCTGTTGTTTGCACAAATTGGTTGTGCTATAAGTTGCTGCTGTTATAGTTGTTGCTTGCACTAGAGTTAGTGTAAGTGTTGTTGTTGTTGTTCTTGTTCCTTATCAAAGGTAATAAGAAAGTTGTTGTTGAAAATCCACTTTGAAAGCAAAGTGGTAGTGGAGTAGAATCATTTACGATTCAAACCACTCTAAATCTTGTGTCTTCACTCATTATCTCTCATCCCCTTCTTTATTGATTTTGAGTGCATTTGTTTTGTATTGAGCTAAACCGAGAAAATTCAGCAAATGCCCAACACTCTATTCACGTCCCTCTAGATTGTTCATCACGGACCTTACAATTGGTATCAGAGCCTAACCTTGATTGCTTGGCCAAACCTTTGCAAGTAGCAAGGTTAATGATCATTGGAAATATGGCAATGACAACCTCTACATCATATAGCTCACCTTTCAAAACAGCCACTATATTCACAACACCAAACATTAAAGTTCCCCTGTTTGATACTCAAAACTATTCCTTGTGGAAATATAAGATGAATGCATATTTGTGTGGATGTGGTTATGACATATGGAAAATGGTCATAGAGGGAGTACCTCCACCAACTAGGTTGGATGAAAACGGGAGAGTAGTATAAAGGAGGAGGATGACTGCAATGATGAAGATAAGAAAAATTTCGAGCTAGAAGGGAAAGCTCTTGAAATCCTCCATCTCTCTCTCTTTCACACGATGAGCTAATAAAGGTTCAAGGTATCTTCTCTCCACATGAGACATGGATAAAACTTGAGGAATTAGCAAATGATGATCATCAATCAAACAAAGATGAAGATGATCACAAGGATAGAGATGTAATATGTCTCATTGCTTTTGAAGATGACAAAGAGGTATGTTCTTCAACTTCCTCATTTGATGAATTACAAGATGAATATATCACCTTATATGAGGAATTTGAAAATCTTGCACTAAAGTACAAGCATGCTAAAAAGGAACTTATGCAAATTAGAAAATGAAAATTTGCATGACTCTCTTGTTTTGCTTCATCTAGAACATGATGTCATCTTAGAAACACATAAATCTTTAGCTCTAGAAAACATAGAACTAAAAATAAATACATTGGACTTGAAGAGCTACATAAGATGACATATGAGAAGGTTATTCATGAAAAACCTCTTGCTAAACAAAAAGTAGTAAACAGAAAATCAAACTTATGTTTTAAAGCTTCTATTACTTCAACCAAGATAAAATTATCAATGATAAAAGAGGCATCTTTATGTGATTCACCTAAGGATAATTTGATACTTCCAAAGGAAGCGCTGAGAAATGTCAACAAGAGTTCTAAGCCTATGAATGTAACTAAATCTTCCAAGAATAAAGACACACAATCACACCATGCACCTACTTGTTTCTTTTGTAACAAATAGGGTCATGTGGTAAGTGTTTGTAGAGCTAAGAAAAGCTCTAAGTGTTATTGGAGACTTAAAGGCATGAGAACTAACCAAAATGGACCCAACAACAAATGGGTATCTATGGATAGAGATTTATCTTTTGTAGGAGCTTGGAATCCGTGGAGATGGCAAAGGGGAAGAAATCAAATAGCTCATGAAATTGAAAGGTTCAATCCATGTGGTCAAAAAAGAGCATTTCCATATAAAATTCAAGATCAAAGATGGTGCGGAAGCCCATTTTGGCAATGGGATGGACTAGACCCTTGGAGTTGGAAGAGTTGGTAAACCTTCTAACTTTCCTTTTAGTCCCATAATATGTATAGAAGGAACATGAGCTAAAATTTGATAAGTGTTATCTATTGGGGTGATGATAATACTTAAAACATTCTTAAAATGATAAGATATTTGCAAAAAGAAAGAAAATGTTTTGTTGTCTTTGAGATTTTTTAAAAGAAAACAAATGTTTAGCTTATAAGGTTTTATTGTCCAAACTCATATGCCAAGTTTTTGAAATTTGTCTATCTCATAGAATAGATGACCTAGATATGTTGGTAACAAAGTTTCTATGAACATTTGAAAGTACCAACCTATCAAAATATTTACAAAACATGATGGCATATGTGATACTTATCAATTGTCTAAAACATTGATAAGGATTTAAGTTTTGTATTAAAGGTACATTCTCTAGACTCTAAATGCTTCACTTCTTGATAGGAGCATTATGCACACTTATGGTATTAAATGGTTTCTTTGCAACTTGATTGACTTATGTGGCTTGCTTGAGCATTTGAAACTAGTTGATTCCTTTTTCACTTGGACATGTTTCTTGCAAAGACTTATAATACATGATTATGGAAGACTTGACAATGAAAATGCCCATAAGATTACTTTATCAAGAAAAATAAAATTCGGAAGTTTGAAGGAAATATCAAGATATTTGTCAAATGAAAGGGCGTCTTTCACCATGTCTTGGTATGTAATCTTCCACATAAAATTGGATAGAAAGTAAAATTAGAATATGTCTAGAGATAAGTTCTTCTTGAGTTTTCTCTGTCCAAACACCTTTAAGTGAAAAACTTAAGTGTTGGTTAATAAATTAATTTAATGAATTGTCTTGATATGACTTCCTATGACCCTTGAAATGGTAGAATCCCTTCTCTAAAACAGTTTATGTAGAACTTTCATAATTAAGACCAAAGAGGATTTAGAGAGACTTGAACTTTAATGAATGATGAACATGTCAAATAAGAGCATGTAGTTGAACAAGTCTTGCAATAACTTAAATGTTTCACTTTAGAAGGAATTCTATGTAGAACTTGAGGTTTCAAATGTTTAGATGATAAAAGTTATTTGAACGTTCATGAGGATCAAAAGCAAAGGAGAAACCTTTAAGCTATATGAGTATTTTAAAGTTTAGAAAATTCAAAACACATGGAATTTTGTAGATCATCTAAGCTTTATCTCAAAGAAGCAGGAATAATAAAATCAAATGAAGAAGAAACCTTGAACTATGATTTTATCAAGATGTGGATGAAACTTATGTCTTACCTTGAAACATTAAAGAAGCTTTCTAGGGTATATTTCGCATATGAAATCAATTATATGTCAAATTGACCATCTTGGATAACTATATGCAAAAATAAATTTGTATACTTAATCTTTCAATATTGAAGACCTTGATGAGTCAAATCATGTTTTCTTGTATGACATGAACTAAACTCAATAGCTTGGTATGAGAGGTCAAGATAACTATTAAAGAGAAAAACAAGTCATCACATTCTTCATAATATTCTTGTTAATATCCATGTCGATAATACATTGGGGTCAAATATATAATTGTCTGTGGAAAATATGCACAAATCGATGCATGACAAGTTTCATAAAAGTGCTAATGAGAAAAACTCAATTGTCCTCTTGAGTTCCATACTATGCAAATTATGAAATGCATTTGACTCAAACTATGTGAGAAAACATTAGCTTACATAAAAAGTAAGAGAATTGTGGAATATGATTATGAAGGTTAAATGTGATATCAAATGACTTTAAATCTTGTGAAGCTAAACCACTAGGTCTTAAAGATTAAGACTACTCTTAAAAAACCATCTATGGACTTGAACATCTAGAGAATTGAAAATTTTCTATTAAAAATGGTCATCTAAGAAGAAAGATTGATATTTCCTTGTTTCTAAAAAAACCAAGGAAGAAGTCATTCACTTTCTCAAAAATATGTCTTTAATGCTACTAATGATTGTCTTAGTAAGCACTTTGCTAAGGAAAAAGAATTTGAGATAAGCATTACAGATGAGCTCAACTACCTCCTTGGACTTCAAATCAAGCAAACTCAAGATGGAGTATACATATCTCAAACAAAGTACACAAATGATTTACTCAAGAAATACAAGTTTGAGGATGGAAGGAGTGTAAGCACACCAATGAGCACAAATACAAAGCTTGACAAAGATGAAAAAAGAAAGCCGGTTGAGGTAACCAAATATAAAGGATTGGTAGTTTACTTTATTTGATCGCTAGTAGACCAGATATTTTACATGCTGTATGTTTATGTGCTAGATTTCAAAGTACGCCTAATGAATCGCATCTAGTTGCTATTAAACGTATCTTTAGGTATTTGAAAGGAACCTTGAACTTTGGGTTGTTTTATCC
Source organism: Eustoma russellianum (assembly GCA_036186865.1). Classification (NCBI taxonomy): domain Eukaryota; kingdom Viridiplantae; phylum Streptophyta; class Magnoliopsida; order Gentianales; family Gentianaceae; genus Eustoma; species Eustoma russellianum. Next base: position 9,805,820 of record AP025070.1, read on the forward strand.
CAAAAATAGTTGTTTTGAATTAAGAGGGTATAGTGACTCTAACTACGCCGGAAACCTAGTCGATAGAAAAAGCACATCTGGGACATGCAAATTCCTTGGAGATTGCTTAGTCTCTTGGTTTTCCAAGAAACAAAATAGTGTGTCACTTTCAACGGCGGAATCCGAATATGTATCGGCCACTTCATGTTGTACCCAACTACTTTGGATGATAAACACCTTAAATGATTACAATGTTAAGTTTGACAAAATCCCAATCTTATATGATAACACTTCAGCCATAAGTATAGCACAAAACCCGGTTCACCATAGTAGGACCAAATGTATTGAAGTGAGGCATCACTTTATAAGGGATTACATTAAAAAAGGATTGGTATGCTTTGAATTTGTTCCAACCAATGACCAACTAGCGGATACATTCACCAAAACCCTTCCTACTGAGACATTTGAGTCCATTAGAACAAGATTAGGGATGATAAAAAATGTTTAGAGGGTTAAAATTACAACATTCAAAAATGGCATACATGGATCTATCCATGTGTTCAAAGGAGAGATCCATGTACGTCGATCTCTGACGTTAATATATCTATGTACGTAGATCTTCGACGTAAATCGATCGACGTCATCGTTTTCTGCACTTTTAATTCCAGTCAGAAACGCGAAACTCTTCATTTCTAACCTACAAAATCGATTGAAGTCTCTCAAGAAACATGCGCCTCCCTCTCCGAAAATCTTCCCTCTCTTAAATTTCATCTCTCAATCTCAAGCAAGAACTCAACCTAGAAGAAAGCAAACCATAGATTTTAGTCAAGCCAATGTTTTGGCTGATCTACGGAGTGGATTAACCTTTGCCAACTTTCCTTGGATCAAGACTAAGGAAGCCAAAGATGCCTTGAAGGAACCATACCTACCCAGAAATGTGAGGTACATTACTAGACATTCTCAAAGTTTAAATAATAAGTGGGATAGAGATGAACGAGCAACTAATCCACTCAAATTGCTTAGAGTAAATCATATTATAATGAATCGAGTCCTATAATTGAATGGTTGGATGTCCAACAATGGAGGAACATTTGGCTCAAAAGAGAGATGGACAAAATGTCCACTAGATACACTAGACTTTTCTATGCAAACCTTTGGGTCCAATATATCAAGAGAAAATCTCACTTATTAGCCTAAAGTTTGACCCATTACTCAGTTAGCAGCCTAACGTTGATGAAACTCACTTAACAACAACTCTTTGTCCAAAATGTCTCACTTGTAGCCAGGTGACCGTTGACCAACCGTTGACCAGCCGTTGACTAACCTTTGACTTTCTCAAACCAACCAGGAGTTGACATATGGCGATCCTTTTTAATTAAAAAAATAAAATTGTATTTTTGAATAAAGTGATTTAAAAGGAATTTAAAAATTCTAAAAAATTGTAAAAATTAATAAAAAAATATTTTAAAAATCAAAAAATTAGGAAAAAAAGATAAAAATAATAAAAAATTACCCACAACGCCCCATCACCCCACCCACCCCCACCCTCCATCCCCCACCCCAGGGCAAAAAAAATTTTTAAAATTTTTTCTAACTCACTCATAACGCTCCGACCACCCCTGCGTCCCCTCCCCCACCCCCTCCTCTCACGAATTGTTTTTTTAAATTTTTTCTAACTCACCCATAACGTCCCAACCACCCCTGCGTCCCCTCCCCCACCCCCGCGCACACCCCAAAAAAATTTTAAAATTTTTTCAACTCACCCACAAAGCTCCGACCATCCCCCGGCACCCCAAACAATCCAACCCCCAGCCCAAAACATTGTCATTTTTTTCGGACTTGGGGTTGGATTGTTTCGGGTTCTGGAAGATGGTCGGAGCTTTGTGGGTGAGTTGAAAAAATTTTAAAATTTTTTTGGGGTGTGTGCGGGGTGGGGGAGGGGACGCATGGGTGGTTAGGATGTTATGGGTGAGTTAGAAAAAATTTTAAAAAAAATTTTGCTAGAGGAGGGGGTGGGGGAGGGGATGCGGGGGTGGTCGGAACGTTATGAGTGAGTTAGAAAAAAGTTTTAAAAAAAATTTGGCCTGGGGTGGGGAGTGCGGGGGGAGGGGTGGGGGTGGGGGAGGGGCCGATTTTGACCGCTATTTTCATAGCCGTAATAGTGCGAAAAGAAGGCCCGGCTAGAACTTATCGCGGGGTCTCAAAAAATAAGTAATTTCCCCGCCCGCGTAATTTTTTGGTTTACGCTCCGTAAATCTTCCTCAGCCAGGCCTGTAGAGGGACTCAAATTGGATCAGACATGTACCTCCTCTTCCAGGTCCATCACAAGGAAAACGAAGGGTAGGTGGGTGGAGTGCTGGGGCGTTGTGGGTAATTTTTTATTATTTTTATCTTTTTTTCCTCATTTTTTTATTTTTAAAATATTTTTTAATTAATTTTTACAATTTTTTAGAATTTTTAAAAATAATAACATTTTTTAGAAATGATTTTTTTTAAAAAAAAGAGGAAACCTGCTGTAGTAAGTCACCTTTCGGTGACTGGCTACAAGTGAGACATTTTAGACAAAGAGTTGTTGTTAAGTGAGTTTCATCAACGTTAGGCTGCTAACTGAGTAATGGGCCAAACTTTAGGCTAATAAGTGAGATTTTCTCAATACATCAATGATCTTCCATTAGTTTTGCACATTATCATAGATGACACTCACATTGATTGGGATGTTGGAACCATTTGTGAATTGATTGGAGTATCAAACGAGGGGTATTTTGGATTTGATATATGAAAATGGGATAAGGCAAGATGAAAGCTCGATGAAGACCAAGTTAAAAGCTTCTTAGTTTTTCATCCTACCAAGAACAAAAACTTGAGTATTGACTACGGCATTTATATTTTGTGTCATTAAGAAACTCTATAAGCTTCCTAGTAACTTTGATTTCTACATATCCTACCGCCTTGCCAACAAGAAATTTCTTGAACTTTGTGGAGTTATTCATGGAAAATATGATAAGAAGCAGCCACTAAGTCACACAATGCCATTCTTATTGCAATCTCATCTAATCCATGTTAAAGAAATCAGACATAGTGATGTATTTGAAGGTAAATAGGTATGAGAAAAAAATGAGCCTGGATACTTTGAATAAGAGAAAATGTAATATTTTTTTTGCTTTGTCTTTGGGCATTTTGATGATTACAAAAAGGGGGAGAATACACATTTTGGTATATTGGTATATACCAATATGCTTGACATACCACTAATGCTTAGGCATGCTTGCTTGGATAAGCTCGAGTTTGAATATGCTCTTGAATATGATGTATGTATAAAGAATGCTTGTGTTGAGGGGGAGTTTGAAATAAACTTGACATACATCATTGGTTTTGGGATGCTCATATATTGAGGGGGAGCCTTGAAGTTTTTGAACTAATCTTGGGTATGTTTTTATGTTTCATGTTTTGAGGAGAGCTTAAATGCATTGACAAAGAGGGAGAGATAAAATTTTAAATTTTGAAATAGTTAGCTAGCTCAAATATAGTTTTCAAACAAGAACATCTTTTAAAAGCCTTGGTTTTGAAATCATCAAAAAGGGGGAGATTGTTAGAAAATGAATTGTTTTGATGAATTCAAAAGATGTTTGAAAATGAGCTACAAATATATTTCATAATTTAGAATTGGAACAAAATGAAAAGAAAGCATTGTAAGAGATAAATATCTCACATTTGGGAAGATTATTTATTAAGGAGAAGTTTTGAATATGTTAACATGTGCTATGTCATTAGGGAAAGTATAAAATGCATATACTAAGGGGGAGATTGAAAATTTCAAGTTTGAAATATTTAGCTAGCTAAAATGAAAATTCTCAAGCCAAAACATCTTTTGAATCATGGTTTTGAAATCATCAAAAATGGAGAGATTGTTGGAATATGAAAGGTTTTGATGATGTTTTGAATGGGTTAAAATGGAAATTCACACTTGTAGTTTGAATCAAAATGAGAAAAACACACTGTGAGACGTCAATCTCTCACATGGATCGATTGATGTATACATTAGTCCCTCAGGAAGAAATATGGATCGATCCATGTAGAGATTGTGCAAGTTTGGAACTTTTGGTCTAACGTCGATCTCTCAGCCAGAAGGACATGGATCGATTGACGTCACACGAGTCTCTCAGGAAGAGACATAGACCGATCCATGTTGAGATTGGTTGAGTTTGGAACTCTCGGCCCAATGTCGATCTCTCAGCCTGAAGGACATCGATCGATTGACGTCACATGAGTCTCTCAGTAAGAGACGTCGATCGATCGACGTCAGGCAGTTTCAAAATCAGAAGCTTTGGCAAGACATCGATCTCTCAGGCCAGAGGACATCGATCGATCGATGTACATCAGTCTCTCAAAGGAGAGACATCGATCGATCGATGCACTGCAGTTTTAAAACTGGAACCTTTCAGGAGGACGTCGATCTCTCAGCACAGGCACATGGATCGATCGACGTCCCCCAGAATTGAAAATTTTTTGAACGTTGGAACAAAATCCAAGGGAGATCTAAAGTGCACTCTCTCTCCAATCTTGCTCAAATTTTTTATGGACTTTATCTTGGGTTGTGTAATGTTTTCTACACTTTTAGAAACATGCTTTAGACATTCTAGAGTGGCCATGAAGTAAATTTCAAATTAAAGTGGCTAAAGGCTACTTTCTCAACTTTTCAAGACTTGGGGATTGACTTGAAGGCATGTGTAAGGCTCCAAAACGTGGTCAACATTCTCTATAAGAAGAAGAGGCTTGGATGAGGCAAAAACACACTTTCACCATCATCAAGCTTCATTCTTCATTGTTGTATATTTCTCTCATATGTGTAAAAGTGCTTAAAGCTTGTGAAACCTTTCTTTGTTCTTCATTGTTGCATATTGAGAGAAAATGAGTCTAACACAAGAGGAACCATAAACATTTGATCTCTTACTTGTGTTTAGACTAGAAAGAAAGTGTGATCCCCATTACTTCCTTTAACCCACTGTGAGAAAGTTCTTGAGAGAACTTTGTTGAAGTTGTGAGAAAGCAAGAACTTGTTCTTGCTTGTAGTTGTTGTTGTTGAGGTTGCACAAAGTGTATGTGCAACAAGCTGCTGTTGCTGTTGTTGTTGGTATTGCACAAATTGGTTGTGCAATAAGTTGCTGCTGTTGTAGTTGTTGCTTACACTAGAGTTAGTGTAAGTGTTGCTGTTCTTGTTCTTGTTCCTTATCAAAGGTAATAAGAAAGTTGCTGTTGAAAATCCACTTTGAAAGCAAAGTGGTAGTGGAGTAGAATCATTTATGATTCGAACCACTCTAAATCTTGTGTGTTCACTCATTATCTCTCATCTCTTTCTTTATTGATTTTGAGTGCATTTGTTTTGTATTGAGCTAAACCGAGAAAATTCTGCAAAACTGCCCAACACTCTATTCATCCCCCTCTAGAGTGTTCATCACGGACCTTACACTTTCCACGGTGCATCCTTATTTATGTTCACGATGTTAGGAACTAATCGTGGAATCAGTGAAGAATAACCAAAATGACAATCTCAAGAACACACAAAAGTAATGAACAATTGACAAAGAAAAGACTAAAACGAAGAACACAATATTTAACGCGGAAAAACCCTCAAGGGGAAGCAAAACCCACGGTGGCGGTAAGCCAAGAAATTCACTATCACTAACTCAATTTTTCGGTTACAATTCATTGCGCCTAACCAGGGGATTTATAGGAGAGAGATCAGCAACAATTAAGGGATATGCCTTATACATCACAATCATACCATGAATAGGATTCTAATGGATATTCCTTATATAAAAGATAGACATGGAAGTTTCCATCCAAATAAGATTTGTATTAATCAAATTTCCAATCAAGATATATCTAGTCCTGCAATTCTCTGGTATATGGCCGAGACTGCAGCTCTATTCGGCACTACATTTGTCCAGCTCCAAGTCTTTGAGCTCGGCCATTTCTGGTCGGCCTGCTGAGCTCGGCTGCTTCAGCTCGGCTGACTTCAGTTCCACCAATCTCAACAAAATCTCCCACTTGGAACTTCACTTTAACTTAGATGCATCATGAATTTCTTCTTCTTCGGAATGCCGCCACTTCAACACTTTCATCAAGTAACACGACCAAGAGAAGTCTTGCAGAGCTCGGAATAATCTTTGTCATCATGTCTGCTGGATTCTGGCTTGTATGAATTTTCTCCAAGTCAAACTGTTTTGCCTCAAGCATATCTCTTATATAATGATATCTGATGTCAATATGCTTCGTCCTTGCATGATAAGCAGAATTTCTAGCCAATTGTATAGCACTCTAACTATCACTGAATAACTTATAGCTGACCTGGGGGTGTTTCAGCTCATTCATCAAACTCTTCAGCCATACCAGTTCATTGGTAGCTTCGTCTGCTGCCACATACTCAGCTTCAGTTGTTGACAATGCCACAATTTTCTGCAATCTTGATACCCAAGTGATTGCAGCACTGCGCAGCTTGAAAACATACCCTGTAGTACTCTTCCGTTCATCAACGTCTCCAGCCATATTAGAGTCTACAAAACCAAGCAGGTTCAGATCATCGTTGCCGAACTACAGTGTCAAGTTTTGTGTTCCCACTATCTTAGTATCCACTTCACTGCAGTCCAATGATCAGGACCAGGATTTGACATGAATCTGCTTACAACTTCTACTGCATGGGCTATGTCTGGTCGGGTGCACACCATAGCATACATCAAGCTACCCACAGCTGATGCATAGGGCACCTTCTTCATTCGTTCAAGTTCATCCTTCGTCTTAGGACATTGCTTCTTTGACAAGTTCTTGAACTGTCCAGCTAGAGGAGTAGACACCGGTTTTGCATTTTCCATATTGAATCTCTTCAGTATCTTGGAGATGTAATCTCTTTGGCTCAACCTCACACCTGTTTCTTCCTGTCTCTGTCGATGCTGAGCCCCAGTATCTTCTTATCCGGGCCGAGATCCTTCATGGAAAATTTCTTGGATAATTGTTCCTTCAGCTTCTTAATCTCATCAATGCTTCCTCCTGCTATTAACATGTCATCAACATAAAGTAGGAGGATAATATAAGAACCTTCAAATCTTTTGAAGTAACAGCAGTGATCCCAATGGCAGCGCTTGAGCCGACCTCTGCCATAAAGTTGTCAAACTTCTTATACCACTGCCTAGGAGCTTGCCTTCAGTCCGTATAAGCTCTTTTGTAACTTACATACCAGGTCTTCTTTACCAGGTATTTCATAGCCCTGTGGCTGCATCATGTAGATATCTTCTTCTAGATCTCCATGAAGAAAGGCCGTTTTCACGTCAAGCTGTTCTAAGTGCATATCTTTTGCAGCTGTAATGTTCAGGACTGTTCTGATTGTTGACAGCTTAACCACAGGTGAAAAGATCTTAGTGAAGTCAACCCCAGCTTTCTGTTGGAACCCTTTCACAACAAGCCTTGCCTTATACCTCTGAGTGCCGTTAGCTTCTTGCTTCAACCTGTACACCCATTTGTTCGGAATAACCTTTTTCCCTGGTGGCATCTTTACAAGATCCCAGGTCATATTACTCTGCAGAGAGTTCATCTCGTCTTCCATGGCTGACATCCAGTCTTCACTTTTATCAGAACTCATTGCTTCTTCATAGCAACTCGGCTCATCACAGTCGGTAAGAAGCAAATAGCAAAGTGAAGGTGAGAACCTGGCAGGTGCAGTAATGGTTCTCCTCTCTCTCCGAACAGCAATGGGTGATGTGACTTGCTTTTCATGAGTTTCATGACCGAGGTCGGCACCTCGGCAGTCTGGTCAGCAGGTCTGCTTGGCTCGGCATGACCACCGTCACTTTGCTCAAAGTACTTAGGCTCCACAGGCTGCTTCTCCTTCTTCACTCTGTCTTTGTAAAGTATGTTTTCGTTAAAGATCACATCTTTACTCCTGATTACCTTCTTCTCTACATGATCCCACAGTCTATATCCAAAATTATCACCTCCATAGCTAATCAGAGAACATACCTTGGACTTGGAGTCAAGTTTTGACCTTTCATCCGGCTTCAACAGTGCATAAGCAGTGCAACCAAATATTCTAACATGGGCAAGTGAGATCTTCTTCCCAGTCCACTCTTCTTCAGGAAGTTTGCAGTCAATGGCAGTAGATGGTCCTCTATTGATCAGATAGACAGCGGTGTTTACCGCCTCGGCCCAGAAGGATTTCGGCAGATCGGCATGTATCCTCATACTTCTCGCCTTTTCACAGATTGTTCTGTTCATCCTTTCAGCGACACCGTTATGTTGAGGTGTATTGGGCACCGTCTTTTCTCTCCTGATTCCGTTCTCAGCACAGTAGTCCTCAAACTCTTTGTTGTAGTACTCTCCACCATTGCCCGACCTCAAGCACTTCAGCTTTAGCCCCGTTTCATTTTCAACAAGACTCCATCTCTTGAAGATATTAAATACGTCAGACTTGTGTTTCAGAAAGTACACCCACAGCTTCCTCGTTGAGTCATCAATGAAAGTAACATAATAACGTGAGCCATTCAGAGAAGGCAGATCTGAAGGCTCCCAAACATCCGTGTGTACAAGTTCCAACTTTTCAGCTCTGGGACTTCTCTTGTGTGTCGAGAAATTGACAGCTTTTTGTTTTTCCATCACAGAGGATTCACACAATGGTATATCAATATTGGATAAACCTTCCAGCTTCCCTTTAGACGCTATTACTTTCATCCCCTTGACACTCATGTGTCCGAGCCTCTGATGCCACAGCTCGGCATCACTTGCCGAGCTGACCACGTTCGCCGAGCTCTGGTTTGAGAACTTGTAAAGAGTTCCCTCTCTCGAACCCTGGGTTGTAATCAAGGATCCTTTGACTAACTTCCAATGAGTTTTGCTGAATCTTCCCTCTAGGTCAGAGTCATCAGCCAGTTGTGTAATTGAGATGAAGTTCCTAATCTGGTTAGCCGAGGTACATGTCTTGCTTGAAGCAGCTTCAGCTGCCTTCCGTCTGGTAGCGTTAACGTGATATCCCCCTTGCCAATGATATCACAGGAATCATCATCCCGAGATACACTTTTCCAAAGTTTTCACTTTTGTAATTTGTAAAGTAATCTCTATTAGATGTAGCATGAAATGAGGCACCGGTATCAAAAATCCAGAGGGCGTCGGATCGGCTCTCACAGCTCAGAATCAGCCCGTCACTATCAGACCTGGACGCTTGAGAAACATGTATATTATCTCTATATTTGTCCATCTGATCAGCCTTCTTCTTGACTCTGCAATCGCGTTTAAGGTGACCCTTCTTCTTGCAATTCCAGCAAGTCAGATTTGAGCCCTTTATCTTGCTCTTTCTGGACTGTGATCTCCCACCTCTGTCATTACCTCTCTTGGCAAATCTGCCACGTTCTTCTGTGTTCAACGCGGCTCCGGAACTTTCAGGGGTGCCACTGTTTCTCCTCCTTGAGTCTTCATCAAGTAGCACATCTACCACGTTTTTAAACTTTAATGTACCTTCTCCAGATGAGTTGCTCACAACCATAACAACTCCATCCCAACTGTCAGACAGACTTGACAGTATCACCAAGGCCAGAACTTCATCGTCAAAGACGATCCCAACCGACTCAAGTTGACTAGTGATCGTGTTAAATTCACCCAAGTGTTCCTGTATCGTTTTGTTTTCCGTCTTTTTCATGTTGAAGAGCCTCTTCATCAGATGCACCTTGTTAGAGGCAGAGGGCTTCTCATACATTCTTGTCAGCGCATTCATCACATCCTTTGTGGTCTTCTCCTTTGAGATATTGAATGCTACAGTTTGGGTCAGAGATAACCTAATGGCACCAAGTGCTTTGCGATCAAGAATCTCCCATTCTCGATCCGTCATGTCAGTAGGCTTCACCTCTTTCCCTTTAAGAGGCAGATATAGATTTCTTTGGTATAGATAATCTTCAACCTGCATCTTCCAGAAACCGAAGTTTGATCCATCAAATCTCTCAATCATTGATTTGCTGTCATCGGCCATTGCTCCCACTTGAACAGAGAACTCTCGGCTCTGATACCAGTTGTTAGGAACTAATCACGAAATCAGTGAAGAACAACCACAATGACAATCTCAAGAACACACAAAAGTAATGAATAATTGACAAAGAAAAGACTAAAACGAAGAACACAAGATTTAACGTGGGAAAACCCTCAAGGGAAAGAAAAACCCACGGCGGCGGCAAGCCAAGAAATTCACTATCACCAACTCAATTTTTCGGTTACAATTCGTTACGCCTAACCAGGGGATTTATAGGAGAGAGGTCGGCAACGATTAAGGGATATGCCTTATACATCACAATCATACCATGAATAGGATTCTAATGGATATTCCTTATATAAAAGATAGACATGGAAGTTTACATCCAAACAAGATTTGTATTAATTCTTCAAAACCATCTACCGTTTCTGGCAGATTTGCACAATCTGATTACCAACGGTTTTTGAAGGGGTTAAAGGTTGAATTTTAATTTGAAATTTTTAGGGGACCCTCGTAACATCTGAGGCTAAATTCTCTCAAAATTTCATAATTTTTGGAGACCTCTAACCTGGTTTTAAAAACGTTTTAAAACTGGTTCTGAAAACAGAATCTGTTTTCAGAACTTGAATTGTTCAAGTTTAAAGAAATTTTAAAAACCACAATTTCCGCACCATCTATTCAACCCCCCCTTCTAGTGGTGCCTTGCAGATCCTACAAACTCTTCTTCAGGAAGTTTGCAGTCAATGGCAGTAGATGGTCCTCTATTGATCAGATAGACAGCGGTGTTCACCGCCTTGGCCTAGAAGGATTTCAGCAGATCGGCATATATCCGCATACTTCTCGCCCTTTCACAGATTGTTCTGTTCATCCTTTCAGCGACACCGTTATGTTGAGGTGTCTTGGGCATCGCCTTTTTTCTCCTGATTCCGTTCTCAGCACAGTAGGCCTCAAACTCTTTGCTGTAGTACTCTCCACCATTGCCCGACCTCAAGCACTTCAGCTTTAGCTCCGTTCATTTTCAACAAGACTCCATCTCTTGAAGATATTAAATATGTCAGACTTGTGTTTCAGAAAATACATCCACAGCTTCCTCATTGAGTCATCAATGAAAGTAACATAATAACGTGAGCCATTCAGAGAAGGCAGATTTGAAGGCCCCCAAACATCCGTGTGTACAAGTTCCAACTTTTCAGCTCTGGGACTTCTCTTGTGTGTCGAGAAACTAACAACTTTTTGTTTTTCCATCACACAGGATTCACACAATGGTATATCAATATTGGATAGACCTTCCAGCTTCTCTTTACACGCCATTACTTTCATCCCCTTGACACTCATGTGTCCAGCCTCTGATGCCACAGCTCGGCATCACTTGCCGAGCTGACCACGTTCGCCGAGCTCTGGTTTGAGAACTTGTAAATGGTTCCCTCTCTCGAACCCTGGGCTATAATCAAGGATCCTTTGACTAACTTCCAATGAGTTTTGCTGAATCTTCCCTCTAGGTCAGAGTCATCAGCCAGTTGTATAATTGAGATCAAGTTCTTGGTCAGCTGAGATACATGTCTTGCTTGAAGCAGCTTCAGCTGCCTTCCGTCTGGTAGCGTTAACGTGATATCCCCCTTGCCAATGATATCAAAGGAATCATCATCTCCGAGATACACTTTTTCAAAGTTTCCACTTTTGTAATTTGTAAAGTAATCTCTATTGGATGTAGCATGAAATGAGGCACCGGTATCAAAAATCCAGAGGGCGTCGGATCGACTCTCACAGCTCAAAATCAGCCCGTCACTATCAGACCTGGACGCTTGAGAAACATGTATCTCATCTCCATATTTGTCCATCTGATCAGCCTTCTTCTTGACTCTGCAATCGCGTTTAAGGTGACCTTTCTTCTTGCAATTCCAGCAGGTCAGATTTGAGCCCTTTGTCTTGCTCTTTCTGGACTTCGATCTCCCACCCATGTCATTACCTCTCTTGGCAGATCTGCCACGCTCTTCTGTGTTCAACGTGGCTCCGGAACTTTCAGGGGTGCCACTGTTTCTCCTCCTTGAGTCTTCATCAAGTAGCACATCTACCACGTTTTTAAACTTTAATGTACCTTCTCCAGATGAGTTGCTCACAACCATAACAACTCCATCTCAACTGTCAGACAGACTTGACAGTATCACCAAGGCCAGAACTTCATCGTCAAAGACGATCCCAACCGACTCAAGTTGACTAGTGATCGTGTTAAATTCACCTAAGTGTTCCTGCATCGTTTTGTTTTCCATCTTTTTCATGTTGAAGAGCCTCTTCATCAGATGCACCTTGTTAGAGGCAGAGGGCTTCTCATACATTCTTGTCAGCGCATTCATCACATCCTTTGTGGTCTTCTCCTTTGAGATATTGAATGCTACGGTTTGGGTCAGAGATAACCTAATGGCACCAAGTGCTTTGCGATCAAGAATCTCTCATTCCCGATCCGTCATGTCAGTAGGCTTCACCTCTTTCCTTTCAAGAGGCACATATAGATCTCTTTGGTATAGATAATCTTCAACCTGCATCTTCCAGAAACCGAAGTTTGATCCATCAAATCTCTCAATCCTTGATTTGCTGTCATCGGCCATTGCTCCCACTTAAACAGAGAACTCTCGGCTCTGATACCAGTTGTTAGGAACTAATCGCAGAATCAGTGAAGAACAACCACAATGACAATCTCAAGAACACACAAAAGTAATGAATAATTGACAAAGAAAAGACTAAAACGAAGAACACAAGATTTAACGTGGGAAAACCCTTAAGGGGAAGAAAAACCCACGGCGGCGGCAAGCCAAGAAATTCACTATCACCAACTCAATTTTTCGGTTACAATTCGTTACGCCTAACCAGGGGATTTATAGGAGAGAGGTCAGCAACGATTAAGGGATATGCCTTATACATCACAATCATACCATGAATAGGATTCTAATGGATATTCCTTATATAAAAGATAGACATGGAAGTTTACATCCAAACAAGATTTGTATTAATCAAATCTCCAATCAAGAAATATACAGTCCCGCAATTCTCTGGTATATGGCCGAGGCTGCAGCTCTGCTCGGCACTACATCTGTCCAGCTCCAAGTCTTTGAGCTCGGCCATTTTTGCTCAGCCTGCTGAGCTCGACTGCTTCAGCTCGGCTGACTTCAGTTCTACCAATCCTAATACACGATATGTCTGGTGGCCCGTGGCTGGGCTCCCATCCGGGGGGGTCGGGTCGTATGTTCCTCTGGAAATTTTGGACGCACTCGCTGCGTGTGATGGATAATCTATTTTCTTGGCTCTCAGCGTTAAAGAAAAAGTGAACCAACTATTTTTTGTTTGTCCGAGTTAAAAAAAAAATACAACATATTTTATTAGTCTTGCATAGGGGTGTTAACGAACCGAGCCGAACTGAATACTAAGTTTTCGAACTCGAATTCGTTTAGCTAAACGAATAGTTTGGCTCGGTTCGTTTAGCTAAACGAACTTTAAAATTGGTTCGAGTTCGGCTCGATAACCTTATAACTGTTTAAACGAGCCGAACTGTTCGTGAATAGTTCGGCTCGTTTAACTAAACGAACTCGAATACCTATTCGAATTCGACTCGTTAACAAATAATTAACGAACGAATACAAATCGAACACGAACCAAACTCGAATAGTTCGCGAACGACTCGGTTTGTTTAACACCCCTAGTCTTGCAGTACCATTTTGTATTTCTTCAGTAGATTTATTGAGTTTGACCCAATGTCTTTCGGGGATTCCCGTAACCAAATCTACTCTATTCTCTAATCTTCCTCTCTAATAATAAATGTATATACACTTATTAGAAAAAAAACACACACACACAACGAGATATGTTGTTTGTGAAACTTACATACGTTACACTTTTCTTGTCTTTTTTAGCATTAATTTTACGGGAAGGGAATTGAGAAGACAACAGAGAGAATATCTTATTTCATCATCTGGTCCGAGAGATAAAAAATAATTTTAACTTGCTTTTCAAAAGTCATTTTGTAAGATTGTATTAAGAGTCTTACTAGTTACTTTGTAATGCTAAAAAATAGTTTTGATTTGGGACACATACAGTATTGGTCTAATAATATTTTTCTTACAGCTTAAGAGTCTTTCTAATAGCTCAGTAACTTTTTATCTGAAGGAATATATAAAAGTAACAAGCTATACATGTTTTTATCAGCTATTATTTAAAAGACTGACCACTTACTTTCTGAATATTTAATTAAATAAGGAAAAGGTGCTGAGACCTCCTTACCTAAGTTAAAATATTTCTTTATTTTTGCACAAGTGTGATGGCATAAGAAATTAGTTCTTTATTATGCATGACACAGAAAATGATTGGTTAAAAAGTAAGGTTCCGTTTGTTTTCTTTTTTTTTATTTTTTTATTTTGCATTTTACTATGGTGTTGTAAACAAATATTTAATTTTTTTATTTGAGTTATCAGTATAAGAGACTGTTTTAATCCTTGTAACACACGTTTTAATATTAGATAATCAGTTTTTAGAAATAATATCATTAATTTGTGCAAAAATTACTTTCTTCTTATGGTAAAAGTGAAAAAGTGAACTAAAAACCTTATTGGAGAGTGTAAATATTATCCTACTCCTAAGTGAATTAGAGCTTTATTGGAAAGTGTAATATTATCCTAATTTGCCCAAATTCTTTTTCTAATTCCTAAGTGAGAAGGTGAATTATCTCATTTCCTCCTCTAATATTATCCTACTCAGTTGAATCTTTTTTCCTCACTGCATCAATAAACCTCAGCTGGTTTTATTTTTTATTTCTGTTATTTTCTTCTACATCCGCCCTCCCCCACCCCACTGCACTCCACAACCCCCCCCCCCCCCCAAAAAAAAAAAAATTTACGTGCGAGGCAGTATCTGAAATTTATACGAAATGGGGAAAGGATTAAAATAATAATAACAATAATACTGATTATATAGCATGAAAACTGAACTGAAAATCTTAAACCTTACTGAAATTCAACATGTTTAGACGCAAAAGCAAACACAATTGTCCAGAAACCATAATACTTAATCTAACTCCTTAGCTTTGAATCATCGACCATCAAAGTTTTTCATGTTGGAACTCTAGTAACCTGCAAAAGAAACATCAGACAAGCCCATTTCATGAAATTATTTTCTAACACTGAGATAGATAAAGATATTATATTATATATGCAATAATCAAACTTACATATGAAACCAATAATCTATCTAGAGTTTATATCTGTAGTACTCAGATTATGGACAGAGACAACATGTCTAGGTCTTATATTTGTCATACTCAACCTTTAAACTTATGTATTAGCTCCTTTAAATGTTTTCATTATTTCATCAATGTCTTCATTTATTTATGATATTCAGGTCTTATATAGTTGTTCCTGAACTTTAAAGTTATAAAGTAATTTCATTATCTAGATGATTTCATCTTGGAACAATTGGTAAGATTGCTGTTTTGTGACCTTGAGGTCACAGATTCGAACTGCAAAAACAGCCTCTTGCATAAAGTGTAGGATAAGGCTGCGTATATAATATCGCGAAGCGATCCGACCCCTCTCCAGACTCTGCGTAAACGCGGGAGCCTAGTACACCGAGAACTCCCTTTAGATACTTTCATAGCTTCATGAATGCAATGGTCCTCATAAATCTCATACTAAAGAATGATAATTATTGCCCAGTGCGTAGTCCAGTTGGTATTCGGAATGAGCATGGCTCCCAGAGGATGATAATTATTATTCAGTCAACACTCAACAGTCCACTTTACTTTGCACTTGCTTTAATTGGAAAAACAACAAAGAACCAGTCCACTTATTGAAAGGACAAAATGTACAATTTGTACCAACCTAATAGCTGCTAGTTGGCTGAGCAGCTGCATACTGCTTGTCCACTACCTCTATCAGTCTGTTGGCTATTGCTTGTGTATGCACTGTTGACCCTTCAGAAATCTGCAAGAAAAGAACATCCACAATAACAGTTATAACTCTCACAAACCCTAGGAACTAAGGATAAAGCATTTGAAATCAAGGAAAGCAAATATAAACCTTGGAGTTGAGTAAAAAGCTGTAATAATCTCCAATAAGTCCACCAGCAACATGGTGAAGATCAAGCTGAAGCTCATCAAGAACTTTTGAAACATACAGCAAACAGTTGATTTTCTTTTGCTGAACAAGTTTTACTGTGACTTCATCATCAACAATGCGGACATCAACTTCAATGCTCTTTGATTTCCTGTGAAGCCATGAGCTTCTTAGTGCTGATCCATTATAAGGCTGTCCAATCTCATCCTCAGTCTTCACCACAGCACCCTCCACAGAATCATCTACCTTCTGCCTTTTGGGCCTGTCTTTGCTGCTTCTCTTCTTTGCCACCAGAATCTTTAGCTCACCCACTCTCCTTTTCAGCTCATTTATGTAGTTTATGGCATCTTGCAAGACTGTGGCTTTATCATTCTTTTTTTACAGTCACAAAATTTATTTTAGAGTGTTAGCACTTGGGAATCAATAAGCATTACTGATTTAAACATCTAACAACAGTTTAACTATTAACAGGATCCGTATCCGAATATGCACAAAAAAGATGACATGCATCATTAATATCAACAGCTTAAACTTTTGTGTATACCTTGCCAGGATTGGGAACTAAGCTTCTTAAAGCATCAAATTTTTTATTCAATTGCACCCTTCTTTGCCTCTCAGTGGTGTAGGTTTTGCCATCCTTGCCCTCTCTACCGTCAGCCATACAATTCATGTCAGCAGTGAAATCAAAAACTCCATTCTCATAATTTCTCCCATCTCCATCTTGAAAAAACCCACCATCTCTATCATCCACCCCACCAATGAACAAGGACCCACCCCTTGAGCCTCCCAAGTTGTACCCGTTTGGCAAAGAGTGCATCAACTCCTTCAACAACGGGGGTTGTGGGTGAAGATTCACAGGCAACAAAGGATCATACAGCAGCGATCTGGACGAGGAGGCACCATGATGATCTGTTGCAGAAAGATCTCCAAGAAGGCCTAGTGAACTCAAAAAACTTGAAGGCTTCTGGGGTGCTGAAGTACCAAAAGACACGGAGGAATTTGGGAGCAATGATGAAGGTGAGCCCCTAGGCAAAGGTAGCATGTTCAGAAGATCAGCTGTTGGGGGGTACTGAGGGTCTGACGTTGGAGTGGGGAAACTTTGTGGCTGCATATCAACCTGCTGAATATGTTGAGCTTGTTGTTGACGAGCACATAAATCCATATCTTCCCAATTTGATTCAACACATGAAAACATCTGGTTTGGCTAATCATGCACCATCAAGAACAGAAAACGGAAAAAAATATTACATTAGTTTTTAAGTAAATAATACTAATATGCCTTGTGTTGTATATTTACAAAGGAAAAATTGCACCATTTCTTGCAGCAAATGAGTGGGAATCTGGTTATCTGCGGTGTGGTTGATACAATTGTAGCAGTGTTCAATCTCCATGTTGAGCTTCTGCTGATATTCCATGCTCAATGCAGTTAAAGCAGCTTCTCCTTTTGGGGGGAGGGAAGAGGAGGGATTTTGGTGGTAAGATTGATGATCCCCCATGGAAAAATTGGGGCTGCAATTGGGCAGTTGAGCTTGAGAAAAAACATCTTCAACTATCCCTCCTTCAATGGAGCTAGGATCGCAAGAATTTCCTACTAGCATCTTTTATCTTTATGGGGATCCAAAAAATACTGCTTCAAAATGTTGTTCTTTTTTTCCTGCTTTATGGTGTTCTCCTTTTTGACTGCAGAGTAAGAAACAAACAAAACTGGAACTCAGAGTTCAGTACATGAAATTAATGCCAACAGAAAAACATCAGATTTAAGGAAAGAATCATATCCCTTTTGCAGATTACAAGAAAAAAGTACCATAACCCCTATCTTTCATATGGAAAGGTACCAGCTATACCTGTTACTCCACCATATGAAACAAAATAAAACAAAAGAAAGTAACTTTTCATGTTTTATTTTCCGGGCTCTAGTTGAAATTTAAAGATATTAAGAGCTAGGCATAGCATGAAGAAGAAGATAATGAATATGAAAGATACAGATAAAAACTTTACTTTTCAGAAGGAGAAAACGAGTTGTTGGGATGGAGTTTAGGATGTTGGAGAAGCGCTTTTCTAAAGATTTTATTCGTGGAAGAAAGAAAAAACAAAAATGGAAAAATGGTTAGGTTTGGTTTGGGTTAGGGGAGCTTGGGAGGCAAGATATTGGTTTTTGAAAATAACAATAATGTAAAAAGAATATAACAATTAAAGACAGACTCTTTGCTTTATACATTTATCATTCCATCTTTCAATTAATTTATATAAATACTTATTTTTTATTTTCAATTACTGATCTATAAATATTCTATTAATTATTTATTGACTGTTCACCGGGACCAAATTAAGCAGGAAAGTTTGTTAGCAGGGCTGCCGGTGATTGAGGCTAGAACCCCGACGTCCCGAGTTCGAGTCCGTGTGGAGACAATCCTTGTTGAAATATTACAAGGGTTGCCTCTGTACTGGCTGAGTCTCGTGTGTCCTCTCCCTTTGCAGGGCTGCCGGTGGAGCACATCCCTCGATTTACATCCCACCTGACTAAGGGGTCTCTGGTACATGTGGTCACTCCCTCATCAAAGGAAAGTTTGTTACTCAGATGCCCATAACGTGTGGGTCCCATTTATGATCTCTTTGTTAACAAATTTCTGACACGATGTTTCCTGTTTGATTTGTTCCCTTCCTTCTTTTAACTAAATCATTTTTACCGTTCCTTTCCCATTAATTTTCATTTTTAGTATACCGTATGTGTCTCATTTAGGAGTGTTACTTAAATTTGTTACTTGAATCACTAAAGAATTGGAAAATGAATACATAATATTATGGATCAAGTGGTACTACAGGTAAGTAAGTTCAAATAATTAGGGTCATTTGTACAGTAAGATGAAGACATAGATATTGATATAGCGCACCGAGTTCAAACAGACTGGTGTAGGTCGAGAGCGGCCTCAGGGGTGGTGTATGACAAGAAATTTCCTAACTAATTTGAAGAAAAATTATTTTATAGGGTGTCAGTGCGTCCGGCAATGTTATAAGGAACATACTGCTGGGCCATTAAGAGGACACAGTCGCATAAGATGGAAGTGGGATGCTGATGTGGATGTGTGTACATACAAGACTAGACCGGATCAGAAATGAGGTATTTAGAGAAATGTTAGGGGTGGCTAGTGTAGCGGATAAGATAAGGGAGGAGAGACTGAGATGGTTTGTGCATGTCAAGTGGAGACAGACAACTGCGTCCGTCAAAGCAGTTGAAAACCTCATTGTAGAAGGTAAAAGAAGTAAAGGCTAGCTCAAACTGACTTGTGAGGAGCGGATTAGGCATGACCTATCAGATTTGCACCTCTCTGAGGACATGGTCCTAGATATGAGCTTATGGAGATGTAGAATTATGGACTTAGATACTCTCTAACGTTGGACTTTGTACTTTTTTGTGTTTATTTTTGTGTTTCATTATTTGTCTATGTAAGTACATATAGAGCCGGGGGTCTCACTGGAAGCGAATTCTCTATCCTTTGGGATGGAAGTATTGTTTGCATGCCTCACCCGCCACAGGCCTTATAGATAGCTTTTGCTGTCGGTGTGATATATTGGACGTGTTTTGTTATTATTATTATTTTTACACTATTGATTTTGGCTTATAATTTATTACTGACCACTAATCAAATAAAAAAAATATGTATTTATGAAGAGTATGTAGTTATCATTAACCATTGAAAAATCAATTTTCTTTTTTTTTGTTTGTTTCTTCATTCAAATCATGTCAATTCTATTACTTAGTTATAAAGAATAAAATAAAAATTAGTTACTAGATAATTTTCTAGGATTTCACTTTTATCTTAAACTTATAGGATTTCATTTTTATCGGTCCTGCTACGTCTGGCTTTAATTAGTGTTATATTAAATGCATCAATACTGTTAGATTACATAAGTGCAGGGTTATTTTACATAACATAATACTTTTCTTAGCAATAAAATCCTTTCGTGTGCAAAAAAGAATGTAACGTCTCACTTTGCTTTATATGTATTTGATTTATGAACTTATGACATTTGTAATTTTGAAACATGACTAAGTACCACTTACACGTGTAATAATTTCATATCTAAGTGATGTAAAAACGTTAACATCATTTTAATGGTGTCATTATACGTTTCCATATGCAAAACACTTTCTCCAACCCCCACACACATATACATCAGGAAAGTAGCATGCCGTTTATACCTATGATAAAGCTTAGGGGCGTCATTAAGACACTACGTCTTTCTCTCTAGAATGATTAAAGCATGTACATGAAAATATAATATGATTAATTTGATGGCAAATCCTATAACATATACACTAGGATCCATATTGACGTAAGATCCAGGAAAAGATGTATGCAGCTTTACCTTACAGTATTATAACTACATTATGTACCTTGTTAGTAATAAAAATGGAAAGCACTCTGTTATGAAATTAATAGAAATAGTCTATAATTTCCTTTAAAGTTTATAGCATTTTTACTCTATAAAAAACGCTATCAATTTGCTAGGAATGTTGGAGGCAGTACACCTTGCATGGATGCCCGTTACGTTCAGGATGATGAGCGTCAATTTCATTAGTATCATGTTTCATATGACATTAATCTACTCTATTAGTCCGATCAAATGAAGGTTATTTTTATTACAAACTCGTAACGTGTGGGTGTATACGCGTATACGTGTATATGCATATTTTGTTCAGAAAAATTTGAGTTAAAGACCATTAAAATTTTAACAAAGATCATATAATTTAAAAATAATTATAAGGGTCACAAGAACTTTTAAAAATTTGAAAAAAGAGTTTGAGACCCTTAAACATAATTTAGAAATTTCATATTTATACACCACTACTTATTGAAAAAAAATATAAAATTACTACCTTTTGTTGTCTTTTCTCTCTCTCTTCATATATCTCTCATTTCACAAGCTATCCTCACAGCTAATAAAATCAGCATATATAATACCAATCAGGACGTCATTTCTGCAAATATCACACATCAGGTATATATATTTTTCTCGCTTTTGCTAATTCCTTTTCGCAATTTTAAATTGAACAAGAAAGGTGGTAAAAATGAAAAAAAGGAACAAAAACATTGCTACATAAGATAAATAAAAGACTAGATAATAAGATATGTTAAACCACTTGCTTCTTTTCCATCTAGCTCATTCTACTTTGATTGAATAAAATAAAGTAGATTAGGCTAAAGGCTAAAACTTCCTTTCTTACCCGGAAAAGTGATTCGATTGATGAAATTTGGCATGAGATCGACGATACCGATGAGATTGATATTCAACTATTTCTTTTTAGAACGTATCGATTTGACCCTATAAGCGGGACCAAGCATGTTGCCTATATTATTGTGTAAACAACGCATAAAATAATGTTACTAATACAGAAAAGTTCAATGATGCAGGATTTTTTTTTTAAGGAGTTCATAAGCTAAGTTAAATCATACAAAAGAAAATAAAGGGGAAAAAAGAAACAGTGACGTACTTAAATGTATATAACTCTTGGAATCTATAAAGTTTATAGATTAATTAGTGAGTGAAAATCTAGATTGAAAACAAAAAACAACAATGTAAATAATTTATTTATTTATTCGTTTTCTTGTAACTATTTTCTGCATTAGTAATATTATTCTTTTTTTTATTGGTGTCAATTAAAATAAAAGCATTCTATAACTAATAATCTTGGTAATTGAAAAATATTACGCGCTTATTTTTAAAGTAAATTGTGCAGAAAATAATTAGCTAGGAAATATTTATATTTATATTTTGTGAGCAAAGTTGTTGCTAATTTTCACATTTTTGGTCAAATAAGTAGTTATGTGTAAATATGAAGTTTCTAATTTGTTTTCAAAGGTCTTAAACAATTTTTTCAAATTTTACAGTTTCTTATGAGCCTCATATTTTTTAAATTATGTGACCCTCTTTTAAAATTTCGAAAGTTGAGCTGTTCTTAACTCAAATTCTCCCTATTTCTTATTGTCACAAATATGTAACAAATACAGAAATCTCCTTAATAATGTGAAACTATATTGAATCTCCCCAAGCATAATTCAACGTTTTTCCATCGATCAACGTAGGTTTATATGCGTAGATAACCATGACTCCTTCCAATTATAATTTACGTTCTTGTGAGTAGAAAAATACTGGAAATGATTGGCTCAGTCGGTACTCTGGTTGAGAGTTGCTTCAAAAGGTATATGGTTCGATTTCAGAGACACGTGTAGTATGTGTGTTTCATTGCTGTCTGAGCCAAAGGCCCATTTTGCAATAGACACTTTGTGTGGGCTCTTTGTGTATGACCGCCTCCAATCTAAAAGGCCGCTGAGCTACTGATTTGCATCTTTCACAATACTCTTTGAGACTGAGACAATGAGGACTATCAGAGCCAATGTATGCCCTTTTGCTCTAAGGAAAATATTGGAAATAAGACATAATTACGAAGTATACTTGCAAGTTGCAACCACGGGTGATTATTGATGCTGTCAATCAAATATTGCCTGAAATCCCAAAATGTGCACATCCTAAGAGAACTTTGTTCAGGGCAGAGGAAAATTTCTCGAT
The DNA here is from genome assembly GCA_036186865.1 of Eustoma russellianum. Lineage (NCBI taxonomy): Eukaryota > Viridiplantae > Streptophyta > Magnoliopsida > Gentianales > Gentianaceae > Eustoma > Eustoma russellianum. The sequence continues at coordinate 9,828,467 of AP025070.1, forward strand.
GTTTGAAATAGAAAATACAAAAGAAATGACAAGATATTTATAGTTTTATAGTAATAAGTGTGTACATCTTTGAAGGACCATATGAAGAGTTGTATGAAATTGCTTGGGTGGATAAGATCGTACTCTCATCCCCAAAAAATTCTAGTATGCAAAATATACTTATTCAACGATAAACTAAGTATAAAGAACATATCATTAATGACTTAAACGTTGTACGTTAGCATCGAGTTGAGTTACATATTTCAGGCAAACTTTTCTTTGAAGTTATATCATATAGATGGATATAAGTAAATATTTATATGTGTGTATATATATATATATATGTATAAGTTGTTTAGGCTTAATTTGATTTGAATTTCATTGGAATATTTGACATTGCATTCATTATAGACACTGTACAGTTTAAAACAAAATAAAAATCGGCATGTGGGGCCTAGTTCTCTGTACTCCTGCATGCAAACTGGGCATTCTAACTAACGTCTGCAACTGTGAGCCTCCACTTGGACGCTGTCTTTAACCTTTCCATTCGAGATATTATATAACAACAACAAATGATCAGTATATTTCAACAACAACAAAAGTCTATCTTCAAGATTTGGAGAAGATGAAATGTAAGCAAACAATACCTCCATTCTAAAGGATAGAAAGTTTGCTTTCAGCAAGATCCTTGACTCTATATGTACCTGCATAGATGACACAATAATAGAAATATGGTTTGCTAATATATTAGTGAAGAAATTTAGTAAATAAGAATAGAAAGCTTCCGATATTAAGATAACCATCCGAGACATGATACAAAGAGTAAATATGAAAATTTTCAAAATTGGTCACTAACTAATACGATAAAAGCAAACACTGATAAAAGTAGTCTGGAAAAATTACTTAAAAGTACTTTAAATCTTATGATCTAACCTTGTATAATATTATATGATCTATCGATAGGAGATTAGGTGAAGTTTGGAGTGTTTTATGAACGATGGAAAGTAATGGAAGCGTCTCAAACACATGAGGCGCTTCATATGTTGAAGAAAGTTTCCCGAACACAACTTCAAAAAGCTTCCAGCACACTTCGAACGCCTACATTAGGCGGCTGAAGTGTCCAGAAAACTTTTAGGACACTTCGAACGCCTACATTAGGTGTCTGAAGTGTTGCGTCTGTTCATAAGAGATGCAACTCCTACACCATATGACATCTCCTTTCATATTGAACGACCACGACTCATCCTATGGGGTGTAAATCTGCAGAAAAAAGTCATTTTAACATGATGTTTGTGAACTCAAATGCTATAAATAGTAGGTTTTGCTATCTTCAACATATACTTGCAAATTCTTCAAAACATGTGAAAAATTTCTGTAGCATCATCTTCTTCTTCTTCCACTACTATTCACTTCTATAGACAAGTTCAATCTCTCTCTTAGAGCAAAGGAAAGGGGGAAAGATGTTATATCTTGGGAAGCATTTGCTTGAAGACTATCTTGCTCACCGGTAGAGGAAAAATTGTTTTAAGGACAATGAAAATCTAGTCACGCCTCACATTTTGATTTTTATTGTTGATTCATTTGGTATCTACATCCTACACGGTTTTTCCTAACAGTCTATACTATCTTTTACCCTACTATAAGGATCAAATTTTCCCTTTTCTTTTTATTTTTTCTTATTGCAACTAATCAAGATATCCACTTTTCGCAGAATATACGTATAGGTCCGCCTGTCTATAATTTTACTTATGCATGCATGCGTGTGAATATAAGAGCTGGAAAAATGAAAAACATAAAGGAGCAGGGGGGGCCTGGGGAGGCACGTGCCCCTTTCAACGTCGACGAAAAAAATTATGTAGATAGATAGGTGTAGTTGTATTTTTGACCATTCAGTTCAAAGTGTGTCCCTTATTGACAGAACATTAACTCTTTGTTACGTGGTCACATAGTGCTTAGTGTTCGTTAATTCTCTGCTTAGTGACTAAAATGTGTCTAAAACTTACCAAAATACGAGGATGGCGAGAAATAAGATATCCAAAATACTGCGTCGGGTTTGATTGATAAGATAGACTCTTTTGAGTTTGTATTTATTGGAAAGTTTATTTTGAAAATTTTAGGAATGACAAGTACACTTTCTAAGATTCTACAAGCGAGAGATCAAAACATAGGATATGCTCTTAATATATATGATCAACTGGGTAAAAAAGAGCTTACAAGAATATAGAGAGGTTAGTTGGGATAATTTGTTGAAAGAAGTCTTTTAGTTTTATGAAATTCATGAAATTGATGTGCCTAATATAGAGGATGTTGTCATTGGCCGGTCTAGAAAAAAGCGTAAAAGTGGTGAGCTGATGACATACTTTCATCATTTTCGTGCAGAAATCTTCATAAATGTACTTCATTTATCTTTATTGTGTTGATACATATGACATTGATGATTGATTTGTCTATATCGCAATTAATTTTTATTCATATAAATTCTTAGGTGATTGACATTATTGCTATGGAAATGAATGAACACTTCACATGATTTACTTAGATATGCAATGTGTCTTGATCCTTCAAATTCTTTTTTGAATTTTAATCATGGCCAATTGTTGCATCTTGCTGAGTTATATCCAGATGACTTCACTTCCTTGGAACGAATGGAGCTTGACCATCAACTTGACAATTACATTGACGATATGAAATCAAATGAAGTATTCTCTAATATAAATAATCTTGGAGATCTTGCAAAGAAGATGGTAAAGAAAAATTATCACAATTACTTTCCTTTAGTATATCGACTTATCGAGTTAGCATTGATCATACCCGTTGGAACGACTAGTGTTGAAAGAATTTTTTCTGCAATGAATATCGTCAAGACTGATCTACGCAACCAGTTGGGGGATGACGTACTATCGGATTGTTTATTATGTTACTTTGAGCATGAAATTTTTAGCACTATTGAAGATGAAGATATTATGCAACGATTTCAATCAATGTCATCTCGAAAAACCTTTTTGTGTCCCTTGGCAACTCTTTCTCGTCCTACAATAAGCAAACAAAAGGTATGTATTGATGTATATTACTATATTCATTTAATAATTATGGCCACATATTGTTTCTTGTGTTTTTTTTTGTACATTGGTTGGTATATCTGTTTTTCATGTATTTTATGTTATAATACAAAAATATGTCTAGAAGATTTTGTCGGTTTTCCCGGTCCGAAATGGTCTGCAAAGGAGCAATTAGATGTAAATATATATAAACGGTTACGAGGTCAAGAAAGAAAGAGTTCATGCAAAGCAGATGTCCAAGAATATTAGGCTGATATATAGCTGATATTGCTACTTTTTATATCATAAATAACACTGTTTTTTAGGATCGCCACTTTCAAATAGCAAAAAGGAAGTGTAAGATACTACGGTCTCAACTCTTAATAATCATTCTGATGTTCCTTAAAAAAAAAATTTAAAGAGCTCATTGTGAGAATATATGGTTCCTCATTGGAAAAAAAAATGAGGCGTACAACATAATCTGGAGTTTTGTGGCTTACAGGTTATATAAAATGTCTATCATTTGGCACCTACGATTGGTGCGAAACCATAATTTAGTATTTAAAAAGTTAATTCTTCTGTCTTAAAATATTTTCATAACTGATCAAATGCATACTTTAAGATTACGATTTAAGACCAAGTTATAAAGTACTTTAGCGCATTATTTGATCAAAATATTTACTCATCATGTCCTAAAATTACAATCAACTTTTTTGATGTAGTTTAAATGAACTATATTAAAAGGAAAATTATGATAATATTTTTTAAACGAAAGAAATATATCATTTAAGAACAAATTCTAAAAATCATATGGTAAAATACTTTGTTAATTTGTTTTAAATTATTTTTATTAAACGAGGTGTTTGACTAACTAACAACAAAGATAACAAATATTCTTGTTTAAGTATATTTGGAGAATCTTGCCTCCCTTTCCAAGAGTTTACTGTGGGTGGACGATTGCTAGTAGCTGTCTTAGCGAACCGAACCGAAACGAACCGAATACTAGGTTTTTGAATTCGGATTTGTTTAGCTAAACGAACTGTTTGTCTCAGTTCGTTTAGCTAAACAAATTTTAAAATTGGTTCGAGTTTGGCTCGATAATCTTATAACTGTTTAAACGAGCCGAACTATTCGCAAACAGTTTGACTCGTTTAACAAAACAAACCCGAATACCTGTTCGAATTCGGTTCATTAACAAATAATTACCCGAAGTAATATGAACCAAATACGAACTGAACTCGAACAGTTTGCGAACTGTTCGGTTTGTTCAACTATCCTAATTGTTGGGTTGTGATCTACTCACCCCAACTTTCCTCACCCTTTGTGACCGCGCGACACATGACAGCAAAGAGGGATGATGAGGCTAGATGAGGGTCACCTGCATCTAGCCTCACCACCTTTTACTGTCACGTGTCACGCGGTCACGCGTCACCGCACCCTCTTGCGGTGAGAAGATCCTATCCCCTAATTGCTAGTAGCTTTTCCCTTAAAAAGCTGCCAAGACTCGAGGGATAACATTTAGACGAGCGATGCATTTGATGCGCCCAATCCAATGAAGATCGATTCATTTATTAATCTAATTTATTAATTTTCTATCTGCTTTCAGTAATTGATAAAGTTCATAAAGCATTAGCAAAGTGTCACGAAAAGGTAATCAACAATTTCTTCTATATATTTTATGACATAAATATTTGTCGAATCAAGGGTCACACATATTTATTTATTTTGATGGTTGGCCAATTTTATTATTAAGACTGCTTATTAATAATTATGACTAACATATAGGATGACTAATGATGACTTTTATTGGATGAAGGCATAGATTTCTAAAATTAAGTTAGGTACGTAGATGTTCTAAAATTAAATGAGTTTACTGAATTGATCAACCTTGGGAATATTACATGTTTACAGAGGTATTATATTATTAAAATAAACACAAGAGTGAAATGATCCCATTAATTCAAGATCAAATTCTCATAAGCTGCATTATTTTACCTCATCCAAAGGTAGTAGAACACTACGTCTATATTTGATTACAAATTGAATAGTACATTAAGAAAACGTCGGTTCCTTACATTACAAAGTTCATATCGACATCCCTGCGTTGAAATATAGTTTTTTTTTTTTCAAAATTAAATTGACTCACTAAATTGACTGGAGTTCTTATATTATGAAGTAACAGTTGATCAATACAGCTTGACGCAATTTTCAGTATGAGCCATCGGAAAATAACCTGTGTTTATAACATGGATGTGGTTGCATATATCTGACATCTCATACCCCCGCTATAAGCGGGAGCCATGGTTGGATACGTTATCTATTGTTTCAATTCAAATACTGCATTTTCAGAAGAGACTAAAGTTTCTAATTAATAGTAACGCATCATGTATTAATAATATTATTCTAAATATTAAGTTAAAGAGACTAATCATACTACCGGTAAAAGTCGTTTACCTAATATGAAAGAACGCTTTACGATGATCAAAATAGATAATATATTATTCATATTGATAATCTATTATAGCAATCCGTTAAATTAAATGATTTACGCATAATTATAATAAAGAACATCATAACCAGAATCACGTCCACATCAACAACATAGAGTCTCCTGTCTATGACGAAGATAGAAAAGTCGGATGTACGCAACTATACCATGTATTAGAGACCCATAGTGAAAATTGTGTCAAGTTGTGTCGATCAATTAATACTACACAATATAAAAAGAATCATTTTACTTTATTCTCCTGGAATTTGTACATGATCTAAGGTTGTTTCTTCCTGTTTCTGTTGCAACAAATCAAACAGTTTCTACTCCCCTCGAACAAGCAAATGCCTACATATTTTTAGCGTAAAGAAACTATAATAAAGCTGTCTTGGCAACTAACCCATAATTGAATTGGAAAGATAGCACATCACCTGAACGGTCTTACTTGCAAACTATTCCAAGGAAATAAAAAGATGATATTATATTGTTATGCCCCGCACCCTCCGTAGGATAATTAAAAGACAAAGAAGGAATTAAAGGAGATTAATGATGGTCAACGATAATGAATTAGGAATTAAGTATGAGATTAATTAGAAATTAATGAGAAGGTTAAATATTAGAATTAAATTGCATTTAATTTTAGAATTAAATAATAAAGGATTATCCTTTAAGATAAATAAGATAATAGGATAGAATTTAGAAACTCCAAACTTTCCCCTTTCCATATAAAAACTGACTGAACGTCAGTTTCTCCATTTTTCCTCACAGAAGTCGACGCCAGCCTTCCCTCTCCCTATAGGCGCCACCCTTGGAAACCCTAGGCGAAGAACTTTCAAGATTTGCAATCCGTTCTCCCTCCGTTCTTCAATTCTTCTTCGAGTAATCAAAGGCAAGTAACTTTCTTATAAGTTCTTACGTTTTTGCGAAAGAAAAAAGGCTTACTTTTGATATTAAATGGATCACCATGCAGTAGTTTCTTTTCGTGATTATTTGTATATGATTTATGTGTTTTGGTGTTGACGATTTGGCCATTATATGTTGAAATCTTGTTTGTTGTTCATGGTTTATGTGTGCTCATGTGAATCCCTATCCCTTGAATTCCACTTGCTTGATGATGGCGGTTGAAGGGAGGGATGAGTGAAAAGGTTAGGTTTTTGGGGTTGATTTGATGAAAGATTCGAGTTTTAGGATTGAATCGTTGATGTGCGTGTGAAGGATCTGGTTTGAGAAGATTAAGAGTGGATTGATAGGGACGAATGGGCTTGGATTGGTGGGAAGAACGTTGGAAAACGATTGGAGTATAGGTCTGCAGTTGATGCAGAAATCGCAGGATGAAGATTCTGAAAATTCAGGACGTCGATCGATCGACGTATAGCAGGTGAGAGATCGACGTGCCTCAGATGCACATCGATCGATCGACGTGCCTCAGATGCACGTCGATCGATCGACGTAGTTCAGAGTGAGGGTATGACGTGAGGGTATGACGTGAGGGTATGACGTAGGTTGAGTGAGAGATCGACGTGCCTCAGATGGACGTCGATCGATCGACGTCAGGGTATGACGTACGTAGATCGATCGACGTCAGGGTATGACGTCAACCAGTTTTGTGGGAAAGTAAGGGAAGAAAGAGGGAAGCTAGGGGATCCTTTGGGTGACCTTAGGGACTTCTTAGGACCTGATTATGACTAGTTTAAGTCTTGGGAACATGACTTAAGATGGTGAATCAAGTTTGGAGAATTTGAAGGGTTTTCGAATCGGATTTCAATGGGGCTGACTTAGGAGGGTTAGGAAATGAATGTACGAGGTGTTATAGAGTTCTGTGAAGGAAGATAGGGGTACTCACATTGGTTTGTGACTTTTGGAATCAAGTTTAAGTGTTGACGATCTAGTTGAGACCTAAGCTTTGACGTATGAGTTAGGGAAATCTTGTGTGTTGTTCTTACTTGCGCATGTGATTATGAACTGTATACGTGAACGAGAAATGTGATTGGAACAAGGAGTCCTGCATCATGGCACGTGCATCGCATATGGATTTGAAAAAGAGATGTGCTTCGGCACAGATTTGCGAAGGTGACCTGTAATGTAAACCGGGATGGAAATATAAGCCGGGGCGCATTGCAGGGCACAAAAGGCTGTAACGCAAACCGGGATGGAAATATAAGCCGGGGCGTGTTACAGGGTATAAAGTCCTCTGCAATGCTAATCGGGATGGAAATATAAGCCGAGGTGCATTGCAGAGTTTTACGAGATCTGTGATGTAAATCGGGATGGAAATATAAGCCGAGGCGCATCACAGAGCATACGAGCCTGTAACGTAAACCGGGATGGAAATATAAGCCGGGGCGCGTTACAGGGTAACGAGTTACGAGACCGGACATTGTGACATGCATTGCATTGACTTGAAAAGAAAAGGGCTCATGCATTTGTGATTGTGTAGTGTAGTGCATATTTTGACATGCATCACGAGAGTCGTTGTGGTATGGATGTGCATGGTATTTGATTGTTATGGATTCGTTAATTGCGTTCAATTTGCTGTACTTGCTATTACGTGACTCGTATATATATATTTGGAATCTTTACAAGACATGTGCCCCACAATTCCCATGAATTATATATTACTCATGTCTTGCCATGTGTTGATCCCGTATGTCTTATAAGCGGGTTACTTGCTAGCGTTTTTCGCTAAAGGTACTACCTTTGTGATTGCAGATGAACCTAGCTACGACATGATATTCATAGAAGACGATGACGAGTGGGCAGAATGGGATATAGAGACATGTTGGGAGCTAGACGGCACAGTTGTTACTTATTTCAGTTCTTCCATATACTTGAGGATTAGTTCGTTACTACTGTGACTACTCTTAGAGATGTTATTATCATTTGATGCATTGAATTGATGGTTGAGATTTATTAGATACATGTTTCCGCACTTATTTCTCTTACGTCAGTAATGATGTGTATTCGAGAGATGAGACGTCTTGTAGTCTTCTCAGTAAGCTACGACGGGTGTACCGATTCGGATCCCGCTGTCCGGGTCGGGGCGCTACATATATTCTAGAAAAGGAAGGTGTTATAAGTATTTTATACTAGCATAATCAAAAAAATAAAAAAATAAAATTGCTCATGCAAATTCTAAATTTATACACTAATTATATGCTTCCAACGGTCAAACTTAGTTTTACATTGAGATTCTCCTCTCTCTCATGCTCTTTTTACTGACCCATTTCCAAATTTATCTTATAGTAGTTGAGAAACGCAAAGCATGCTTGGCTTGCTAACTAAGCTATATGCGATACAACAACATTACTTCATTACTTTAGAGTCTTTTGTCTATAACGAGGTATGGAAAGTTAGATACACGCAACCATACCCATGTGTTAGAAATACAAAGAAGTTGTTTCTCAATTGCGTCAAGCTGTATCGATCAAAGCGCAACCAATTTAGTAAGTCATTTTGGTTTTTTCCATCATATTCTAAAGGCAAAGAAAAATAGGCCATTGACTCCATTGGAATTTAAAATATAGCTAACCATATGCGATAAGACCATTAAATAAACAAAGGGGTCCTGGGCATATATAACAGAAATTCAAAGTCAGATTGATAGAAAAGCCTAATTGAACCAGATTTGAAGCTTGTCTTGAGTTCGAGTCTCTTTTGTCTAAGAAAAAACAAAGTCTGACATACTTGATAAACTAATTTATGATAGTATCCAAGAACATAGCTCATTGGATTTTTTTTTTTTAATGTATGGTCATAATGTTTAGGGTAATCTGTAATATAGAAGTTATTGTAGATAATGGATATTGTACATATTTTAAATATTCGGTATGTTGAAATATGTAGGAAATATTTGATATGATCCTAACCTATTTCTAGATAGAGTTATAATTGTAGATAGCTTAGTCTTCCTTGATTGTAGTGAGAAGTAGTTACATCTTCGGTTATATGTACGTGTATGATCCTTGTATTTTGACATATACAGAAATATATCAATCCCAAAATATTTCTTCATGGTATCAGAGCAGGAATTTTAATTTGTTATCCTTCCTGCTGTTAGCGTTAGTTGCGCCGATATTGTTCAACTTCCGGCGATTTCCCATTCCTGTCCATCGACCTTTCGTCCTACGTCGATAACCCCTTTTCCTTTTGGTTTTGTTTATCATGGCAGCGGAAACTACTGCCATTGTTAATCCTCAAGAGCAAACTATTGCCACCACTGATCCTAAGTCCCCTTATTATTTACACCCCTCTGATCATCCAGGGCTTCTTTTCGTTACACAACCATTAGGAGAAAATGGTGAAAATTTTTTTTGTTTGGCGGAAAGCATTCGTCAATGCTTTGCGTTCCAAAAATAAAGCTGGTTTTGTTGACGGTACTATTGCTCGTCCGGCTGCTACCTCCACACTTTATTCTGTTTGGCAGCAGTGTAATGCCCTTGTGTTGGCATGGCTGTCTAACTCATTGGCCAAAGAGTTACAAGGAGCGGCAGCTCACGCGGAGACTGCTCGTGATGTCTGGCTTGAACTCGATGAACGCTTTACTCAAGGAGTTGACGCACGTGTTTATGAGTTGCGTCGTGCCATTGCTTCGCTTCGTCAGGACCGAAGTACGGTGTCGGTTTATTATGGCCGACTCAAGGTTCTTTGGGGCGAATTGCAATCTTTTGATGAGATTCCTATTTGTACTTGCGGCAACTGCACCTGTGGTTTGTCTAAGGCGATGGAGAAAGTGCGCGAGAAGGAAATGGTTTTTGATTTTTTGATGGGTCTTGATGAGTTGTTTAATACGGTACGTTCTCACATTCTCAGCATTGATCCTTTGCCATCTCTTGGGCGTGTATATGCAATTGTTGCACAGGAAGAAAAACAGCGCATTGTTGCGCAAAGTTTGCAGCCCTCCTTTGAAGCCGCAGCTCTTGCGACTTGGAATGCTTCCAGTGGTTCTCCACAATTGCCATGGAAGTCCTCTGATGGCCGGTCCAGCAAATCGAAGGGCAGAGGGGAGAGGCCGCGCTGTGGTCACTGTGGCAAGCTTGGTCATTTGCGTGAGACATGTTATGACATCATTGGTTATCCTGCTGACTGGGGTGTGACTCGTTCTAGGAGGCAGCAGGGGTCTTCAACCCGAGGTGTGGCCCATGCCACCAATATTGTGCCTTCGGCTGCATCCGTGCTTACTGTGCCTTCGGCTGCCACCGTGCAGGCCGAAGCAAATGCTCTTTCGGATGCACAGGTTTTTTCGGATACTAATGTTCCTTCTTCGTTTGTTGGTCTAACACTTGCTCAGCAGCATCAGTTAGCCCAGTTTATTGAGCAACTAGGTGGAGGTAATTTCGGTCAGTCCCTTTCCGCTGCAGGCAAGCGAGACTCGGGTATTGACACTCTTACATCTTCTACTTGGCTTTTCGATAGTGGTGCAAACGCACATATTGTCAATGATTTATCATTGTTTACTACTGTTCTCACTAACAAAATATCAGCTACTGTTCAAATTCCTAATGGTACTCATGTAGCTGTTCGCGCTATTGGCACAGTGAGACTCTCTGATTCTTTGGTTCTCTACGATGTTCTGGGTGTTCCCGAGTTTGCTTATAATTTAATCTCTGTTAGTCGACTGGTCAAGGATTTGAAATGTGCACTCACTTTTGGTTCGGATTTTTGTCTTGTGCAGGAAATGCCATCGAGGAAGCTGATTGGAGTGGGTAGGCAACGTGATGGTCTTTATTGTCTTCTTCAGTCCACTCCTCATCGCACCCTAGTGTCCATCAAAGGCAGCGATGCAGTCTGGCATTCCCGCATGGGTCATCTTCCTTTTTCTAAATTTCGTTTCATTCCATCCCTTGTGGTTTCCAATAACGATATGATTTGTGATGCTTGTAATCGTGCTAAACAGACTCGTTTGCCATTCCCTCTTAGTACTAGCGCTACTACACAGATTTTTGATCTCATTCATTGTGACATTTGGGGGCCTTATAAAACTGCTAGTCTTTCTGGTGCTCATTATTTCTTAACAATTGTTGATGATTATAGTCGCACTACTTGGGTCTATTTAATGCGTTCTAAATCAGAAACTGGTCGATATTTGTTGCACTTTCTTAAATGGGTGCATACGCAGTTCACTAAGATTGTCAAGTGTGTTCGTAGCGACAATGGTTTAGAGTTTACTCAGTCCACTCTACTTGCTTATTATGTTGATCATGGCATAGATACTCAAACCACTTGTGTTTACACTCCGCAACAAAATGGTGTTGCGGAGCGCAAACATCGTCATATTTTGGAAGTTGCTCGTGCTCTTCGTTTCCATGCACATTTGCCTATCATGTTTTGGGGGGAATGCATTCTTACTGCTGTTTATCTTATCAATCGCATGCCTATGACTGTGCTTCAAAATAAAACACCGCATGAGTTTCTGTTCGGTTGTGCCCCAAGTTATTCACACCTTCGTGTTTTTGGTTGCTTGTGCTATGGTTATGTTCATCATGGTACACGTGATAAATTTGCTCCGCGCTCTGCACCTGGTATTTTTCTTGGCTATCCACACTCTCAAAAGGGATATAAAATATTTGACTTATCTAGTCATAAAATCTATGTTAGTCGGGATGTTTCCTTTTATGAAACGGTGTTTCCTTTTGCTCTTTCCCCTACACTTGGTTCCCCTTCTATTTCTACAGTTGATCCAGTAGTTGGCAGCGAAGATCCCGTCAACCCCTCGTCGACCACTTCCGCTCCTGCCTCAGCACATTTCCCCATCCCACATGCTCCAGCCTTCGGTGCAGATTCTGCACCATGTTTTCCAGCCACGCCACTGCCAGCCGAAGGTTCCTTTCCTTCGGCTGGCCCCTTGATCTCTCCTTCCAGTCCAAATGTTCCCTCACAACCCACTCGTAGTCTTCGTCCTCGTCAGTTACCTCGTCATCTTACTGATTTCGATGTCGTTTTACCACCTTCTCTTGCGCCATCCGCGGCCGCGTCCACTCCTGCAGCGCACTCCACGGTATTTCCTTTGTCTCATTTCATTTCTTATGCTCGCTTATCTCGGTCTTATCATGGTTATGTCGCGGCCATCACTTCCGGTGATGAGCCGACTTCCTATCGTCAGGCAGTTAAGCATGAGCATTGGCGTGACGCCATGCAACGTGAGATTGCTGCTCTTGAGGCAAATAAAACTTGGACTGTCGTTCCTCTACCTCCTGGCAAACGCACTATTGATTCCAAATGGGTTTACAAAATCAAGTACAATCCGGATGGTAGTATTGAACGTTATAAGGCTCGTTTAGTTGCGCGTGGGTATACACAGATTGAAGGTGTTGATTTTCATGAGACTTTTGCCCCTGTAGCCAAATTGGTTACTGTTCGTTGTCTTTTAGCAGTTGCAGTTGTGCGTGGATGGTATGTTCATCAGTTAGATGTTAACAATGCTTTTTTGCATGGTGATCTCACTGAGGATGTTTATATGCGCATTCCGCCTGGTTTTTCTCGTCAGGGGGAGAATCATGTTTTTAAATTACAAAAGTCTTTATATGGCCTACGACAAGCATCCCGCAACTGGTATGCCAAGTTCACGGCATCCCTTACCATCATCGGCTATGTCCAGTCCCAGGCTGATGCCTCTTTGTTTGTTTTGTCCACTGGTTCTACTTTTGTTGCTGTATTAATTTATGTCGATGATGTTATTGTGGCTGGAAATGATATTCAGCGCATCACAGCATTGAAAGCTTATCTTGATCATAAGTTTAAGATCAAGAACTTGGGTCCTCTCAAATATTTTCTCGGCATTGAAGTTGCTCGGTCCTCCACTGGTATGGTATTGAATCAGCGTAAGTATGCCTTAGATATTCTTCTCGAATGTGGTCTTCTTGGTTGTCGTCCTGCGAGTACACCTTTGCCTCCAACGTGTCAGTTTTCCGATTCTGTTCCTCCTCTTGATGATCCCTCGTTTTATCGTCGCATTGTGGGTCGTTTATTATATCTTACTGTTACACGTCCTGACATTTGTTTTGCTGTCAACACGCTTAGTCAGTTTATGCATATGCCTCGTCAATGTCATCTTGATGCTGTTTTTCACTTGGTTCGTTATCTAAAGCGTGCGCCTGGGCAAGGTCTCCTTTTTCCTGCTAATAATTCTTTGTGTATGCAAGCCTATTGTGATGCTGATTGGGCAGGTTGTCCCGTTACTCGTCGTTCTACTACGGGTTACTTGGTTTTTCTTGGTTCAGTTCCAGTTTCTTGGCGTTCTAAGAAGCAGTCTGTTGTTTCTCGTTCATCCGCTGAGGCTGAATATCGCGCTATGGCTCATACGACTAGTGAAATTGTCTGGCTACGTCGTCTACTTGTTGATCTTGGCGTACCCATTTCCGCGCCTATCTCCCTTCACTGTGACAATCAAGCTGCCTTGCATATTGTCGCTAATCCTGTTTTTCACGAACGGACGAAACACATAGAGATTGATTGTCATTTTATTCGTCAGCATTATTCTAATGGCCATATTATGCCTCGGAAGGTTTCCAGTTCACAACAACTCGCAGATGGCCTTACCAAGTCCCTTGGTTCAGCGGATTTCCAACGATTTTTGGGCAAGTTGGGCATTCTTGACATTCTTGCTCCAACTTGAGGGGGAGTATTGTAGATAATGGATATTGTACATATTTTAAATATTCGGTATGTTGAAATATGTAGGAAATATTTGATATGATCCTAACCTATTTCTAGATAGAGTTATAATTGTAGATAGCTTAGTCTTCCTTGATTGTAGTGAGAAGTAGTTACATCTTCGGTTATATGTACGTGTATGATCCTTGTATTTTGACATATACAGAAATATATCAATCCCAAAATATTTCTTCAGAAGTTCGAATATTGTCGATTGTTTGGATTTAGATATGTTGTGAATTTGTTGTGATAACACAAGTATTAAAAAACCTATCTACTAAGACATATCTATCGAAATATACTGTATACAAAGACCTACAGACCGAGTAAAAAGAGTCCTTATTGGTCGGGGACCTTTTATATACTATGATACTTAGAAAACACCTTTAGAAAAAGTGCACACAAAACGGTATTTCGGTATTACATGAATACATTATTAGGCCCCATACTAATAGTCAAATCTTGAAGGTCTCAACGATAATTTAGGCAATGAGAGATTTTGCATCCCACCTTGCCAATTTTCTACCTTAGGCTCAAAACTCCATCCATGAATGAATACCTTATTTACGAGCATCTTCCGCTTTCTCTACATAACTTCTGAAATGGGAACAATTATTTACTTTCTACATGAAAACTTAATGATATATTATATAACTTCTTAAATGGGAACAATTGGTATATTTGGGAACCATATAGTTAAATCCCAAATTATAACATATCACACATGTAAATAAACTCTTAGCTCAGTTTTTTTCCATACTTTTCACCTTACCGAAAAAATAACTAGTACATAAAATAGTGATAACATTTATAAAAACTCATTAGCTCATATTAAACAGCTCATTTTATTTATTTAAAGGAATATCATATTAGATATGTTATATTATCTATATTGATAATTCAATCTATCATCTTTATAGGCTCGTAAAATTTACATCAAATGGATCCAAACGCAACTATAATAAAAAGTGAGAATAGTAGTTTGTTTTGAAACAAACTCGGGTTAGCCATGCAAGACGATAAGAAAATAGATAATGTTAGGCCAATAAAACAACGGAAGCACAAAAGTTACCTCCGGTCATTATCGTTTAGTCGTTGCCTTCGAATCGGAAGCCTGATGCAGAGAATAATCCTTGTGGGAAATAGAGCATTCCAGCCTATGCCTATCTAAATGCTGTATAGATATGATCGATGGAATATCACATGCCCTCTATTTATAGGCTAGGCCAGAGACCCCCTTCTATATTCAACCGACAATTAATTCCTTCCATCAAGGAAATATAATAATTGCCAATCAATCAGAATCAAATCTGATAATTAATGCATTCAATAATTGTAACGTATCTAGCCAATATAACGTACATGTACGTTATACATGTGATCCATATTAGTGATTTACAAATAAATCATGAGATTCTTGTAATTAATTATAATCATTATAATTAATTCTAATATTCTCCCACTTGGATCACATGTCGAATGCTAGATACACAGCATAAGTGACAAAACAATATGGCCATAAATTTATTGTCACTTGGATCTATTGACTACCAAACTGAGACTGAACATACAACCCATGAATCAAGGCGGTCATGCTTTGAAGTCAAGCACTTCATTCCAAGAATTACAATGCATCATACACTCAATCGAACAAAATGAATGATTTACTATAAATCATCTCAAAATGGGTCCACGTCCATGGATCAAATAGATCCTACAACTTTAAATGCACATATTCAAAGTCAACAAATGTCTAGACAGAATAAGATCAAAGTACAACAAATCAAAGAGAACTAAGAAGTCCCATATCAGTAGCATGATCCCTGAAAACTTTAACCGGTTGTTACTGCCCACCGTCGTAACGTTCACTAGACTCAACATGTCGTATTTACTTATATATAAAAAACAGGGGATTAAGAGTCTATTTTAACAACTAGACAAGACCCCATAGTAGTTACAAAATGTTACTTCAAATTGTACCAGCTTACTTAATTAAAAGTGGTGTTTAGCACAAAGACAAAAATACCTCCCAAAATTCTACCCTAACCGGCCATGTGAGACACAAATTGTCTCCAATTTTATTTTATTTTTCCTTCTTAAATAAGAAGCTAAAAAGGCTAACCTAAAAAGCTTCTCAAAAGTAATATGCTAAGCATGCATCACCTTGAAAAACCCAAAAGCCTTACAACTCCTCTTCTCAATGACAACAAGCCATCATTTTCCCCTTTTTCTTCCCCTAACCCACGGCCATAAGGCCAAGAAGAGACCACCTCCATTTTCACCTTCAATCTTCCTTTCAATTCAAATTGAGACATCAAACATAATAACTTAAGCTTCCTTCTCATTTCAGGACAAGAAGGAAACATCCAATTTCTCCTTACATCAAGAAAACCGGGTGCCCCTTAGTGTATGGGAAGAAATTTTTAGCAAGTCCAAGTAACCAAGACCACTTTAAGACCAATTGTAATCATCTCCATTATTAAGGTATGTAGTTCTAGTAGAATCCTTTCGTGTAAATACTTTCCACATGGACTCATTTTCCTCCTTGCTTTTCTTGTTGGCCGTGTACCATCAAGGAAGCCAAGAAGGAGGGACTATTCAAGCTCAAGCTCAATCAAGTCTCTAATCTTTCTTGCAAGGTATGAAACTATCTAAAAATCTAATTTTTAGAACATCCCTAAGGAATGAAAAAAAATAATAAAAATAAAACTCATCCTCCTTGTCTCTACTAATGGCCGTGTATCTCTAGGCAAGGTGGTGGTGATATCCTTCAACAATCAAGCTCAACACTTCAACCTCTAGGAGGTCCTAAATATATCTTCTAAGTTTAAAGAGGCAAGTAAATTGTTTGGATCAACTATGTTTATTTGTGAACTTCTTAGTATTATGTTGCTATCAAAATGGGTCAAATGAGCTTAGTTTCAATATATTTCAAAAAGTATATAAATATGTTATCTTTGAATATGTAGATGTTCTTGAATGTGTGATATAAATGCAAAATATGTGTTGTTATGTCTAGGGGGGGTACCATGGGGCATGAGCATGAAAATTGAGAAATTAAAATAAGTTTCTTAAGGACAAGTTAGAATATTTGACATTGTAAACCTTGAAATAATTTTTCCATTATGTTTTATGTGAATACTAGATGACCATCTCTGCATATGTTAGGTTATTTTTGTTGTGTTTATATGTTTTATGTTCTTGAGAATGTAAAGGTGAGGCATCACAATTTGACATTTCTCTAGAACTTGTTTTGCTATGATTTCTCTAAGATGGTCATCTTTGATCTTTATGTATGCATGGCCAAAAATTAGGGGCTGTTTTAGCCTCCTAATTTAGACTAAAAGATTTTGCCTTTTAAGTGATTAAGTATGTTATTTGAAGAATAAAGTGTGTATGTTGGTGCCATTTTCATTCCATGGATGTTCTTATGGTTTCATGATTTCTAAAGCCTTGTTTTGAATGTTACATGGCACCTTCAAGTGTTTGATGTACTCAAAGAAAATTCCATTCATTACACTTATATTATGTAGTAAGAGCAATTTTCATAAACAAAATATGTGCATTCCAACGTGTATTTGATTAAGAAATGGTGGTCATGGTGGGGGTGGTAACCCACGGTTTTGGGCATAATGAGGGTAGAGAAATTCATTTTTCATAATGTGAATTAGTGCGATTGATACTTGAGGAATCATGTTGTGGAAATTATATAGTATATGCGTGTATATATGTATATGGCGTAATCTATGTAATACATTTGTTCTATGCTACTATTTACCATTTCATATGTGTGTAAGGTTTATAGGTGATGAATGGATCTTATCAGTCCGCGGAATGGGCTGTTTATTGGATCTTTAAGAATTAAGTTCAACTTGGGTTTGTTTTGCAATATTAAGTGAAAATCGGGCTGTTTGGGGAGACCCCCAAAACCGGCCCTTATAAGGGCATTTACAATGTATTACTTGTGTCTGTAGCATGTACAATATAAGTATGAGACATAGTTCCAGGATGATGATCGTAGAAGGCCAAACGAGAACTCCAAGCAAACTAAGAACCGAGAATTTGAAACATTACCAAAAACAGAATTTTTTCGGTAAGTATAGAATTAAACCCGTTGGACATTTTCTACTTTTTTGCGAAAAGACAAGTATGATTTATGGTAAAATAGACTTTTTCAAAAGATTTGTAATTTAAAGAAAAAGCAAGTATGCATTAAACTGTTGGACTTCTTCAAAAGAGCTAAGTAGACATGTTTTTTTTTAAAAAAACACCAACGTTTCATAGTATGTTTATGACATGATTTACGACATTATTTTATGACATGTATGAAGAGTATGGAAATGTAGTGAATAGTATCTACGAGACGGAAGTTTCTTAATGCAACAAATGTAAGGTTCATGTGAATACCTTGTGAAGAACCTGGCTCTTGAACCTTACATTACATGTTGGGTATCAGATGAATACCTTGTGAAGAGCTTGGCTCCTGAACCCTTTTATGTACGATGAGTCGGGTGAATATCATGTGAAGAACATGGCTACCAAACTCGTTTTGTGTTGTGCCTTGAACACCTTGTGAAGAGCTTGGGTTCATGGCCAGCGCGTCAACGTAAAGTTACCTATTCGAGTGATGTACGTATTACTGTATACGTAACTTTACGGAAGAATCATTCCGGACGTCGCTAGGTATTGTTCTTACATTTCAATGGCCATCACGTAAGTACTAAAATTATGACACGAAAGAAAGCTTGACAAGAAATTTTTATGATGACTTTGTTTCATGGCAGATTTAAATTATGAACATGACTTTTACACAATATGTATATTCTGATCAACCCTCAACGATGCACTAAGTTTGACGATTAGGTCCTAAGTTGATGACATGTAGTATGTGTTGGGTGTAGAATGAATTTTGAAACTTAGGCAGACTAGAGATCTTTTATCTATGCTATGATGTTCATTTCCGCTATAAATGTTTTACTTCCGCTGTCTGTTCACAGCTTATTTGATCCGCATAGGAGATCCAAGTGGTTTACTTGCCACGCGAATTTATTTCGTCTGACTGTCGTTATTATATTATTTTTCAGAGGACCAAATCTTTGAGGTGGAGTACATTGCTGGTGAAAACGAGGCCTGATTAGTGCAGGAGACTTACTAAACTGTAGCATGTACTGTTCATTTCAGTGTTATGTATCATGTGTGTTGAACTAAATCTTTTGGGGTTTTATGGACTAGTGTACCGTATGTATTCTACGACTATGTTGTATGTACAACGGTTACGTTTAAATCCACTGTTTTGTTGATCTATCCATGTGTATGTGTTATCCATGTATGTATGGTGATGATAACGCTTGGTACTCCTAAAAGAGTACGGCGGGCTAACCGAGCCGGGACAAAGTAACCGGGCGGGGCGCTACACCGGTAATCCTTTAGTCATAGGATCAGCAACCATTTGACTCCGTACTAATGTGTTCAATCTTTACTTCTTGTTTAACATGATCTCTGACTTTCAAATACTTTATGTCGATATGTTTACTGTGACTCCTACTTTTATTGTTTTTCGCAAAGAACACAGGAGCTAAATTGTCGCAGAAAATCTTTATGAGTCTATCAACAGTATCGACAACCTTAAGATCACTAATGAAATTTCTCATCCATAAGGACTGTGAAGTAGCTTCATAGCATGCAATAAACTCAGCCTCCATTATGGATGAAACAATGATGGATTGCTTCTTACTCCTCCAAGATACATGTCCTCCAGTAAGAAGAAAGATGTACCCAGAAGTAGACTTACTTGTATCCACACAATTAGAGTAATCAGAATAAGAATATCCAATAACTTCTAATTCTCTGATCGTCTGTATGTGAGCTTATAATCTTTGGTTCCTTGTAAATCTCCCAACAGCCTCTTAGCTGCTTTCCAATGAGCCATACCAGGGTTTCTTTGATATCTACTAAGCACTCCAACCACAAATGCAATATCAGATCTGGTACAGATAATGCATACATAAGGCTCCCAATGAGCGAGGCATATGGAATGCTTTTCATTTGATCCTGCTCCAATGCATTTTCAGGACACTGGTCCAAACTGAACTTTTTTCCTTTAACAATAGGTGACACAATGGATGTACAATTCTGCATAGCAAATTTCTCAAGTACTTTGATGATGTAGGCCTTCTGAGAAAGACCAAGTATTTTACTTGTTATATCTCTGTGAGTCTCTACGCCAAGGACATAAGAGGCTTCACCTATATCCTTCATATCAAAGTTCAAAGCGAGAAATCGCTTAGTCTCATGCAATAACCCAAGATCACTACTTGCTAGTAGAATATCATCCACATATAGGACTAAGAAAATGTATTTGCTTCCATTCATCTTGAGATATATACATTGATCAACAATGTTCTCTACGAAACCGAATGAAGAGATTACCTCATGAAACCTGATGTTCCATTGACGTGAAGCCTGTTTAAGCCCATATATGGATTTATTCAATTTTGCAAACCAATTTGATTATTATCAGAATTAACAAAGCCTTCAGGTTGATGCATATACCTCTTCATCAAGAACCCCATTCAAAAACACAGTTTTCACATCCATTTGATGTAGCTCGAGATCAACATGAGCTACTAATGCCATGATTATCCGAAATGAATCCTTCTTTGAGACTGGAGAGAAGGTTTCATGGTAATCAATGCCTTCTTTTTGAGTGAAACCTTTGGCTACAAGTCTGGCTTTATATCGTTCAATGTTACCAAACAAGTCTCTTTTGGTCTTAAAGACCCATTTGCATCCCACCACAGAGGCTCTGTTTGGTAAAGGAACAAGTTCCCAAACATTGTTTTTAACCATTGATTCCATCTCCTCTTTTATGACATCATACCATAGTGACGATTTGTCACAATTCATGGCTTGTGAAAATGAGATAGGGTCATGATTTAGTCCAATGTCATAGTCGGACTCTTGAAGATATATAATATGATCGCTCTTCATTGTGTTGAATAGCAACCGAATTGTCCATATATAGGGGTACAACATGTGTATCCCTTACTTCCTTAAAATGGAATTGTCTATTCGAATCACTCCCATTAACTTCATGATCCTCTAGAAACTTAGCATTTCTAGCTTCAACCAACTTTGGAGTATGTGAAAGATAATAAAATCTATATCCTTTGGAGTTAACTGCATATCCAATAAAATAACCACTTTTCGTTCGTTCATACAATTTCTTTATGCTTGGGTTGTATACCCTAACTTCAGATGGACAACTCCATATGTTTAAATATTTTAAACTTGGTTTACGACCATTCTACAACTCGAAAAGGGTTTTAGGAACGGCCTTAGATGGAACCCTATTTAAAATATACACAGCGGTTTTTAAAGCTTCTCTCCAAAAAGATATAGGCAAATTCGTCGTGCTAATCATGCTCCTGACCATGTTCATAAGAGTTCGATTCCTTCTTTCAGCAACACCATTTTGTTGTGGTGTTCCAGGCATGATGTATTGAGCAACAATACACTCCTTTTGAAGAAATTTGGCAAATGGACCAATCATTTGTCATTTTTCCGTGTAACGTTCATAATATTCACCACCTCTATCAGGCCAGACAATTCTGATTGTCTTCTCCTTTTGTTTCTCTACTTCTAATTTGAAGATTTTGAATGCATCAAGTGCTTAAAATTATCAAATAGAATATAAGGTTACATGAACCTTGAATTGTCGTCGATAAATGAGATAAAATATATCTGACCATTCAAGCAATGTGTGTGAAATGGTCCATAGATATCCGTGTGTATGATTTCAAGAGGTTGATAACTTCTTTTGGCACCCTTAATGGTCTTGTTGATTTGCTTGCCCTTTATGCATCCAACACAAGTACCTAAATCAGTGAAGTCTAGAGTTTACAAAACTCCTTCACTCACTAATCTTTTCATTCTGTCGATTGAGATATGTCCCAATCTTTTGTTCCAAAGACTTGATGAGTTCTCATTGATAATACAACACTTTGCACCAGTTTCTATTAAAAGAGTATGCTCATAAATGGGATCTAACTCAAGTTGAAACAAAAAACCATTCAATTTCGTAGAACCAATAACTTTATTCTCTTTCAAAACATTCATTACAAAAAGATGTGAATAGAAATCATATCCGCTAATCTAAAGAGAAAGAGAAACTAAATTTCTAGAAAAAGAAGGTACACAAAAAGTGTTTTCTAAATCAAGTTGAAAACCAATTTTCAAAATGAGCCTATAAGATCCCACTCCTTCAACAGTAGAATGCATCCGGTTTCCATAATAGATGCATTGCTCACTTTCATTTGGCTTCCTCAGGTTTAGAAAACCCTGCATGATTTTTGTAATGTGAATTATAGAACCACAATCAATCCATCATGTATTATCAGAAACCTCAGTAAAATTAGATTCATGACACACAAAGGACAAATTACCTTTCTTATCCAGCCATTCCTTATGCTTTAGGCAATGCTTCTTCTAATGTCCCTTTTTCTTGCAAAACTGACATTTATATTTATTGCTGGTTTTCTTCATTGGAACACCTATTCCTTCTTTGCATTTCTCTTAAAATGAGTCGCAAGATGCACATTCTCCATTTACTCATTCTTCAACCTCTGCTCCTCTTGAACATACATGATCAGAAGTTCACTAATTGACCATTTTTCTTTATGTATGTTGTATGATATCTTCAATGGAGTGAACTCCAAAGGGAGAGAGTTGAGTATGAAATGCATGAGGAATGGCTCTAAGATTTCAACCTTAAGGGAGCCCAATTTAGCAACAATGTCCCTCATCTCCATGATATGCTCGCGCACACCACGGCTTCTGTCACAGGTCTTGCTTGAAAACCTCTTCATAAGAGTGCTAGCTAGCGCCTGGTCAGAGCTTACAAATTGATCATTAATGGCTTTCATGTAAGCTTTGACATTATCAAGATTAGGGTTAGAACCCCTAATGCTTGGACTTATACGAGACTTGATGCGCATCATGCTGAGGCGATTAGATCGCTCCCATCGCTCGTAACTAGACCTCTCAGATGGCGTACTTGATTCCATGGGATTTGGTGGGTTTTCCTCACAGAGTGCCAGGTCTAAGTCCAGCACCACAACGTCAAAAGGATGATATCCTTCCATTCAGTAAAATTGTCACCAATTAGCATTGGAGTACTAGCATAATTAAATAAAGCAGTAGTGGGAATAACTGCATAACCAAAGAGGCACAGATCATGCTATGAACATATACAAACAGAATGAATTAATCAATCCTTCGGCCTGTGGGGGTGGATGCCATTTAATGCTGTCTTCATGTTCAACATCAACTAAAGAAACTCCATAGGAGAACATGAACATGCAACTCCTACACTATGATGGAAGATAAATTCTAACAAGGTGGAGATAGCGGCATACACATGGAAACAAGAAATACAAAAATAGAGTTTTTGGTGTCAATCAAAGAAAGCTCAAGGATACAAAGAAACAAGAGAATTACCAATATGATTGTTGGTGGCAGATTAAGAGAAGAAGTTTCTTGGAGTATCAACATGATGGATGATAAGGAGATCACAACGGTCTTCTATGAGGTAATCTTGTTGATGGTTCCTCGGAAAGGATGATAGATTATATCTATCAAGTTTATTGCAACCAGTAGAGAGGTAGCTTAGTTTTTTTAATGATGCACTAGAAATCCAAGAGTTTAGATAGTAGTAGGTGCATTTAAAGTTAACTTTTTCTACAAAAACTGGAGTTGGTAATATGTGTGATATTCTTACACATGTAAGAATGATTTCTGAGTTGCTATCAAACAAGAGTTTTAATGTTTGTTTTGTGATGTATATATGATTTATGGGTCTTAATAGATTTGTATTTAGTTTGTGTGAAACCGTTTCTTGTATTATGCATGATAAGAAACAAGAACATGAGTCTTGCTAATCTATTGAGAAAATGAAGGAAAATACTATAGACATGAGAAATATGTTTTGTATGGTTTATGAAGAAATAGACACATGTATTTAATCTCATTTAAATATGGGGTTAATACATGTTTTAATATGTGTAATTTGTTTTGCATTTCAACTTAGAGTTTCATGAAAAGAGAAATCAGCCTAGAAGTTGAAATATGAAGCATGCTGCTTGCGTATAATGAAAGTATTCTATAGTAAAGAATAAGAAATCTAAGAAGAAAAGATTAGATAGATTGCTTTCATTCTTCATGAATAAAATTTCTTGTTGAAAATGGGTTGACAGAGACTAGTTGTTTATGATGAAGATAAACTTATGGAAATCAAGTTTTCTAGTCTTAAACATTTGTAAGCATTCTGTGGTAAGTGAAGCACTAAGAGATAAGTTTAATGGTTTGTTGGTGCTACTAGAACTTTATGTTGAAAATGGAATAACTAAGTTTAGTTATGTTCATAGCCTAATGATATTGCTTAATTATACATGAAGTTTCTTATTCAAGGTGTTTGTTCTCCAATAAAATGTTATTATGCTATGTGAAAACTTAGAAATCATGGATGTTGGATTTCTAGTTTTAGTTGTTAGCATTTAGAAACCATGTTTAAGAAAGTGTTAGTCTTACATTTAGTGAGGTATGAAAAAAGATTAAACTAAACGTAAGGTTGATGAATTAATGTGAAACTATGGTATGCTTGTAGGATCAAAATGGCTAGTTCCTTATGAATTCTGGTTATAAGAAGATTGTTGGAGTTTACTCCAAAGTGACATAGAGATTTGAGTCTATGTTTATTGTTGAAAGCCTTTTGAATTAATCTATACCATAGCTAGTTGTTTGTTACTATGTGATCAGTTAAAGATGAATGTTGAAATAATTGTTGATGATGAATAAAAGTGTGGTATGTGATTAATATAGACTGGGATGAAATGTCGGGGTCTAGCCCTTCAATACTTTCATTTAAGAACAAAGTTATTAGAACATGTGAATGCTGAGCATGTAAATAGTTTGTGTTGTTTAATCACCAAAGTAATGGTCACTATGTTGTTTTAGTCGTTTGATGACTAATTTTCTAAGTCTATAAGGGTGATAGGCTTGCTTGATGTTTATGACGCACCATGATAATATTCATGAGGTTTGGTAATCAAAAGTTCACATGTTTGTAAGCTTGTTAAGCTTGCTTGATGCTTATATTGAAAATTGATGATGATAATGAATTGTGATGATCGAAGGCTAGTTGCAAGCATATGAATGCAGTTAACTGGTCTAATGTTTTGATGAGTTCATCATGCTTGGCTATTTTTTATTGATAAAACTGACTCTTGGATAAAGTTGTTCATGATACTATTGATCATGTTTGTAAGAGTCAGTTTGTAGGAACAAGTTTGATGATTAACTTGATAAAAATCATCCTAAGTTTGATGATTTGCTTGACAAAAATCATCCTAAGTTTGATAATTTGCTTGGTGGTAAATCATCTAAGTTAGATGATTTATTTGACGGAAAATTAAGTTTAATGATTTACTTGTTGAAAATCATCTTAAGTTTGGTGATTTGCTTGTTGAAAAATCATCCTGTTATGCTGAGTGATTTGTTGAAGAAAATCAGTGAAAAGATTTCTCATGAGATTGTGCACTATCATGAGCTTCTTTGGGTAAAACATAGCCAGTGCAAGGTATATGAGAGAGACCCAACGTAACATCGAGAGGAATGCGACTAATTCCATCTGATGTGAACACTCTATGACAGGAATCCAACTCACTATTAGTAGAGATCCTACGAACGGAGTTCAATGTGGTAAAAACACGTCATAGAAGAGTTCTATTAAGTACTATCATATGAGTCCCTTCCTTGTTAATGTTTGAGGATAGTACTCACTGCATGTTTGAGGGTGAGATGTAAATCTCTTAACGGACAATTCATAGCCATCAAAGATGGTGGTGTGTTACAGTACACACTTGATGAATATCATTTATATAAGTGTGGAAGTGGAGCCGCTTCCTATAAGAGCCTGGAAAACTCTGTAGAGCGCTTATGAATCCTGGGATTGGGTGTACGGCCTTTAATGCACCACACCGCGAACTTGTAAGAAGTTCGATAATGGAATGTCATTTGTCTGTTCACCTAAACAGTAGTGAAATATGTGGTTCAAGACGGTTGTCACCCTATTTCCATTCATATAACTACAATTGTACTATCGGCCAGTTCAAGACGTTTGTCACTGCTCCGTTATGTGTCATTATCTTCGCTTGGTAGTGGAGAGATTGGTTTATGTTCGTTCGTCTAAGACTCTACAAGCTTGGATCATGTGGGGGATTGTTGGAAAAGTACTTAAAAGTACTTTAAATCTTATGATCCAAACTTGTAAAATGTTATGTGACCTATTGATAGGAGATCGGGTGAAGTTTGGAGTGTTTTATGAACAATGGAAAGAAATGGGAGCGTTCCAAACACATGAAGCGCCTAATATAGGCATTCGATGTCAGATGAAGCGTCTGATGTAGGCGTTCAAAGTGACATGAAGCTCCTGATGTAGGCGTTCGAAGTGTTCCAACAAGCTTCCAGAACACTTCGAACGCCTACATAAGGCGCCTGAAGTGTCCCTTCTGTTCATAAAAGATGCAACTTCTGCTCCAAATGACATCTCCTTTTATATTGAACGTCCATAACCAATTCAAGGGGAAAAATCTGCAGAAAAATGGTCTTTTGAACTTGTAGTTTGTGAACTCAAAGCCTATAAATAGTAGGATTTGCCATCTTAAACATATACTTGGAAAACTTCTTCAAACTTGTGAAAATTTCTGCAGCACTTCATCTTCTTTAATTCTCCACTATCATTAACTTCTATAAACAAGTTCAATACTTTCTCTCTAAGAGCAATAGAAAGAAAGTAAGCCGTTATATCCTGGAAAACATTTGTCTGAAGAATACCTTGCTCAACGGCATAGGCAAAATTGCTTTAACGCCATTGACATTCCATCACGTCTCGGCTATTTTGATTTGTTGTTCTTGTTGTTCTTTCTATTGATTCTATATCAAATTGTCAATGAAATATATCATTTCCTAAAACCTTTTGTTACAGATTCATTTTGCCTTCTCTAATATAACAATGGCGTTCTTGGACGAATTTGTCCTATTATCATACTCGATGTTTGGTGACCATATTGGCCAAATTTTCCAACAGTATTTGAATCTATCAATCCAATATATAATGTGAATAAACTGTGATAAGGAAATACAATACATAACAATGATTACATAGAATCAAGTAATCATGATTAAGTAATTATCTATGACAGAAAGAGAAGGTCAAACATTTTTCATCAATTTCCCCAGCTCCTTTCGTGTTACAACAAACAACTCAAATAGATTCTGTGACACTAGACACAAACTATAACCGATTGAAAGGCCAATATGCACAAGGGACTGGAGATAGGCGGGTTCTTCCATTTTGCATTCACTAAATTTTTTTTTTTACCGTGACAAAACCATATTAATTTATGAACCAAACATTTAATTTAAGGTCATAATTCTTGATCAATCTCAGAAATACATTATATTTAAAGACATTAAACTGTCCTCAAAGGCAAAACATCGAAGCCCATGTTAGCTATTCCTGCATATATATTTCAGTCACAGCATTTTAAATGGTTTTTGACACTTTAATGGTCATTATATACTTGTAACCGTATATACATGTTAGAATCAATTATAAATTCTGGGAGGCTCCGCATATAAGCACGAAACAAGAATATTACTGGCGGCAGATATCTTCAATTTTAGGACAACGTGTTTGTGCTCGTTATTGTATTCAGACCGATTTTCCAGATTACATAAGTATATCATATTCTCCGAGAAAACACATATTCAAAACTACACATATTGAAGGCCTCAAAAACTATAGTCCTGTAACTTTTGAATGATTAAATTGTATTAAAAAGTACGAAAGAATGTTTTCTAAATACAAACGATATGGTCAGAGGTGGTTCTTATACCAAATGTTAGGCCAATAAAACAATGGAAGCATAAAAGTTACCTCCGGCCATTATCGTTTAGTCGTCGCTTCGAATCGGAAGCCTGATACAGAGAAAAATACTTGTGGGAAAGAGAGCCTTCCAGCCTATGCCTATCTAAATGCTGTATAGCTATGATCAATGGAATATCACAGACCCTCTATTTATAGGCTACGCCAGGGACCCCATTCCATATTCAACCGGCAATTAATTCTTTTCATCAAGGAAACATAATAATTGCCAATCACTCAGAATCAAATCTGATAATTAATGCAGTCAATAATTGCAATGTATCTAGCCAATATAACGTACATGTACATTATACATGTGATCTACATTAGTGATTTACAAATAAATCATGAGATTTTTGCAATTAATTATAATTAATTCTAACAGATTATTCATGTGAAAATTAATGTCTAAACATAAAATAACGTTGCTCGGTCAATTTGACCTATGCCATGCACATACGACATTTGAATCAAATATACTAAAAGTTGTGACTAATAGAAAATATTCTAAAAAAAATCAATAAACAAAGTCTAACATACTCCACGGCATTCAAAAGTATCACTAATACAGAAATATATGGAAGTGATACCCAAATTTATACTTAATATATTGTGGAAATAAACAAGCACAAGAACTCAATTCTCGTACTTATTGTTAAACCGGGAATACCTCAACCACAAAATAATCGTCTCTTTTACACGTTAATCCAAAGGAGTAATGATACTGAAATCTACAGAGACCACAGTTTTTAAGCTAAAAAGTTAGCACCTACAAATGACCCATGGGTCGTGCCCGGAAGAACTCTTTTATTCAGTGTAAATTCTGACAATGTAAATAACTCTTAGATATCTTGATTAACGAACAAAAAAATAACAAAGGGTGTATACCCCTGTAATAACATAGTTCCAAAAATCTTCCCTTCAACAATTTAACAATACGTGCCAAACTATGTGTAGTAAATGTGAATTCAACTAAGTGGCTTGTCTTAAAGTCCCCGCTATTACTCTGATAACGCTACTATAGACATGTCAGATAGCAACTTTTGGGTTTCGTCTTTGTTAGTATAAAAATAATTCATCTAAATTGATATTAGTGTTATAAATCTATACTTAAATCCCATGTCTTACTTCTTATTGAAAGATGTATGCAGAAATAACACTGCCGAGCCAAGGTGCCATATCGAGGTGAGGATCAGAGGTTAAAGGAGTGTTAAGCTGAAATGAGGCAGAAGTAAAGGAGTGCTGAAGCGAGGTGGCAAGCCGAGATGAAGACAGAAGTAAAATGCTCGAGCTAAGAAGATGAAGTGTCGAGCTAAAATATGATGTGCCGAGGTGACAGGTTCAAGTGACGAGGTGAAATATGCAGTTCCATGCTAAAAGGATGCAATGCCGAGGTGATAAAATAAAGCGCCGAGCTGATGTGGTAAAGCACCGAGGTGAAGAATACAGAGCCGAGGTGAAAAGGCGATGCAGTGAGGCCAAAATAAGAAGTGCCGAGGTGAGCTAATATAAGAATTGATGAGGTGATAAAGGGGCTGAGCTGAAGGAAAGGATACCAAGCCGAGGTGATGAAGTGAAGGCACTAAAATAGCAACGATGTGATGCCGAGTTGAGCAGACAAGCAGATGTGCCAAGCTGTGCTGAGCACAATAACAATAGAGCACAACAAAGGTATTGGAAGCGGCAACAATGAGACAACACCGCACAACTGAAACAACATAGAAAAATACAAGAATATCAGAGGCAGCACTAAATAGATGAATAGAGCAATGGTACAACACAAAAAACACAGGAAAATGAAGCACATGGATTTATATGAATACACTGTATATATCTATATTACATACATCTATTAGCTCAGTGGATTAATAAAAATAATAATTATATATAAAATATAGACGTTAGAAAGCCGTTGGTGGCTTGAGGTTTCTTACCTCTTCCAAGCCTTATAAAAAGCAAACCCATGTATATTCTGCGTGTAGTGGATGAATCATAATTATAGACTACAAGGAATGTTATGGTTAAGGACGGGGAACAAATCGGACTCACCCCTCCTAAAGATACTTATGGAGATCCGAGATCAGTTGCGGGAAGACTCCTGCAGCTCGGCAGTAAAGACAATCACCTCATGGACAATGGAAGATGCTCTCAAACCACGTTTGACGTATGACTATTTCAGAGAAAAAGACAACAAGGACAGCTTGAGCAGGATTATTTGGGACTCAGTAATTACCCATAAACACTCCTTCACACTCTGGCTTGCTGGGCTGAACAAGCTACCCACTAAGGATCATCTTGTTTATCTAGAAAACAGAGAATGTAACCTCTGCTCGGCTTATCAGGAGACGCTGCAGCACCTCTTCTTCTCTTGCTCAGCTACCAAACAAATTTGGGTTACTATCTCATCATGGCTGGCACTTCCTCGAAGATTTCACTCCGTAAATATGATATTGGTCTGGGGATCGAGAAGACTTAAAGGAAAAGCATCGAAAGCCCAGACAGCAAAAATTGCCTTGGATGCGATAGTGTATTTTATCTGGTAAGGATGCAACATATATATTTTTTAAGGAGAAGCATTTGTATCTAGAGATATAACGCATAGAATATGCACTCATGTACATAGAGTGATGTATAAGCTCTACCCATATATCTTAGACATAGGCGCTGGTCATATGCTTTAAGATTGCTATACATTACTAAATAGAACATGTAGGTTGGCAATACAAACCGAGTAACTCATAAATAGAGAAAAAAAGGGTGTAGAGAGAGAAACTTTCTGCCTTCTTCCTGGGAAGGAACCACTCCATTCTGGCTAACCATTGGTCATCACCAAGCTTTCCAAACCTTTCTCCGCTCCTTAACCATCCCCTCTCCCCCCCTCTTTGCTCTGTACCTAAACTATCCAAACATGTCTAAAACCGAAACAGCAAAATCCACACTCAAACTGAAGCTCGTTTCAAAAATAAATGCAAACTCAGCATCGAGTTCCAGTATAGGCTACAGGCCCCCAAGGCCTGCAGACGGGAAATGACGAAGTTGCCCTGCACAAGAGGATGCAGCTCGAGAAGGCCAAGGCCAGAGCTCTTGTGTAGCCAGAAATGCAAACGATTCTGGTTTATACAAAAACAACTCAAGTTCTGAAAATAATATTCTTTGTTATTCCATGACAGCTCTGAGGATGAAGGCCCATTTACGAAGGCCAAGGAGGATGTCAGAGTCACTACAGGTGAAAATCCTACATCAGTGCACGTCAAGGCTATAACTGTTACATTGAATGAACTTGAAGCGGTTGAACCCCACCCGCTGACCTTGAACAACATGGAAGAACATGTTGAAGAAAAAGGAAACCAGCAAAAGAACTACCCAGAGGGAAATGTCCAGACTGATATGACAACACATTACAATCATCATCTAACCTGCTTCCATCATGTGATCTCTCCATTAGCTCTCTCATCCCAACGCAATAAAAAACTGACACCTGGCGCTGTCAGCGTCAGCAAGCCCCCTGCTGCAAAAATCCCACAAAATATTCAAACAAACACTCTTTCCGCCCAAAATCCAAGCCATACTGTAGTTCAGGCTGACACTCAACCAATGACAAGCAAAGCTTGGAACACCCTTTTTGCGAATAATAGAAGACATGAGCATGGATTCAGACTCAAGAAGGTAGAAGTGAACACCTCAAGCAAGGTACACATGAACATAGATGAGCTCCAAAATAATGAAGAAATAGATCGTTGCCTTTTTGGCTGTTTCGTTGTCAGATTTCCAGTAAGGAAAGCTGTGAACGACCATTCCAAAACATGGAAGGTCAAACATAAAGTGGAATTCCATACGTCTGGGTGGATAATATTCAAATTTGAATCTGCCAAAGAGATGGAAGATGTGTTCTGCATTGGGCCATATTTTGTATATGGCAGATCCTTCGTCCTCAAGAAAATGCCCAAGTTCTTCATATTTGGAGCTACGGAAATGGCGCAGGTCCCAGTTTGGGTGAAATTTCCTAACCTCTCTGTGATGCTCTGGGTAGACCAGGTACTCTCGGGCATCTGTTCCCAGCTCGGCACACCACTATACGCTGCCCAGCTGATTGCAAACAGAAGCACTTAGAACTACGCATGTGTCATTGTAGAAATTGATCTCATCAAAGTGCTGCTGACCTTGGTGGAGCTGGTGCTCCCAAATGGCATTACTATAGTACATAAGGTTGAATATGAAAGAATGCCAATGTTCTACAGAGACTGCAGGCAGCTCGGCCACAGTGCAGACTCTCACAAACAACCCAGGCCTCAAAAAACTGCAAACCCTACTGTGGCCGAGCTGCACACAAATTAGCTCAGCCTGGGCACTAATACGTCAGCTCAACCGCAACAAATAACACTTGCTTCAATCCCACCCACAAATAAACCCACAAAATCTGGATCCAGCTCAGCTCGGCCAAAACGGCCCAGCTCGGCCCAGCAACACTTTAGCCCATCCCCAGCCAAAACACTGTCAGAAAGAGCTCGACCGTCTTTTCAGCTCAACCTCCCAACAACAGTTCATCACGACCTTCTACCTCAGCTCAGCCACTTGCCTCGGGCAAAATAAGGGAGGGCACAAATGGCCTAGCTGAAACCAGCCCAGATGAGCTATGTCAGATACAACAACATAGTGCATATGTGGAACACCATGTGGAGAGAATCCATTCTCTTTTCCGGAATGGGTTCACTAAGGTGATGTCAAAATCAAAGGCGCTTGCATTGAGGAAAAAGCTAAAGGCACCTCAAGGCAAGGTCAAGGCACGACCAAACACCTACATTAATGATAATAAGTTTTTGGAATATTAGGGGATGCAATAAACCCCTAAAGCAAAATGGTGTCTATAATTTTGTTAATAAACACAAAATAGATATCATCGAATTATTAGAAACTAAATTGAATGACAAGATATATCTATCTCTTAAACAAAAGTCTGCAAGATGGGAGTTTGTAAATAATTTTGACTCTCATGCAGGCAAGCGAATATTGGTTTGCTGGAATCCATTCTCAGTTGCTGTCCAGGTCATCTCAACTGATCCTCAGCCTATGCACTTTAGAATCACTTCTCTAGTGGCTGGTCTAAATTTTCAAGTCACATTGTCTATGGATTCAACTCGTTTGTTGATAGGCGGCCGCTATGGAACTCTATCATCACCTAGAGCCACGCATCAAATGAACCTTGGATTGTCCTAGGTGATTTCAATTGCATTTTAAGTGAAGAGGAGATAATATGGGGGCAAAGCAACTACGAATTATAAACTTCAGGACCAGCTCAGCTACTTCCTTCAGAGCAGATTAACGGAGCTCAGCTCGTCTGGTTATTTCCACACGTGGCATAACGGCACTGTCAAATCTTGCTTAGACAGAGTTATGGCCAACAACGAATTCATAGAGACAAACCTCATAGCTAAGGTACATCTCTACGCTGCTGGATGCCTTTCTGATCATTCACCTGCTATGCACAGCCTTG
Organism: Eustoma russellianum; assembly: GCA_036186865.1. Taxonomy (NCBI): domain Eukaryota; kingdom Viridiplantae; phylum Streptophyta; class Magnoliopsida; order Gentianales; family Gentianaceae; genus Eustoma; species Eustoma russellianum. The sequence continues at coordinate 9,862,096 of AP025070.1, forward strand.
ACGGCTCTAGCCCAGCACTCAAAAGTTCCTTCAAAATTTTCTATGTGGGCTTACCACAATGAATTTCATCTTATGGTCAGCGCACTGTGGAGCCAACAGATCCATGGCACTGCCATGTTCCAGATTTGCAAGAAGTTGAAAGCTCTGAAAGGCCCCCTACGTGAGCTGAACATGAAATCTTTCTCGCATATCTCTCACAGAGCTGACCAAGTGGTATAAGAGCTTGAACACATGTAGGAGCACCGATATGGACAATGGGGCACCCCAGACTGGAAGGACAAACTACAGAAAAAAGGCACTTGACCTTCAACCTTTTGGAGGCTGAAAGAAAATTCTTTGATCAGCTCGCCAAAGTTAATTATTTAATTTCGAGTGACAGGAATACAAAATTCTTCCACTCTATAATTAAAAGAAACAAGTCATGGAACAGTATCACTGGGGTTCAGCTCGGTGATGTCACTATGTCTTCATCTATTGAGCAGGCAGCTCAACAGTTTGTATCCTACTACTCTGACCTGCTTGGCATAGCTCAATCAATCCATTCCACTAGAATAGAAGTCCTAAATTATGGCCGAAGGCTAACTGAGCAGCAGGGTGACCTACTAACAGCCAGTGTAGGAAGCAGAGATCAAAGCAGCCTACAATCCATTGGGAAGGACAATGCCCCTAGACCTGATGGCTATTTCTCCTAGTTCTTCATCAAAGCTTGGGAGATATTAGGGGTTGACCTGATTGCTGCAATGTAAGAGTTCTTCAGGAATGACCTATTGCTCAAACAAGTCAATCATGCCACCATTTCTCTGGTCCCCAAGGCTGTCCATGTCACAAGAGTTGAAGATGATCGACCAATATCATGCTACAACGTCATCTACAAAGTAATATCTAAGATTCTTGCAGTACGAATTACGTTAGTCATGGCCCCCCTCATGGGATCCTGCTCAGGCTGGGTTTCTCAAAGGCAAATCCATGATGGAAAAAGTCTTTTTTGTTCAAGAGTTAATCAGAGAATATGGGAGGAAAAGGACAACTCCTAAATGCATGCTTAAGGTGGACATCAGAAAAGCATTTGATTCCATCACCTGGTCTTTCCTCCAAGAAATGTTGAATGGTCTTGGATTCCCCCTTATCTTCATGTGCTATATTATGGAGTGTATCAGGACTACCAGCTACTTTGTTTCGCTTAACAGCAGACCTTTAAGGCAAGGGGACCCTATTTCTCCCTTTCTATTCGCAATTCGTATGGAATATTTATCAAGACTGCTACGAGGACTGCGTCAAGATAAAGAGTTTCACTACCATGTAGGCTGTGATGAGTAGAAAATATCTCATCTTTGCTTTGTGGATGATCTTATTCTCTTCTCCAAAGGTGATGTCAGCTCGGTAAAGAAAATCATAAATGCACTCGTTGAATTTGGCGACTGTTCTGGGCTTAGAGCTAATCTGGCAAAATCCTAGTACTTTCATGCGGGCATTGGTGGATCAAATTGTTGGTTGTAGGTCAGCACGGAGTTCTCGGAAGGAACCATGCCTTTCAGATATTTAGGCATACCTATAGCAGGCTAGAAGCTGCAGAGCTCACACTACGCACCTTTCATCAAAAAACTGATGGATAAGATATGGCTATGGAATACATCAAGTCTCTCTTACGCTGGTAGACTACAACTAATCAGTTCAGTTCTGCATAGAGTGAACTATTTCTGGCTGGGTGCATTACCTATCCCAGCAAAAGTTAGGTCTTTGGTGAACAAGATCTACTTGCACTTCTAAGGGGGAGTTCCTCACTGGGCTCCAGAAAAGCCTGGGCTGCCTGGTCCCAGATCAGCCTACTCCAAGAAGAAGGAGAACTAGGAGTTTTTCAACTGAAGGCATGGAACCAGACACTGCTAATCCAAACATCTGTGGAATCTACACCACAAAAAAGACACACTATGGATGCAGTAGATGAAGCATAAGTATAGATTACAAGGCATGTTATGGTTAAGGACGGGCACAGCTCGGCTTCACCCCTCCTAAAGATGCTTATAGAGATTCGAGATCAGTTACTGGCTGGGGAAGGCTCCTGCAGTTCGGCAGTTTAGGTAATCACCTCATGGACAGTGGAAGATGCTCTCAAAACTCGTTTGGCGTACGACTATTTTAGAGAAAAAGGCAGTAACATCAGCTGGAGCAAGATTGTATGGGACTCAGCAATTACTCATAGACACTCCTTCACACTCTGGCTTGCTGGACTGAACCAGCTACCTACTAAAGATCGTATTGTTTGTCTAGAACACAGAGAATGTCACCTTCGGTTGGCTGAACAGGAGATGTTGTAGCACTTCTTCTTCTCCTGCTCAGCTACCAAACAAATTTGGATTACTATCTCAGCATAGCTGGCACTTCCACGGATAGTTCACTCTATAAACAGGATATTAGCCTGGGGATTGAGAAGACTCAAAAGAAAAGCACTGAAAGCCAAGGCAGCGAAAATTGCCTTGGCTGCGACGGTGTACTTTATCTGGCAAGGACGCATCAGCTATATTTTGAAGGAGAAGCATTTGTATCTATGGATGTTACGCATAGAATATGCAATCATGTATATATAATGATGTATAAGCTCTACCCACATATATTAGACATAGGCGCTACTCACATGTCTTATGATTACTATACATTACTAGACAGAACATGTAGGTCATCATGTGCACCTACAAGTAGGGCTATTGTATGGGTCGCATCCCATTGATGCCTTCATTTCTCTGGTTAATATTAACATTTTAACCAAAAAAACATGTAGGACGGCATGTGCACCTACAAATAGGAGTATTGTATGGGTCGTATCCCTTTGATGCATTGATTTCTCTGGTTAATATTAGCATTTTAACCAAAAAAAGAGAGGAAGTCTGAATAAAATTTTAACAATTCAGCCTCCAACTTATGCTCTTCTATTTTATAATACAAGATTCTGTATTTTACAATGTGTGCTTCTAAAATAATTAACTACACGCTTCCATTTTTTATACTCTGCGCCTCTGAATTCCAACACTTCTTAGTTTTCAAAGGTAAGATGGGATATTGCACTTGACATCTTACTTTTTATTCTTTGCAAAAACAGTACATAGGATGCTATGTATTTTTACCATAAGCATGTGACAAGAGATCTCTTATTTCACAAAGCAATCAAAATTGCTGTTAGTTTGGATTTTGGAAGATCTACAGGGGAACATGTGAACTAATTTAAGCAAATTACGCAATATAACCTTCCATTTGTGCGTGTACGAAACCCCAGTTTTAGTGATTTGTTAAGATTTTAATAAATGATTCCTGAAGTTATAGGAACTCTATTGAGTGGGGAATTAAGTTTATGTTAGTTGAGTTATAATTTATTAGACAATTCAAATTGAGACCCAATATTAGATATTTTAAAACACGATTTGAAGATGATTTTCTGTGAGACTAGTGGTAGGATGCGAGTGTGAGCCAACTCGTGTTGTTCCTGCGGTATAGTTCGACCTGATCTGTTTGTATTTTTTTTTGCTACAATACTAATTAAAGCATCAAAGGGATGCAACAAATACAAAAAACCCTATTTGTAGGTCACATGCTGACATACATATATTTTCAGTAGCGTAAAGCAATTTTAAACAATAGGAACAGTGCCAATGTCTAAAATGTGTGGGCAGAGCTTATACATCACTCTATACACGTGAGCGCATATTCTATGTGTTACAACCCTAGATACAAATGATTCTTATTCAAAAATATATATGTTCCGAGTTTTCCAGATATGATACACCGTGGCAGCCAAAGTAATTTTTGTCACCTTGGTTCTCAGTGCTTTCCTTTGAGTCTGCATGAACTCCAGGTCAGAAGTCCGTTGACGGATCTAATTCTCCTTGGTAGAGTTAGCCATGCTGAGATGGATAGCCAAACCTGTCTGGTAGCCGAGCAGGAAAAGAGTAGGTGTTGAAGCATTTCTTGTTCCTTCGAGCAGAGGTGGCATGCTCTCTCCTCCATGTAAACCAGCTTTTCTTTGATAGGAAGCCTATTCAACCCAGCAAGCCACATGATGAAAGAGTGTTTAGGAGTCTATGTCGAGTCCTAAATAATCTTGGTCCAATTGACTTTCCTGCACCTGTCCCTGAAATATTCATATACCAGCCGAGACTTGATAATGCCATCTGCTGTTTATGAGATGAGTACTTCTACTACTAAGCTGAAGGAGTCTGCGCTGATCAACAACTTGTCTATGATCTCTATAAACTTTTTCAGGAGGAAAGAGTGAGCTGAGCCACATCCTAGTCCATAATGTAATCTGTTTGTTTTGGTCGTACAACATGGTGTAGTCGGCTAAGTTAGAGCCATTCTCTTTTAAGCCGTTTTGCTCAAGAAACAATAAATATCTGCATGGGTCAATTTGATCGAACCACATAACTCTGAGTTTTTTTCACGGATTTTTTCCGATTTTCTTCTTTACAAATTGCAATTTTCTCAACAGTTTCGGATGGTGCCTTGTTGGTGAAGTAGCTGGAATTCTCCATTGATTTCCATGTTGGCATCAAACTCTATTGTTCCCAGGGCAACTAACTTCGTATGGTATTTTCCTTTCTCATTCTAATGTTGTTTTTAAAGGAAAAAAGAATTGTCTGAACTCAACCTAACAGCCAAACTTGCGTGTTCTGCCTATGGGGAACAAAGGATCCAAACTATATCTTGTTTGATAAATTTACACTGGAGTTTTGCCTTTGTAAAACATAGAGAACATAAACTCTCCATCAGTAATAAGGTGGGTAGGTTAAAATGATAGGTGTGTGCATACACTTTCTGTAAGTAAATTTTCATTTTACGATAAATAATTCTCCAAAGATATAACAAGTCTAAAAGTTCTATAATTGGCTGCAGGACAAATCTGACATGTTTTACACAGAAATGCAAACGGACTTGGGAAAGGGGACACACTTTGCACTACTCTTCCTGAATTTGGACACACATCTTTAGTTATAACTGGAGTAACAAAATGACGCAACTGGCCGCTAGAAAATCGATAATTGATTTTATATTTTCTACAAACAATAAAACGAAAATATGAAATGATCACAACATCAAATACTTGAATTGGATTTATTAGTGCCCAAATCAAGTTTAAGTCTAAATTGCATTGTTAAGCGCATAGTATTGACCAACTGCTCTTTTATATCTCTTAATTTGTCCATGTAAGTAGATATCCGCGGACAAAAAAAAAATTACATGTTTCCAACATGTAATAAAATCCCCTTTTAGTCAATCGAATACAAGTGATCAACAATTATTTCTTCGGTAAAAGAAATTAAAATGAATCGCTATTCGTATAATAAACTTTCTATTAGACTTAAAACTAACTAATTTTCCACGAAAAAAGATAGAACATAACTAAAATAACATGGGTTAGGATCAACTAAACTTTTTCTGTTTTAAAACTTAAATGATAAATAAACAATAATTTACATGACAATTGACAAGTATGCACCATGTTACACCTTTTGTGATTACAGGGTGTGCTATTACCGCTTCTGCAAGTCATAGGACAATGTATGAGAGTTCGATTTCGTCTATAAGAATAGAAGTGTATTTTGTTACCAGGTACAAAACCCTTTATATAGAAAATTCTACGCATGAAAAGTAATTAGGCAAACTTGTTGACATGTGATACGTTGAAAAAAAATGAAGCGAATACAAATAAGTAACACCGGAATAAAGTAACATACAACAAGAATGAATCAAAAGTGTATAAAAATATGTCTGCATACAAAATGTTGTAGACACAATACAAATACCATATATATATCTCAGAGGCACATACAGGTACCAAAGCGCTTCCTATATCTAGGTTGCTGGACAACTGTGCCATGTCTGTGTAGACCTAATTCTTCTGGCAGCTGAGACTATGAGTGCAAATGTGGTGGATTAAATCGGCTTCTTAAGATGCTATATGTATCTGCATCTCTCTCTGCTATAGATCTCGCTCTAGCTCTCTGGCATACTCGTCAACAACAGCACGACTGGAATTGTCGAGATCGTCCATATCAAGCATGTCATCTTAACCAAATGCGTATCTGTTGTCGATGGCTAGTTTCTGAAAGGATGTTTCCGGCTGCGACCATCCTCCAGTGTATTGTATGTCTCGGAGGACCCTCCGTCCATGACACACCAAACTGTAAAAGCGTATAAGTGTGCCAAAAATAGACCCTCTCACTGAGACACGAAAAATTACGGATAATATGCATGGACAATCTGCTGGGTGGATGTGATTGTGTAGCGCCCCGCTCCCGAGCCCTAACATCGGGAACAGTGCACCCGCCGTATCTCACTAAGGAGAATACAAAGCGTCGAATCAATCTTTTACTTGTCGAAAAGACGTAGAAATTTTTCCGCGGAAACGTAAACCATAACATAAATTAAACTCCAATAACCGTCATTACATTGCTAAATAAAAATTCTGGGAATAAAAATAGTAAAGTAGTATGTGAAAAATCCTCAAAGTATAAATAAGCACAAAACAGCTGCAGAGTCCCCTCATATCATAGCTGCAGCTCTCAACCGGTCCACTCAGCTATGTCCGTCCCGTCCTCAATGAAGATGTGCTCATAGTCCTCATCCGGCTCACCTGGGAAGTAGGGGTGAGTGACAGAAATCACCCAGTAGATGCCCGCCTCAAACAAATACAAAACGTACATACCAAAATGATATAGCCACATAGCACATAAATAAAAGATAACATGCATAAGATAAAGTAAATACGGTAAGTAAAGCACTCCACATAAAAATGCGCAAGTACGTGATGCATGCTCAATCAACGTGTCACACGCAACGAGAATCATGTCATGCAATATGCACCTAGACCTATATGCAATGCATGCCCCCGGGTCCTAAATCCAGCGTCGTGGTCTCTAGCCACCACTTGCCGTTTGGACACCCACGCCCTATAGACGCAGTATGTCTCATGACCCCGGTGCCCTATAGACACGGTAAGTCATCCCGATACCTACGCCCTATAGACGCAGTATACCTCATGCAATGCACGTGCCATGAATGCAACAACAAAAGTCGCCTAGGGCCCGTACGCCCATCCTCACCAACTCCGGCACTCAATATTTAGTCGACTGGGGCCCGTACACCCAGCCTCACCATCTTCGGCACTAAATATTTAGTTTAGTAAATTTTAAGAACATTGAAAAGTTGTTATTTAGCATCCCCTTTATTTTTCCTTAGCTTTTATTTATTTTGTAGAATTTTCTACTAATTTTTCCTTATTTAATTCCATTTATTACTAATTATTTTTAATTACTTACATTTATCAAAATTCAGAAATTAAGTGGGAACAATTTAATTTTAACCTTTTATATTTTTTATAATTTATTTAGAATTTTCTGATAAATAAATATATTTTTCTGGAATTTTAAACTAATTTTAATTAATTATTTATCATTTATTCATTTCAGAAATTAATTTTCAGGTTTTTTTTTATTTTTCCGGTTTGGGCCGGCCTGCTACCTGGTCCGGTCCGCTGGCCATCCGGTCCGGTCGGGCTGCCAGGCCGGTCCAACAGCATTTTCCTTTTTTTTATTTTTTATATTAAATTATATTTTCTTCTAACCTTCATAAAATCTTCGTTTTAACTCTGATTGACCTCAAACCAGTTGCGTTGGACTCGTTATAACGAGACGCAACTTTTGGGAGTGGACACGTTAGCACGTGTCCGGACGCGCCGTCAGGGGCCGCGCGTGGGTCCCACCCGCCACCCCCTGAAACGCGTCCGTCAGACCCGTTTTTCGACTTCCAACCAAATCCCAACCTATTCCGGGCTAGATGAACCTATTCTCAGGCCAAAACACAACTTTTAAGAGTCTCCTAATATGAAAATTTTCCACTTTTCAATTTCTTTCAAGGTTATTTTTTGGTTCAATCAAATCCTACCACCCAAGTTCAAACACATACAAGCACATTGTAGCAATAAAACAATTACCTCATGCTTTTCGAATATAAACAAATACAAATCTACATCTAATACAAATAAAAGCAATGAATCACATAAAATATACCATCAAAGCATGCATGGATTGTACCCATTTGAGGGGGTAAGAGGCACCTACCTCGATTGACGATAACACCGATAAATTCGACGGACTAAAACTTGGGTTCGGGGTCTCGCCTTCCTTCTTCTTCTATCTTTTCTTCTTTTTCTTTTTTTTTCTTTCTCTTCTGCCGTGCGTTTGTGTGTGGCTATGCGTGTATGCGTATATACTATGCGTGTATGCGTATATATGGTGGGGGAGTTAGGATAGATTTTAGGTTTTTCCATTTGATTTTGGTTTAGGTTTCCTAATGTAACTCTAATCACTATCTAGTTTATAGTTATCTTTATTATCATCATTACCTTTTATTATTATTATTATTATTATTATTATTATTATTATTATTATTATTATTATTATTATTATTATTATTATTATTATTTTATTTTGTAATATTAATATATACATATATCCATATATTTTTTTTGTCGGCCATAACATCCTACCCACCTTACAAAAAGTTTCGTCCTCGAAACTTGACGTACCTTATTCGAAAAGTTGTGGATATCTCTCTCGCATTTGCTCCTCAAGCTCCCAAGTCGCCTCGCGCTCGGTGTGATTGGTCCACTGCACTTTGACATAAGAGATGACTCGATGTCTCAACACCTGGTCCTTGCGATCCACGATCCTGATAGGGGTCTCCTCATACGTCGTGTCTGGTCGAATCCTCAATGGTGGTGCGTCTAGTACATGGCTCGGGTCCGGTACATATCTCCTCAACTGAGAAACATGAAATACACTATGCACCTGAGCCAAAGAAGGGGGTAATGCTAGTCGGTAGGCCAAGATATCGACCTTCTCGAGCACCTCGTATGGACCAATGTAACGAGGCCTCAGCTTCCCTTTCAACCAAATCGTGACACCCCTTCGTAGTCGACACCCTCAAGTAAACCTTCTTGCCCATATCAAACTCTAGGGGACGTCGTTTCGAATCGGCCCAGCTCTTGCTTCTGTCTTGAGCAACCTTGAGTCTATCTCGTATCAACTTCACCTTCTCTTTAGTCTGCTCAACCAATTCAGAGCCGGTAATAACGCGCTCACCGACCTCATCCCAATGAACAGGGGACCGGCACTTACGTCCGTAGAGCGCCTCAAAGGGTGCCATGCCGATGGCACTGTGGTGACTGTTGTTGTAGGAGAACTCAATTAGCTTGATCATACCGCCCCAGTTCCCCTTGAAGTCCAATGCGCACGCTCTCAACATGTCCTCTAAAGTCTGAATGATCCTCTCAGACTGCCCGTCTGTCTGTGGATGAAAAGCGGTACTCAGTCGCAGCTCCGTCCCCAACCTTTTCTAACAAGCTGACCAGAATCGAGAGGTGAACTTCGAATCACGGTCTGAGACGATACTGACTGGGACTCCATGTAGGCTAACAATATCATCAATATATAACGTCACCAATCTTTCCACGGCCACATCACTAGGCACGGGTAGGAAGTGAGCAGTCTTCGTCAATCGATCAATAATCACCCAGATCATGTCGTTGCCGTTTCTTGTTTTAGGGAGTCCTACTACAAAGTCCATCGTCACATGCTCTCACTTCCACTCCGGTATCCCTAACGGCAACATCAAACCTCCCGGCCTCTGATGCTCTGCCTTAACCTGCTGACAAACAAGGCATCTCTCAATGAACTCAGCGATGTGTCTTTTCATTCCACTCCACCAGTAGTGTTTTCTTTAGATCATTATACATCTTCGTAGCACCTGGGTGAATCGACAACTTCGAATTGTGTGCCTCCTTCAGCAATTCCCTCCTTAGGTCCTCATCATCAGGCACGCACAACCTTCCTTGGTACCAAATACTGCCATCATCATGTATCCAGAAACCCTCAATTAAATTGGTCAACATCCTCTCTCGGATATCACTAAGCGTCACATCTTCCTTTTGCGTCTCCTTGATCCGTTCAACCAGAGATGGTGTAACAACCAAGGCTGCCAAAACGTTAGCAGGGGAATCAACAATGTCAATATCAAATTTGGCAATCTCTTTCTCCAGTGGCGTCCGTCTGGCATGATTAGACTTTCTACTCAAGGCATCTACAACTCGGTTTGCCTTCCCCTGGATGATAACTGATGGTCAGATCATAGTCCTTCAGTAGCTCAAGCTATCTCCTCTGACGCATATTCGACTCTTTCTGTGTGAATAAATACTTCAAGCTCTTATGATCTGTGAAGAATTCGCACTTTACACCGTATAGATAATGGCGCCAAATCTTTAATGCAAACATCACCGCTGCCAGCTCCAGATCATGAGTCGGGGATTTTGTTCATATTGCTTCAACTGCCTTGAAGCGTATGCACTACCCTATCTCTCTACATTAACACGCACCCTAGCCCATTCTTCGAGGCATCGCTGTAGATGACAAACCCTTTAGTGCCTGAGGGCTGTGCCAATACTGGTGCGGTCGTCAACATCCGCTTCAACTCTACAAAGCTTACCTCACACTCGGAGGTTCATACAAACTTAGTCTTTTTTTTTGAGTCAATCAACTCAGTGGTGCTGCAATCCTCGAAAATCCCTCCACGAATTTGCGATGATAACCGACAAGGCCAGAAAAACTGCGTACCTCAGTGACATTAGTGGGTCGAAGCCATTCTGTATCTATCTTCTTTGGGTCAACAGAAATGCACTCCTCAGAAATCACGCGGCCTAAGAAAGTCACACCCTCTAACCAGAACTCGCACTCGCTGAACTTTGCATACAGCTTTTTCTTCCTAAGAGTCTCCGATACCTCCTGCCAGTGTTCAATAAACGTCTCCTCATCAGGTGAATACACTAAAATTTCGTCGATGAACACTACCACACAATGGTCATACTGCTTCCTGAATACTGTGCTCATCAAGTCCATGAAGGCCGCAGGTGCATTCGTCAGTCCAAAAGGCATCACAAGAAACTCGTAGTGCCCATATCGAGTGCGGAACGCAGTCTTTGCTATGTTTTCTGCCTTAATCCTCAACTGATGGTAGCCTGATCGGAGGTCAATCTTCGAGAACACTCTGGCACCCTTCAACTGATCAAATGGATCGTCGATCATCGGTAGTGGGTATTTATTCTTTATCGTGATCTTATTTAGCTCACGATAGTCGATACATAACCTTGTTCTGTCGTCCTTCTTTTTTTCACAAACAACACTGGTGCTCCTCAGGGAGAAACACTAGTCCTGATAAACTTCCTGTCCAGTAACTCCTGCAACTGCTCCTTAAGCTCTTTTAACTCTGCTGGTGCCATCCTGTATCGCACCTTCGAGATCGGCTCAGCTCTAGGTATGAGGTCGATCTCGAACTCTACTTCCATACTCGGTGGTAAACCTGACAGCTCGTCAAGGAAGACATTCTTAAAATTTCATACCACTGGAATATCCTCAATCGATGGAGTCTCAGCTTTGGCATTTAGAATATACCCAAGAAAACCCCCGACTCCTTTCTTCAATGCCCGAGAGGCCTGTGCTGCAGTCATGTAGATTTTTTTTTTCTAGATGACTTTTTCAATTTGACATCCCCCTGGAAGATAATCTCTCGCTTATCCGATGTCTGTATACTGACCTGTCTCTGACGGCAGTCGACGGTAGCACTATATCTTGCCATGAAATACATGCCCAGAATGATGTCGAAATCCTGTATCTGGATCGGGATCAGGGTTGCGGAGAACTCAAGCTCATTAATCTCCAAGTCACATTTCTTGTACTGATAATGGGATACAAGCACCTGGTCGCCGGTGGCTTGAACACGATAAAGGATCTCAAGGTGTTATGATAGAATACTCATGTTCTTGGCGAATCTCCTGGCAACAAACGAGTGGCTGGCACCTCTATCAAATAGGACGTAGGCTGGGACTTTGCTAATTAACATCTCACCTATAACTACGTCCCCGACCTCCTCTACCTCAGTGTCCGTCATAACATGCACACAAGCGTTGATCCGCCCCTTTACTTTCTATTGCATCTGACTTGATGATGGAGAGGGTGCTTGTGCTGGTGTAGGGCACTCTCTGGAATAGAGTGCTTCTGGTACTCCTCCTTAAACTGGGTCCATGTCGGCGGTGGAGTCAGCCTGCATGTCACACACTGCCATCATTGCTCGGTATCACCCTCTAAGAATGGTACAACCACATCAACCTTCAGGCCATCCAGAACTTGCACCAACCTCAACTGCTTATACACATTCTTGAGCTATATCTCTGCCTGCTCTGGCTGGGTGGTACCCCTGAATGTAGGTATCTGGCAGTTCTGCATCTCCCGGTAGAAAGATCGAAGCCCTTGGAGTGGGGTGGTGGTGGTGGATGCTTCTGCTACTCCTGCTGGTGAGCCATCTGTACCTGCTGTTGGGCCACCAATGTAGTCCGCGTTGCCAAAGTATCTGCAAGGGCCTGAGTAATGGTCCCCTGACCCTGCTGATCATCGTCATCGTGTCCTCTGTTTCCAGCTGGCGGTTCGCGTCGTGGAGGCATTATCCGAAATTTGAGTTCATGAGACGAATACAGATTTGTCGATAATAAGTGGAAAGGTGGAACGCGGGTAAATCGATAATTAGACAAGAAAAGCTCACCATCGACACACACCTCCCATGGCCCAATCATAACTTAGGTCTAAGATCTTCACTTAAGTCTACTTTGTTTATTAGAGGTAAAATCGTAACTTATGTCTAAGTGTTCTAATTAATCATGCGTTTCCGAGGCGGATCTGAAGCCTCGGCTCTGATACCACCTGTAGCGCCCCGCTCCCGAGCCCTAACATCGGGAACAGTGCACCCGCCGTATCTCACTAAGGAGAATACAAAGCGTCGAATCAATCTTTTACTTGTCGAAAAGACGTAGAAATTTTTCCGCGGAAACGTAAACCATAACATAAATTAAACTCCAATAACCGTCATTACATTGCTAAATAAAAATTCTGGGAATAAAAATAGTAAAGTAGTATGTGAAAAATCCTCAAAGTATAAATAAGCACAAAACAGCTGCAGAGTCCCCTAATATCCTAGCTGCAGCTCTCAACCGGTCCACTCAGCTATGTCCGTCCCGTCCTCAATGAAGATGTGCTCATAGTCCTCATCCGGCTCACCTGGGAAGTAGGGGTGAGTGACAGAAATCACCCAGTAGATGCCCGCCTCAAACAAATACAAAACGTACATACCAAAATGATATAGCCACATAGCACATAAATAAAAGATAACATGCATAAGATAAAGTAAATATGGTAAGTAAAGCACTCCACATAAAAATGCGCAAGTACGTGATGCATGCTCAATCAACGTGTCACACGCAACGAGAATCATGTCATGCAATATGCACCTAGACCTATATGCAATGCATGCCCCCGGGTCCTAAATCCAGCGTCGTGGTCTCTAGCCACCACTTGCCGTTTGGACACCCACGCCCTATAGACGCAGTATGTCTCATGACCCCGGTGCCCTATAGACACGGTAAGTCATCCCGATACCTACGCCCTATAGACGCAGTATACCTCATGCAATGCACGTGCCATGAATGCAACAACAAAAGTCGCCTAGGGTCCGTACGCCCATCCTCACCAACTCCGGCACTCAATATTTAGTCGACTGGGGCCCGTACACCCAGCCTCACCATCTTCGGCACTAAATATTTAGTTTAGTAAATTTTAAGAACATTGAAAAGTTGTTATTTAGCATCCCCTTTATTTTTCCTTAGCTTTTATTTATTTTGTAGAATTTTCTACTAATTTTTCCTTATTTAATTCCATTTATTACTAATTATTTTTAATTACTTACATTTATCAAAATTCAGAAATTAAGTGGGAACAATTTAATTTTAACCTTTTATATTTTTTATAATTTATTTAGAATTTTCTGATAAATAAATATATTTTTCTGGAATTTTAAACTAATTTTAATTAATTATTTATCATTTATTCATTTCAGAAATTAATTTTCAGGTTTTTTTTATTTTTCCGGTTTGGGCCGGCCTGCTACCTGGTCTGGTCCGCTGGCCATCCGGTCCGGTCCGGCTGCCAGGCCGGTCCAACAGCATTTTCCTTCTTTTTTATTTTTCATATTAAATTATATTTTCTTCTAACCTTCATAAAATCTTCGTTTTAGCTCCGATTGACCTCAAACCAGTTGCGTTGGACTCGTTATAACGAGACGCAACTTTTGGGAGCTAACGTGTCCGGACGCGCCGTCAGGGGCCGCACGTGGGTCCCACGCGCCACCTCCTGAAACGCGTCCGTCAGACCCGTTTTTCGACTTCCAACCAAATCCCAACCTATTCCGGGCTAGATGAACCTATTCTAAG
>AP025070.1:9876461-9948198 GCA_036186865.1 Eustoma russellianum
CGCCGTCAGGGGCCGCACGTGGGTCCCACGCGCCACCTCCTGAAACGCGTCCGTCAGACCCGTTTTTCGACTTCCAACCAAATCCCAACCTATTCCGGGCTAGATGAACCTATTCTAAGGCCAAAACACAACTTTTAAGAGTCTCCTAATATGAAAATTTTCCACTTTTCAATTTCTTTCAAGGTTATTTTTTGGTTCAATCAAATCCTACCACCCAAGTTCAAACACATACAAGCACATTGTAGCAATAAAACAATTACCTCATGCTTTTCGAATATAAACAAATACAAATCTACATCTAATACAAATAAAAGCAATGAATCACATAAAATATACCATCAAAGCATGCATGGATTGTACCCATTTGAGGGGGGAAGAGGCACCTACCTCGATTGACGATAACACCGATAAATTCGACGGACTAAAACTTGGGTTCGGGGTCTCGCCTTCCTTCTTCTTCTCTCTTTTTCTTCTTTTTCTTTTTTTTCTTTCTCTTCTGCCGTGCGTTTGTGTGTGGCTATGCGTGTATGCGTATATACTATGCGTGTATGCGTATATATGGTGGGGGAGTTAGGGTAGATTTTAGGTTTTCCCATTTGATTTTGGTTTAGGTTTCCTAATGTAACTCTAATCACTATCTAGTTTATAGTTATCTTTATTATCATCATTACCTTTTATTATTATTATTATTATTATTATTATTATTATTATTATTATTATTTTATTTAGTAATATTAATATATACATATATCCATATATTTTTTTGTCGGCCATAACAGATTGTAAGTCTCTGTAGCAGAAGATGTCTGATACCATCCTCCCTGAGTCCAACGGATTCCATCTCCTTGTATATAAAGTCCTAGCAGCTACCGCAGTGTGATATATCTGATCAACACAAGTTTGTACAATTTAAATAATATAAACACCAATATACATTTACAATGGCACAATTAAATGACATAAAAAATGTATATAGACTAGCTAAACGATACTAGATGTGGAACCATGAAAATTGTCCTCGCTTATACACTCTACACGAACCAAACCTCAAGAGAGTCTAAGGCTACACCACCGGATGTAAGGTGAGTCATCCATTAGGACGTCGTACTAGTGTATATCTCTCTCAATGCTCTACGTCAATCATCCTACTACTGTATGAACATAGCGTGAGTGTGCGCATAATCGAAGTTCCCTATCTTTTACTCCATTTGATGTAGTACAACCCCGTATCGATGTGCCTCAGTGACAGCTCCTGCATTAGTCCAAACTATCTCATCACTGTGTAGGAGAGGTGATGCTCAACAATGTGCCATAGTAGCAGTGACACCTGAGTAGTCCATAGATGAACATCCTGGATGCACACACATAGCAAGCTTGCCAACACATCAGGACTGTAAGGCATTCACAGAAAGCCTCCCTCCAATAGACTGTCTAGCTGATCACGTGCAGCATTCTTGTCTATCTGATCACGTGCACATTCAATGTGTGCCAGGGAATCTCTTGGAAGCTGTGCTAGTCTGTCTAGCCTACAGTATTAGGCATCATATACATCTGCTTCCCAATGCGCCAAGGACGAAAGATGTCAAACCGCTCTCCTATCCAGAATTGCAGAAGGTATATTGGCCCCGCAATCTGATTGAACTTTACCTTTACGACAGTGTCCTTGCAAACATTCCGGTATAAGCACGCAAAGATGACATTGCTCTAGGAATATTTACGTGCATCGGACAAGTATATACAAGTAGACCAACTGACACAAATGAGTAGATTTGTCACATAACAAACTCGCCAGAAGGTAGAATATGTACGCTATAAACCTCTACTGAATCTGCTCATCAGATGGGTGTTCTGGTAGGCTGGTATCGGTATACCACTACATGAACTTCTTTGCGATACACGGTTGCCTGATATATCTGGCATGTCCAGAGTCTATCTAAGCAACTCAGTACATATTTGGCACCACTGCGCTGCAGTATACGATGGCTACCAGCTAGTAACCACCTCATCGTTGACACACAGTCCAAACACAATTTGCTACATCTTGTAGCGTAACACTGTCATCGTCCAAAGGTAGGTGAAAGGAGTGGATATCATGTCGCCACTTCTCCATGAATACGATGATCAAACCATGGTATATCTTAACCTTACTACACTACAACACTCCTCATAATCCCATGTGCTCTACATTTGCCCTACAACTATCAAGGACGATTGGATCTTTGTAAAAAGATATTGTCTTTAGCACATCTGGCGTGCTGTATTTAGTGTTATTCCTAAGATGGAGGGTCCTATCCTCATCATGGAGCGTCAAAAAAATCTCCTATCTCGGATGTCAATTCGCCAATAGCACTACTATTAGAAAAGACGTCATAACTAAATCTAAATGTGTAATGATATATTAAACGTAAACACAATATAATTAACATAAACTAACATAAATGCGTTACATCAAAAAAATAAAAGTAAATATTTAACATAGATTAAACGGATTACACGTTCATGTAACCGAAACTACTAAATAACATTAATTAAATACTTATACATGTTCATGCAATCCAAACAAGTAAATAATAATAATAATTAAATCATATTAAACATTCATGCAATCAAAACAAGTAATTAACAACAATTAAATACTACTATAGGTTCATGTAATCAAAGCAAGTAAATAACAATAATTAAATACTAATATACATTTATACAATCAAAACAAATAATTAACAATAATTAAATACTACTTATATGCATAAATTACAATAACTAAATAAATAATAAATATATAACTCATAAGAGGGAGAAAACTCGTGTTTATCTTCAGTTGTGTTTTATGTTGTGCAAAAATCCGACAAAATTTCGTTAAGTTTTAGAATTGTGGAAAAAATCAAAGCAAAAAATGAGTGATTTTTATAGCAACCATAGTGTGCCATAGAGGTGGCAATCTCAGATACGACACGAAAACACGACTCGAACCTCACATGCTCTTGGCGGGTATGGGTATGGCCTGCGTGGGTTTCGTGTACAAATCAGGTAAGACTTGAAAGTTACCCGCTAAGAGCGGGTCGTCTCTGGGTATACCTGCGGATTACCCATTTACACCCGTCATGCCCAATTTTTTTGAAAATATATTTTAAATATAAATTATAAATTCATAAAGTAAAAAAACTCCTAAGTAAAAAGTAAAACCTAACCTAATCCACCATTTTATTCCCTACTTCCCTCCATTGCTGCCCCGCCAACCCCTTCCTTCTTAGTTCTTCCATTTTCCTATCTCGGTCCCCTCTGCAAAATGGCACAAATGTTGCACATAGGCCATAACCCATCATCCTATTGACTTGCTGCTGTTACCTGGTGTGTAATCTTGTATGTTATAGCAATAGTGACAACCACTCCCAGTCGAATTTAGCAACTTCTGTATATGGAAGTTTGTCATCTCCAATGTTTAAATATTGGAGTCTTCTATGATGGATAATTATAACTGCACTCTGTTCCTCACGCTTACAACTTTCTTTTGTGCGTTGAATCCAGTTTACTCTTATTATATGCATATCAACTATTAGTGTAGAGCATGATGGCAAGTTCGTGGGTATACCCGATACACGACACGAAACCTAACATGTACAGGTTTGGGTATCTACTTCCATACATGCGAAGCAAACTGGTAAGGTATGAGCCTGGTACTTTGATATCCGAAACCCAAAAAACACGAAACACGAAACACAACTTGTTTGACACTCCTAGTGTGCCACAACATGGTCCGTCAATACCATGGTTTTAACAGAATTGTGGTGTACCAAAAGTCTAAAAGGCACACCAAGGTTTTGTCAAATCCATATTGAATGGTACAACACAGTTTTGACAAGTATAAATTTAGACTATCTTTCAAAAATGTGATAAAAATGATTTTTTTATATTAAAACTAATATATATTTTGTCTTCTCTCCATATGCTTACGTCCTACGGTGTAGTAGAAAAAGTCATGCGCTATTTCTTCATTTTTCTTTATTAAAAAACTTCTTCTTCACCATCCTCTTCACAGTTTGATTTTATATATGCATGTGCAATTATGCAGGCTCAACATATAGCTACTTTTGGGGGTGAAGAGCACTTGGCAAATTGCCATTCTTGCATAACTCGCATTACAAACTACTGTTATTTTTTACTATTACAGGCAAACAAAAGATAGAAGGATAATCTTATACACATGAAGGCAAACATCAAAGAGAAGATAGAAGGTTACATCTTATACACCAATAAGCGTAGATCAAATTATTTATCCAGAGTTTAAACATCATTCTTGATAGGCGAACTACAACCGGTTTGATCATCCTAATACTTTGACCAAAGCATCACACCTCTACTTCTTAGAACTCTTGATTGCAGGAAGCACTTCGGAGGTAAGGTCAGATGCAGGAATGAATCCACTCCCAGCTGCATCTGGAGCTGCAGTCAGACCCAGAAAGATCACGGTAGCCGGGACCGAAATCCATTGCTTCCATGCATCGTAGGGTGGAAGAATAAAAACACCATTAAAGTAGAAAAACCTAGCACTTGAAAGGGTTTGAGCCGAGATCACATAATACTAAATGTCTTGTCTGTATTTTCAACAAAATGACATAGTTTTGAAGCTTAAGGAAGAATAATGGATGAACCGTTTTTAGGATATCATTTTCAGCCTTTTAAACCTAATATCTCTTGGTCTTGCACACTTTAATTTTAACCATTTGAATTAGGTCTAGCTGGTTCTTTTTCTTGGGCTGATGTTTTAAATTGGCAAAGAATATGTTGGAAAAAGGGAAACGAATTGAATTTGGGTCAAGTTGCAAATTGTAGTTAGCAACGTATTTTGAGCTGAGTTATGATTAGTTTCACTAGTGATGAGTAGAAACTAATAAGTCCTTAATTATCTATGTGACGAGTAGATAATTTTACGCTTTCGAATTACTCAATTCCGAAACCGGATGAATAAGAAATTAATGCTCAAAGTAAGAGGAATATCAGCTCAGCTCATCTCGGCCCGTGCGTAGGCGTGGGCTCAGGTTACGGACTAAGCTACAAGCCAGGTGGGCTCAGGTTACGGACTGAGCTGCGGACCTGATGGGCTCAGGTTACAGACTGGATTGCAAGCCAGGCTGCGGACTGCAGACTGCAGGCCGGGTCCTGCAGCAGCGGGACGTATCTTATCAGTTGGAGTGAAGTTTGTTTGAGTTTAAACTTCTCCAGGTTGTTAGGATAGGCTAAGATTAAATTTCAAAAAGTTGTTGAGCTTTAACTGTGCGAGCTGACCTGAAGTTATGATCTAAAGGCTCAAATCGAACAGTTATTTGATCAACGGCTGAAGACAGACCTGATGCAGTTATATGATCCAAGGGTTCATGCCGAGCAGGTATCTGATCCTACGGCTGTGTTGAACTGACTATAGCAGATTGACCTTAGAATTTTCCCATAAATAGTGGCCTAGCTGACCTCTGTGGACCACACAGAAAAATTCAGAAGTTCTTCTCTTTTCTTTGCATAAACATTCTCTCGCATACACAAAACATTGCATTTTCTAGTAATCCGAGAATTCAGGATAACTTACAGGTTCGTTTTAGTTCATACACTGTAATGCCACTTGTGTGAACTGACTCCGTTGTATCCTGGGAGACGATTGCTCCATTGAGTTGGGCACAATATACTAGAGCAATACGTCTTAAGGACAGAGTCTTGGACTCGGATCTATGCTTAGCTGAGCTATTAAGGTTATTGCTGAGCTGAGCTCTGCTGTGTGCTGAGCTCAGTTGATCGAGGGATAGTGCAGCACTGTTGTTGTGCAGTGTTGCCAAGATAAGCTCTGCTGTTTGGCTGGGAGCATTCGTTTTTCTGCATCACTGCCTTGCTGAGCTCGACTGAAGTGGCTGAAAGCATAATTGTTTGTGCTGAGGTGCCGAGGTTAGCATTTTGGCCTTTAGTCCAGAACCCAAATGCAATTACGCTGGCTGGACTGATCTGATCTGACTGATCAATTTGATTTCAGTTTAGCTCGGCCGAAAGACTGATAGCATAGAACTACTGTTCTGAAGTGCTATTGTACTGATGTCGGCTCACTATTCATAACGCAAACTTAATTGCGCTACCTGGATTGTCTTGACCTTGCAGGTCGGTCCGACCTGACCTGAGCTCGGCAGGTCGGCCACTGCTTTATTTCACAAGCAAACTGTACAGAAGTCAACTTTTTCTGGCTTCGTCAAGGTAATGATAAAATGGAAAGAAATTGAATTTTGTCCAAGTTGCAAACTGTGGTTAGCAACGTACTTTGAGATGAGTTACGATTAGTTACATTAATGATAACTAGAAACTAATGAGTCCTTAATTATCTATGTGACGAGTAGATAATTTTAGGCTTTCGAATCGCTCAATTATGATTCCGGGTGAATGAGAAATTAATGCTCAAAATAAGAGAGAAAATCAGCTCACCTCATCTCGGCCCGTGCCTGGGCATGGGCTCAGGTTGCGGACTGAGCTGCAGACTTGATGGGCTCAGATTGAGGACTGAGCTGTGGACCTGATAGGCTCAGGTTGTGGACTGAGCTACAGGCCAGGCCGCGGGTTGCAGACTGCATGCCAGGTCGGATCTTATCAGCTGGGGTGAAGTTTGTTTGAGTTTAAACTTCTCCAGGTTGTTAAGATAGGCTAAGGTTAAATTTTGAAAAGTTGTTGAGCTTTAACCGTGCCGAGCTGACCTGAAGTTATGATCTGAAGGCTCAGACTAAACAGTTATTTAATCCAACGACTGAGGGCAGACTTGATGCAGTTATGTGGTCCAAGGTTTCAGGCCGAGCAGGTATCTGATCCGACGGCTGTGGTTAAACTGACTATAACAAACTGACCTCAGATTTTTCTATAAATGGTGGTTTAACTGATCTCTGTGGACACACTCAGAAAATTCAGAAGTTCTTCTCTTTTCTTTGCAATCTCCCTCTGCATAATCATTCTCTCGCATACACAAAACACTTCATTTTCCAGTAATCCGAGAATTCATGACAGCTTACAGGTTCGTCTGAGTTCATATGTTGTAGTGCCGCTCGTTTGAATTGACTCTGTTATATCCTGAGAGACGATTGCTCCATCTGGTTGGGCATAGTATACCTTGGACTCACCTCGGATCTCTGCTCAGCTGAGCTATTAAGGTTATTGCCGAGCTGAGCTCTGCTGTGTGCTGCGCTTAGCTGATCGAAGGATAGCGCAACACTGTTGTTGTGCAGTGTTGCCGAGGTGAGCTCTGTTGTGTGCTGAACTATGATGTTTGGCTGAGAGCATTCGTTATTCTGTAGCACTGCAGTGCTGAGCTCTGCTGGTGCACTGAGCTCGGCTGAAGCGGCTGAAAGCACAACTGTTGTTTTATTGAGCTAAGGTGCCGAGGTCGGCAGATCGGCTATCAGTCCAGAACGCAAATACAATTGTGCTGACTGGACTCATTTGATCTGACTGATCAATCTGACTTCAATTCTGCTTGGCTAAAAGGCTGAAAATACAGAACTACTGTTTTAGGTGCTACTGTACTGAGGTCGGCAGGTCGGCTGACTGTTCAGAATGCAAACTCAATTACACTACCTAGACTGTCTTGACCTGGCAGGTCGGTCCGACCTGACCTGAGCTCAGCATGTTAGTCACTGCTTTATTTCACAAGCAAGTTATACAGAAATCAAGTTTGTCTGACTTGAATTTTTCCCAACAAAATATTCAAAAGCTTGCTGAATTTTAGCAACTGATGTTTATACTTCATCAAAAATTCTCAAGTCCCACCTAGATATTTACAGTGACCCGTATGCCGCATCCTATCCGTTCGATTAAATTACAAAATATTTAATGGATGAAGTGAAAACTTGTGTTAGATAAGGCGGGACATATACCCACGGGAAGGGATTTCTCCTTCCCTTTCATTTTTTCTTCTGTGACACTTTTCTTTTCATCCACGGTGGGTGAAAGTTCGTAGGTATTCTGATGGCTGGTTTGGAGGAAAACATGACAAATCCTTTTCTTAGTTTCTTTCTTTTTTCCCCTTCTATTCTATGTGACTTTATTTTTCATCTGAAGTTTAAATGGTTGGGAGGTTTTCGTCACCACTCATGGTGGCCAAGAGGGCAAGTGTGGAAGAATATTATCGTAAATTTCTCATCGCCTTCAACAGATAACTTACCACAATTTTCCAGGGGATACTCGCTATTGAAATCTAATAAACAAAATTTTTATCTACGATATCCACTTAACTCTAACATATTTGATAGCATAATTTCCACCTCCCGATAAAATACGCTAATGAAATACTTGCTACTGAAAAATCCAAATGTTTCTTCCATTTGGATTGCAACCACCGATAGTTTGAAGTTGGAGGGCGACCCATGACTAATTGTGATGAAATCGTCCTGGCTTACAGACAGCATACTTCTTGGTTAAATGACTGAAATCTGAAGGGAGATAAAAGCAAATATATTGAAGCCTCAGAAAGTGTTGAAGATGAGGCAGAAGGAGCAGAAGTACATGGAAGCAAGCAATATAAAAGAAGGAAGACATTAGGAGCCAAATGCATCAAAGAAATCACCAATCCAGTCATGATGCAAACATTAAGTCAATTATTAAGAAGGATCTAGATTGCCACGCTGGATAATTGGAGAGGCTATGAATGGCAACGGATTGGCTAAGAGGAACGAAGCTGAGAGATGGACGCTATGGTTGGGCAGCTGCGGGAAGAAGAAAACAGTTTGGCGGGGTGATTCAAATGAAGTAAAAGGACAAGAATGCACTCACTTAAAGTTTCTGGGATAGTTATTGTTGGAGAAAATGGGAAAATAATGTAATTGGACCAAGTTGCAAACTGTGGTTATCAACGTACTTTGAGCTAATATTATGATTAGTTTTAGTAGTGATAAGTGAAAACTAATGAGTCCTTAATTATCTACACGATGAGTAGATAATTGTAGGCTTTTGAATCACTCGATTCCGACACCGGGTGAATAAGAAATTAATGCTCAAAGTATAAGAAAAAGTTAGCTCAGCTCGGCTCGGACCTAGGCGTTGGCCTAGGTAGCGGACTGAGCTGCCGACCTGAGAGTTTCAGGTTGTGGACTAGGCTACAGGCCGGATTGCGGGCTGCAGACTGCAGATCGAGACCTGTAGCACCATGTCAAATCTTATCAACCCGGGAGGATTGTTTTCAAACTCGCCAGGTTGTTGAGATAGGTTGGCGTGTGAATTTGAAAAAGTAGTTCAAACTTAAACGGCTGAGCTAACCTGAATTGGTTATGATCTGACGGCTCAGATTGAACAGTTAGTTGATCTGACGGCTGAGAAGCAGACCTAGTGCGGTTATCTGATGCAACGGTTCAAGCCGAGCCGGTATCTGATCCTACGGCCGAGATTAGAGCGACTGTAACAGCTGACCTCAGAGTTTCCCTATAAATAGTGGCCGAAGCTGATCATATTGAACACACTGAGAATTCACGAGTTCTTCTCCTCTCTGCAATCTCCCTCTCTGCATCTTCATACTCACGAAACACTTCTGCATTTCAGTATACCGAGAAGGTGAGGACACTCTTAAAAGGTTCTTAGAGTTCAGCGTTGAAGTGCCGCTCGTCTGAACTGATCTCCTTTGTATCCTGGGAGACGGTTGCTCCTCAGGTTGGACACAGTGTACCGCAGCAATAACGTCTTAAGGATAGAGTCTTGGACTCACCTTGGTTCTCTGCTCTGTTGAGCCGAGAAGGTTAGTGCCAAGCTCAGCTATCTGTGGGAAGAACGCAACACTGATATAGTGTTGGTGTGCTGAGCTCTGCTTTGTGCCGAGCTCTGCTGTTTGGCTGAGAACATTCGTTGTTCTGGAGCATCGTCTTGCTAAGCTCTGCTTTGTGCCGAGCTCTGCTGTTCAGCTGAGGATATTCGTTGTTCTGCAGCTCGGCCGTGCTGGGCTCTGCTCGGCTGAAGCGGCTGAAAGTACAACTCTCAATTGTTGCGCTGAGGCTCCAAGATCGGAAGTAAATGATCAGCCCAGAACGCAAATGCAATTGCGTTATCTGAACTGTCTTTACCTAGTAGATCTATCCAGTCTACCCAGATCTCGGTTCAGGTCGGCCCTGACCTCGGCAGGTCGGCTGTTACTGTACAGAAGTCAATTTGTCTGAATTATTTCCAACAGTTATATGTTAGGGATATTTTTGTAATTTCATAAATTATCCATTTGTAAAATTGCATAAAACCGGTAGAAACGGTTACTGTGCAATTAGTTTTTCAGTTTTTCTTCATGCATCCCCTTCTCCAGTTTTTCCCTTTTTCTCTCTACGGATAAACTGGTTTTTTGCTTTTTGTATTGGAGGTGATGACATGAATGTATCTCCATTACTTCGCCATTGATCTTTACGGTTTTTGAATTCTTCACTTCATCAATTTATTTCGTTTAAACATTGTTTGTATCCATATCGTTCGTCCGCTGTGTTTTAGTTCCAATTTTAAAATGGTATCAGAGCTCTGGTTGAAATCAATTCTCTGATTGATCCTCGAATATCGGTATTTTTCTTGGTGTTATATTACAAAACTTGATTGATATGGCTTCAAGTTCCACAAGCACAGTAGTAATGAAAAATCCAGCTTCAAATCCTCTGTACATTTCACCCTAACGAATGTCCAACCACAGTCCTGGTGCAACCATCTTTGAATGACCATAATTTTCACTCCTGGAGTAGAACTTTTAGAATGACGCTCACAATCAAGAACAAACTATGTTTTATTGACGGAAGCATGATGAAACCTGAGATTGATGATCCGAAGTATCAAGCATGGAACCAGGCGAATGCGATGGTGCAAGTCTGGATACAGAATTGTGTGATTCCATCCATAGCACAGAGCATAATATAGTATGATACTGCTTATGATGTTTGGCATGATTTGACATTGAGATATTCGAGTGGTGATCTGTTTCACTTGTCTGAATTGATGGAAGAGTATTATGCTGTTAAGCAAGATACTCTGTCCATCAATGAGTACTATACAAAACTTAAACTGGTTTGGGAAGAGATGTTGGCATTAAGACCTGTACCAAAATGCGTGTGTACTGGTTGTTCTTGTGACGTAACTGCTAAGATGAATAAATTTGTAGAGAGTGATTGTGTGATTAAGTTTGTTAAGGGACTGAATGATGAATATGATGATGTGAAATCCCAAGTTTTGTCATGAAACCATTGTCCAGTCTTGCGTTTGCCTTTTTTATGGCTTTACAGTTTGAAAGAAAGGTGACAGGGGGATATAACCATAGTCAATTCACTAATAATCTTTCTGTGTTGATGACTAATGATGATGTAAAATCACAGTGCAACGATTCTGTTAGTACTAATAATGATAATGCAAGTAGCTTTGTGGCAAATGTATATTATCCAAAACCCCAAGCTAAGGGATATGGTAGAGGCTATGGAAGAGGTCAAATGAACTTCAGTCAGAAACCTGTTTGTACACATTATGGAAGGACGGGACACACTATAGACCGGTGCTATCAGAAACATGAGCTTTCTCCAGGGTGGAAATCTAGACCTCAGGTTAACATGGTGAATTCTGAGTTTAGAGTAGGGTCTGCAGGCTTGCCAACAGGAGGACCAACTCTTACATTTGACCAATATGATAAACTGATGAGTTTGATTGATGAAAAAGGGAATGTAGGAAGCAACTCAGTCTCTGGAAGCATTCGACAGCCTATAGTCATGTCTGCTCAGTCTTTGATCTCAAGTGATCAGAGGACAGGTACTTGTTCACTCAATCAATTTAATATGTGTGTTCTAGATTCAGGTGCCAGTAATCATGTGGCATGCTCCTTGTCTCTATTTTCCACATTTTATCATATTCCCAATATCACTGTAAACATGCCAAACAATGCATCTGCAGCAGCCACACACATTGTCTTAGTCCAAATAACTCCTTCATTGTTAATTCATAGAGTACTGTATGTGCCATCTTTTTCATTCAATCTGTTGTCACTCAGTGAATTAGTGTCATCCACTAATATCCTTGTTTCTTTCTTTCAAAATTCTTGTTTTCTGCAGGACCAATTCTCTAAGAGGATGATTAGTTCATCTAGACTTGTTGATGGTCTCTACCTTATACAAAGACACAGACACGATGCAGCTGTGGCATGTATTTCTTCTAAGCCCCCTTTAGTAAATTGTTCATTGCATACTTGTACCTCTGCATCTGATCTTGATGACAAACCTATGTTATGGCATGCTAGGCTTGGTCATACCTCTGTACAAAGAATCAAAGAAATCAATAAAAGAGATTCATATGTTTCTATTTCACCTTCTGATTTGCATTGTGACATTTGTCCTATGGCAAAGCATAAACGTTTGCCATTTCCTTCATCTGACTCTGTGTCTGTTTCTATATTTGATCTTGTGCATATTGACATTTGGGGACCCTATAAACACCCCACAATGTACGAGCAAGGTTTTTTCCTTAAAATTGTGGATGATTGTAGTAGGTACACTTGGGTCTATTTACTCAGTACCAAATCTGAAGCAGGTCCAGTTATAGAAAGTTTCTTTCATTATGCATACACTCGATTTGGCAGAATGATCAAGGTCATTAGGTCAGATAATGCCTATGAATTTGCACTTAAATCCTTTTATTCTGAAAAGGGAGTTATTCACCAAACCAGTTGTGTCTATTCTCCACAGCAGAATGGCCTAGTAGAAAGAAAGCAACAACATGTTTTCAACGTTGCTAGAGCCTTAAGGTTCCAGGCTTGTTTACCCATCAAGTACTGGGGATTCTGTGTATAACATGCCACATTCCTCATAAATATCATTCCCACTCCTCTCTTGAACCATTGAACCCCTCATGAGAAACTACACCAAACTGCTCCATCCTACAATCATGAGTATTTGGATGCAAAGCTCAAGCTTATAATTTTTTGCCAAGCAGATCAAAATTTGATCCCAGGTCTAGGGAGTGTGTGTTCTTGGGGATCCCTCATGCCAAGAAAGGATATATTCTACAAGATCTCACTACCAATGAAGTTTTTATTTCCAGAGATGTCAACTTCGTTGAAAGCACTTTTCCATTTTGCCACTGTTCACATACACACATTCAGCCCCCATCTGATTCTACATTACCCTATATAAAGCCAGCTATCATCTCAGATCCCATATCTGAGTGTCAACCACCTTTACCTTCTTACCAAAACCCTTCATATACTGATTCTGATGATACTCCTTCCCTTGCCAAACCAATGTCACATGACCTACCAAATCCCTATTCTCCCTCAACACCCTCAGATCATGATGATATTGAAAATCCCAGTTCATCTCTACCTCTTGTGCATCATCATTGTCCCACCAGAGTTAGACAACCTCCATCCTACCTCAAGGACTATTACTGCCATCAACTATCTTCTCAAACTAGTTCTTCATGCATCAGTTAATTCAATCCTTAGTACACTACTCCTCATCCCATATCCAAATTCTTGTCATTTGATTCATTGTCATCTGCATACAAAACACACACATTAAACATCAGTTTGAACAAAGAACCTGCAACTTATCACGAGGCATCAAAGTCTGAGGCATGGAGGTAGGCTATGCAACTGGAACTTAATGCCTTATAAGCGAGAAATACCTGGAGCATGGTTAAGCTTCCAGAAGGCAAGACTCCAATTGGGTATAAGTGGGTGTATAAACTCAAATACAGACTTGATGGTTCTATAGAAAGGCATAAGGTTAGACTAGTAGCTAAGGGCTACACATAACTGGGAATAGATTACACAGATACATTTTCTCCAGTTGCAAAAATGGCCACTGTCAGACTAGTATTGGCCTTAGCAGCTTCAAAGGGCTGGTTCATACACCAGTTAGACGTTAATAATGCCTTTTTGCATCGAGACTTGACAGAGGATATCTATATAGAATTGCCTTTAGGAGTCAACTCCCCAGCTCCTAACATGGTCTGTAAACTGAATAAATCCTTATATGGACTTAAACAAGCCAGCAGACAATGGAACTAAAAACTCACACAATCACTTCTCACTCAGGGTTTTATTCAATCTCAGCATGATCATACTTTTTTCCTTCAACATGGCCCAAGTCACTTCCTGGCATTACTTTTGTATGTAGATGACATTGTGATTACCACTGATACCTTATCTGCCATTCAATCTGTAAAGGACCACTTAATTTCAGATTAAGGATTTAGATAACCTTAGATACTTCTTTGGCATTGAAGTTGCTAGGTCACAGGGGGGATTGATGTTATGTCAAAAGAAGTATGCCTTAGAATTGTTGGATCAGATGGGGTTCATAGATGCCAGAATAGTCAAGTCCCCTACGGAAAGGAATCTTAAACTTCAACATAATGATTCCCCATTAATTGATGATGTTTCTGGTTACAGAAGTCTAGTGGGTAAGTTGATGTGTCTCACCATTACAAGACCAGACATCACCTATACCGTGCAACAACTAAGTCAATTCTTAAACTGTCCTACAGAGTTATATCTTAGGACTGCTCATAGACTTCTGAGGTATATTAAGGGGACAACAGGGCAAGGCTTGTTTTTCCCAAAGGGCGGTGATTTGAAATTGAAGGCATTCAGTGACTCAGACTGGGCTGGCTGTTCAGAGACTAGACGTTCTACCACTGGTTTTTGTGTGTTCTTAGGAGAGGCTTTAGTATCATGGAAGGCTAAGAAACAAACCACCATATCTAGGTTCTCATGAGAAGCTGTGTATAGAGCATTGGCTGCTACCACTTGTGAAGTTCAATGGCTGATTTACCTACTGAGGGATCTTCAAATAATTCAAACAGAGCCAGTTGCAATGTTTTGTGATAGCAGAAGTGCCATGTACATTGTAGAGAACCCTGTATTCCATGAGAGGACTAAGCATATGAGATGGATTGTCACTTTGTGAGACAAAAATTTCAAGAGGGAGTAATCAAACCCATGCCAATCCGGATTGAGTATCAACTTGCTGATATGTTTACAAAGTCACTTGATGCTCAGAGGTTGTCTACACTGACTGCTTCACTTGGAATATGTAATAAGTGTTGGGGGGGGAGGTGTTGAAGATGAGGCAGAAGGAGCAGAAGGACATGGAAGCAAGCAATATAAAGGAAGGAAGACATTAGGAGCTAAATGCAACAAGGAAATCGCCAATTCCAGTCCTGATGCAAAAATTAAGTCAGTTACTAGGAAGAATCTAGATTGCCACCCTGGATAATTAGAGAGACCACGAATGACAACGGATTGGCTAAGAGGAACGAAACTGAAAGATGGACGCTATGGTTGGGCAGCTGCGGGAAGAAGAAAACAGTTTGGCGGGTTGATTCAAATGAAGTAAAAGGACAAGAATGCCCTCACTTAAAGTTGACGGGATAGTTATATGTTAGGGACATTCTTGTAATTTCACACATTAATCATTTGTAAAATTGCATAAAACCGGTAGAAACGGTTACTGTGCAATCAGTTTTTCAGTTTCTTCTTCCTGCGTTCCCTTCTCCAGTTTTTCTCTTTTTCTCTCTATGGATAAACTGGTTTTTTGTTTTTTGTATTGGAGGCCGATGACATGAATGTATCTCCATTACTTAGCCATTGATCTTTACAGTTTTTGAATGCTTCAATTCATCAATTTCTTTCGTTTAAACATTGTTTGTATTCATATCGTTCGTCCGCTGTGTTTTAGTTCCAATTTTAACAGAAAGTTCTTTCAATTCGGTTAGAGCCATTGAATGTTCACCAGATTGCACTGGAGTCTTCCTTATACCAATGCATTTAGTGATTTAGAACTGAAGTTAAAAGGTTTCTTTTTTTTCTTTGACAGATATAAAGCCACTATATCTTACCATTGTATCTGCTTCAATTTCTACATAATGCACTGAAGTATCTAACAATATTTTTAATTATCTTTTGGCCCACAAAATAGTTTGTTTAGTCAGATAGAGCTTATATAAAGACTCTATCATTCCCATTCAAATACCAGTAGAAACTACCATGTTCTGTTGATGTTGCTAGTGTCTGTGCCATTTTCACTGATAACTAGATTGAGTTTAATGACGTGTTTCTATGCATTAGAAGTTAAGGCTGGAAAATTATTGAGTTTAATCATTCTTGCATGCATTTGTTTAGATTAAATGGTGTTGAATGATGAGTATTCGTGTTTTCAATAATTATGATCCGTAGTAGAGATGGTATAGGTATACTTATATATTTTTTTATCGCTTGTATTTTGTGTCCATAGACCAAAAGATATGTCTTCTGGTTTCGTCTGTTGGAGCTAAGCAGAAACATGAACAACAGCACCAACCAAAGCAACAGCATGGACAGCAACAACAGGCATCAGGTGAAGACAGGGCACTTGAGACATTGCACAACAAAGGCAAAGCTGTGGCTAAATCGAAGATGCAGAGGGCGTGTCTCAGCTGTCAAACAAAATTTATATGGTGCAATTCATGAAAAGCAGAAGCATGAAGTAGAAGATCACGACTAGCTGGAGAAGAGTTGCCAGATAAGCAAGTGGCAAGTACAAACTATAGCTTGCAGGAGAAGATTAGTTAGCTTAGGTCTTAAGCAGGTTAGTTGAGCTCATTTAGTACATGAATGTGCATATATTCAGCTGGTATATATAGAGGACAACAATATGAAGCATGAATGATGAAATAAATGAAAGTCTTGTACGCAACTTCTCTATGACAGTTACTTTCTTAACGTTCTTCTTCCTCTGTTTTGCTTTTGCTTTCTGTTGTGGTATCAGATCGTTAATATCTTCGTGCTATTGAAATTTCGCCCTCGCCCTCCTCTGTGTAAAGTTCTTGTGTTCTTTGTTTTGTTTTTTTTAATTCAAATTGTGTCTGATTTATAGAAATTGATATATGAGTTCATGGTTTTTACTTCGAATGCCTCTCCTCCCTTAAACATTGTTCCATCCAATTCTAGAGTAAATAATCCCTGCTATCTTTACCCAAATGATAGTCTAGCAGCCATATTAGTGTAGCCACCACTCACTGCACATAAATTTCATTCGTGGAGCTGTATATTTCAGATGGCATGGCTGGTAAAAAATAAAATGTGTTTCATTGGTGGATCAATACCGAAGCCAAGTCCCATTGATCCAGAATTTCAAGTATGGAGATGGATTAATGCAATGGTTAAATCATGGATCATGAACTGTGTTTTACCTTCTATTGCTCAAAGCATGATGTAAAATTCAGTGCCTATGATGTGTGGAAGGACCTTATCGTTAGTATGCTAATGACGATCATTTTAACTCTCAAATTTACTTGAAGATTTTTATGATGTCAAGCAAGAAACATCTATTGTGAATGACTATTTTATAAGGCTTAAGATAATATGGGATGAAATGTTGGCTTTGAAGCTTGTACCTAATTATAGATGTCAAGGTTGTACCTGAGATATGACTGCTAAAATGTACGAGTTTGTGGAAAGTGATTATGTGGCTAAGTTCATTAAAGTTTTGAATGAGGACTTCGAAGATGTAAAATCTCAACTATTTGTTATGACTCCCTTACCTGACTGCAATTTCTATGGCAACAAAATATGAAAGAAAGATCATAAACTCTAATAATCAAGGATCCTTTAGTAATGCTCCCAGAGACATAATGGTGGACAATGCTAACCAGAATAGTTTTGTGGCAAGAACCTAGGTGAGTAGACCTCAGGGGAATAACTATGGTAGCTATGGTAGAGATAGTAGTAAAGACAATGATAGGTTGTATTAGTGTGCTTCTAAGCATCCACAGTGCACCCATTATGAAATGGTGTGACATATGGTTGATAGATGCTATAAGAAGTATGGATTTTTCCAAGCTTTAAGTTTAGAGGTCAAGAACATACTTAAGTTGTTGATTGTGGTTTGGGTCATCACAGCTTCATGCAGTGAATCAAACTTTTCAGTCTCAGTTTGATACAATGAATCATGTTTTTCAACCTCCTATGCTCACATATGATCAATATCAGAAGCTCACGAATGACTAAATGAGAAAGGTGTAGGTAATGTTTATACTGTAAGTGTTAATGGGAATGCAAGACAGCTTGCTGTCATGTTTGCTCAAAGCCTGACTTAATCCAATACAGTTGAAGGTAAGTGTTTCTCTGATAGTCTGAATACGTGGATTTTAGACTCAAGAGCCATATGTCATATAGCTCCTGCTCTGACTCTATTTTGGTCTTACTAGTTAAACACATCCTAACAAAACTATCTAATAACTTGTCTGTGCTAGATACTCACATTGGCTCAGTGGTTATCAATCATTTCTTCATTGTAAATGATATTTTGTATGTGTCTTCTTTCCCTTTTAATCTATTATCTCTTAGTAAACAGACTCCTGCTGCAATGTTTGTTCGATTATATTCTTCTTTTTTTTTGCTTCATCCAGGACCATTTCACCGAGATAATGATTGGTTCAACTAAGATTTCCAATGGGTTTTTCTATCTTCATGGGACTGTACAGATAGTTCAATCATCTATTTGCCTTTCTTCATCTGTTTTTGTTTCTTCTGCCATGATGTGACATACAGCAATATCAGAACATCACAGAAGAACATAAGCGCATTTAGGAACATCCCAACATTGGATGTATATTTACTAGCCGTTAGAAATATCCCATCAGTTTTGGATTCGTAACAAGCCTATATATTGATACACCTCTAGATACCCCATGAACCTGGCTAGTGGGACGCTTTCAGATTGTGCAAAGGCCATTGTATCAATGTAAGCAAAATCCCTTTCACGAACAACTGAGGAAGCAGTCAGAAGGAAGGAGTGGAGAAAGACAATGGATGCTGAAATTAAAGCATTGAAGAATAATAAAACTTAGGAAAAGTGTACCTTGCCAAAAGAAAAAAAAACAGCAGGATGTCAATGGTTGTTCACTATTAAATATAAAGCATACTAAACGATTGAACGATACAAAACCAGGTTAGTAGCTAAAGGGTACACGCAAACATACAGGGTTGACTATTCAGAGACTTTTTTCCAGTTGCAAAAATGGATACTGTCCGAGTTTTGTTCTCAATAGAATCAAATAAAAATTGACCAATGTACCAGTTCAATGTAAAAAATGTTTTTCTACATGGAGAGTTGGAAAAACAAGTCTATATGGAGCCACTGCCGGGTTTTTCGAACGAATTTCAAAAGAATGAAGTCTGCATACTTAGACAGGATCTCCAGGGTTAAAATAGTCGCCTCGTGTGTGGTTTGGAAGATTACACTTGTCATCATGAGAGAGAACAAATATAAACAGAGTATTGCCAGTCATACTCTATTCCTCAAGCGAAGGGATGGTTACATGTCTAACTATTTATGTAGCTGATATGATCATCACAGGAAATGATAGAGAAGAAATGGTGCAACTTCGAAAAAACCTGTTCACCGAGTTTGAATTGAATGACTTGGGAGATCTTAGATACTTTCCTGGAATCGAAGTTCTTCAATCAGAGAGGGGAATCTTTAATATCCCAAAGGAAGTATACTCTAGACCTGTTGACAGAAGTGGGACTGTTGGACTACAAGCCAAGTGATACACATATGTTGGTCAATTAAAAACTACAGTCAAAAAAAAAGCTCCGATAGTAGACCGGGAACAGTATCAGACATTGGTGGGAAAGCTTATTTATCTCTCTCTCATACAAGGCCTGATATTGCTTATACAGCTGGGGTAGTCAGTCAGTTCATGCATAAACCTCAAGCAGAACATATGAAAGCTGTGCTGTGAATTGTAAAATACTTAAAGGAAACTCCAGGACGAGGAACACTGTTCAAACACAATAGGCATTTGGATCCAGAAGTCTATACCAACGCAGACTCGGAAGGCAATCCAAATGTTAGATGGTGTACTTTTGTATGTTTTTCACTAGTGGGAGGCGATCTAGTTACCTGAAGAAGTAAGAACCAGAAGGTAGTAGCGCTGTCTAGTACAGAAAAGAAATTCAGAGGGATTGCCAAAGGAGTTATGAAAGTATTGTGGCTGTAAAAATTACTATGTGAAGTGAGCTTCTCGATGTGACTCACAGCTCAGCTAAAGTGTGACAACAAAGCAGCAATCAAAATCTCAGAAAATTCAGTCCAACATGATCGGACAAAACATGTTGTGGTAGATGGACATTTCATTAAGGAAAAACTCGATGATGGGGTCATTGAAGTTCCATTTGTACTCTTAGAGGACGAGCTTGCCGACATACTCGCAAAGACAGCCGCAGAAGAA
This sequence comes from Eustoma russellianum, assembly GCA_036186865.1. Taxonomy (NCBI): domain Eukaryota; kingdom Viridiplantae; phylum Streptophyta; class Magnoliopsida; order Gentianales; family Gentianaceae; genus Eustoma; species Eustoma russellianum. Next base: position 9,896,685 of record AP025070.1, read on the forward strand.
TTTTTGAGTCAATTTTAAGCAAGTTGAACATTGACGATCCAACTGTTCAACTTGAGAGGGGTGATCGAAAGTATCAAAATATTCCCTATTATGGTATATCAATTCATAAATTGTAATTAGAGCAAAATCATATCGTATCACATGTATTTATTATAATTAGTATATACCATAGTTATCAATGGAAACTTGACTATAGATAAGGATGTTTGTACACAATTTAAATCAATGAAAATAAGTTTTTCATTCCAATCTACATCATCCTCTTCTCCAGGTTAAAGAATAGTTGCACTAAATAGCTATGTATAAGTATTCTTGTTTTTGAAATTAATCCAATGTTAATGATTCATGGTGGATAGAGGAATTTAGGAGAAATGTTTCACTCGGAAATTCTTTTTCATAAGTAATCTTCAGTCATTTGAATTGGCATAGTTTAATACTAAGATCAAGGTTTGCTACTAAAAGGAAAGTCTTTCTCGTCACATATGTAAAAAAGAAATTTGGGGTCTCAATCGAATTTATATTGTGAAACTCACATGATAGTTAGTTGTAACGGTTTGGTATATATATGATAGTATAACTATATATATTTTTGGTATAGATATGCTAGTCGATAGTTTCCATTTCCAAAGGAGTCACATTGGAATATGATTGAAATAAATCAAAATGTCTTACTAAATTGGATGCGTTTTTTATATTGTAGTTGATCGATAAGACGCAATTTTCATTATGGGTCATCTATTCAGGTACATATAGAGTCGGGGTCTCACTCGAAACAAATCTCTATTCTTTAGGATGAAAGTATTGTTTGCATACCTCTTACCCTTCTCAAACCCTAGCGATAACTTTTGCTATCATTAGGATATACTGGGTATGTGTTGTTGTTGTTATCCGCTACCATAATACTAATATAAATTAAACAATATAAGGATACGATTTCAAATGTATTATTACTGTCACTTCATCTAACACATTCCGGTTAAATTTGTTGAAGCCTAAAAACTAATGTAAGACATGAAAGTAAGGGGTTTGGATCATCTCATCACAATTCCTTCAACTCTTTCCTCACGGCACGATACGTGGCAGCAGAGGAGAGTGGTGATGCTAGATGAGGGTCACTCGCATGTAGCCTCACCACCCTCCTGCTGCCACGTGTTGTACAGTGGAGAGATGGGTGAGGAAATTGTAGGTGAGGTAATCCCATCTCGGAAGGTAAGAGTATAATGTTATAACATTATGTTATATAAATAAATGTTATCCAATAAAAGTTTCTATAATTGCATGCAAGTTCCTTGATAAAAGCAAAGGTTTCCAAACACGAAAGAAAACACATTCCAAATTTCAACGATCCTATTTAGCCGGCGTTCCTTACCATCGTAGCCATTTCCGTCGACCGGTCCGACGTCACCTTCTCTCTATCTTCCTTCATCTTCATGTACATTCCATACACATAAGAACAAAAACCCCATAAACACATCAGAGTTGACACCACTTTTATCCCTCCAAATTCATCCCTATACACCACCACCCCACCCACCACATTCATAGCCAACATGGCCGTCGCACAGATCCCTCCGGTCAGCGATGACGTCAAGAATACCATCCCGGCTGTCCCCATGAAACATAGTTGCCACGTCACAACTGTAATTATCATTGTCACCCAATACATCTTTGTGCCAAGATCAAACACCTTCAAACTCTCATTTCTCATTTGTGAGAATCCATTATCAAATGCCATCCCCACGAGGGCGAAAATCGTTGCACAAATCTCCATAATAATCTGCATTTCCATCACCATGGAGTACGAGTAAATTTTGCTGTAAATTTTTTCCATTACTGGAAGATATAGAGAGAATAACAACCCCGCCCCAACTGCACTGACGAACCCGAGAAAATATTTTCCTCGGGTTAACCCGGGTGGTTTATCATGGTTCGAGCCTAACGCTAGTAAAACGGAGCTTAAGGTTAGAAGAATCACACAGTTGAGGTTAGAAAAGGTGATTTTTTGTTTCACTATGATCATGGAAAATATTAGGACAAATGCAAGTTGGGATGATAAAAGAAGAGAAAAAGTTGATACGGGTAAATATGAAGCTGCCCATGAGAATAAAAAATTATTGACTCCTAACAAAAATCCTATGATGGAACTTAATATGGAGAGCTTAAGCGTGAACGAAGAAAAGGGTTTTCTTTGAGTAGATTTGAAGAGATAGTAAGGGAGATAAATCGGGAAAATAAGCAAAGGAAAACCGGCTGATTGAACCAAGGTGGAAACCCAAAGGTTTCCTCCTTTGTGGTTGAAGTAAAACTTTGAGAGCAGGGATGAAGAAACCGAACCAAGAAATAGACACGCGTAATTGATTATAACGAGCAACATATAGCGCTTGTTTTTCTGGTTCGACCGGTTTTCTTGGTGTATTCGGTTTTGATTATCATCAGCATCGTTTTCTGGCTGGTGTATTTGAACCTGTGGGTTATAATGGAGTCCATCTGATGGCAGAAAGGCCATGAGAAGAAAATGGTTGAAGGAAAACTGTAAATGGCAAAGAGAAAAGCTGTAGATTTTGAATATTAGCCAGGGGTCTATTCAGATCTTGGTTGCAGGAGAAGGTAGTACATTTTAACGAGTATTTGATGAAGTGCACAGAGTATATAAGGTGTGAAGATTAGGTTTGATGTTTTCATTTTAGGAAAATAAATTGTTACATGGTACTTTTAACATTCAATTCCAGATTAGGATCTTGCGTCTTGATTTTGCTATGTTTCTTTTCATTTTTGTATTGATTTGTGTCATTAGTATAGATAATTATCTATATCAAATAAGGAAAAATGAGAGAAGTGGTCACATTAGTTAGTGATCTTTGGTTAATCGGAGGACCACATAGACTATTTTTCTTCCTTTATTTGTTTCTCTTTGGGTTAGTGAGGACCAACTAACAGTTAATTATTTGATTATTCAAGACCACTTTTAAACAACGCCGTGCTCTTTATGTAACTGGATTGTAGATTTTGTAAAATGATCGGTTCATGAATGTACGGTTTTATATAATGTATATTTCAATACTCTCCGTCCGAAATCATAAGCATGTATTCTATTTTAGAGCGTCTCAAAGTTTTGTCAACTTTTTGAATATGCTTTATCAATATTCTATGAGCTTTACGAAATTTCTTTTTACAATATTTTGACTGGCTTAGAGCAACTGGTAACGTTGCTGCTTTGTGACTGTGATGTCACGGGTTCGAGCCGCAGAAACAGCTTTTTGTACAAAGTGTAGGGTGTTATTAAAAATGATTTTGTATAGTGTGTGTTCGTGTAAAGTAAAACAACAGCAGGCAAACCGGGGCGAGTCCAGGACTCTGTCCTTAAGACGTATTTCTCTGGTATATTGTACCTATCCAGAAGCAGCAAACGTCTCACATGGTACAACGGATAACAGTTCATACAAGCGCATTGCATCGTAAGAACTCAACGAACCTGTCGGGCGTTATGACTTCTCGAACAACTTGAACAGTGCAGAAAAGTGTAGCAGAAGAAGAAGATCGTATGGAGAGAAGAAGTGGAGAAAATCGATGAACACACATGTCTGCTTGGCTTGGTATTTATAGAGAATAAACAATTTAGGACGGTTAATCGCCAGTTCAACCATAGCCGTCGGATCAGACGGTCTGAGATCGCCTCCGTTAGATTTAGAAACCACTACGAGTTTAAACTGCACCCATTGGATCATATAACCGCTCAGCCTGCTCAGCACAATCTTTAGACCACGATCCGTGTCTAGCTTAAATTGCAGCCTTATGGTTAAGCTTAACTGATTTTTAAATTTCAGCCTTAACCGATTTTTAAACTGCATCCTCACGGTTAAGTTACAACAACCATAGGATATTATTTTTCTCGAGAAATTCAAATAAAATTTCTCCAAAAAGATAGGAACCGCACCCGAGCAAGCGCACGAGCCGGTCGGACAGGCGCGTGGCGGCGCGCACATGTGGCAATCTTGTAACCCGCACACAAGCACGAGCACGATCCAAGCTGGACGCACGCACAGCCGCACGAGCATGAGCCTAGCCGAGCCGAGCCGGCCAGACGGGCGGTGCCACGTGCATGGCAATCTTGTATATCTTCCCTCTGGTCAAAACTTCACATGCTCTAAGGGCACACCTAAAGCAACTAGTTTAGCACTATATATGGTGGCTAACTTACTTCATTTGTCCAATATGGTATTTTCTCAAAGTGATGATATGTTCCTCCCTAGATAGACCACATCATCCCTTTTGCCAATTTCCAGCCTATTTTACTCCTAATTTGAGCATTAATTTCTCATTCACACGGTATCGTAATTGAGTGCTTCAAAAGCCTAAAATCTACTCATGACGTAGATACTTAAGGTTTCGTTAGTTTTCACTTGTCATTAATTAAAACTAATTATAATTAAGCTCAAAATATGTTGTTATCCACGGTTTGCGACTTGGGCAAATCCATTTCCTTCAATTTTCTCTAACATAAGGTAAGACTACGTCCATCAGATCGCGAAGCGATTCGGCATCTCTCAAGACTCTGCGAAAACAAGGGAGATTAATGACAACAAGAATAATTAGGACAATATTGAAGAAGATTACTTTCAATTGATTTCATTCTGCACACCCATGAGGGATTCTTATACATCCACCTTGTCTCTATACATGGTAAGTATCTATACTAATCCCGTAATTACAGCTACTCATTACAACAAATTGATTTGGTCAATAATCACTATAAATGCAGAATATGATTTTGATCTATTTTCCTAATATGATGTGATCTACTTTCCTAACACTCCCCCTCAAGTTGAGCAGAGTACTCTACAATGCCCAACTTGACTAATGTGTCATCAAACGCCCTTCATGCCACGGCTTTCGTCAAGATATCAGCTAACTGATCCTCCGAGGGTACATATGGTAATTCAAAAATCTTGCCTTCAATTTTTTTCCTTAATAAAGTGACGGTCGACTTCAATATGTTTGGTCCGATCATGTTGAACAGGATTTTCGGAAATACTAATCGATGCCTTATTATCGCACATTAATTTCGTTGGAAGCGTTACCTGAAGCCCCAAGTCATCCATAAGTTTCTTTAACCAAAGTATTTCTACCACACCTTTTGCTATCCCTCGGAATTCTGCTTCAGCACTTGACAACGATACTACCTTCTGTTTTTTTACTTCTCCATGTGACCAAATTTCCTCCAACCAGAGCAAAGTACCCTGAGGTAGATCGTCGATCTATTAAGCTTCCTGCTCAATCTGCATCTGTATATACCTGAATATCCAAGTGCCCATGGTTCCTGTACCATATACCATGCCCTGTTGTCCCTTTTAAGTATCAGATAATTCTCATTACAGCTTCTAAGTGATGACCCTGAGGCTGATGCATGAACTGGCTTACTAGGCCAACCGCAAATGAAATATCCAGGCGAGTATGAGCAAGATAAATTAGTTTCCCAACTAGTCTTTGGTACCTTTCACGATCAGCGACTGGCCTCCCCTTTTCGAACTCTAGTCTTTGATTTACCAGCATCGGGGCTCCAGCAAGTAGATCCAAAATATATTTTTGCTGGGAAATGAAGATTCCATGTTTAGATCGTTCCACTTCAATGCCCAAAAAATACTTCAGGTCCCCCAAATCCTTCATCTCGAATTCTTAGAATAGCCGTTGTTTTAGTACGTCCATTTCTTCAGTATCATCCCCAGTGATGATCATATCGTCCACATAAATTATCAGACAAGTTATTCGGCCTCCTTTCCTTTTTATGAAGAGCGTGTGATCTGCATTGCTCTGCTTATAATTCTGCTGTTTCATGAAGATAGTAAACCTTCCGAACCAAGCTCTTGGTGATTGTTTGAGGCCATACAACGAACGTCTCAACCGACACACCCCATTTTTTGAGAACCCTTCCGTGAACCCTGGAGGTGCACTCATATATACTTCTTCCTTAAGCTCCCCATGAAGAAAAGCATTCTTAACATCATACTGCTGGAGCAGCCATGATTTGGTAGCAGCTACCGAAAAAAGAACTCGGATGGTATCAAGCTTGGCTACCGGAGAGAAGGTTTCTGAATAATCAATCCCGTATGTCTGAGTATATCCTTGCGCCACCAACCTTGCTTTATACCTTTCGATGCTGCCATCTGCTTTATACTTAATAGTGTATAACCATCGACAACCTACTGGCCGCTTTCCACTTGGCAATACCACTTTCTCCCATGTGTTATTTTTGTAGAGAGCATTCATTTCTTCGTTCATTGCCGCGCACCATTTGGGTAGTTTTAATGCTTCCTCAACTGTTCTGGGTATTGGAGTGTCGCAGACTGAAGATAGAAAACCCTTCGCCTTCTTAATTGGATATATTGCTCCTTTTGACATCTTACTTGGGGAGTACCGAACTGGGGGTTTTCCTTTGTTCTGTCGAGGCGGCAATCTTATGCCCTGGTCTTAAATATCACCTATACCCTGAAGAGTTTCACATACATCGGGATATATACTGGGAGATTCATTAGAATTATCAGGATCATCGGTTGTAGGTAGGGAAGGTGTATTAGGGGAAGAGTCTAGTACCTGGTGTTGCACGATATTTGCTGGAAGGAGATCGCTGGCCGGCTCAGAAGTAGGGGCTATATCTTTGACAGGTAAAGCACAGTCGGCGTCACCTACTTGCCGTGTTGGAACCACATCGGTCTGACTAGGGTTATGGAACAGCCAGTTGTAGGTCTCGCTTTCACTTGTGTCATATGTACTCTCCCCCTGAGACCAAGACGACGAAGAGTAGAAATACTCGTGTTCAAGAAAAGTGCAGTCCATGGTTGTGTAGATACGTCGAGTACGTGGGTTATAGCAACGATACCCCTTTTGAGACATGGCATACCCCACAAAGACATACTTATCTGCACATGCGTCTAACTTAGTACGCTGCGAAGACGGAATATGTACGAAGACAGAACAACCGAATATTTTTGGGGGAAGAGTAAGCATGGAAGGAATTTCAGTATGAGATGCAAGTACGGATAAGGGGGTGCGGTGGTCTAAGATTTTTGTAGGTAGGCGATTTAGAAGATAGGCAGCAGTAGCCACGGCTTCTGGCCAGAGTAATTTTGGAACATTGGATTCTATCATCATAGCACGGGTCATTTCAAGCAAGATGCGATTTTTCCTCTCAGCAACACCATTTTGTTGTGGTGTATGTGAGCAGGAGGTTTGATGGAGAATACCATGAGTGACAAGGAACTCTTTGAGGCCACTGTTAACATACTCACCACCATTGTCAGAACGAAGTATTTGAATATTGGTGTTAAATTGGGTTTTAATCATAGTGTAGAACTCAATAAATTTAGAACAAACATCAGACTTATTTTTCAGGAAATAGACCCATGTAACTCGAGAAAAATCATCGACAAAAGTAACAAAATATTGATATCCAAGGGATGTAATTTGTGGCGATGGTCCCCATACATCAGAATGAATAAGACTAAACAAGTTTTTGACTCGAGTGTAATTTGGTTTGTAAGTCGAACGATGATGTTTAGCACGAAAACATGTATCACAAGAAAACGTAACCCCAGAATGTACTAATGATGGAAATAACAGTTTCATATAACCTAGTGAAGGATGACCTAGCCGGCGGTGCCATAACCAAAGTCTTTGGTCAGTAGTCCCGGTGGCAAGATTGGACCGGCCCTGTTGCACCATATCTGTCACATCGTATAGCCCGTCCTTCTCAATGCCACGCCCAATGATCACCCTCGAGCGAATATGCTGCAACAGGCAAAAGGTAGGGTACATAAGAACAACACATTGTAATTCACGGGTAATTTGACTGATAGACAGTAATTTTGAGGATAGACCAGGTACATAGAGACAATTATGTAATTGTAAACTGGGTGTTACTGACACAGTCCCACCGCCGGAGACTGGGATAAGGGTACCATTAGCAGTTTCAATATGAGTTTTAGTGGGAGGTTTCGAGTGGTGAAATCATGGGATTCATAGGACACGGTATCAGTTGCTCCACTATCTAAGATCCACATGGAGTCCATAGGAGAATTGGGTTTGTGTGAGAGTTTTTTTGGAATTTCAGGGGTCTGATAGGACTTTATGGGAAGAGGAGGGGTTGCTGAGGCGTTTTTGGGAATAACAAGGGTGGAATCTGCCAAATTTGAAACTGCTGAGACTGAGTTATCTATGGCCAAAAAAGAGTGGACTGATTTGTCATGCTGTGAAACCTGCAGGGGCACATGTGATATTTTATTAAGGGCATAAAAGTCAAAGTGAGAGTTATAAGGGTTGAGGGTAACCTCAACCCTTTTACCTAAACCGCAGTCTGCCTCCTTCGATTGTTGAGTTGCTCCCGCTTCTTCTTCCTCCAAGCTGCAGCCGCCGCTGGCCATGGCTGCAGCACCCACGGCCGCCACTCCTTTTCCACGCCCCCTTCTTCTTGATGTCTTTTTCCTTCATACCAATCGGGATAACCGATTAGTCTGAAGCAATTCTCTCTTGTGTGCCGTTTTTGGCCACAAAACGTGCATAGCAGGCCCTCCTTGTCCTCCACGCGCTTCTGGTTGTCGGAGCGTTGAGAGACTTGACTCCCCCGGCCTCTGCTGTGTGTTGTCCCTCGTCCCTGTCCGGATTCGCGGCCTTTGGTAGCCAACCCTTGAGCTGCCAGGCCCTATCCAACCCCCTGTGATGAGTCTTCCTCTGAGGGGTTCCGTTGTAACACCATGGATCTAGCTTCTGCCCTGCGTATTTCGCGGTAGGCAGTCTCCAGATTTGGTAATGGTTTCCGTTTTAAAAGATCATTTTTTTCGGCTGTAAATTTTTCATCAATGGCGGTTAAAAACTGATATAGTCTCAAAGCTTCAGTTTTTTATTGTGGATGTTGATATCCACAGTGCAAGTCATGGGATTTGGTTCCTGTGCATCAATTGCAGTCCACAGATCCTGCAATTTGTTCCAGCAACTCTCAATACTGCCTCCTCCCTGTCTAACCATGCTAGCTCTGCGATGAAGATCATAGATCTTGAGCGAATCTGTCCCTGCCCCATATGTAAGAGCAAGGCCATCCCATAGTGCTTTAGCCGTTGGGTACCTTGTCACATTCACAACCAGTGATGGCTCAATTGTTTGTATGATCCAAGTAAAGACCGAGTCATCAGCTTGTTCCCAACTTGGGAAATCTGAATCTGTGGGAGTAGGCGGAGGAGGAACACCAGTGAGGTGATGCCTCCTTCCCCTCCCAATGATCGCCCGAAGCACTAGCGGTGCCCACACTGCGTAGTTATTGCCATTTAACTTGACTGAAATTATGAGGTTTTCGGATAATGGTAACTGCGATTGGGTTGCTGAATGTGTGGGTGGTTTTTGTGGTGTATTCTGTAAAATTTTGGCTATTTGAACGGCAAGGTCTGTAAGATCTGAGGTTTTTGACTCACTGGTTTCAGGATTTGACATATTGTTTATTTGGTGAACAGGTTGGTGATGGAAGATAATGACAGTCTACACTGGATTTGGTTATTGGCCAGAAGATGGCCGGGAAAGGTAATGGCCGGGAAAGGTAATGGCCCGTACGGTAAGCAGGCAATGATGAAAAAATTTCTAAGCCTATACTCAGAAAATATTCAACGTTATCAAGAGTAGGACTATTCCTTCTCTGATACCATGATAACAAGAATAATTAGGACAATATTGAAGAAGATTACTTTCAATTGATTTCATTCTGTACACCCATGAGGGATTCTTATACATCCACCTTGTCTCTATACATGGTAAGTATCTATACTAATCCCGTAATTACAGCTACTCATTACAACAAATTGATTTGGTCAATAATCATTATAAATGCATAATATGATTTTGATCTATTTTCCTAATATGATGTGATCTACTTTCCTAACAATTAATGTGTCGGGAACGCCCTTATACAGCTTTAGATTGCCCGTCAATTTTTTTAAAGTTAATTTTCTCCTTCAGTTTCCCCTGTAATTGAAGAGAAAGAAAGTTGATCTCTTTATTTTTCTATTGAATATCAACAGAATTATCATGCATTATGTGACCTAGTGACCCATTCGGAAGAAAATGGTTCCGCTGGAGAAACATATTATATTAAGGATCAAAATGACCATAAAGTAATGATAATTTTATGAAACATAATTAGGTTTGGGAAAAAATCCTTTATTTTAAAAAAGGCCATGCACCATTAGTTAGATGAACAGAAGGTAGATGCATATGAATGCAATAAGTTTGTGGAAATAATGCATAGATGCATTTGTTTCTACGTCCCACAATCGTATATCCTCTTTTTAATTATGCATTGCATGTTTTGGAAAGACTTTTCAACCGTAATTGTTTGAAACAGGGTTAGGCTACTGTGGAGATACATGAAATAATCCTCTGAAAACCTTAGGCGTGTTCAATATGTGATAAACAATTGGTAAAAATTTGTGATATTAAAATCATGTAGAGTTATTTTTAAAAATCATCCAAAAGAAGGAGAATGTTGAGAAATATGTTTGAATAATTTTCAAAGTCATAATTTTAAATATTGAACACTTAAGAATGTCACACATGATGTTATAAATGATAAAAAGTTGAATAATTGAAGAAAAATGACATCATCTCTCAAGTTTATACACATCGATCGATCGAGATCGATCCATGTAAGGCAGAGGAAAACCAAGATCTTACTATGAAACATCAATCTCTAAACCTGAGACACATCGATCGATCAATGTATACATCGATCTCTCACATCGATTGATCGATGTAGGACATGGACAAAATCTGGACCTCACTATGAGACATCGATCTCTCAAGCAGAGACACTTCGATCGATTGATGTCTAGGGTTTTTGGAAATTTTTTTCTAAAATGTGATAAAATGATTGTTTTCATTTGCAGATGCTTTATATATGTTTATTATGTTGTTATTATGTTTTTTGATAAATATAATAATGTCTTGTGACTAATGTGTCTTGGAAGTTTCTACAACTTACCAAAAAAGGCAAAAGTGATATTTTGAGTTCTTGTAGATACATGACGCGGAGAAAGTCATACAAGGACTTTATTGTTTCTTATTTATCATCACGAATGTGTTATTATATCTATTTATGACCATCAGGGTCATTTTCGAAGTTTTCTATCACCAGGGGTATTTTCATCATTTTACCCTTGGCAGTTTGAACCCTTTCTTGACTGTTCATGATTTTTTATATGTTCCCTCCTTTGCCTGTAATCTTTTGTCTGTCATCAAATTATTATCTGTTCCTTCTTTGCTCGTTCAGTTTTTTGGGAATTCATGTGTCATTTAGGATTCTGTGTCCTTGAAGACGATTAGTTCAGCTAGGCAGCTCAATGGCTTATACTATCTGCAGGGGGCTCCTAAACAGGCAACAATATCTTCTACCTGTTGTCTGGTGCTTCTCATTTTTTTTGTGGCATTACAGATTAGGTCACGCTTAGATTCCTAGAATAAAAGAGATACAAAAACTTGACAAGCCTGTACATATTCATAAGAATGTATCATAATGTACTGTGTGTCCTTTAGTCAAAATGAAAAGAAGTCATTTTCCTATTTCTGAGTCATTTTCCAAGTCTTCCTTTGATCAATACTATTGTTGAAGACTACACTAGATACACTTGGGTGTATTTGCTCAAACGGAAATCAGAAACAAGAAATGCATTATTCAAAGCTTCTGCCAATATATATATAATCAGTTTGATAAAACCATAAAGTGTATTAGAAGTGATAATGGTCAGGAGTTTAAGATGGACCATTTCTTCATGATTAATGGTATTGTGCACCATACCACTTGTGTCAATACTCCACATCAGAATGGAGTGGTTGAACGCAAACACCAACATATTATCAATATAGCGAGAGCCCTCAGATTTCAATCACACATTCCTATATGCTATTGGGGCTTTTGTATTCAGTATGCAGTATACATCATTAATATTCTGCCTACATTCTTGTTGTAGCAGTGTACATCTCATGAATATCTGTTTAAGTCAGTGCCACCGTGTGGTAATCTCAAAGTCTTTGGGTGTATGGCCTATGCTAGCAATACATCCTCACAGAAAACAAAATTTGAACCCATAGTCATTCCTTGTGTGTCTTGGAATACCTTATCATGCAAAGGGGTATTTGCTTTTGAACCTCAATACAAAGAAAGTGTTTGTGTCTAGAGATGTTCAGTTTCATGAAAACAATTTCCCCTTTGCATCTGATTCACAAATGAGTAATTCACCAAGTTTTGATTCTAATAGTCCCCATTCAGCTGATACACTTGACCATTTGAATACAATATCAGATAACACACCTCATATACCAAATCATTCCTCTCCTACGATTCTCATCCCTCCAGAGTCTTCTGAAAACTCTCATACTGCCCCAGACCATTCCAATAACACTCATGATTTAAATGGTACTGACTCCACTGTCTTTCCCTATGTTACTCATCCATGTCTTGGGATAGAGATCCGTCTACCCTTGTCTCAGCCTATCTCTAGTTCTCATCCTGACCTTAATGATCATCATAGACCAACCAGAGTTAACCATCCCCCAAGCTATCTGCAAGATTACTATTGTGGCCTTTTGTCTTCTACTGGTGACACCTCCAACTCATCTAAGCAAAGACATAGTATTCCTTATCCTATTGAGGATTATATTACTTTTGATTCACTAACACCTAAATTTAGATCATATGCTCTTAATATTAGTTTGTTACAAGAGCCTACATCATATCAAGAAGCAGCCAGATCTGCTCACTGGCTGAAAGCAATGGAGTTAAAGTTGGCTGCTCTTGAAGCCAACAACACTCAGTCTTTGGTACCTTTACCTTCTGGTAGGAAACTCATTAGATGTAGGTGGGTTTATAAGATCAAATACAAGCCTGATGGAAGTGTAGAGAGGTATAAAGCCAGGATTGTGGCAAAGGGTTTTGCGCAGCAATTAGGAGTTGATTACACAGATACTTTTTTCCCAGTTGCCAAATTAACTACCGTTAGGTTGCTTTTAGCAATCTCAGCATAGAAACAGTGGCATGTGCATCAATTGGATGTAAACAACGCATTTTTACATGGTGACCTGAGCCAAAAAAATATACATGACATTACCAGAGGGAGTCAATTCATCTAGAGCTGATGTTGTATGCAAGCTTCATAAATCACTTTATGGATTGAAACAAGCAAGCAGAGAGTGGAACTTGAAATTCACTAAGTATCTTATTGGACAGGGATACACACAGTCAAAAAATGATTACACAATGTTTATAAAGCAGGCAAATAGCTTCTTCTTAGTTCTTTTGGTTTATGTTGATGACATAATTATTGCTGGTAACTCAATGCCACAGATTGCTGCTCTTAAGGATTCTCTACATCAGGCTTTTAAGATCAAAGACTTAAGCCTTTGAAATATTTTCTTGGTATAGAGGTGGCTCGGTCCCAGAGGAATTGTGATATCACAGAGAAAATATGCCTTGGAGTTGGTGGAACAGGCAGGCTTTTTAGGTGCAAATCCTGCAGATAGTCCAATGGAGCAGAACTTAAAGCTGGCTCATGGTGATTCAGAATTCATAGAGAAAGTGTCCATTTATAGGAGACTCATAGGGAAGTTAATATACCTCACTATAACTACGCCAGACATTTCATTTGCAGTGCAGCAACTGAATTAGTTTATTGACGCTCCTACGCAGTTACATCTTAAAGCAGCACACAGATTGTTAAGATACTTGAAAGGGACGGCAGGCCAAGGCTTATTTTATCCCAGTGGTGAATTGGAGTTGAGAGGATTTGCATATTCAGAATGGACAGGATGTGTTGAAACAAGAAAATCTGTTACAGGTTACTGTGTTTTCTTAGGTGAGTCACTGGTTTCCTGGAAGGCCATGAAACAAGGTACTGTGTCTAAGTCTTCTTCTGAAGCAGAGTATAGAGCCTTGGCAATGGCAACGTGTGAGGTGCAATGGTTGGTGTATTTGTTACAGGACCTTGGCATCAAACAACTTCAGCCAGCTAAGTTGTTTTGTGATAACAAGAGTGCTATATATATTGTGGAGAATCCGGTGTTTCATAAGAGAACAAAACACATTGAGATTGATTGTCACAATGTGAGGGAGAAGTATCAGCAAGGAGTTATTCATCTTATGCCAGTCAAGTCAGAATTCCAATTAGTAGATGTTTTCACTAAGGCTTTGGATTAAGTAACACTATGAAACCTGACTACTGCTATGGGTGTTTGTAATGTATTCAGCAAGTCAGGTTTGAGGGGGGTGTTACAGGAAGTGACGAAGTGCAGGACAAAGGAGATGACACGATCTTGATGAAGGTGGCATCAGTGCAGTGTTGTCCATTGGATCAGATTAAGAAATGAGGGTCAGGATGATGACTTGGTTAATTGGCAGTTGGAGGAATCTGTTCCAGCGTGTGTCACGTGGGTGCTGAGGGTTGTGCGCGTAGGAGATTGCAGCGGGAGGAGGTGACTGGAGGAAGGAGAAGGAGAAGGAAGTTGGCGGTAGATATTTTAAATAAGTGAAATAACTGTTATATCCTTTATGTAATATTCATTAGATGAGAATAAGTAAGGATAGTATAGTCATTTCACATAGTTCTTCTTCATTTCAACTGTATAAACCAGTCCATTGTACAGACGGTTATGCCATACGGAAAATCAAAAATTCATTCCAAATAGTGTTTCTCTAGCTCTCTGCTTTACTCTTATTAGTTTTATGTGTGTATCTCCTTTGATTACCGTAATCAATTTGACACAAAGACCTGATGAAGAAACATCATGTGTCGTTATCATACGATATAGAATCTACGTTTGTTTAAGTTGTTATGTTCCACAGTAATTTGGTCACTTATCAAACAGAATTCAGTTTATACTAAAACAATTTAAACATAGAAAACATTCCGTGTTAACCAAGATGGACAACGATACTCCTTTCAACCACGCCAGAAAACCATAAAGAAGTACCTTCCACAGTTTATTAAATCTCAAATAGAAACAGACAACAACACAACAAAAGCTCGTCAAAGTACAGGTACCAAGAAATGAGGAAACAACACAAAAGGAAAAATAGCACAATAAGAAACAATATGAGAAGTGATATTAAGGAATCCATAGGCAGAACAGCCAAACTTGTGGAAGGACAGGGAGATTCCAGCTCAAAAGCGGAATGGCGGTATCACACCTTATACTCCGGCGTTGAAGCTCGTTGCGCAATACCCCGGCCCCTCTTCTCCATCATCTGTACGGCATCTGCAACCCGTCCCGCAGTCATCCGATGAATCTGTTAAATAACAATCATCTGAGAGACACTCATAATTGAGTAGGCTCCGAAATGCTAGACGTGGTTCTTGATGATCAAGCTTCAGTAGTTTTCTTTGTCCTGTTGATGCCGCCATGGTAGTTTCTATTCCGACTGAAAATGTGATCATCAATATTAGAGTAACAATATGTCACATGGTTCGTGTCTTAATGGTTTAGTAAGACATAACAATGATAACGTAAAAATCTGATAGAGCGTTCAGATATCGATTTCATGAAACGACTACACAATCCATCCCGTTGTGGAAGTAGAAAATTGTTGGAGTAAATCCGGGTTCACGTTTCGGATACCCATTTTATCAAAATGAAGAAATCAAGTAAAAAAGAACGGCGCAGATATAAAATAGTCAGGTGTAAAATAAAAGAGAGCCATCACATATGAAGCGCATTTAAATATAAAAAAAAATTTACTAACAAGAGTGAACGAAATTCTTACAAGACACGGTGAGCAAGAGGAAAGGTAGGAGAAACCAAGAGAGCTTAGTCATCATCTCTTTACTTGCAGGGAATTGGCTGAAATGTGTGTGAGCTCATTTCTTGAAGAAACAAATTTATAGGAAATAACTAAAGGTCCAGCTAAGATTCTATAAAGAGTTGCGTTACCAGGAAAAAACAACACAGTTTTAGAGGGCTGACGTTTTCTTTATTCTTCAAAAATACGACTAGGTCAAATCTCCCTAACTTAAGGTCTATCTGTTGGAAGTACATAAAATTACTTTTGAGTTGCAAATTTATATAAAAAAATTGAAGAAGTCTGACTAGAGAAAGAAGTGGAAAAATAGAATAGATCTGTTCAGACCATACCCTGAATTCAAGGTTCGGCCTGTCATCATACCTTGAATTCAAAGTTCAGCCTGTCGAATTCTAAAGAGGACGAACGTTTGGCGGCTATGGCTGAACGTCTGGTGATGAATTCTTAGGTCGGAGACAGAGTTTGGATAGAACCAAATGTTTGGCGACAGAATTCGGCGATCACAGAACATGCTGTCTTTTCATGAAATGACACGATTTTTGAATCTTGGAACATCACTTTTCAATGTTGAACGTTCATAAACTATGTTTGGAAGTTGAATTTTACAGAAGAGAGTTAAATTAACTTCTTTCTTGTGAATTGATTATATAAAATTGAAGAATCAAAAGGTTTTGACGGAAGAACTGAGTGTGAACTTTGGAATGCTTAAAAACCTTTTGTAGAGTCTTGTGAAAACCTGCAGAATTTCTTCGTTTCCTCTCTTATTCTTCTTCTGGTATTAAATATTTTAAATAGACAAGTTCAATCTTCTTCTTGTAGAGCAAACGAAAGGAAGATGCCGTTATATCCTGGAAAAGTTTGTCTCATAGTCTACCTTGCTCAATGGTGGAGGAAATTTTGTTTTCAGGATAGTAACTTCGTTACGTCTTTGCTATTTCTCCTTCTTCTGTGTTACATCTCTTACAGTTGGTTCTCATACCTTTTGTAAATCCCTTCTACCATCTATTGCATTTACAAAGGAAACTTCATCCTTTGAATCATTTCTTTGATGTTCACCTCTATATTACTTGCACTTCTATTCAGTATTGTTTGTTCTAACATTAATCATTCATCTTCCATGTCTACAAGACTAAAATTTCAGCAAATTTAAAACAAAACTGTTTGTGGAAGATGATACATTTGATAATCAAACCCTACAAAGGAATATTTCATTCATTTGACATTCTTTGACCTCTATTTGAGCAAACTGTGGGAGTGGAATCTTTAAAGAAACCGTCATAGAGAAACCATAGAAATGACAAAGAAACCAGAGAGTTCTATGAAAACATGGTGAGCTTGAACAAAATATTGCTAAAAGAAGTTGCTCAAATAAAGGCCGCACGTACAGCTTAGAATTTCGACGATTGCATCACAGCATTGGACTTAGACTCAAAGAAGGACAAACATGGTATGATTCTGGAGTTGACCAACAGAAGTCCAAAAAGAGGAGATAAACATATAAAAAAGTAACATCAACACAATTATTGACAACAAACAAAGAGGAAAAGTCATTAAGAATGTCAAAATGGTGAAAGACATGGACATCAGTAAGGTCGTCATCTTCTTCGAGGTAAATTTATTGGTGGTGCAATGGAATGGATGGTAGACGTTATGCTTATCAAGTACATTACAACCAGTAAAATTTGTTTCTTGAAATTCAAGAGATAATTAGTGGAAAACAAATTTTCTTTGAGAATGCAGAAGAAATCTAAATAGTTAGAAAGTTGAAAATGCTCTTAAAGTTACCTTTGTCTATAAGGTTGGAGTTGGCAATGTGTTATATGTTCCTACTACATATAGGAATTTGATTTCAAAGTCGCTACCGCGCAAAGCTATTATTGTGTTTTTGTACGATATATATGATATTTATAGTCTTGATAGGTCTATATCTAGTCTTTAAATGTGATTGATTCATTTTGTAATGTGATATGTTAAACCATATCATGAGAATAATAATACTATTAAGAGAATAAATAAATGACTAAAAGCATATAATACATATTTTGTTGGTGCTTTGTGAAAAATCTATGAATGTATTTAAATGCTTAAATATATGACATGATTTAGCTTGGTATATTCACAAAGACTTGATATTAAAAACCCTGTTATGAGGTTTGTAGATGACATCTTCATTTGAATTTGGATCTTATGTGAGAACAAATTTGTCTAGATGATCAAATTTGAAGCATGTTTGCTGTATATAATATTGAAAACATTATTTGGCAAATAAAAATCTAAGAGTTCGAGATTTAATAGTTTGTTTTCATATTTTTTTCAGATAGAGATTCTTGTTGAAAATAAAATAACTAAGACTAGTTACATTTATGACTTTATGATGATGTACATATGTGTACAAGAAGATTTCTAGTCTTAGGCATTTGATGTCTTTGAGGATGTGCTAAAAGGATTTTTGTGAAAAGCATAGAAATTATTTAAGATGGATTCATAGGTTTTGATGTTAGCATTTCCATTAAGTGTTCAAGAAGTATTGTGAGTTGAAGTTATTTATACAAGTTATTTATTGAATATTCTTCAAGAATGAGAAATATTTTTTTTATGTTAGACAAAACTTTGTCCATTTGGATATGTTTTAAGATTAATGATTGAGTTAATAAGTGTCCTATGTTATTTGATTAACCGACAATGATTTTGAATCATGAATATGATTAGTGGGTGTAAGATTACATTTAGTGTTGCATTGTTGCATGTACATGTGTATATAAGTTTAGCATTTATGTTTTTAAACATAGATAGCAAATAACGAAAGTTATTTGTCTAAAGATGCACAATAGACTAAATGTAAGTTTGATGATGAAATATGATATCGTTGAGTTTATGGTACTTTGGAAAGGTTAAAGGGTTTTTTCTTATGAATCTTTGATCATAAAGAAGTTAGAATTTATTACAAAGTCATATAGAGAGATAAATCTATATTCATTGTTGAAAGCTTTTTAAGTTGGATAATACCATAGCTTGTTGTTGATTACGTGATGACTAAATTTAAGTTGTATCGTCGAAACTATTCATTTAATAAAGTGAATGTGGAATTTAGTGCAAGCAGCATCGTTATAGGGCTAATGTTTTACATGATATTAAGAAAAAATGTGGGTGTTTAGCCCTTTATACTTGTTTGAAAGTAAAACTTATTTTTAACATATGAAGTTAAACATGTAAATAGCTTGTTTAAGTTGTATAACTTCTAAAAACGTTTAGAAGCTTGAAGAAGGAAAGCAGATCACTACTAAAATGGTCATTACCTTATTGTTCTAGTTGGTTGAATTTTTTTTTTGTTTGAGCTTGTGTGTATGATAGGCTTCTTTAATATATATGAAATTAGTTTCATCTTGTTTGCTGGTAAAACTAACTCTGCGATGAGGTTTGTTTATGACAAATGTTGATTGTGTGTTGAAGCTGGTTCATGGAAACATTTTGCAATATTTGAGTATGCTGGTTTGTTGATAAAAAAAATCAATGTGTTCGTGCTTGCTTATAGTTAGTCTTTTTGAGCTAATGAGATGTTTTATCAAGTGATTCATTAATAGGAATAACCGAAAGGCAATGATTTAAGATGGTGCTAGCACTTGATAAATGTTATAAAGATGTGAATTACTTTGAGTTTCTTTGGTGTAAATCATAGACAACGTGAGGCCTACGAGAGTGGCACAATAAAATTTATTTGGCAGAAATCATAAATAGTTTGATATCTATGAGAGTGGTCAGATAAGAACTAAGTGTAAGTGTTCTTGCACGATGAGGGAGATGGGATTGTTCCACTTGATGTGAGCTCTGTATGATGGTAACACAACCTACGATTCGTAGAGATCCTACGAAAGAGGTTCAATATGGTAAAAAAAAGGTCATAGAAGAGTTTTAATCGGCACTATCAAACTTGTCCTTCCATATGGTGTTGATGTAAGATGGTGCTTGTTTCTTGTTGCATGTTTATGAGGGTGAGATTTTAAAAATCTCCTAATGAAATTCATAGTCATGTTTCTGGTGATGTGAGCAGTACGCACTTATTGAATTTCACTATATAAGTGTGGAAGTGGTGTCTCTTTCTATGATAGTTTGGAATAACTCAGTAGAACGCTTATGAAAGTCATAGGCAATAATATGTCTTTAGGTTGTCCATGTAAACAGTAGTGAGATAAGATTCAAGACATCTACATTATTATATTTCCATTTATATACTTTCACATGTACTAATTGGTGACTCATGCCCGAGTCATCGTTCATTATGTGTCATTGTCTTCGTCTAATACCAATGAAGTTAGCTTATAAAGTGCTTTAGAATGTGCTCCAAATTTGTATAAAAACATGTAGAAGTTTGACTATAGAAAGAAGTAAAACAAGGAATAGATCTATTCAGACCATATTCCAAATTCAAGGACCATCGGTATACCTTGAATTTAAGGTTTCAGATTATCGAATTCGGAAGAGGGCCAAACATTCAGTGACTTTGGCCAAATATTCGGTGATGAATTCTGAGTTCTGCAATAGAGTTTAGATAGGATCTGAGGTTGACCGAACGTTGTACTTGGTGAAATTGGCCGAACATTCAGCAACTATCCTTTGGTTGTATCTAGCCAATAGTTAAGAAGCCAATTGGAAAAGAAAGCCACAAGTAATCCATCGAGTCAGTCATTCCTTCTTTTCAGAACATCCTGACTTTTCATAAAAATGCAACTTTTGCATCTTTGGACGTTTCTTTTCAATCTTGAACGGTCATAAACTACTTTGAAAGTTGGATTTTACAAAGAAAAATTAAATTTTTTCTTTCTTGGTAACAGAGTTTGTAAAATGGAAGAATCGAAATGTTTTGATGGATTAACCTGGTGCGAACTTTGAAATGCTTTAAAAACCTTTTGTAGTCTCTTGTGTAAACCTGGAGAATTTCTTTCTTTTCCCTCTTCTTCTTTCTCTGATATTAAATACTTCAAATAGACAAGTTCAACTTTCTCTCGTAGAGCAAAACAAAAGGAAGAAGCTATTATATCTGAGAAGGTGTTTGCTGCATGGTTTATCTTGGTCAATAGTGGAGGCAATTTTGCTTGAAGCATAGTAACTTCGTATCTCGGCTATTCTCCTTCTTCTCTCTTACATCTTTTATGTTTAGTTCTCATACCTTTGTAATTATCTTCTACAATCTAATTTACAAAGGAAACTCCATCTTTTAGTGAATTACTTTTTTGATGTTCACTTCTATTCTTTGCAATTTTATTCTGTATTGTAAGTTTCTCAAGAGTGTGTCATCTTCCATGTCACCAAGACTAAATTTTCAACCTTCATTTTATAACGACAAATGAAAAATCAGAAGAAGGGCCAAATATTTACGTATATGCATGTTTGTAGAGGAAAGACGAAAAATATATTATTTTTATAAGAAAATCCACTTTTATCGCATATTTGGAAGAAAACCCAAATATATACTGAACGGTTTTGTCAAAACCCTCCAGTGTCATGCAGTACAATTTTGACAAACCGTCTTGTGATATTTTGACTTTAGCCATAAGTCGGTTCTGTCAAAACTGTCTCGTGCTCTTTTTTTATAAAAAATTTATGTTTTGAATAACAAAATGAGTTTTTGACCAGTTTATTTTTACGGTTGTACCAAAACGTATATCTATAGAGACGTAACATTTTTACAGTAAATAATTCTTTTACAATCTGCTCAGGTAAAATAACAACTTATTATTTGTGTTTGTTCTTTTACATGCGTGTCAATGTCTATTGTGGATAAATTTGTATTTGAATTTTGGAGTTTAAGCGGAGCGAATAAGAACAAGTAAAAAAGGAATAAAGTAACATAAAATAAGAATAAACGAAAAGTGTACAAAAGTATGCGTACATACAAAAAAGTCATAGAAAAAACGCTTCTTACGTCGAGGCCTCTGAGCACATCTACCACGTGTGAGTGGCTCTAAATCTTCTCGCAGCTGAGATTGTGACTGCAAATGCACATACGACGGATTGGCCCCCTGAGATGCCTAATGTATCTGTGTCTTTGCCTTCTCTATGTACACCTTGCAACTATGGGAGACGATCGGATCCCTGTAGAAGGCTACTGTCTTTAGCACATTTGGCTTGATGTACCTAGTGCTACTCCTAAGATGTATGGTCTTATGCTCATCCTGAGCTTCAACAAATCTCATATATCAAGTTTGAACTTGTCAACAACACCGCTAGTACTAGCGAAAGACGCCATATATAAATCTAAATATGCAATTAAATAAATTAAACAAAGTAATAACATAAATGCATTACATAAAAAATAAATAATTAACTTAAATTAAATTAATCAAATGTTCATCTAATCGAAACAAGTAAATAACAATAATTAAATACTAATATAGGTTATTGTAATCGAAACAAGTAAATAACGATAATTAAATGCTAATATACGTTCAAGTAATCGTAACAAGTAAATACCAATAATTAAATGCTAATATAGGTTCACATAATCAAAACAAGTAAATAAAAACAATTAAATACTAATATAAGTTCAATCTAAACTATTAATTGACAATAATTACATGCTAATATACGTTCATGCAATCAAAACGAGTAACTAACAATAATTAAATAATACTATACGTTCATGCAATCAAAATAATTAATTGACAATAATTAAATACAAATTAACAGCATAAATTACAATAGTGAAATAACAAATAAATTACAATAAATAAACAACTCACAAGAGAGAAAAAGCTCGAATCTATTTTTGGGTGTGTTAATAGTTGTGTGTCGGTTCCGGTAGAATATTGTTGCGTTTCAGAATGATGAAAAAAATTTAAAGTGAAACGGGGCAGTTTATATAGCCAACTGCAATGTACCACAAGACGGTTCAGTCACAACCGTATTGTGCAAGATGGTTTAAACAAAACCGTCTTCTATAAATGTAGATTTTCTTTCAAATGTGTGATAAAAGTGGGTTTTCTTATTAAAACTACTATATTTTTTTGTCTATTCTTGTCATGTATTTACATATATTTATATTAGAGTGTACATATGTATATACACATACTGAAACACACACATAAAACAGACATACAAACATATCTATATATAAACACACACACACATATATATGTGTGTGTGTGTGTGTCTGTGTGTGTATAATATATATGTGCGTATCTTATATATATACACAAACACATGTATACATCTACACATACGCACACATACACACACTATATATATGTGGGAGGGGGGGTTATTGAGCTCTTATTTTATAGAAACAAATGGATAACTAGAAAAAGGGAGGGTGGGGTTGCGGGGAGGTGAACTTGGACGAATCATGCTAGACAAATCGACACATGTATTTATATACGTGTAAATGTATGTATGTATGTAAATCTACATGTCTCTATGTGTGTATCTATACCTAACTACAATAAAGTAACACTAATTTGAGGTGGCTTTCCTGGAATACGATCTACTTTTAAGATGTCTTGCCAATGAAATAGTAGACATCCTAGACTCAAGATTCGTGCTGAAGGGCATGAAGTTTCAAGGCCTCTTCAGGTATAATATGAAAAATGCTCATTGAATTGTATATGTATATATATATGTATAATATGAAAAATGCTCATTGAATTGTATATGTGTGTGTGTGTGTGTGTATTTGGGAAAAAAGGATATTTTATATAATAACTTCACTTATGGCGAAGGAATACCATATTACAAGATAGTTCGCCATACATCATCAAAAGAAAATAAGTGAAAGAGCCAGCGTATAATGATGCATCTCCAGTCGTATATGATATGCCGCACTAAAACCTTGCCAAGTAAAACCACCCTTGTGGATAAAACTTTGGCGAAGGAAAAAGCGTACATATTTATACAACTGTCATTGATACTAATCAACCTATGTATGCCTGAAAGCCGTATCTCAACGATCGCCTTGTAAGTGTCTGGGAAGATGGATAACTGGCGCCTATTAGCTGAGTTAGCTGGATGTCCGTCCCAATGTACCTCGCCAAGCAACAGAGAAGCAGATAATACAGTGGCAAGGAAACATGATTTGTAAATATATAGAACTTCCTGACACGTACCAAAGTCGCCCCGACTCGATTTAAGCCAAGGCGACGACTCCATACACCTAGCTTGAAATGCGTATGATGTTGCACCAAAAGTTTCAATCCAGGTTGCCGCTTCTATCATGTACCGTGAGAGCTAGGTTGTAGCCGCCGTATTCTCATGGTTGTCAAAGTTCATATAGCCAGCGTGTACAAATGATAAGAATCACATTAATATGTATCAATAAGGAGAACATAAAATGGAATACAAATTGAATGCACAGCGTACCGAGTGTTAGTAGATCAAACGAGATCACTGCAAAACGCGCAGCGGAAAAACAAAACTTGATCTCCGATTTCCTACCAAGGATCCATTTTGTTCGTTTAATCGATAAAAAAAACTCAAAAATTACCTCCGAAGATTCGAAATCCGCAGATGGAAGAGGTGCAAAATCACGAACACCCTCTGTCGGTATCCACACGAATGCTTCCGCCCAGAGTGCTAGCTCTTGAACGGCGCGGCTGAGAGAACTCGCTTTTCTCCAAAAACGGCTCTAGGGTTTCTGTTGTTTTCGTGTGTATTTCGTATGTCTCTGTGTACGAGATACATAGATATATATACACATATATGGATATTAAAAACCGAGTCCTAATCGGTTTCGTTGATGCCAATCAAAATCCATATCAGATATGGATTCTGTCAGGATATTCAAAATCCATATCAGATATGGATTCTCTCATTATTATCCGACAGCATATATATATATATATACATATAACCACAAAAACGAAAATAATAATAATATTATTAATAATTAATATCCAATATTAATATTATTAATATTAAAACGATAATAATAATAATAATAATTAATATCCAATATTAATATCATTAATATTATTAATCTCAGCCATACGCATTCTTGTGTGTGACCCGATAGGCCCATATTAATTGGCAGTTGATTAAATCTCTATTGAACCAACAAGTCGTAATTGGTCTCTAGCAAGACATTACGACTACCCAATTAATACGAGTAAAGTCCAACTAGCCTAATAGCACATGCATTAATCCCTTTGTCACACGATATCTAGTTTGAACATAAGTCATAGTCAGCGTCATACTTATATTGTTCAAACATATGATTACTCGATCTCTAAGTGGACTGATAAAACAAATGATATTGATCACACTATCAATTCATTTGAGCACGGCCATGCATTTCACAGTCTCACTAATCGAGGGGCCCAAAGATATCACTCTCAAAAGAGAGGGGCAAATTCTATCTTGATTGTTCAATATCCTCTACATAATTTCTATCACATTCAATCATGACCTTTATTATTATCCAATTACGGATAACGTTTGATCATGTCAAAATATAATAGTCCTTATGTTGGAAACTATGACAATCTCAAGTCAAAGGATTAAAACATGACTATCGTGAGATTTACTTATGACGCTAATCCATGTAGTAATCTCATGATGGGTCTATCCAATACATTGTTCTCTAACAAGTATCTATGAGATTGATTCGTATCACCATACACATAATCATCTCATGATTATCAAATCAATACTCATACTGATTATAAATTATTTTATCTCTATAACAATAATGAATCAGGGACATATATCAAAATTGTGTAACATACTAACCAACAATAATGATAATAAAACCTCTTTTATTAATAATAAATGCATAACATAAATATCCAAATCATAGCCTAGGGCACATACACTAACACCGAGACTGCCTGTATTCCAAAAGATACAGGCAGAATGATGTAAAAATTGCCAATCCATGTGGAAGACTTTATTAGGTGACACGTAAGTGAGCTGTGGAGAGATCCAATGCCACCGAGCTTCGGACTAAAGGCGGGAGAGTATGCGAGGTGTAAAATTGAGTAGTAGGATGCATCATTGCATATTATGTAAGGTAATGCGCTGCCATATTCGCCTCTCTATATATATGCAGGAAGTCCAAACGATGGAGATATGTCAATGTATGAAGCATGCGAAGATGATAGTTGCCATGAACCTGATGTGGCCGCTTAAGACGGGATATGAGTTGAGCGCAGTCCGTCTCCAGAATGGTTGATCTATATAGTGGACGAAAATACAAAAGGCCAAATATCGCTGATTGTAACTCCGCCTGAATAGGGGTACAAGGCGGAAGTCGAATAGATATCGCACCCACGCATGAACCCGAACGATCACGCAAAATTGCACCTCCAGAACTGTAGCATCTGCCCACTGCTGCATCAGTATTCAATTTGAATTTACCCGCTGGTGGTGTGTGCCAACGCACCAACACAGGTCGCGGTGGCTGAGGCATGGAAAACCAGTCATATGTAGGCAGAGAACCAGCTGCTAACTTGGACCCAAGCATCTTTTTTCTCCAAATAGTTATATCATAGAATATTGAGCCCCGAAGATAGACCATCGAAAATGTGTGTTTGTCTCCATATATCAACGATGCTTAATTGCGCCATATATTGTATACGATGATCGATGGGATAACTAATTTTAACACCCCTGATATTGAGTTAAAAGAAGACCGATACCATCATGCTAGAAGATATTGACGAAGGCACAGTGAGGAGGTTGGAAGAGGGCAGTGCAATTCACTAGCAAAGTAAGACCATATGGGGCGGATACGCGAGCAATAGATGAAGATATGATCTACCTCAGCCGACGACTCTTTACAAAAAGGGCATTGTGTAGGCCTCGAAACAATGTAGGCGCCAATATAATCCTGAAAAGGTAATGCCGAGTGGAAAATCCTCCATAGAAAAATTTGGATAACAGGAGAATGATGCTTGAACCAAATGAATTTCGTAGATATCAATGTTGGACTGGTTATGCGACAGGCTTCATATGCTGATTTCAAGGAGAATTTGCCCGATGGTGTAGGTAGCCAGGTGAGATGGGCATCGTGACCCGTTGTTTGAACAAGGCAGAAGGGATGAATTCGACATATTATCTTCCAAATTGGCGAGTCAGTAAGCCTAAGAGCATAATCTCCACGTCTACTATATTTCGCATGTATGAACGTGCTTCAGAGGGTAGAGTTCTGCTGGTATGACCACTAGATACGACAATGGTAGGCCTTTTGCAGGGCATTTAAATCACGTAGCCCAAGTCCCCCCTCCGCGCATGGTTGGATGATGTGAGCCCATGAGACCTAGTGATGTCTTTTGCCCCAGAAGAACGATGCCATTTTCCGATTAATGGTATTAATTACAGACTTAGGCATAGAACCAGCAGCTAGGATATGTAAAGGCAGTGCCAAGATAACTGCACGAAGTAATACCAGAAGGCCAGCAGTAGACAGTAGACGAGAATGCCAACCCTGAAGACGATCATCTACATGCTATAATAATGTTGTGCAGTATCGAGAACGATTGATGCCTTTATGCAGATATGATCCAAGATATCTAAAAGGAAGAGTAGAGCAATGCATATTTAGTATACCCGCAAGCCTTTGTTTCTGTTGAGCCGATATTGAGGCTGATGGAATTAAATTGCTTTTCTGGAAATTAACTTTTTACCCAGAGGCAGTCTCATACTGAGTAAGAAAAGCATGGAAACGCCGAAGATTTCTCCGAGTACCCTTGAGAAATACCAAAAGATCATCCGCATATGCTAAATGTGTAACTGTAAATGGAATTCGGCCAAGGTTGAAAGGTTGTATTGTGCCAGATGCAACCTGTGATTTTAAGCATCTGCTGAAACCCTCAGAAGATAGTATAAAAAGGAGCGGGGAGAGAGGGTCACCTTGTTTGACACCCCTGTATGGTCGGAACGATTCAGTAGGTTGGCCATTGATCAATATAGATAATGTTGTGGTGCGTAGATGATTGAGTATAATGCGACAGAAAAAATTAGAGAGACCGAATTTGCATAGGAGGCACTCCAGGTATTCCCAGCTTACCCTATCAAAAGCCTTCATCATATCTAGCTTCAAACACGGCTGAGAGCCACCCTTATCAAGCATATGAATCATCTCGCGTGCCATTAACACCTGTGTGGAAATATCTGAGCCTGGTAGGAAACCCGTCTGCTCAGGAGATATCAACTTGGGAAGTAGCTTGTTCAAACGAGAGGCAACGATTCTTGTACAAACTTTACTCAGAAAGTTGGTTAGACAGATCGGGCGAAAATCGCTAAATGTGGATGGTGATTGCTTCTTTGGAATCAGGGTGATTAAAGCACTAGCCATCACCGAAGACTGAGGAATGCCAAGAAAAAATTCCTGCACTGCTTTAAGTACATCCATATGTATTATTGACCAACATGCACGATAGAACATACCGTTAAAACCATCTGGGCCGGCTGCACTTTGAGGGTCTAATTGCCAAACTGCCTCTTTCACCTCATCTTCCATTGGTATTTGTGTGAGTAGAACATTATCATCAGCGGATAAGAGGCACGGAATATGGGCTAAGATTTCATCATGATTATGAGTGGTCTCACGAGCAAATAATGATGTATAGAATCTCACTGCTTCTTCCTGTATAGCCTCCGGCGTTGTACATGGATTTCCGTCGGCAGAGTTTATTTGTTGGATGCGGAGATTGAGTCTTCATCCCTTTACAATAGAGTGATAATATCGCGTGTTGGCATCACCTTCCTTTAGCCACCGCACTCGTGCTTTTTGTTTCCAATAGTGTAATTCATATAAAGAAGCTTGTTGATATTCAGCCTTAGCCTGATGGTATGCCATTCTATTTTCCGCCGATGGAGTCTCGTCCCAGGTGCGCTCAGCGTGAAGCAGATGTGATTCTGCTTGCATGAGATTAGTAAAAATATTGCCAAATATTTCTTTTTCCATCGTTGAATGTCCTTTCGTAGCCGAAATAAATTTGTATAAAAACCGTACATACCACCTGTAGTAGGATAAGATGTCCATGCATTCTTCATGTATGCTTGAAAGTCAGGATGTAAAAGCCACGAATCCAAAAATTGAAAAGAGCGACGGGCTGCCGAGGGTTGCTGTCGGCAAATGAACAGTAAAGGAGAGTGATCCGAAGGAGCACGTGTTAAATGCGAGAGCCGCATATCATCAATATGTCGTGAAAAGTGGAGTTCACAAACAACCAATCTAATCTCCTGCGAACCCGACCAAGTCCTCGACCATCAACCCATGTAAAGCGTGGTCCTCGACATGGCAGTGCCATCAATAAACACGAATCGATACAATCATTGAAATCTTGTAGTGATGTGAGGGAGGGGCGGGATCGACCATCATGATCATCCAGTGTGCAAAAGGTGTTAAAGTCCCCTCCAATAATCCATGGTAAAGTAAGATTTTCCAAAAGTACGCATAAAGACTGCCATAGGGGTCGCCGTAAATAAGGAGTATGATTGGCATATACCACTGATAAACAAATGTCATCTGTAGAGGCCGATAGAGAAGTGTAAAATGCACCACCTGTTCATGATCCTGTGCTGAAATCAAATCGAAATATGAGTCACGCCAGAAAAACCAAATGCGTTCTGACTGAGAGGAATAATGCTTAGGAAATCCGAGGGTAAAAGCATAACAGTAATACTAGATGGAGAGTGCTTGGGTTCTAACAAAGCAAGTAATTGTAACTGATGTGTATGAATCAAATGATGTAATCTTGGCATTGAGGCGCGCATGCCTCGTACATTCCATATTAAGACATTCATTGAGAAATGGCAGAAACACTTCCCTGGATGATGCGTGACGCACTACATGTGAGAATAGTAGAAGGTGGTAGTGGTAGCAAATCTTTCTTTGGTCGACGCTTGCGACGAGGAACAACAGGTATAAATTCTGCATTCTCCGTGGTGTCATGTAATCTGGAAATTAGGGTGTCCACCGCTGGAGATGGAGGAATGAAGTTCATACGTCGAACCACTTCGTGTGGGAGAGTCAAAATGGTTGGCGGTTGGTCTACATCAGGCAAATCATTATCCGAAGTGTGACCCAACTCAACTGGATCGGGATTGTCCTGCTGTTGACTATTGCCTTCATCGACAGGATCAATAGTCTGGAAATTATAGTGCTGGTCTTGAGGAGGCACGGCATCAGGCGGCGCAGAGAAATGCTGCTCTGCGGACTCCTTACCAGTAGTATCATCAGGATGGGGCTCTGGGAATATTTGTGCAGGAGTAATGACTGTCGGCTCAGATAAATGCTTCTTTTTCACCGGAGTTCACCGCTTTGCAGGTGGACGAGGTGGTGGAGGCGGTGGCGGGGGTGGTACTGTAGATGTGCTTTGCGTATTGCATGTACCAGTGACATGACCCAACCTTCGACAAACAGTACAAAATTGAGGGAGATCTTCATAAACAACAGACTGCAAAATTAATCGTTCCTTAGCCTGCAGATAGATTTTCTGTGGTAAATCTTGAGAAACATCCACTTCAACACATACCCTAGCCACAGATGGGCGCAGGCCATCTGTTATTGCAACGTCTAACTTGATCGGCGATCCAATAGGACGTACTATCTCGAAAAGTGCTTCCCGGCGGTGGAGGTGAATTGGCAGTCCAGGGAAGGCAATCCATACAGGGACAATGGGAACATCAGCTGCAGGATCAAAATCTACGGTCTATTTTGTTATACGCATATGGCAACCCGAAATTTGCCATGATCGTTGGTAAAAACATCGTAAATAATCAGCTTCATTCCGAAAATTCATCAAAATATGCGATTGATCAATAAGTGTCATGCGTAAATCATGATGGAAACCGATTTTTTCAAAAACCTCCCGGATAACTTTTAATGGAGGACGGCCGTACCAGAAAGTGCCTACCAAAGAGTGTTTGAATGGAGCAACGAGGGCATCAATCTCAGAATCCTCGAAAGCAATCAGCGGAAATCCTTTATACCGTGAAACCTTTTTTGGTGCGATGGAGAGCTGCAGTGCATTGCCCGTTCCTGAGACGATCTCAGCAAATGACGGTAAAGAAGCCGCCATTAGAATTGTAGGGAAAACGAAAACTGTAAATTCTTCTACCAGTATTTGGATCAAAGATAGCAGAAAAAAGAAAATTGAAAGATTGGAAGAACAGTGGCGGATGCGGCTATTGCCGCAGTGCTGCCAACGATCGCCTGCGAGGGTGCGCCGCCATCATTCTATATATATATATATATACACACACACACACTTATGTATATGTGTGTATATATACACATATATATGCATGTATATAAATATATACATGTATAATATATCTGTATATATACATACATATATATACACATATACATATACACACACACACATATATATAGACACGCATACATACACACACACGCATCTATATATGTGTATGTGTATATACACACACACACACATACACGTGTGTATAAATATGTATACACCATGGATATAAACATGTATATAGATGTATGTATATATACACATATCTATGTGTATGTATATATGTGCCTATACATGTATGTAAAAAATATATATTTTTATATCTATATATGTGTTTGTGTGTGTATATATGTGTGTGTGCATATATACATATATATACTTATATGTGTGCATATATACATATATGTGTATGCATATACATATATATACTCATATGACATACGTGTGCGTATATATATGCATAGATATGCACGCACAAACAAACACACACATGCATATATACATATATATATATATATATATATATATATATATATATATACACACACACATATATATATATGTATGTATATATATATATGTATGTATATATATGGATATGTACATGATTCAAGTATTATCTATAGAAGCAGTTATTCATTAGACTCCCATAATGAGCAGCTTCGAATTGTTGGACACGTTAAGCGTCGTCTTGGACAAAAGAGTCCGGCTGGGGAAATTTATAACGTTTTCATGATTTATTTGATTGATTTCGCCAATAACATGTAGTATCATTTACAGTTTGACGAAACAGACTTCAGGTTACCTCCATTTATTAACCTCTCAATGCCTGGTGGGTACTTAGCTGGTGATAAAGTTAACCTTTCCAACTAAACTTATCAATCAGTCAAAGGAAATGACAGACCAGCGGGCCGAGAACACCTTCAATAATTAACAATCCCATGATGCTTGTTTTTTTAGAGACTTTTTCTTTAATTTGATTTATTATTCTCTATGATTATGACAAATTGTTGTCGTCCATCTAAAAGTACAAAAGTTCTTACCTGGTCAATGTACAGAGCATCAAGGACTCCATATGATGATTTGGTTACTGTGGCATTTTGATTTGTCGTGGCCTGTTTCCTTTTTCTTTTTTTCTTTTTCTTTTTAATGACTGAGTCATTCTTCCATTCATAAGTGCCATCCGGCACATACAACCATGATGAAACTGTTAGAATGATATAATGGATTCTAGTAGAAGGAGAATAATTTTCTTTGATTTACATTTTGTATATGCATTATTGTCTTTTCTACAGTACATATTTGGCTAATGAGGATAAAGATTACATAATCAGTTATAATAATATGATGCTTATCTACTTCAATTAGGATCTCGTTGTCTTCGATATTATGGTGACATCTTGCATAATCTTCTAACACTCCCCTAAAGTTGAGCAGTGGGATCATTGATTCTTAACTTGCACAATGTTCCAATGGAAATTCATTCTGTGATAGCCTTGATAAGAGTATCTGCGAGTTGATCTTCCGATCTTACAAAGAGAAATTCAATTATCACGTCCTCGATATTTTTATAAAGTGTCGATCTACCTCCACAAGTTTAGTTATATCATGATGTGCAGGATTTTCTGAGATACTTATTGCTGCTATATCATCACATATTAGATGGCTTTGAAGATCTGGTGAAAATCTAATTAACATCGCCAGGACGAAATGGCCGAATCCGTGACATTAAAGACATCATGGTTCTTTAGTGGGGTCTAGCAAGGATGCTGGCCCATTAATGGAGGTGACTGTAGCGCCCCGCTCCCGAGCCCTAACATCGGGAACAGTGCACCCGCCGTATCTCACTAAGGAGAATACAAAGCGTCGAATCAATCTTTTACTTGTCAAAAATGACGTAGAAATTTTTCGCGGAAACGTAAGCCATAACATATGTTAAACTCCAATAATCGTCATTACATTGCTAAATAAAAAATTCTGGAAATAAAAGTATTAAAGTAGTATGTAGAAAATCCTCAAAGTATAAACAAGAACAAAAAAGCTGCAGAGTCCCCTCATATCCTAGCTGCAGCCCTTAACCAGACCACTCCGCTACGTCCGTCCCGTCCTCAACAAAGATGTGCTCGTAGTTCTCATCCAGCTCACCTGGGAAGTAGGGGTGAGTGACAGAAATCACCCGGTAGATGCCCGCCTCAAACAAATACAAAACGTACATACCGAAATGATATAGCCACATAGCACATAAACATGATATAACACATAGCACATAAACATGATATAACACATAGCACATAAACATGATATAACACATAGCACATAAATATAAGATAACTTGCATAAGATAAAGTAAATGCGGTAAGTAAAGCACTCCACATAAAAATGCGCAAGTACGTGATGCATGCTCAATTAACGTGTCACACGCAACAAGAATCATGTCATGCAATATGCCCTAGACCTATATGCAATGCATGATCCCGGGATTGACTGGATGCCTGTAGCCCGTGCACTACAATCCACCCTTGCGGATGCCCGTGGCCCGTACACCACGATCCACCCCAACCGATGCCCGTGGCCCGTGCACCACGATCCACCATAACCAAGTATCCATGGTCCGTACACCATGATCCATCATAATCACATACTCGTGGCCCGTACACCATGGTCCACTCCACTCGAGCGTCTGAGACCCGTACATCTCAGCCCATTCCCAATGCAATGGACGTGCCATGAATACAACAACAAAATCACCTGGGGCCCGTACGCCCATCCTCACCAACTCCGGCACTCAACACTAATCGTCTGGGGCCCGTACTCCCATCCTCACCGTCTCCGGCACTCAATATTTGGCTTTATAAAATTTACGAATATTGCAAAGTAGTTATTTAGCATTCCTTTTATTTTTACTTAGCTTGTATTAATTTTCTAGAATTTTCTACTAATTTTCCCTTATTTAATTCCATTTATTACTAATTATTTTTAATTACTTACATTTCTCAAAATTCAGAAATTAAGTGGAAATAATTTAATTTTAACCTTTTATATTTTCTGGAATTTATTTAAAATTTTATGATAATTAAATATATATTTTTCTGGAATTTTAAACTAATTTTAATTAATTATTTATTATTTATTCATTTCAGAAATTAATTTCCATATTTTTTTTATTTTTTTCGGCTTGGGCTGGCCTGCTACCTGGTCCGGTCCGCTGGCCATCCGGTCCGGTCCGGCAGCCTGGCCGGTCCAACAGTATTTTCTTTTTTTTTATTTTTTTTCTATTTCCTTCTAACCTCCATAAAATCTTCGTTTTAACTCCGATTGACCTCAAACCAGTTGCGTTGGACTCGTTATAACGCGACGCAACTTTTGAAGGTGGACACGTCATCACGTGTTCGGACGCGCCGTCAGGGGCCGCGCGTGGGTCCCACGTGCCACCCCCTGAAACGCGTCTGTCAGACCCTTTTTTTCGATTTTCAACCAATCCATACTTATTCCGGGCTAGATGAAGTTATTCTAAGGCCAAAACGAAATTTTTAAACATACCTAACTATGAAAAACCCTAATCTTTTGAGTTGATTTACAAGTGTTTCCGCCCTAATCCAACCATATCATCAAATTCATATTCATACGAGTACATAGCAGCAATTAAACAGTTACCTCATGCTTTTTCAAATATAAACGAATACAAATCAATATTTTAAATAATTAAAATAATAAAAAACAAAGAATCACATAAAATATCATCTAAGCATGCAAGGATCGTATCCATTTGAGGGGGGAAGAGGCACCTACCTCGATTGACGATAGCGCAAATAGATTCGAAGGACTAAAACTTGGGTTCGGTGCCTCGCCTTCCTTCTTCTTCTCTCTTTTTCTTTCTCTCTTCTCTCTCTTTTTTTTTTCTTTTTTTTCCTTGCCGTGCGTGTGTGCGTGTGTGTGGCTGAGTGAAGATTTTTTTTTGGTCGTAGTGTTATGCATGTATGCGTATATATGGTGGGGGAGTTAGGGTAGATTTTAGATTTTCCCATTTGGTTTTGGTTTAGGTTTCCTAATGTAACTTAATCTTTATCTAGTTTATATTTATCTTTATTATCATCATTACCTTTTTATTATTATTATTATTATTTTATTTAGTAATATTAATATATACGCATATCTACTATATATTTTTTATTTTTATTTTTCGGCCATAACATCCTACCCACCTTACAAGAAGTTTCGTCCTCGAAACTTGACGTACCTTATTCGAAAAGCTGTGGATATCTCTCTCGCATTTGCTCCTCAAGCTCCCAAGTCACCTCGCGCTCGGTGTGATTGGTCCACTGCACTTTGACATAAGGGATGACTCGGTGCCTCAACACTTGGTTCTAGCGATCCATGATCATGATATTAGTCTCCTCATAGGTCATGTTCGGTCAGATTCTCAACGGTGCCGCATCTAAAACATGGCCCGGATCTGGAACATATCTCCTCAACTGAGAAGCATGAAATACTCTGTGAACCTGAGCCAAGACAGGGGCTAACGATAATCGGTAGGCCAAGGCAACGACCCTCTCGAGTACCTCATATGGATCAATGTAGCGAGGCATCAGCTTACCCTTCAAACCAAATCGTGAAATCCCCTTCATAGGCATCACTCTCAAGTAAACCTTCTCGCCCACACCGAACTCTAAAGGACGCCTCATTGAATCTGTCCAACTCTTGCTTCTATCTTGCGCAACCTTGAGCCTATCACGTATCAACTTCACTTTCTTTTTCTAGTCTGTTCGACCAACTCAGGACCGGTTATAGTGCGCTCGCCAACCTCGTCCCAATGAACAGGGGACCTGCACTTACGTCCATAGAGCGCCTCAAAGGGTGCCATACCGATGGCACTGAGGTGGCTATTGTTGTAGGAGAACTCAATTAACTTGATCATACCGTCCCAGTTCCCCTTGAAGTCCAATGCGTACGCTCTCAACATATCCTTTAAAGTCTGAATGGTCCTCTCCGACTGTCCGTCGGTCTGAGGATGAACGCATTGCTCAAACGTAGCTCTGTTCCCAACCTTCTCTGACAAGCTGACCAGAATCGAGAGGTGAACATCGAATCACAGTCTGAGACGATACTGACTGGGACTCCATGTAGGCTAACAATATCATCAATATATAACGTCACCAATCTTTCCACGGTCATATCACTAGGCACGGGTAGGAAGTGAGCAGTCTTCGTCAATCGATCAACAATCACCCCGATCATGTCGTTGCCGTTTCTTGTTTTAGGGAGTCCTACTACAAAGTCCATCGTCACATGCTCCCACTTCCACTCCGGTATCTCCAACGGCAACATCAAACCTCCCGGCCTCCAATGCTCTGCCTTAACCTGCTGACAAACAAGGCATTTCTCTATGAACTCAGCGATGTGTCTTTTCATCCCACTCCACCAGTAGTGTTTCGTTAGATCATTATACATCTTTGTAGCACCTGGGTGAATCGACAATTTCAAATTGTGCGCTTCTTTCAATAGCTCCTTCCTCAGGTCCTCAACATTAGGCACACACAACCTTCCTTTGTACCAGATACTGCCATCGTCATGAATCTAGAAACCCTCAATCAGACTGGTCAACAACCTCTCTCGGATATCTCTGAGCGTCACATCCTCCTTCTGCGCCTCCTTAATCCGCTCAATCAGAGATAATGTAATAACCAAGGCCGCCAAAATGTTAGCAGTGGAATCAACAATGTCAATATCAAATTTGGCAATCTCTTTCTCCAGTGGCGTCCGTCTGGCATGATTAGACTTTCTACTCAAGGCATCTGCAACTCGGTTTGCCTTTTCCCAGATGATAACTGATGGTCAGGTCATAGTCTTTCAGTAGCTCAAGCTATCTCCTCTGATGCATATTCGACTCTTTCTGTGTGAATAAATACTTCAAGCTCTTATGATCTGTGAAGAATTCGCACTTTACACCGTATAGATAATGGCGCCAAATCTTTAATGCAAACATCACCGCTGCCAGCTCTAGATCATGAGTCGGGGAATTTCGTTCATATTGCTTCAACTGCCTTGAAGCGTATGCACTACCCTATCTCTCTGCATTAACACGCATCCTAGCTCATTCTTCGAGGCGTCGCTGTAGATGACAAACTCTTTAGTGCCTGAGGGCTGTGCCAATGCTGGTGCGGCCGTCAACCTCCGCTTCAACTCTGCAAAGCTTACCTCACACTCGGAGGTTCATACAAACTTAGTCTTTTTTTTCAATCGACTCAGTGGTGCTGCAATCCTCGAAAATCCCTCTACGAATTTGCGATGATAACCGACAAGGCCAGGAAAACTGCGTACCCCAGTGACATTAGTAGGTCGGAGCCATTCTGTATCTATCTTCTTTGGGTCAACAGAAATGCACTCCTCAGGAATCACGCGGCCTAAGAAAGTCACACTCTCTAACCAGAACTTGCACTCGCTGAACTTTGCATACAATTTTTTTCTTCCTAAGGGTCTCTAATACCTCCTGCCAGTGTTCAATATGCGTCTCCTCATTAGGTGAATACACCAAGATGTCGTCGATGGACACTACCACACAATGGTCATACTGCTTTCTGAATACTGTGTTCATCAAGTCCATGAAGGCCGCAGGTGCATTCGTCAGTCCAAAAGGCATCACAAGAAACTCGTAGTGCCCATATCGAGTGCGGAACGCAGTCTTTGTTATGTTTTCTGCCTTAATCCTCAACTGATGGTAGCCTGATCGGAGGTCAATCTTCGAGAACACTCTAGCACCCTTCAACTGGTCAAATGGATCGTCGATCATCTGTAGTGGATATTTATTCTTTATCGTGATCTTATTTAGCTCACGATAGTCGATACATAACCTTGTACTGTCGTCCTTCTTTTTCACAAACAACACTGGTGCTCCTCAAGGAGAAACACTAGTCCTGATAAACTTCCTGTCCAGTAACTCCTGCAACTGCTCCTTAAGCTCTTTTAACTCTGCTGGTGCCATCCTGTATGGTACCTTCGAGATCGGCTCAGCTCTGGGTATGAGGTCGATCTCGAACTCTACTTCCATACTCGGTTGTAAACCTGACAGCTCGTCAAGGAAGACATCCTTAAAATTTTGTACCACTGGAATATCCTCAATCGATGGAGTCTCAGCACTGGCATTTAGAACAAACACAAGAAAACCCCCAGCTCCTTTCTTCAATGTCCGAGAGGCCTGTGCTGCAGTCACGTAGATTTTTTTTTCTGGATGACTTTTTCAATTTGACATCCCCCTGGAAGATAGTCTCTCTTTTATCCGGTGTCTGCATACTGACGTGTCTCTGACGGCAGTCGATGGTAGCACTATATCTTACCATGAAATACATGCCCAGAACGATGTCGAAATCCTGCATCTGGATCGGGATCAGGGTTGCGGAGAACTCAAGCTCATTAATCTCCAAGTGACATTTCTTGTACTGATAGTGGGATACAAGCACCTGGTCGCTAGCGGCTTGAACACGATAAAGGATCTCGAGATGTTTTGATAGAATACTCATGTTCTTGGCGAATCTCCAGGCAACGAACGAGTGGCTGGCACCACTATCAAATAGGACGTAGGCTGGGACTTTGCTAATTAACATCTCACCTATAACTACATCCCCGACCTCCTCTACCTTAGTGTCCGTCATAACATGCACACGAGCGTTGGTCCGCCCCTTTACTTTCTATTGCATCTGACTTGATGATGGAGGGGGTGATTGTGCTGGTGTAGGGCACTCTCTGGAATAGAGTGCTTCTGGTACTCCTCCTTAAACTGGGTCCATGTCGGCGGTGGAGTCAGCCTGCATTTCACACACTGCTGCCATTGATCGGTATCACACTCTAAGAATGGTACAACCACATCAACCTTTAGGCCATCTAGAACTTGCATCAACTGCTTATACACATTCTTGAGCCAGATCTCTGCTCCTCTAGTCATGTTGTACCCCTGAACCTAGGTATCTAGCAGTTCTGCATCTTCTGGTAGAAAACAAATCGAAGCCCCCTGGGGTGGTGATGCTGGTGGTGGCTGCTGCTGCTGCTGTAGGTGAGCCATCTGTATCTGATGCTGGGCCATCAATGTAGTCAGCGTGGCCAGGGTATCTACAAGGATCTGAGGAATGGTCCCCTGACCCTGCTGATCATCGCCATCGTGTCCTCCGTTTCTAGCTGGCGGCTCTCGTCGTGAAGGCATTATCCGGAATTTGAGTTCATGAAACGAATACAGATTTGTCGATAACAAGTTGAAAGGTGGAACGCGGATAAATTGATAATTAGACAAGAAAAGCTCACCATCGGCACACACCTCCCATAACCCGATCATAACTTAGGTCTAAAATCATCTCTTAAGTCTACTTTGTTTATTAGGGGTAAAATCGTCATTTTACAAAAGATCGTAACTTACGTTTAGTGATCTAGTTAATCCTACGTTTCCGAGGCGGATCTGAAGCCTCGGCTCTGATACCACCTGTAGCGCCCCGCTCCCGAGCCCTAACATCGGGAACAGTGCACCCGCCGTATCTCACTAAGGAGAATACAAAGCGTCGAATCAATCTCTTACTTGTCAAAAATGACGTAGAAATTTTTTGCGGAAACGTAAGCCATAACATATGTTAAACTCCAATAATCGTCATTACATTGCTAAATAAAAAATTCTGGAAATAAAAGTATTAAAGTAGTATGTAGAAAATCCTCAAAGTATAAACAAGAACAAAACAGCTGCAGAGTCCCCTCATATCCTAGCTGCAGCCCTTAACCAGACCACTCCGCTACGTCCGTCCCGTCCTCAACAAAGATGTGCTCGTAGTTCTCATCCAGCTCACCTGGGAAGTAGGGGTGAGTGACAGAAATCACCCGGTAGATGCCCGCCTCAAACAAATACAAAACGTACATACCGAAATGATATAGCCACATAGCACATAAGCATGATATAACACATAGCACATAAACATGATATAACACATAGCACATAAACATGATATAACACATAGCACATAAATATAAGATAACTTGCATAAGATAAAGTAAATGCGGTAAGTAAAGCACTCCACATAAAAATGCGCAAGTACGTGATGCATGCTCAATTAACGTGTCACACGCAACAAGAATCATGTCATGCAATATGTCCTAGACCTATATGCAATGCATGATCCCGGGATTGACTGGATGCCTGTAGCCCGTGCACTACAATCCACCCTTGCGGATGCCCGTGGCCCGTACACCACGATCCACCCCAACCGATGCCCGTGGCCCGTGCACCATGATCCACCATAACCAAGTATCCATGGTCCGTACACCATGATCCATCATAATCACATACTCGTGGCCCGTACACCATGGTCCACTCCACTCGAGCGTCTGAGACCCGTACATCTCAGCCCACTCCCAATGCAATGGACGTGCCATGAATGCAACAACAAAATCGCCTGGGGCCCGTACGCCCATCCTCACCAACTCCGGCACTCAACACTAATCGTCTGGGGCCCGTACTCCCATCCTCACCCTCTCCGGCACTCAATATTTGGCTTTATAAAATTTACGAATATTGCAAAGTAGTTATTTAGCATTCCTTTTATTTTTACTTAGCTTGTATTAATTTTCTAGAATTTTCTACTAATTTTCCCTTATTTAATTCCATTTATTACTAATTATTTTTAATTACTTACATTTCTCAAAATTCAGAAATTAAGTGGAAATAATTTAATTTTAACCTTTTAAATTTTTTGGAATTTATTTAAAATTTTCTGATAATTAAATATATATTTTTCTGGAATTTTAAACTAATTTTAATTAATTATTTATTATTTATTCATTTCAGAAATTAATTTCCAGATTTTTTTTTATTTTTTTTGGCTTGGGCCGGCCTGCTACCTGGTCCGGTCCGCTTGCCATCCGGTCCGGTCCGGCAGCCTGGCCGGTCCAACAGTATTTTCTTTTTTTTCTTTTTTTTTTCTATTTCCTTCTAACCTCCATAAAATCTTCGTTTTAACTCCGATTGACCTCAAACCAGTTGCGTTGGACTCGTTATAACGCGACGCAACTTTTGAAGGTGGACATGTCATCACGTGTTTGGACGCGCCGTCAGGGGCCGCGCGTGGGCCCCACGTGCCACCCCTTGAAACGCGTCTGTCAGACCCGTTTTTTTCGATTTTCAACCAATCCATACTTATTCCGGGCTAGATGAAGTTATTCTAAGGCCAAAACGAAATTTTTAAACATACCTAACTATGAAAAACCCTAATCTTTTGAGTTGATTTACAAGTGTTTCCGCCCTAATCCAACCATATCATCAAATTCATATTCATACGAGTACATAGCAGCAATTAAACAGTTACCTCATGCTTTTTCAAATATAAACGAATACAAATCAATATTTTAAATAATTAAAATAATAAAAAAACAAAGAATCACATAAAATATCATCTAAGCATGCAAGGATCGTATCCATTTGAGGGGGGAAGAGGCACCTACCTCGATTGACGATAGCGCAAATAGATTCGAAGGACTAAAACTTGGGTTCGGTGCCTCGCCTTCCTTCTTCTTCTCTCTTTTTCTTTCTCTCTTCTCTCTCTTTTTTTTTTCTTTTTTTTCCTTGCCGTGCGTGTGTGCGTGTGTGTGGCTGAGTGAAGAATTTTTTTTTGGTCGTAGTGTTATGCGTGTATGCGTATATATGGTGGGGGAGTTAGGGTAGATTTTAGATTTTCCCATTTGGTTTTGGTTTAGGTTTCCTAATGTAACTTAATCTTTATCTAGTTTATATTTATCTTTATTATCATCATTACCTTTTTATTATTATTATTATTTTATTTAGTAATATTAATATATACGCATATCTACTATATATTTTTTATTTTTATTTTTCGGCCATAACAGTGACATATGAAAATTCCTTTGTTGGATCGTAAAACCTCAATTCCCAAGAAGAATTTTATCCTCAAGGTGCTTCATCTCAAATTTTGTGAACATATTCTTTTTGGACTGTACAAAGTCCTCGATGTTACTTCCTGTTATGATCATGTCATCCACATAGAGATCAAGTAATCAGGCTACCCTTTTTTCAGAAATAGAGTATAATTGGAATTACTTTGCTTGTATCCATATCATCTCATTGCCATATTGAATCTTTCGAACCATGCCTATGTAGGCTGTTTGAGTCCATACAGTGCCTACGAGAGTCACAACACCCATCTTTCTTGAACCTATCAGAGAATCCTGGTGAAGCTTCCATATATACTTCCTTTTTCA
This sequence comes from Eustoma russellianum, assembly GCA_036186865.1. Classification (NCBI taxonomy): domain Eukaryota; kingdom Viridiplantae; phylum Streptophyta; class Magnoliopsida; order Gentianales; family Gentianaceae; genus Eustoma; species Eustoma russellianum. The sequence goes on from AP025070.1 coordinate 9,938,946, forward strand.
AGTTCAAATGGAGAAAATTATTTCTTATGTAAAACTGGTGAAGTGAACACTCCTTGTTTGCTACCACTAAGAACAGGATCCGGATTGCATCTGTTTTTGCCACTGGAGAAAAAGTCTCGAAATAGTCAACACCACAAGTTCTATGTAACCTTTCGTCACAATTCTAGTTTCATACATTCTATGGTTCCATTAGCATTGTGTTTGATAGTAAAGGTCATATGTCATCATATGAAGAAGACAGTCAGGGATCCTAATTGGAGTTGAATTAGCATTACATTATTGTAATTCATTACGTAATATTTACCATAATTAGCCAAATATGTACTATAAAAGGGACAATCATGTAAATGCAAAATGTGAATGAAAAAAATTATTCTTCTAACTCTATTATATCATTCTAATATAGTATCAGAGCAGTGTTTCTAATCCTTAGGGTTCAGAAACAACGTCATCATCACCCAAAAACTTCCCTGGCCAATCAAGCACAACAAATCAAGTGAAATCCACCATTGAATGGTAAGCAAACTCAGCCAAACACAGTCACCTCTGACATGCTCTCTCTAACAAGGTTGCGTACTGGATACCTTCTAGTTTAAGAAATATGTTCTAGTGAGTATCGCACTGGTGGTACTCTTCAATTACCCATATGAGGCAAAATTTGTCTGCTTTCTTCGGAAACTTTAAATTAGTATCAGTAGTATCATGACTAGTTATAGGAGAGGAAGTATGTGAACTGAGTTTTGTTTCACTTACCTGTTGTTGGACATCATTCAAAGGTTGATCAGTGGTAAAGATGAGTGTGTTGGTCTCTGTTACGTTGATAGGTGGCCGTGTGTAAATAGTGTCTAGAAGGATTCAGTTACTCAGTCAATTGAGAGATTCATTTGTAATCTTTCCCTGGGTATGAGGTTGGTTTAGATAGTAAAATTTGTTAAATGAAATCGCAATCCATGGAGACATGGATGCAGCGGTTAACCATAGTATAACATCGGTACCCTTTCTGGTGAAGTGCATAGCCTACAAATACACACTTTATAGCACATGGATCGAGTTTAAATTTGTCATATTTCGAAACATGAACAAATACAGAGCAGCCAAAAATTTGTGGTGGGAGAGTGAAGGCCTATGTTATTTTTGTTTGGGTTTCCAGAACTTGGAAGAGTTTTAGAGTCAAGAATTTTTGTGAGTAAGCGGTTAAGAAATAAGTGAATGTGGCAACAGCTTCCTGCCAGAAATGTTTGGGAACACTTGATTCAATCATCAAGGCTCTGGTCATTTTGTGGAGAACGCGATTTTTCATTTCTGCAACTCTATTTTATTAGGGTGTACTGGAACATGAAGTCGTGTGAATAAGGCGATTTGTGTGGAAAAAGGTTCACATTTCATTGTTCACATATTCTCCTCTTAGACTGTTTAGTTGAATTGAATTTAAATCATGCGGAAAAATTAACAAATTTCTCATAGACTTCATAGTTATGCTTTATAAAGTATACCTAAGTCGTACAAGAAAAATCATCGATAAACATTACAAAGTATTGAAAATCATTAGGGGTAGGGTAAGGTGCAGGCGTCCATACATCTGACTGTATCAAAGAAAACATTCATTGGACTCGAGTATTATTTGATTTGAAAGAAATGCGATAAATTTTAGTCAAAGCACAAGTTTTATAGGACAAATGAGTATCATTACTTGTGAAGAGTGTAGGAAAAATACGACGAAGGTAACCTTGAGATGGATGCCCAATATGTCAATGCCACCGAATCTTATTTGTCGGTTTCATGTCCCATTAGAGAGTAAGGAAGTCTCTCGATGGACCATTTCATCAATGTAATAGAGGCTTTCGTTCTCAGTATCATACCCAGTAATCTCTTCCCTATGAATGTCATGTAAAAGGCAAATACGAGGGTACATCAATACTACACAATTTAATTCATATATGACATGGCTCACGGATTGAGTTTGCAAGAAAGGAATGACACGTAAATGCAATTATTTAATTTTAACTTGGTAGAAATAATAATAAATCCCGCTCTTTCAACTATTACTACACTGCCGTTACAGTCTGAATGTGAGCGGTTGACGGTTGTAATGGGTCTTCATATCAAATATATCATGAGTGATGGTATGAATAGCCCGAGAGTGGAAAATCCACTCTCTATAATTATTTTTAAAGTTGAATTGGATGGGTTTATAACCCAACCCGGCACCTTGCTTCGATAAAGTGGGTTCATTTTCCAACCCGAGCCTCTCTCTACTGTTGTTTTACCAAAGAGAATGTGAAAAGGTCGGCCGCCTTGAACTGACGACTTGATCAGCCACACCCAGGGGCGGACAGAGGGGGGGCATGGGGGCAGCCGCCCCCCCAACTCAGAAAAATATTTAGGTAGTAGGTAGATGCAGTTGTATTTTTAATTATCTAAATTTAATGTATCTATTTTTTAATCCCAAAACTATCTCATGATATGTGATATGGGTGTGTTACTAGGAACTAGGGGAAAAATTTTGATTAGTAGATATATACATTTGTATTTTTTTAACTAACTAAAAAATATATTGTATAAAAAACAAACTGGTTTTTGAAAATTAAAAAAAATAAATATTACACCTTTTGAAATACAACATCGGGATTAATTGATAAGATGGACTCTTTTGAGTTTGTATTTATCGGAAAGTTTATGTTGCAAATTTTGGGAATGACAAATACTCTTTCAAAGATTCTACAAATAAGAGATCAACACATAGGCTGTGCTCTTAATATGATCAATGTGACAAAAAATGAATTACAAGAATATAGGCAAAGTGGTTGGGATTCTTTGTTGAAAAAAGTTGTTGAGTTTTGTGAAGAACATCAAGTTGATGTGCCTAAGATGGATGATATTGTTAAAGGTCGTTCTAGAAAAAAACTCAATGATGGAGAATCGACGACATATTTTCATCATTTTCACGCAGAAATTTTCATAAAGGTACTTAATTTCTATTCAGTGTAATTGATACGTACACTATTGATCATTGATTTGTCTATATCTTGATTTTTTCATATAAAATCTTAGGTATTTGACATCATTGCTACGGAAATGGATACACACTTCACCGAAGCCAGCACAGATTTACTTAGATGTGCGATGTGCCTTGATCATTCCAATTCTTTTGTAAATTTTGATCATAGTCAATTGCTACACTTTGCTGAGTTATATCCAGACGATTTCACTACCATGGATCGAATTGAGCTCAACCATGAACTTAAAAGTTACATTGGTGATATGAAATCAAATGAAGTATTCTCTCATATTACTAATCTTGGAGTTCTTGCAAATAAGATGGTGGAGTTGAATTATCACAATTACTTTCCTTTAGTATATCGGCTCATCGAGTTAGCACTGATCTTACCTGTCGGACAGCGAGTGTGGAAAGAAGTTTTTCTGCGATGAATATAATAAAGACTGATCTGCGCAACCGATTGGGAGACGACTTACTATCGGACTGTTTACTGTGTAACTTCGAGAAGGAAGTTTTTGGAACCATTTCAAATGAAAACATTATGCAACAATTTCAGAATTTGGGAACTCGAAGAAATTTGTTGCGGCCACCGATAATCCCTCCTGCTGCTCGTCCTTCATTTCGTAAATAAAAGGTATGTCGAGCGTCAAATTAATAACTTTTGTTGGATATTGCTGCTTGTTAATGTTGCTTATGAATAATTTTTGTTGGATATTGTTGATGGTTGCTTATTATTGTTGCTTTTTAATTAGTGGATGTGTTGGTTTAGATTTTATGTTATAATATTTGCATATATCTATATTGTAAGGAAGTTTTTGCCGGATTTTCGATGGAATGTCTATTGAGTCCGAAAAAGTGGACGGTGATCCCATAGTGTGAATTTTGCCCCCAAGAATCCGCCGCTACGTCTGCCACTGGCCACACCACCACTTGAAAGTTTTCGGTTATGGCTTCTATTCATAGATTCTGCTTCATCACCTTGCTAAAGATTTGAAAAGTTTCTGGATGATCATTCTCTTTTTCTGATTTTTTTGACATATGAAATCACAGTTAATCTAACTGCTAGAATGGTGAATTGGGATTGTTGTCTGATATTTGAATATTAGTTCTTTGTAAGCTTTTGCCAGAAGGGAAAAATCAGTGGAGATAGTTGTGGGATTTCTTTTGCTTCTTATGAACTGAAAGTGGAGATGATCGAAGAGAGAGCAAAGGAAGATAACAAAGACGGTGGTGGTGTGGTGCCTTGAAGATGGGTCGCTAAGGGCTGACGTTTGTGTGTGGCTGTGACTGTAGCTTTATATTATGTCTGTGGTTTGATGTAAGGCGGCTGTGTTTGGTTCAGTTGAGTTTGTGGTTCAATGGTGGATTTGGCTTGATTTGTTATGCTTGATTAATTAAGCATAATTGATTCGTTAAGGCAATGAGGTAAAGTTGTTGTTGTTATGCTTGATTAGTTGGGGAAGGTTTTTTGACGATGATGTTGTTTCTGAGTCTTAAGGATCAGAAACATTGCTCTCTTAACATGTTAAAATGATATAATAGAGTTTGGTGGAAGAAGAATAATTTTATTTCATTCACATTTTGCATATACAAGATTGTCCTTTTTATAATATATATTTCGCTAATTATGGTAAATGTTACATAATCATTTACAAAAAAATATGATGCTAATTATACTCCAATTAGGATACTTGATTTTCTTCTCCACATCTTGCATAATTTTCCCACCTTAAACTGCAAACATGTAGGACAAAATGGTACAAAAACGACTTCAGGAATCCATAAGCAAAGCGGGGACAAGAAAGCTAAGGGCCTGTCCGTGCAAAACACCATCCTCCTGTGCGTTTAGTGTATAAGCAGACAGAGCATTAGCTACCTGGTTTCGCGCCCTAGACACCCATTGTAATCGCCATCCCATTTCGGTTCTCACCTCCCTTACCTCATGTCCAAGGATAGCTACATAAGATCTATGATCCCCAACCTCCTTGCATAGATCAACCACATTCCTCGCATCGCTTTCAATAACTAACTTGCTAATATCCAACTCCGTGACCCATTGACAAGTCAGTTGCATAGTCATTGTCTCAAGGACCAGAACCTCATGAAAATGTGGCGTCCATACTGCCTTTGCCTGCCGAAAGCACCCCTGATCATCGCGTACTACCACTGCCATATGTTAGAAGATATGAGTGAAGAGAGTAGAAGAAGTAATAAAAGAAAGACATGGCTTGAGGCGTGTTGACACATTTTCTGTAAGGAATATTTGCCTCTCACTAGTTGTTGCATGGTTATAGTTAAGTTTCCTCTTAGGATACAACAAGTCAACAGTTTCTTAACTCATCAATAAGAAAAGAAACTCAAATAAACTTTCAATTGAGAATGCATTGAGAAATGAAGAAGAATTTGAATGCAAGGTTGGTCTTAGGATTAAGGTATGTTTGAAATATATTAAAAGAGCCTTTATATAGGCCCTTTGAACATCATATCAGACACCCAAAACTGTTCATAGGCAATTGGACATATCCCTTGGTGCATAAGTTACTACTTTTGATGAAAAGTCACACATGTTGGCCACTTAGATCGATCGGTCCAAGTGATCGATCAAAGTCAAAGAGTGTGTTCTAGCTTTGCATCCAGGGGACTTCAATCGATCCAAGTCACTTCGATCGATCGAAGTCAAAGAGTGTGTTCTAACTTTGCATCCAGAGGACTTCGATCGATCCAAGTTACTTGGATCGATCGAAGTCAAACAGAATACTCAGCTTCATTTTTCAGCCACTTGGATCGATCCAACTGAGGCATGGATTGATCCAAGTCATGTGCTAAGCAATTCTTCCTTTACTTAAACTCCAATCAACCTTCATTCTTCTTTCCATTTCCTTTACAAACTAATATAACAATCCTCCACTTAGATTATACGGCAATTTAAGACTTTTCATGTATCTAAGAAGTGTTTTTCGATTTGAACCTCTTATTAATATAACACTTCAAAGTTCTAACGAAATCTATATAGCACGAATGCCTTGAATCAGATTTCTATGTGCTAGAACCGGAAACGTGATACACATGAAACCATATTCTCCATAGAAGTTCATCTTAAACTGCATTTTATGGCCTTGTGCTTCCCTAGTATCAATGAATATTTTAAGATCTTTACTTGTCGAAGAGGCACCACTTCCCATGTTTATATAGGTGAAGATTAAGACAGTTCCTCTTAATCCTTTCATTAAGAGTGCTTTAACACTCACTCTTCTTTAACACTAATATTCCAATTCTTTAAAGATCAATCCAGTGCGGTTTGATTCTTTAAAGATCAATCTTAGTGCTTTAATCTCTCACTTTGTGACTTGTTGTTACCTATTGAACCTTTGACTAGTGATATGCTAGTAAAAGTTGGGTTTCCATCACAAGTGAACTTATACCATATATCTTAATCTCATCTCTAAAGATGTGCTTTGTACCATGTCTTTTGAAAGACTCTTTGTTATTCCGCTAAGTTATTGTAGGATTTGACATATGCAATGGCTAACACACCATACGTAATTACTTTACTTACATAATCATGTCTAAGACTGACATGTCTAGATTTTCCGTTATAGATTTTACTATAAGCTCTAGACATCGTTGCTTGTCTATCGTAGTGAAAGGAAATGGTTGGCATCGGTTGTGGCCACAACTCTATATCCAATAGTAAATTTCTCATACATTCCGCTTCCTTACCTGCAGCCCCTAACGCTATGAATTCAGATTCCATAGTGGAGTGTGTTATACATGTATGTTTCTTTGAAGCCTAAGAAACCGCACCACCACCTAATGCAAACACCCAACCCGTAGTAGATTTGTTATCACCAACACTAGTCATCCAACTAGCATCAGTATAACCTTTTAACACGGAGGAAAAATTATCATAATACAACTCGTAATTGATAGTCCTTTTCAAGTACCCAAGTACTCTCACGATTGTCTTCCAATGGCCCATACTAGAATTACTAGTATACCTTGATAATTTACACACCGTAAAGGCAATATCCGATCTAGTGCAATTTGTAGCTTACATTAAACTACCAATTACACTAGCACATTCAAGTTGAGCTACCGCTCTACCAGTATATCCAGTCAATTTGTATGAGGCGTCATATGGTATGTTTGCTTCTTTAATCTCCAAGTGTTTTAATCTATTCAACACTTTGCTCATAATGAGATTGACAAAGAGCAAAACCCACTATGTTTGGACACTTTTATCCCCAACATAGTATTTACTTCACCCAAATCTTTCATTTGGAATTGTGAAGTTAAATACTTCTTAGTTTCATTTATTCCTTTCATATTAGTACTAACAATCAACATGTCATCCACGTACAGACTAAGTTAGCAGAAACGAGATTCTTAGAGATCTCAGGTACGTGTAGGACACTGACAAGTAACAACTTTTTTCCAGAAGTAAAGTCTAACTCTACACTACCCTTTCCCAAGACCTTTATGACACTGCGGTTTTACATGAGAACTTGCTAGCCATTCTCCACAACTTGATAGGCCTTAAACAGATCCTTGTTGTTGCAAACATAAACTGTTGCACCCGAAACGAAGCACCAATCATTTGTGATTTCGTTCGTAGCCAGATGTAGTTCAGTTACCATACCAACATGCAAATCAGAGACCATTGCAACCAGTTTATCAGTTTCAATATCAACTATATTAGCATTATTGGCATGTTGGGAACCAACATCCTGTTTTTGTTTCTTTCGAAACCAACAGTCCTTCTTCAGGTGTCCTTTCTTACCACAATTATAACACCTCTTTCATTTCTTGGAATTTTTTGCCTTATCTGTAGGTTCAGTTGTCTCGGGTTCTTCCTCTTATTTCCACTCCTATTCCCTTGTTTCCCTTTGATATAATGCACTTTTGGTGCATCTTCATAAACATGCTTTTTGACAAGACTTCTAGTCTCTTCTTCTATATGCAAATGTTTCTGAATTTGCTGGAGTCATTCCAACTAGGGGGACGCTTTGCAATTATCTTTCCTACTTGTAATGTCTCAGAAACTTCCACACCTAACTCTCTGAGTTTGGAAGCAATAACCTGCAACTCGTGCACCTGGTCCATTACAGAGATATTTTCTATCATTTTAAAATTAAAATACCTCATAATCTGGTATTTGAACTACAAAGTGTTATAGATCTCCTTTGGTGATGAAGTAGCAGTAAACAGATCGTAAATACAATCTGACAGGTTGTTGAGTATCTGTCCCCGACATTGCAACTCATCCTCCTGTCTTTTCCTCCAGGCAACTTTCACTTCATCAGAATTATCATCTAGTGAGGATGGCAACTCCTTCAGCTTTGGGTACAAGAATTACCCGATTTGCAAAGCGGTCAACAAGAACATCATCTTGTCTTTCCAGCGCAGGAAGTTTGAGCCATCAAAATGATCCAACTTCATGCTCTCCTGATTAAAAACTCTTTGAATCCATTCCAAATATTCCTTATGATTGTTAGAAGATGTGAGTGAAGAGAGTAGAAGAAGTAGTAAAAGAGAGACATGGCTTAAGGCTTGTTGATACACTTTCCGTAAGGAATATTTGCCCCCACTAGTTGCTGCAGGGTTATATGCAAGTTTCCTCCTAAGATACAACAAGCCAACGGCTCCTCTCCCTAGTGTGAAGACGTACCCCCTAAGAGGGAGTGTCTAGTTCTTTAGGACCAGGAGAAGACTATTAGACTTCTTGAACTGAATGAGTTGAACTATGTTACACTCATTACGTATAGTCAAGTCTTGGTAATTCAAGGCTGAAAGGTATACAGAGTCAGGTTCACCTACCGGAGGAGCACCCGAAGCCAAAGGGTAGGATAAAAAACAAGGACTTTCACTTGAGAATCACAACGAACTATATGCTTATCTGGTGGATGCGCGTCTTGGGCTGTTTGACCTCTAACTAGAAATTGAATATATTAAGAGAAGAAAGTTCTTTTTCCTATTATCTGAATCAGACTAAGAGATTGGCATCAACATCGACTATCAGAGCTTGAATTTCATTTCTGATATGGATGTAGTCTTATCCTTATATACGAGATTTATAAAATTATAAAAGACGTATTCTTATTTGACTTGACTATACACTTCGCCTAATTCTTTTGAATTTCCCCAAGCTTACGACCACTGAACAAACTTGGTTGACGAAGATGGTTTATGCGCCGCTAATGTAGCGGCTTGTCGAGCATTTGACAAACTCACTCGAATTAAGGGAACCTACGCACG
>AP025070.1:9952661-10118650 GCA_036186865.1 Eustoma russellianum
TCCATCCCCTTATTGGGGTTTTTGTATTCAGCATGCAGTGTATCTCATTAACATCACTCCCACACCTGTTCTACATCAAAAGACACCATATGAATCCCTGTATCAAAAACCACCTGTCTACACCTACTTGAAATGGCACTGTGACTAAGGCTCATAAGGAAAAATTTGAAGCAAGAGCCAAAAGGAGTGTTTTCTTGGGTTTCTCCCATGCTACAAAAGGGTATATTCTTCAGGCTCTTGATACAAAAGAAGTCTATGTGTCAAGAGATGTCACTTTTCAGGAAACAATCTTCCCATTCGAGTCTTTAGATTCATCTCAGTCCTCAAATTCTTCTGTTTCTTTCAATCGTTCTCCCACTCTGCCAACTGCTTTATGTGATCCTGCTTAGACCACCTTTGTCACTCCTACAGCACCTTGTCAAAACTTTTCTGACTTCAATCTCTCTGAGCCTTGTGCGTTGTCTGACCATCATTCTTCTCCACAGCAACGTTCAGCTTCTTCGGCTACTCCTACTTCTGTGACTTCTTCTAACTCTGAGGAAACCAACATCTCACCCAATCAGACTTCCAATATATGTGATATTACAGATACATCAGTGCATGAAGGAAACATCATTATAGATTTGCCTCCGCTATCTGAACTTCCCTCTCACATCAGACCTCACAGAGTCAGGAAAGAACCTACCTATTTGCAAGATTATCACTGTAGTTTCATCACTTCTCCTTCTGGTTGCTCTTCCACTTCACCTCATTCTTTGGACAAAGTCATCTCTTATGCATCATTAGCTCCACAGTACAAAGCATATGTGTTGAATCTTAGTGTACATGTTGAGCCTAGCTCTTTTGCAGAAGCTGCTAGACTGCCTGTCTGGCAGAAGGCTATGGCCACTGAGTTGGCTGCACTGGAAGCTAATAATACTTGGAGCATTGTACCTCTGCCCCCTAATCAGCAAGCCATTGGATGTAGGTGGGTATATAAAGTTAAGCTTAAAGCAGATGGATCAGTGGAAAGGCATAAGGCAAGGTTAGTAGCCAAGGGTTATACTCAACAGTATGGCATTGACTACCAGGATACTTTTTCCCCAGTTGCAAAGATGACCACTGTTAGGACAGTTTTGGCACTAGCTGCCAGATTTAAGTGGCATATCCATCAATTAGACGTGAACAATGCGTTCCTTCATGGTGATCTACATGAGGACATCTATATGATTCCTCCCCCTGGTTTAGTGGTGTCTGGCTCTAATCTGGTGTGTAAGCTACGCAAATCGTTATATGGATTGAAGCAAGCGAGTAGGGAATGGAATGCCACACTTACCAAGTTTCTTCTATCTTTAGGCTTTCAGCAATCGAAGTGTGATTATACTCTGTTTACCAAAAGTGTTGGATGTTGCTTCTTGTTGCTTTTAGTTTACGTTGATGATATAATTGTGGCTTGTGATGATCAGAATGCTATAGCTGCCATAAAAGATTCTTTACATTCTGCATTTCAAATAAAGGATCTTGGCAGTCTTAAGTTCTTTTTGGGCATTGAGGTAGCTCAGGCTGAAGGGGGGATACATATTAACCAGAGAAAGTATACGTTGGAGCTTCTGGATCAGTTTGGTTTTTGCACGCTAAGCCAGCTAAAAGTCCTATGCAGACTAATCTCAGCCTGACACATGATGATTCTCCAGCACTATTGGATGTAACACATTATAGGAGGTTAGTAGGCAAGTTGATATACTTGACTATTACAAGACCGGATATTGCATTTCCAGTCCAGCAATTGAGTCAGTTCCTTGATTGCCCCACTGAGAATCATCTTAAAGCAACGCACAGACTTCTAAGGTACATAAAAGGAACGATAGGACAGGGTCTGATCTTTCCTAGGACGGGAAGCTTGAAGCTAAAGGCATTTGTTGATGCAGATTGGGGAAGATGCCATGAAACCAGAAGGACTGTAACGGGGTATTGTGTATTTTTCGGGAATGCGTTGATTTCATGGAAGGCCAAAAAGCAGACCACGGTTTCCAGGTCTTCGGCTGAAGCAGAATATAGAGCCATGGCGTTGGTAGTTTGTGAGGTTCAGTGGCTCTTGTACTTGATGAATGATTTGGGATTGAAAGAACAGAAACCAGTAGAGGTGTTTTGTGACTGCAAGAGTGCTATCTATATTGCGGAAAATCCGGTATTTCACGAGAGAACGAAGCACATCGAAATTGATTGTCATGTAGTGAGGGATAAGGTGCAGGACGGGACAATCAAGTTGATGCCTATACGCACGGAGCTGCAGCTAGCGGATTTGTTTACGAAGGCCTTAGATTCTAATCGAATGATGCGTATTGTGGACTCATTTGGAGTACATAACCTCTATGCCAAGCTAAGCTTGAGGGGGGGTGATAAAGTTGATGCTGAGGTCGAAGGAGATGATCAGGAGTGCAAACTGCTTGTGGTCAGGTGAAGGGCAGTTGTAGTGCAAGATTAAAGGTGTTAATTGTTGATTGCAGTTGAAAGAGAGCCGTGTTGTGGACGCAGGCACGGTGAATGGAGGTTGACTGGAGGTACTGCAAGTGAAGCAGTTGAGAGAGTTCAGCAGAAGAGGGAAGGAGCTTGACGCGGGAAGAATTTAAATGATTGAAATGACGATTTTGTCCTTGGACTAATAGCTGTAAACAGTTTTAGTAGAAGGGTATTTTTGTCTTTTCTGGAGCTTTCTTCCTCTTCATTCCTTTAAAACGATGTAAACGGTACCAAGGCAGTGTGTTGAGCAGTTATCCATTTTTTTTGATCCATCTGAAATTCTCTAGCTTGTAATTCGCAGTTTTCTCTCTTTCTCTCTGGCTTCAATTCTCTTTCGGTTCGATGCTTAGTTGCATTTTCCAGTTGTTTCTTGTTTGTTGCTAATTGTTTTGAATTCACCTAGCTTCGGTGAATCACATCCAGTAGTTTAGAAAATTTCACACATCTGGTGAAAATAAACAAGGCAACACCTCCCCCGCCAAACCATGTTTTCATGCTCGATCAAAGTATTGACTGTCAAGTCAGACTCGGTTTGAACCCATCTCCTTCGCTGATACCGCCGTTCCCCGTCCTCTCCGACCAACCAGTTATCCTCCCACACCGGAATGGACACTCCATCGCCCACCCGCCCGCGTATGGCCATCTGTAGTTTTGCAGCACATATTGATTGCAAACCAAAAGAACCCTAACCTGTTGAGGCCTCCAAAAAAGACACATTCGGAAAAATAGAGGTGTTTATATACTGGGGGATGACAAAAGATTACGCTGAGTGAGGATTCTCCATGCTTGTATCGCAAGCCTTGCAACATTGAATGCCCTGAGGCCACGAAATCCCAACCCCTCATCCTTCTTAGCAGCAGTAAGTTTATCACAGTGCATCTAATAAATACAGCGGGGGATGCCATTGATTGCCACCAGTATTTAGCAATTTCAGCCTGCAGTTCTCAGAGAAAATTATCTGGTACTTAAAGCACGACATTGTTGAAGATGATGTGTTGACAGAGAAGAGGTGCATCAGCTTGGCACGGTGGATTGGTAAAGAAGTTAGCTCGATGGCACGAGGGAGTTGGCAGGCTTGACACGCTGGCGGCTGAAGTATAATTGGCGCACAGTGATTGCAGCGAGCCAAAATTCAGTTTACACGTGCTGATTAGATTCTAGTTGTTTCTATAGCTGATATAAATACTTAGTAATGTTGTAAATATTAGACAAAAAAAAGAAGATACAGAAATATCTCCCAAAACTGCTCATGTTCATCGTGTTGTGCTCTTTGGTGCCATTTCTTCAATATTCAAAATTCGGTTGCGTTTTTGTTCGGTTTGCTTTGTGAATATATTGCTGTGATGTTTTGATTCAACTTTTGAAGCAATTTTAACATGGTATCAGAGCTCTGGTGATTCACCATCGATTTTCTGTTCTTCTCAATCTTGATTCTGTTTTGCGCAAATCTTCTATATACACGATAAGTTTGCAACTGAAGTCTGATCATGGCAAATGCGAGTGCAACATCCTCTAGTTCTCGTAACAATCACATAATCAATGATAATCCATCAAATAATCTGCATTACTTGCATCCAAATGATAGTCCAGCAATTGTGCTGGTGCAGCCACCATTCAATCCATATAACTTCAACTAGTGGAGCAGGACTTTCCAGATGGCGTTGTTGGTAAAGAATAAGACATGTTTCATTGATGGATATATGTCTAAACCAGCAACAAATGACCCTTAGTTTCAAGCCTGGCGACAGGTAAACACTTGATCCAATCTTAGATCATGAGCTGCGTTTCTCCCTCAATTGCACAAAGCATAATGTGGTATGACAGTGCCTTAGATGTTTGGAATGATTTGATCATGAGATATGATAGTGGTGATCCGTTTAGATTGTCTGATTTGCTCTCTGAGTTCTATGCTGTAAAACAAGAAAATCTCAGCGTTAACGATTACTTTACAAAACTGAAAGTCTTGTGGGAAGAGTTAACTGCCTTTAGGTCCATGCCAAAATGCGATTGTCTCAGACGTGTTTATGATATTACCAGAAAAGCAAGGGAGTTCATTGAAAATGACTATGTTATAAAGTTTGTTAAAGGATTAAACGAAGAATTTGATTCAGTGAGAGCACAAGTATTTGTAATGACACTATTGCCAAACATTAAGACTATGTTTGCAATGGCTCTGAAGTTTGAAAGGAAGATTGTTAATAATAGTGTACCAGTTAATTTCACCAATGTCCCTATGGCCTTAATGTGTAGTAATGATGAACAAGAAAGTTTTGTAGCCAATACTTATGCCAACAGAAGACAAGGCCCAGTTTATAGAAGAGGAAATGGGAGATTCAATCAGGAAGGGAATAAATGTTTACAGTGTACTCATTGTGGTATGATTGGGTATAAGTGACAGATGTTACAGAAAACATGGTTTTCCTCCTGGATTTAAATTTAGAAATCAGGTGAATGTGTCTGAGGCAATGAAAAGAAGGCTCAATACAATAATGATGATCAGATGTTTCAGAATCCTTCTAGCCTGCCGACACAGCCAACTCCTTGTCTCACAATAAAACAGTTTAGTAAGCTTTTAAAATTGTTAGATGTTGATGATATTGTTTCAGGGGCAGTAATGAACAAGGAGTCCAAGGGTGTTGTCATGACTGCGCAGGTTGATGTGCCTTCAGGCAAGTGTTCTACAAATATTATTTGTGTATGGATTTTGGATTCTGCCACAGACCATATCTCTTGTTTTCTGACTTTGTTTCACTCTTATTGTCCTATTGATCATGTTACCGTTAAGCTTCCAAATAATATCACAGTTGATTCAACTCATAGAGGAATGATTAGGCTTCATAGTGGTCTTGTTCTGAAGGATGTGTTACATGTGCCTTCATTCTCTTTTAATCTTGTCTCACTGAGTAAACTCACTGACTCCCCCCCATCTGCTTGTTTCATTCCATGATTCTTCCTGCTTTATCTAGGATCAGTTGTCCAGGAGGATGATTGGATCAAGTAGGAAGCATCACGGACTCTATTACTTGTATGATTCTAGCTTACCTGCTCAGCCTGAAGTTTCAAATCTATCTGTGTTGCCTTCTGTTCTCTCTTCAACAAGCTTAGACTCCAATTCATACCTTTGGCATGCAAGGCTTGGACATGCTTCATCAGCCAGAATTCAAGAAATATATATAGATTGCATCCAGATGTTCCATCTTATAGTTCAGAAAATAATTGTACAGTTTGTCCTTTGGCAAAATTAAAGAGAACTCCTTTCCATGTTTCTGTTACAGCTTCTAAACTTTCTTTTGATATCATACATGTAGACATATGGGGTCCTTATAGACATCCCACTATGTACAATCAAAAATATTCTCTAACAATAGTAGATGATTGTTCTAGATACACTTGGATATATCTTCTCAAAACAAAATCTGAAGCTAGGCAAATTTTGCAAAATTTCGTTCATTATGCCTCTACTCAGTTTAATGCTTATATCAAGGCGGTTAGAAGTGATAATGGGCTTGAATTTAAAATGTCTGAATTCTATATGCAGCATGGAGTTGTTCACCAAACTACATGTAGTTATACTCCCCAACAGAATAGGGAAGTAGAAAGAAAACATCAACATCTTCTTGTTGTGGCTAGAGCACTCAGATTCCATGCTTCTTTACCTATCACACATTGGGGATTCTGCCTTCAGCATGCCACATATTTGATAAATTTAACACCTTCACCTATTCTTCAGCATAAGACTCCATATGAAACACTGCATCCGACACAGCCTACATATAGTTATCTTAAAATGTTTGGATGCCTAGTGTTTGCTTGTGATAACACTCCATATAAATCAAAGTTTGAACTCGGGTCCACACCTTGTATCTTTCTTAGGATACCCATGAATATGAAAGGATACATGATGTCAGAGAATAAATGACAAATCTGTCTTTGTATCCAGAGATGTGTTGTTTTATGAGAATTCTTTTCCTTTTTCGCATGCTACTTCTTTACCAGCAACATCAGTGCTAGTAGCTCCTGGGTTAACAGATGACCCATCATCATCATCTCAAACTCCTCCTCAGCTGAACCCTTTACATGTTCTTCCATCTACCCATGATCTTGCACATTTAGATAGCCTTGAGTAATCTCCAGTGTAACCAGTATCATCATCTTTACCTGATGATTCTGCTTTCTTTTCTCCTGACCAAATACCTATCACACAACTACAAGTCCATTTGCCTCCATTATCATCATCTGACTTGCCATCACATGAGCCTACTGATCACAGACCTACCAGGCCAAGACATACTCCCTCTTACTTACAGGACTACTACTGTAATCCTACTTATTCACCTTATTCTTCTTTCTGTTAACCATCCCTTCAGTTTCTCTACCTTATCCTATTCAGTCTTATTACTCTCTTGATGCTTTGGCCCCTGAATACAGGTCCTACATTCTTAATATAAGTATTGAGTAGGAACCTGTGACATATCAACTCGCAGCAACATCAACAGCCTGGCAACATGCCATGCAAGTAGAATTAACAGCATTGCAAGCCACTAATGACTGGACCATTGTTCCCTTGCCACCTGGAAAACGACCCATTGGCTGTAAATGGGTCTACAAAGTAAAAAAAGAAAGGTTGATGGTTTAGTAAAAAGGTACAAGGCTAGGCTTGTAGCTAAAGGCCACACTCAATAGCCAGGTATAGACTATGCTGATATTTTTTCTCCTATGGTCAAAGTGAATTCTGTACATCTCCTTCTTGCTTTATCATCTGTGAATAATTGGCATGTGCATCAATTGGATATCAATAATGTCTTTCTCTATGGTGATCTATATTAGAAGATTTATATGGATTTGCCACCAGGAGTTCAGCCATCTGTTCCCAATGCTTTTTGCAAACTTCGAAAATCCTTATATGGCCTTAAACAGGCAAGCAGGCAGTGGAATGAAAAACTTAATCTTTATTTTTTGACTACAGGGATTCCAACAGTCTAAAAATGATTATACCATGTTTACCAAGAGGTCTTCAGATTCTCTTATAGTGTTACTCATTTACGTTGATGATATCATAGTGGCAAGTGATTCTATGTTCCAGATACAACAACTTAAAGATCATTTACATTCCACAATTCAAATAAAAGATTTAGGAATCCTACGGTACTTTCTAGGTCTGGAGAGGGCAAGATCTCAGGGGGGGATCATGATTTGTCAGAGAAAGTATACAATGGAGTTATTAGAGGAGACATGATTCTTGGCTGCTAGACTTGCATTGACTCTTATAGTTCAAAATCTGAAATTGGAATATAATGATTCACCATTAATATCAGATATGACATATTACATAAGAATAATTGGAAAACTGTTGTATCTTACTATTAATAGACCTGATATATCATATAGTGTTCAACAGTTGAGTCAGATTTTGGACACTCCTACTGAGTTTCATATGAAAGCTGTTTATAGATTGTTGAGATACTTGAAAGGGAACCTAGGTCAGGGCTTGTTGTTTCCTAGTACAGGGTCAAAATTGTTCAAGGATTATGCAGACTCAGACTGGGGTGGATGTTTAGAGACCAGAAGGTCTATTACAAGATATTGTATGTTCTTTGGCAATGCATTAGTGTCCTGGAAAGCTAAAATGCAGACTACTGTATCTAGATCATCCTCAGAAGCAGAATATAGATCACTTGCTGCAGCAACTTGTGAAATACAATGGTTACTTTATTTGTTGAAGGATCTGGTAGTGGAACAAGATCAGCCTGTGGAACTATTCTGTGACAACAAGAGTGCAATTTATATAGTTGAGAATCATGTATTTCATGAAAGGACAAAGCACATAGAAGTGGATTATCATGTGGTTAGAGATAAATTTCAGAAAGGAGTAATTAAGCCAATGCCTGTTAAGACAGAATATCAAGTGGTAGATTTATTCACTAAAGCATTGGCTTCACACAGACTGCAATTCTTGACTTCAGCTTTGGGGGTGTGCAACATTTATAAGAAGACAGAATTGAGGAGGGTGTTGAAGATGTTGGATTGACAGCTCAGAAGAAAGGAAAGAAAAGGTGCATCACCTTGACACAGGTGGATTGGTAAAGAAGTTAGCTCGATGGCACGAGGAAGTTGGCACGCTTGACACGCTTGACACGCTGGCGACTAAAGTATAATGAGCGCGCAGTGATTGCAGCGAGCCAAAATTCAGTTTACACGTGCTAATTGGGTTCTAGGAAATAAGGGTAGCCTGAAGAACCGCCTTGATCAACACCTCCTTTCTAACCTTAACTTCTTTTCACTGCCGCCAGCACGTTTGGCCTGAATTTTTCGCTTGAGCTCTAAGAAAGTTCTTGCTTTAGCTTTCCCCACAACCACCGTTTGTCCGAAATGCCTAGGATGGGCCTCAATCTCTACAATATCCAGAATGGTAGTAATCTGCGTCTGAGTTCTCATGTATTCACAGTAAACATAACCGCAGACTTTGTCAAGTTGACCATTTGGCCCAACGCGGACAGTATATGTCCAAGATTTGTAGAAGATGTTATGCCCGTCAAACGGTCGCATGAGTAAAGATAATTATGTCACCGGCAAACATAAGCTGTGTCGAGACTAAAGAAATATAAAATTCATTCAAGTTAATTCAATGTATAAGGGGTGTTTCTTTTTTTATCGGAGTTTACATAGCTTCCTACGGTTTTGTTTCTCCTACAGTAACTTGATGTATTCTATAGTAACTTGAATTGATGTCTATAATGACTATAAAGGTAACAACTAGTTACCTGCTCAATTCGGACATATGTACAGTTAAGATTCTAAGCTACTACATTTACATGTAAAACACCAAGTGTTGCACCTTGACTTCAGCTTTGCTGCCTAAATGGTTGTGTCTTCACCTCGTCACTTCGGTTCTTAACACCTTTATAATGATTCTTCTTCTCCGCGCTTCTTCACCTGGCCATCTAAAGTTCTGTGCTGCTCTTCACCTCAGCTCTTCACTTCTTTGCCTTGGTTTCATCGGCACAGATCAACACAGTTTCACCTTGGTAGTTTATAGTTCTTACTTCTCCAGCACGACTGCTACTATGTTCAGCTCAACATAGTCCGACTGAGCTCGACTGGACTTATATTTTTACACTCTCCTCAGGACTTATATATATATATATATATATATATATATATATATATATATATATATATATATATATATATATACAACCAAGCTTGGACACTAAGTACTAGAAGATATTTGTTGAAACTGGTTTTGTTAAGATATTAGCGACTTGATCTTTAATGGATATATGTTCCAGGATGATCTCTCTCCCTTCAATTTTTCGGATGAAATATCTATCAACATCAACATGTTGTGATTTGTTGTGTTAAACTGGGTTCCTGGCATACTTATGGCAGATACACTATCACAAAATGCCTTGATGGGTAATAGTGTTTTTAGACCGAGATCTTCAAATACTCTTCTGATCCATATGCCTTCGCATATGACTAATGCAAGAGCCCTTAATTCTACTATGCTCCTCGATACAAAGTGTTTGTGCAATAAGCTGTTATTGCTATTGTGGATGTTGCACAAGTGTGTGTGTAATAAGTTGTTGATGATGTAGTTGTCTCTTGCACTAAGTGTTAGCATAAGTGTTGTTGTCTGTTGAAAATTCACTTTGGAAACAAAGTGGTAATGGAGTAGAATAAAAGATATTCGAACCGCTCTAAATTGTGAGTCACAAACTTATTCTCTCATTTTCTTCTTTCTTATTTTGAAGATTATTTGAGTTGGAGGAAGTGAAACCATGAAAATTTCAAAAATTGTCCAACACTCTATTCACCTCCTCCCCCCTCTCCTCTAGAATGATTGTCACGGACCTAACAATTGGTATCAGAGCCTAACCTTAATTATTTGGCCCATCTTTGCAAGTAGCAATGTTAAAGATCATTGAAAATATGGCAAAGACAACCTCTACTTTATATAGCTCAACTCTCAAACCATCTACTGTATTCACAGCACCAAATATCAAGGTTTCCTTGTTTAATGCTCAAAACTCTTCCATATAGAAATATAGGATGAATGCATATTTGTGTGGTTGTAGTTATGACATATGGAGAGTGGTTATGGAGGAAATACTTCCACCATCTAGGTTGGATGGAAATGGGAGAGTAGTCATGAAGGAGTTGGACGACTACAATGATGAGGATAAGAATTTCGAGCTAGAAGGGAAAGCTCTTGAAATCCTCCATCTCTCCATCTCACGTAAAGGCTAATAAAGGTTCAAGACATCTTTTTCCCACATGAGACATGGAAGAAGCTTGAGGATTTAGCTAGTGATGTTCATCAACGATGATAGAAAAGCAATATACGCTATAGCTTTTGAAGATGACAAAGATGCATCTCTTTCAACTTCCTCATTTGATAAATTAAAAGATGAATATATTACTTTATATGAGAATTTGAAAATCTTGCATTAAAGTATAAGCATGCTAAAAAGGAATTTAGTTTATGCAAATTAGAAACTGCAAAATTGCATGAGTCTCTTGTTTGCTTCATCTAGAGCATGATGTCATCTGCAATTTTTATTATGGGTCATCCAGAAACAACCTCCATATGTTTCTAACACATGGATATGGTTGTGTACATCCGATTCCTTCATATCCTGTCATAGGCTTGAGCCTCTAAGACAATGGGGTAATGTTAATGTTGTTGTAGTATTTTGTGATTCGAAAAATGTACATTTCAGCTCTTTCGTAAAGATAATAACTAGTCTAAGGATCGAGTTTTAAATGAGGAGTCTAGAAGTCATTAGTCAAACCACATAGGTATGAAATGGTTTTCCCTTTTTTTCTCTTTTTGTGGTTGCATATTTTCCATCTGTTTCTTTTCCCTCCTTCTAGAAGTCATTACCTTGAACCACAAAAGTATAATTATAGTTTTTCGTGTCTAGTTGTGTTGCTTCGGTTGATGATTATCAGTTAGACTGTATGTTTCTGGTTGGTTAAGTTGGTTAATGATTTTCGTTTCATAACTTCAGTTTCTCAATAAAATGGAACAGTGACATCTTGTATATGTATAGGGGTGTCTATATATCCATATGTATATCTACTGAAAGGAACCTCACTAATCGAAGGTGTTTTAAGGGTTTTCACTGTAAGAACATGGTCGTTTCTTTTGAAATTTAGGGTGCTGGTTGGGCGGTCCTTCACGTTAATTAAGAAATGCAAACAAGAAAATAATGTCGACGTTCTTTTTCTTTATCAGATATCTGCTGTGGATTTGGCTGAACTTGACAAGTGACATATGTCATTTAAAATTATAGTTTTATCTAAATTTTAACAGTTTTTTTGTATTAAATATTTATTTCATATAATTAGAGACGACTTGAAGGTCAAATTAGTGACATTGTCATAACGAAAATGAATATTAATATAGCAATAACAAGATTTGAATAAAAATCGTAATTTTAGAAGTTTGAATGATTTATGCAACAAACAAAACACCACTTAGTAGTTAGTGTTGATTTTTATTGTAATCTCATATATCCAGCCACGAAAATTCTGATTTATTGTCAAAAAGTCGCAGAAATGGGTTTCTCATTTTACTCCAATCAATTCAAGGGCGCGAAGATGCGTCGAGTTTGCTAAGTTAACAGGATGCAGGTAGATTTTTCTCCTATATCTTTGAGATCCTTGCTCTGTGTGAAGAATACGATGAGGCTTTGCCAAATTGGTATGAAGTATCACTGCAGTATGAGTGCAGTATGAGTGTGCTTCACTTCATAAGAAAAGACTTACTATCTTTGGGATCTGATCCTACACCACTGTCTAATTTATACTTGTTTCTTTTTCATCTAGCTCATTGATTAAATAAGATTAAATTTTTTTTTCTAATTCTCATCTAGCTCACGAACATAATTTTTGGATAAAAAATGTGATTAAATCAAACAATTTGCACTTAAAAAAGAATATAAGAGGCTAGCTTAGAACAATAACAATCCTTTCAACCAAGTTAGAAAAGCAACAAGAAACATGAAATGCAACTGATCGCAACAATGGATACCTCCCACAATTTAGTGAAAACATCTAACAACAAAACAAAAGATCTCCAAAATAGAAAGAAAGAAAGAAACAAGAAAACAACAAACGAACAGCAAAGGAAAAAAGAAACAACAATTGTAGCGTATTTTGAACCACCTGCAGAAGTGATAATCAGTAATCAGGACTTACACCCACGCATTGGCCCGGCCCCTTATCTTCTCCATCGTCTGGCTCGCATGCGCAATATGGTGAGTAGCAGTAATTATACCTCGGATCAAGACTTTTATAGCAAGACGCTCCGACACAAACATTTACGAGTAGGCTCCGTAATGCTGGAGTTGGTTCTTGAGGTTCAAGTTTGAGTAGTTTTCTATCTGCTGACGCCGCTGCGGTAGTTTCAATTCCCACCGGAAAAAAGTGATCATGAACGTTAAGTACTAATGGTATGTCCCATGGATAATGAAATTCCAAAAGGAATGGTAAAAAGAAAAAGAAAAGTTGACATGCATGAATGAATAATATGCCAGGATAGAATGATGATGGAGTAAAATTGGTAGAACAAATAAGTGTTCATTCTTCAGATTCAATTTTATCAAATGGTGTTTCCGGTGCATTAGACTTCTGCGTTTACGCAGAGTCTAGAAAGGGGCCGGATAGCTTCACGATATGATGTACATAGCATCATATTACACTTTGTAGAAGAGGCTGTTTTCGCTGCTTGTGACCTTAAGGTCACAAAACATGAACCTTACCAGTTACTCCAATGTGCGCCTTCTTTAATTTTATCAAACGACTACTTAATAACAGGCATGCATGAAATAGAATTGAGATACTACTTTAAAAACATATGAAAAGAATAAAGAAAGAGTGTGAATAAAAGTCTTACCGGACACGGCGAACAAGACGGCACATAGGAGAAACCAAACAATCTTAGCCATGATCTCTTTATGGGAAGGAAATTACCTGAAATGTATGTGAGTTCATTTTTTCAGGAGACTAATTTATAGGGGAAAAAACTTTAAGCTCCAACTAATATTTTATAAGGCCTGTCGTTTTGTCTTACCATGCAAAGCATTCTGAAGTTCATGGGTTTTCATTTTATGGCAACAAATGAAGAACTATCTTTCTAATAAATATTTTCAATTTGGCTTTTTCGGGTGGTAAGTTAGTCTGATGTATCTAACAATAATATAAAACAACAACATTACATCATTGCCTTAGATTCTCCCACATGTAACAGGGTAGGGGGTTGGATGCACGCAACCATACCAATGTGTTAGAAACACACATGTTGTTTTCTTATGACTCATAATGAAAATAGTGAGTCATTTTGTTTTATTCTATCATATTTCAAAATCAAAAAAGAATGTGACAAAAGACTCCATTAATAATAGAAACATATCTAACTATAATATATGTATGTTGTTCGTAACATAGAAGGCTCACGGGCTGGCTCTTAATTCCATTCCCCCACCCACCCGATGTATAAGGTATTAATGGAGAATTTTATTGTCTCTTCTATTCTTTTCTACACTAATTGCCTTCCTAGTTTTGGGGAAAGATGGAGAAAATATGTTTTGGTTTAAGAATCCTGCTGATTCATGACACAACTATTTTTTATTAGAGTTCAAGGAACGAATTTTTCCTTTCTCTGAAAATATTATCAAATTTTAAACATCCTAATTTTTTGTTGGACAAATACATATACTCTTATTCAACGTGTCAAATCAAGGGAACCGGCTTTGCAATTGGCAATTATGTCCACCTAATAAGTCATTCCTCAAATAGCAGGCTAACAACTTGAGTTTTAAATGTTTTGAATGATTCAGACTTACCTCTACGGGACAATGATATTTTATGTCACGGCCTAGTTCTGACTCGATCTAAAAGCGTTAGTTTGTTTTTAAAATCTTGCTGATTCTTTTTTTCCCTTTTTTTTCTACTTGGACTCCATCTAAAATAGTTTTTAATAATGTGTTATGGTTACAATAAAATGAAATGACACGTTAACAGAGTGTGATTAAAATAGCAGAGTCGTTTTTGACGTGTCTATTAGTGTGATTAAAAAGAACTGATAAAATTGGTGTGAAAATCAAAATTAGACTCGACTATGTTCGGTTTCTTGATTATAGTCGACTTTTTTATTACATTTCCATCAAAAGTTTAAACTTCATATATGTAGAAATAATTTCAACAAAAGTGTGTCGAGCTGAAACTGAAAAATGCAGATCTGGATGAATGTATGCCGATCTGAACTAAGCCGACCTGGACGAAGGCCTGAACAAAGTTGGGAAGTGACCAAGTCAGTTAGCTGAGCTGACCTGAACAAGAGAAGAGCTGAACTGAAAAGGTAAAGACGGAAGGACGAACTGAGCTGAAGAAGAACACACGTGCTGAGGGAAAGAAGACGAAGACAAAGTGAAGAAGTGCTGAGCTGAGGTAACGAGGTGAAGCACACTCAAGGCAGCAACTCAACAGATCGAGCTGTCATACTTAGGCATGTAAATATTATAACTTAGAATAATTTCACTGTACATAACAGAGCTGCACTGGTAACTAGCCGTTACCACTAACGTTAGAATTCATTGTAGATAAATAGTAACCATAGTCCAAGTGGTGAAAACAGCCGTTAGAATTAGAATTCATTCCCTATAAAAGGGAAATAACCTTGTAAATTATCCTTAACTTGAATGAATGCAAATTCTTTCAATTCTCAACATGGTATCAGAGCTCATCTGATTCAAAATGCCTGCATTTTTCTGTAGTCTGTTCTCTGCAATTTTTAATTCTTCAAAATGACTACTTCCTTCAGCCATGCTGAATCTGTAGTATGTTCTCTGTAATTTTTAAAACTTCTTCAAAATGACTACTCCCTTCAGCCATACTGAATACACAGAGGCCACTTCTACTTCTAATCATACATCAGGAGCAGTGCGTGGTCCTCTACTTACTGATGATTTCTCCATAGTCATTACCAGCCATAAACTTAACAGAGACAACTACCTCTCATAGTCTCGAGGGGTAGAAATGTATATCACTGGTAAAGGCAAGGAAGAATCTTATATGGGACAGTCTCTGTCCCATCTGAAACTGATGCAAACTTCCGACGGTGGAAGTCAGAGAACAGTACGATAATGTCGTGGCTGATACGTTCTATGTAGACAGACATTTCTGATGATTTCATGACATATAATACTGCAACAGAGATCTGGGGTAGTCAAGGAGATGTACTCCAAACAGGATAACATCTCAGAGTTGTATGAAATCAAAGGTCATCTTCATGAGCTAAAATAAGGCAGTCTGGTTATCCACAAATACTACATACTTTTGACGAAATCATGGCAGCAGATTGATTCTTTTGAAGCACATCAGTGGTTCTGCATCACTGATGCTGCGCCGTACAAGGAGATAACAAAAAGGAAGCAGGTCCTTCACTTCCTGACTGGACTAAACCTAGAGTTCGACACTGCACAAAGTCAGATTTTGAGTACTAAACCACTATCGACCTTAAAGGTGTAGGACTTGTATAGCACCACTAAAGGGGGAGTTGAATAGTGAGTGTGGAAAATTTGGTTTTTAAAAGTTTTTGACCAAAATTACTCACTTCTGAAAATAGTTTTTGTTTTCAGATCTTGATTTGAATTATTTAAATGACCTAGTTATAAACCTCCAAAAATTATGAAATTTGGTGAGGATGTACTCTCAAATGTTATGAGTAACTCACAAAAATTTCAAATTAAAACATCAATTCTATCCCCTTGAAAATACGTTTTTGATCAGATTGCGCAAATCTGACAGAAACTATACTTCGAATTGAATTTTTTATTCTTATTAATTGGTAACTCTAAATGGTCTAAAAATTTTATGATAAGACCATCAAGATGTGTATTTAATGGGTTGAAACAGTTTTTAAAAATTCCTTTGGGAAGTATGTCGACCACATTGATGTTCTCAACCTTTGCAAATCTGAAAATCAGATTGTACTAGTCTCAGAACTATTAATGTTTGATTAACTTATACTTATCCAAATGAGGTGAAACTTGCGCCAAATGAAAACCGGGACATGTGGTTGTGTTTCTTCAAAATTTTATGATTTTTGAAAATTGTTTACTGCTCTTACCGTTGCAAAGAAATCAATACAAAAAACTAGAAATTGAAAGTAAAGTGCTGAAAAGTAAGAACACTGAGAATTTTATACTGGTTTGGTTAAAACAACCTACTCCAGTCTTCGAAGACACCTTCCTTGGTTATCACTAAACCCAACAAACACTTTACCACAAGGGTGACTGGATTTAAACACTAACTCCACCCTTTTACAATCAAAACAATCAAGCAAATCAATCACGAACACCACCACCGATCGAATGAAGGTTTGATCACACCTTGATCAAAATTTTACAAACAATGAACGTGTATGGGTGGTATATTCGGGCCTATATAATATGTGAAATATATGAACAATAGGCTTGAGACTAAGGAGAAGAGAAAGAAAGGAAGAAGAAGAGAGTAGTATAGTTTTTTGCACTTGAGAGAATATGAATTATTGCTTGGCCTTGTCTTGCACTATCTTCCCTTTTTATCTCCCTTTGGCCACCCCAAGGGCTTTCTTCTTACCTAGAGAATTGTCTTTAATGTCCTTGGAAGATTTCCTTGTGTAGAAGATGACACAATCTTGCTTACTTGGTACAATATGATTGGAAGGATGACTTGTCTTTGCCTAGTTGTCACTTGTTGATTGGTCCACCATGGTACCCTTTAAATGAGCTATAAATTCTAAGAAAACTGAAAACATGTCCTCAAATTCTAGTCAAATAATTATCATACAATTACACATTAATCCCCTTCAATTTTGGAAGACAATTGAAGACGATTAAGAGGAAAAAATCGGCCACTATTAGTAGACATGTGCTGATATTTTCAGCATGTGTCTCTTTTGAATTCTTTCTTTATGTGGTGGCCTCTTCAAAGTCACCAATCTTGTGTGGCATATACTTCGCCAATTGAAGTGCCAAATAAGCTCCACCTTGGCTCCAACATGGATGTAGTAGGTGTAGCGCCCCGGCCCGATACTGGACATTGGTACCAGTGCATCCGTAGTAGTCTACTACGAGGACTACGAAGTGTCAAAGCAGATGAAGCGCACATCATCCATGACGTAAGATAAATCAGCAGAAACGTCGTAAAATTTAAAACTTTACTAACCTAAATGTAACCAAAAGAAATACAGCGGAAATAAAATGTGTTCGATTAACTATCTAACTTATCCTCCAATACAACATAACAAACATCAAGTCTTCCAACTTAAAAGAGAATGATCAGAAATCTATCTACTTCAATGACCATCATCCCAGTGAGCCCACTCGCCAGTGTCTTCTACAAATATCATTTCGTACTCTCGCTCACCTGAAAAGAAGATGGAGTATCTATTCTTAGCGAAAACATCGCCAGCAAGTAACCCGTCTATACACCTTGCGGGACCACACACGACGAGTCACCAGTGTATAAGTCATTACCCAAAATAAGGTGCTTGGGTTAACAAATAACATCTTTATAACAATTCATCAGAACAAATAAATCACATAAATGATATGCGAATACGAAAACAAACATGTACCTAGAATAACATACTACATAAACAAATCATTCGCGTATGTCAATCTTTACATGTCAAATCTTATGCTTCGTGAGGCATGATGCATGTACTCTTTTGAAACCACACACAAAACCCATGCATGTTTTCTTTTGTAAACGTGCTATACGTGTCATTTCACAAAACTTTTAATATTCTTCGCGTAGCAGAACTTTATACCCTGTGGGTGGTCAGTCCACAGCAAACAGAACTTTATACCCCGTGCTGAAAGGTCCACGACCCCGTAAGGTATAACTTTATACCCCGTGCTGATAGGTCCACGGCCCCATAACATATATCTTATATCCTTGTTGATAGGTCCACGGCCCTATAAAATACTTTATACCCTACTGTTGATTCACAGGTCACGCTTTTATGCCCTGCTTTCGCAGGCGAGACTTTTATACCCTGCGATCAACCAGCAGCCATAGATTGCTTTTTGAAAACTTTAATCTTCATTTGTAAACACATGTTCTTTCGGAAAGCAATTCTCATGTCAAAATACAAAGTGTTCATGTCTTGATGCAGAATGCTCATGCAACTTCATATCAAACATGTAACATAAACACACAACTTACATATCAAGTACAATATTCTGAACCTCAGCCACTCCACGCTCGTTCGTATCACAAACTTATTTTGGATCCATTCTTATCCTTGCTTATTCACGCTTAATATTTACTCATTTAGCACCTTAAATACCCTTGTATTTTATGATCAATGGAAGAGAATAAAGTTATCACACATACATGGGGCGCTTAGTGGGTCAAGAGACTTCCAGTACACTTGGAACGCCTTCATGAGGCGCCTAAAGTGACATAAAGCGTCTCTACTAGGCGTTCGAAGTGTTCTGGAATGTGTTGATACACATCGAACGCCTACATGAAGCGCTTCAAGTGACATCAAACACCTTCTGAGGTGTTCGAAGTATTTTGGAATGTGCTGTGACACATCGAACACCTACATAAGGTGCCTTATGTACATGAAGCACCTAATGTAGGTGTTCGAAGTGTTGAATGCACTGGGACACATTGAACGCCTACTTTAGGTGCCTAATGTGACATTGAGCGCCTAAAGTAGGTGTTCGAAGTGTACTGACGACTTCCAAACTGCAAATTTCTGCAGCAACTTCTCTCATTCATCTTCCTCCTTCACTCCTTTCATCTTACACCTAAAATTCAACCTTATTACTTGAATCCATCATGCGTAACACACAACTAACATCGATTGATCCTTAAGCATATCAAATCATGCCCACTCTAAGCCTTCTATCATTCACATCTTCCAATATCCTCAAAACTTCCAACATAACAAATCTCCATTAACCCATCATTCAACCCTTCAGTCTTCTACAAATACACTCATGTCATCTAAGGTACATTTAACAAACACAAGAAAGTATAACAAGATAATGAATAGATCACGGCTGACACTTTTAAGGGCATATTTAACAACAACAAATCACAACATAACCATTTCCATAAATTGGCCCAAAGAACATGACTTTACTCTATCAACAACAACAAATACATATAGTAGAGCATTTAACATAAACACATTAAAATTATCAATGTGTGATATGAATTTTCTTTTTATAAAAACATAGGGCCTGTAGAACTAAAATTTGCGTAAAGCGTATAGAAAGATTACTTGCCTTTGTTTCTAGTTAGTGAAACGAGTGTACTGCAAGATTTCGGGAAAGATTGAACCTAGATTAGCCTCTCTTTCTTCCTTTTCTTCTTCTCTTCTTCTTCTTTCTCTTTTCTCCTTCTCTTTTCTCTCTAGACGTTTTTCCTTCTTCTTTCTCCCCTTAACCACCATCCACTCCTTGGAGTTATACTACTTAGTGTAACTCCCCCATCACTTAATTGAGGGAGGGCTGTTTTGGTAATTTGGTTAATTTTCTTAATTTCAGCTTTTTTTATTATTTCTCACCTACATTTTATCCAACTAAGCCTCCTTAAACCTATACATTTAATAAAAATATATTTAAGATTGACTTCTAATTATTAAAATTCGGACGTAAAGTTACGGGGTATGACATTCCACCCCCTTACAAAAAGTTTCGTCCTCGAACCTTGCGTACATTAATTGAAGAGTTGAGGATATTTCTCCCGCATCTGTTCCTCGAGTTCCCAAGTGGCCTCACGTTCCGTATGGTTGCTCCACTGAACCTTCACATAAGGGATCACCTGCTTCCTCAACACTTGGTCCTTTCGGTCTACGATCCTCACGGGTATCTCTTCGTATGTAACATCGTCGTTGAGTTCCAAAGGTTGGACTTTGAGCACATGGCTTGGATCCGTCACGTACTTCCTTAATTGTGACACATGGAATACGTTGTGGACTTGCACCAGTAACGGAGGTAATGCCAATCTATATGCCAAATCCTCCACTTTCTCAAGTATTTCGTAAGGACCAATAAAACGGGGACCTAGTTCGCCTTTGATTCCAAATCTCATAATACCCTTCGTAGGTGATACTTTTAAATAAACCTTTTCACCTACGTTAAACTCCAAAGATCGCTGCTTGGAATCCGCCCAACTTTTGTTGCGGTCTTAAGCCGTCTTGAGTCTATCTCGTATGATTTTCACCTTTTCTAGTGTCTTCTCGAATAACTCGGATCCGGTGATGGTTCTCACACCGAATTCATCCCAATAAACTGGGGTCCTACACTTCCTTGCATACAAAGCTTCAAAAGGGGCCATGTCAATTGCATTATGGAGACTGTTATTATAAGAGAATTCCATTAACTTCACCATTCCATCCCAACTCCCTTTGAAATCTAACACGCAAGCCCTTAGCATATCTTCTAGAGTCTGAATAGTTTGCTCAGTCTGTCCATCAGTTTGGGGATGATATGTTGTACTCAATCTTAATTCCGTGCCCATGGTTTTCTAAAAGGCTGTCCAGAACTTAGAAGTAAACCATGGATCTCGATCAGACGCTATACTCACTGGAATACCATGCAGGCAGACAATATTATCCATATATAAATGTACTAACTTGTCGAGGGACGTTTCACTCGAGATGGGTAGAACATGTGCTGACTTGGTTAATCGATCCACAATAACCCAAATCATGTCATAGCCACTTCTTGTCTTTGGTAAACCAGCTATGAAATCTATTGTGACGTGTTTCCATTTCCATTCTGGAATCTCCCACGGCATCAATAATCCGCCAGGCCGTTGCTGTTCTGCCTTGACCTGTTGGCAAACTAAGCATCTCTCGATAAACTCTGCAATATGTCTTTTGATTCCGAACCACCAATAGTGTTGTTTGAGATCTCTGTACATCTTGGTGCTACGAGGATGAATCGTTAACCTTGAGCTGTGTGCTTCTTGCAAAATTTCTTTTCTAAGCTCATCTACATCAGGTACACACAGTCTTCCTCTGAACCATAGGCTCCCGTCCCCATTGACTTGAAATCCCTCAACCTTCTCATGCTTTATCTTTTCCAAAATCTCACTCAGTGTCTTATCTTTTCTTTGAGCTTCTTTTACCCGATCAACCAAACTCGGGGTGATTGACATTTCTGCCAAGACATTCACCGTGGAGTCAATCAAATCTAACCCGAATTCTTCCATTTCTCTTTCTAGCGGTGATTGTCGTGCATGTCTAGATGTTCTGCTTAACGCGTCAGCCACTTTATTAGCTTTTCCCGGATGATAATGAATGGTCAAGTCGTAGTCTTTTAGCAATTCCAACCATCTTCGTTGTCTCATGTTTAATTCTTTCTGAAAGAACAAGTACTTTAGGCTCTTGTGGTCAGTGAATACCGCACTTTTCTCCGTATAAGTAATGCCGCTAGATTTTCAAGGCAAACAACACTGCTGCAAGTTCAAGGTCGTGCGTCGGATAATTTTGTTCATAAGGCTTTAACTACCTTGATGCATACGCGATGACTCGTTCGTGTTGCATCAAAACATAACCTAAAAACATTGTATTAGACTAAACTTTATTGGTATACAAAATCATAACCTTATGCTACAATTTACGTACCTAAACTATTCTTCGATGCATCGCTATAAATCACAAACCCATCAGTTCCGGAGGGTTGAGCCAACACTGGAGCTGTGGTTAATCTCTTCTTAAGCTCCGTGAAACTTTTCTCACATTCTGCCATCCACTCAAACTTAGACTTCTTTTGAGTAAGGCGACTGAGAGGCACTGGTATCCTTGAGAATCCCTCGACAAACTTTCTATAATAACCCACTAGACCCAAGAAACTTCGCACTTCGGTGACATTAGTAGGTCTAGGCCATTCCGTGATAGCTTCCACCTTTTTTGGATCCACAACAATCCCCTCCTCTGATATCACGTGACCCAGAAAAGCCACACTTCTTAGCCAAAAACTCACACTTGCTAAACTTAGTGTATAGTTGTTTATGCCTCAAAATGCCTAGAACGGTTCTCAGATGCTCAACGTGAGCTTGCTCGTCAGGAGAATATACCAAAATGTCGCCTATGAATATCACTACAAACCTGTCCAACTGTTCTCGAAAGACGGTAGTCATAAGATCCATAAAGGCTGCAGGGGTATTAGTCAAACCCAAATGGCATCACTAAGAACTCATAGTGGCCATATCTCGTGCGAAAGGCTATCTTTGCAATGTCTTCAGCCTTCACTCGTAGCTGATGATATCCTGATCTGAGGTCAATTTTAGAGAAGATCTTGGCGCCTTTGAGCTGGTCAAACAAATCCTCAATTCGCGGAAGGGGGTACTTATTCTTGATGGTAATTTTTTTCAACTCTCGATAGTCAATATAGAGCCTCATACTACCATCCTTCTTCTTCGCAAATAAAACAGGTGCTCCCCAAGGCGACACACTAGGGCGGATAAATTTCTTGTCCAATAACTCCTGAAGTTGTTCTTTCAGCTCTCTCAGTTCTGCTGGAGCTATTCTGTAAGGGGCTTTAGAAATGGGTTCGGCTCCTGGAATCAAGTTTATCTCGAACTCGACTTTTCTCGGAGGTGGCACTCCTGGCAATTCTTCTGGGAACACATCAATAACTCGTTGACTAATGAAATTTGCTCAATAGATGGTACTTCCTGAGTAGCATCCACCGCATACACTAGAAATCCCTCAGCACCTTTCCTTAAAGCTTTGCACGCTTGTGCAACAGACATATATACCTTCCTGGGAACTTTCCTTCGTTCAGCTTCCCCTTGAAACATTACCTCTTCCATCTTAGTGTTCTTGATTGTTACTTGCTTCAGTCGACAATCAATATTGGCGTGATACTTGGCTAACCAATCCTTCTTAATATAACGTCGAAGTCATATATCTGAACGGGGATCAGTGTGGCGGAGAACATTTGTCCCTCAAACTCTAACTCGTAATCCCGATACTGCTGGTACGAAATCATAATTTGATCTTCAGCCGCTTGAATATGGTACGGAGTTTCTAACCGCTCAGGTAAGTTACCAGTGTGCTTAGTGAATTTCTTGACACAAAAGAGTGGCTTGCGCCGCTATCAAAAAGCACGTTGGCAGGTATCTTATTCACTAAAACCGCACCTAAAACCATATTAAGTTTCACACAGGAAGTTAAGAATGTAAAGATTTAATTCAATAAGAATTTAGACTTAATTTAAATGGTACCTACTACTACATCGGTGGCCTCCTGTACATCAGTGTCCGTCATGAGATGTACGCCGCCCTCGGCTGTTGAGCCGCTTCTCTCGGAGTATTTTTCTTTATCTCCGGACAATACCTAATCATGTGATCCGCCTGTCCAGACCGATAACATGTTCCTGCAAGCTTTCTACATTCACCGACATGATTCTTATTGCAGTGTGGGCAAACTCCCACAGCCTGCTGAACTACTGGGTTTTGCACTAGAGGGCTCTGAAAATTCCCGACTGTGCCCCTCTTCAGAATCTTGACCCAACATCTGGGTCTGCCACCAACTCTTACCTCCTCTCTTGGCCTCTTGCCTCTATTAGACAACCTCTCACTAGCTGCTCTTGCCGCCACCCTGCGAAAGTCACTCTCAACGCGAAAACATGCATCCAACATGTCCTCGTAAGTTTTCATTCCTGCGTTCACTATTCCCGACTATATCCTTGAGTTCAAACCCCTCTCGAAATTCATCATCTTAAGGCGATTATCAGACATAATCGTAGGGGCAAACTTACCCAAAGCATGGAAATGATCCGCATACTCCGACACCGTCATCCGTCCCTGTTTCAATCTGTCAAATGATCTGATCTTATCCAGGATTTCTGCCTCGAGTACATAATACTTTAGAAAAACGTCACAAAACTATGCCCACGAAATAGGTGGTGCCACTCTCAGAACCATTCCACCCCACCATTCACCCGCTTTGCCACACAAAAGAGGTGTGGCCACATCCACCTTGATCTCCTCCGGCACTTGTACTAACCGGAAACATTTCTCCACCTCAGCCAACCAATGTTGAGCCTCTTCTGGATCTGTACATCCTCCAAACTCCGGAACTCGCATCTTTCTCATATCTCCGTAGAAGAACCGGATATTATGCCGCGATGGTGGAGGAGGCGGAGGCTGCTGCTACTGGGCAAACCCCTGTGCAGTTACTGTCAATGCGTCCGTAAGCACTTGGAGTAGAACCACTTGTGGTGGCTGGTTCTCCTATCTGTTGCCAGGGTTTCCTGCATTATCTCTGCGTGGAGGCATTTTCTCTGAAAGTTCAACGTTTCGCTAGCAATCAGTAGATACAAAATGTTATTGAAAGCTTGAATGCATAAGGATGGGTGGGGTATGAAATAAGGATGTTATCACAAAAACTTAGGTGGTAAATACGCTCGCACACACCCAAACCCAATCATGCTTAGACTCTAGAAAATTAGCACTTATCCCTATGGATCAAACTTAAGGGAAAATCACATCTTAAATGGCTAAACGATCATGAACCTAAGTTTCCGAGATAGATCTGAAGCTTGGTCTCTGATACCACCTGTAGCGCCACAGCCCGACATTGACATCGGTACTAGTGCACCCGCCGTAGTCTACTACGAGGACTACGAAGCGTAAAAGCAGATCAAGCACACATCATCCATGACGTAAGATAAATCAGCGGAAACGTCGTAAAATTTAAAACTTCACTAACCTCAATGTAACCAAAAGAAATACAACGGAAATAAAATGTGTTCGATTAACAGTCTAATATATCCTCCAATACAACATAACAAACATCGAGTCTTCCAACTTAAAAGAGAATGATCAGAAATCTATCCACTTCAATGACCATCATCCCAGTGAGCCACTCTCCACCGTCTTCTACAAATATTATTCCGTACTCTAGTTCACCTGAAAAGAAGATGGAGTATCTATTCTTAGCAAAAACATCGCCAGCAAGTAACCCGTCTATACACCTTACGGGACCACACACGACGAGTCACCAGTGTATAAGTCATTACTCAAAATAAGGTGCTCGGGTTAACAAATAACATCTTTATAACAATTCATCAGAATAAATAAATCACATAAATGATATGCGAATACAAAAACAAACATGTACCTAGAATAACATACTACATAAACAAATCATTCGCGTATGTCAATCTTTGCATGTCAAGTCTTATGCTTCGTGAGGCATGATGCATGTACTCTTTTGAAACCACACACAAAACCCATGCATGTTTTCTTTTGTAAACGTGCTATACGTGTCATTTCACAAAACTTTTAATATTCTTCGCGTAGCAGAACTTTATACCCTGTGGGTGGTCAGTCCACAGCAAACAGAACTTTATACCCCGTGCTGAAAGGTCCACGACCCCGTAAGGTATAACTTTATACCCCGTGCTGATAGGTCCACGGCCCCATAACATATATCTTATATTTGTGTTGATAAGTCAACGGCCCCATAAAATACTTTATACCCTGTTGTTGATTCACAGGTCACGCTTTTATACCCTGCTTTCGCAGACGTGACTTTTATACCCTGGAATGTGTTGATACACATCAAACGCCTACATGAAGCGCTTCAAGTGACATCAAAAACCTTCTGAGGTGTTCGAAGTATTCTGGAATGTGTTGTGACACATCGAACGCCTACATAAGGCACCTTATGTGACATGAAGCGC
The DNA here is from genome assembly GCA_036186865.1 of Eustoma russellianum. NCBI lineage: Eukaryota > Viridiplantae > Streptophyta > Magnoliopsida > Gentianales > Gentianaceae > Eustoma > Eustoma russellianum. The sequence continues at coordinate 9,978,878 of AP025070.1, forward strand.
CTAATGTAGGTGTTCGAAGTGTTCTGGAATGCATTCGGACACATTGAACGCCTACTTTAGGCGCCTAATGTGACATTGAACGCCTAAAGTAGGTGTTCAAAATGTACTGACGACTTCCAAAACTGCAAATTTCTGCAGCAACTTCCCTCCTTCATCTTCCTCCTTCACTCCTTTCATCTTACACCTAAAATTCAACCTTATTACTTGAATCCATCATGCATAACACACAACTAACATCGATTAATCCTTAAGCATATCAAATCACGCCCACTCTAAGTCTTCCATCATTCACATCTTCCAATATCCTCAAGACTTCCAACATAACAAATCTCTATTAACCCATCATTCAACCCTTCATTCTTCTACAAATCCACTCATGTCATCTAAGGTACATTTAACAAACACAAGAACGTATAACAAGACAATGAATAGATCACGGATGACACTTTTGTTGAAAAATATGTTTGGATAATTTTCAAAGTCATGATTTTAAGTGTTACATGTCACATATGGTGTTATAAATGAAAAGGATGAATAAGTGAAGAAAAATGATATTGATGTTTAGTTTTTTTTAAATAATTTTCTAAAATGTGATGAATTGGTTGTTTTCATTTGTGTATGATTTATACATGTTCATTATGTGAATATTATGTGTTTTTGGTGATTATTATTGTCCTGTGACTAACATGCCTTGGAAGTTTCTACAACTTACCAAAAAGGGCAAAATTGGTATTTTGAGTTTTGTAGGAACATGATATGATGAAAATATTTCAAGGATGTATTCTTATCCTATTTATCATGACAAAGGTGATATCATGAGTATTTATGACCATCGGGGTCATTTCTGGAGTTTTCTCACACCAGGGGTATTTTGGTCATTTTACCCCCAAGGGTATTTTTGGTATTTTCACTCAAGGAATCTCTTGAGTATATTATTATCTTCATTCTGGAGCTGTGTTATTATTATTTTGAAGATAATATGGTGATCTTATATCTTATTCTCTCAACCGATGATATTATTGACTATAGCTGGATATGTGACGATTTGAGATGTCACATTCTATTTTTTCTCGAAGACCCTCTTATATATGTTATAAGAGAACATTTATCATCATTATTCAGAGATATTAAAGGTGTCAAAGGTGTGGAAATGATCTCAACATATAAGAAGAAATATTGGGAAATTTCGGTGTTACACGTTGACATAATCTTGTCAAGTGTTATCTATTTATTTCTTCTTCAAAAATCTGAGTTGCTACACTTATATATATGTGGAAAAACGTGACTAATCAGGTAGACATGATGTGGTATTCATTTTATGAGTTGGAGACAAGTGGACCAACCAAAAAGGAGCTAGTTGGCAAAATTGTCAACTTGGATTTTTTTCTAAATATAGCCAACGGCTATATGGTTTCTTGGAGTATTTTTCAGCAGATTTTTTGAAGTCAAATGGAGCTCTAACATGCCCTATTATGGTGTTTGGAGTTGAGGATAATTTGGTGGTATTATCCTTTCTTATTTTATTAAGAAAAAATCAAAATATATTTTTTGATTAAGCTTTGTAGCCAACGGCTACATCCCAATTTGGAGCAGATTTTTGAGTTTTTGAAATGGTCTTTCACATGCCTATTATCTTGCCAAAAAGTTGAGAAGATGATGGAGTTTTTATGGTGCTATTATCTTCACATTTTCAAGATAATTCCAAGTCACTTTTAGTTGAAAATTTTGGCCAACATTATTTTGCCAAAGTGGACCAATCATGTTGTTTTATTTTGCCAAGTGTACAAAGCCAACCAATGATGAGAAGACATTTGGAGTTGATGATGAAGGTGATGACACATTGGCATTCTTATCTTCAAGGCTCAAATCACACTATAAATAGAGGCATTGGTGAAGAAGATGAAACATACTTGAAGCTCACAAGCATTCTATAGCTTTCATATTCATCTTCTTGTTCTTGTTGTTGTATTTTGTTGTAGCAAAGTTGTTCTTAATATTTTGGTGAGCTACAAGCCTCTTGAGCTTCATTTGTAAGATTGATTAGCCATCTTTATAAGGCTACATCAATAGGTGTTGGAGGTATTGCAACTAAGTGTTGCTTAGAAGGTGATTATCCAAGTCTTGAGTAGGGTTGGTGTATAACCCAAGGATCAAGCTTGGCTCTTGTTGTAAGGTGTTCATATCATAGTGAAATCCAAGGAAAGGTGTTCCTTGGGACTGGAGTAGGTCACATTGACCGAACCAGGATAAATCCTCGGTGTTCTTCTCTTGTTTCTTTATTTCTGTTTTCTGCCCGTTTTTGACTGCAGTTTTCACCCAACTTCACACAATTTGAAAAAATAGCTAAACATTTTCAAAATCCGTGATTTTTGGTGGAGTTATACTTCAGACTGTTAGCTTTCATTTGCAACAAGAATCACTTGATTTGAGCAAGTAAAAGTTAGTCTTTCAGTCTTTACAAGATAACTGCTCCAATCTGGCTGTAATCTGACCAGTTTTGAGAAAAGTTAAATTCTGTATTTTTCAAGAATTGTTTGAGGTCAGGGCCTTTTGGAAACTTCATCTACACATCCTAAGGAGTGTTTTGATATAAAGATCAACCTTTTTGGTTGAGTATTCAAAGAGAAACACTATTTTCAAAATCAGCAACATTCTGTCCAATTCTGTCCAGATTGACCATCTAAATCTTTTAATTTGTTTGAAGGGTCAAACGATCTTATTTTTGTCTGATTTTTGGACAGAGTCTTGTTAACTCATTGAAGTTTAATTCTGGAAAGTTTCATAATTTTTGGAGTTGTGTACAATTATTTGTGAATTTTTGAAAAACGGGTTCTGAATCTGAGTTGGTCTCAGATTCTGTTTTCAAGGGGATTTTAACAAAGGGTTGTAGTGTAATTTCCGCTAACCACTATTCACCCCCCCCCCCCTCTAGTGGTGTTCATTGCAGGTGCACGGTCCAACATTTGGTATCAGAGCCAGACCAACACCACTCAAAAGAAGCAAGATTCAACACCGTACGAACAATACAAGGCCAAGAAACAACAATTCATAATATACTGCTTGTCTCAAATCAAAGGTACATACTATGGCTATTGTTTCTCACAAAGGTGAGTTGGAAGGTATGTCCACACAACGCCCTCCTCTTTTGATGGCAATAATTTTGTTCATTGGAAACTAAGAATGAGGCTATTCTTAATGGCTATAGACATCGATTTATGGTCTATAGTTGAAGATGGGCCGTACATTCCAATGAAAGTTGTACAAGTTAGTGGAGTAACTCAAGAGGTTGAAAAATATAAAAGTGAATGGTCATCAGATGATAAAAAGAAAATGTCCATGAATGCTAAAGCTATGCAATTACTTTTGAATGGACTTACAACTTCTGAAGCAGGATATGTGTCAAATTGCACAAGTGCACACGACATGTGGAAATCACTTGTATTAAAGCATGAAGGTACTAGTGGTGTTAAAGAGTCAAAAATAAACATGCTTATGACTGAATTAGAGACTTTCAAAATGTTGCCAAACGAATCCATAACATCTATGGATTTGAGGATTACTAATATTTTCAATGCCCTTGAAGCTTTAGGGAAGTCATTTTCGAACAATGAAAAGGTTCAAAAGGTGCTACGAAGTCTCCCTGCTGAATGGGATCCAAAGGTGACTGCAATCGAGGAGACAAAGTCAATCACCAAGATGGATGAATTGATCGGGTCTCTTAAAGTCTATGAGGTAAAACTGAACCAACGAAAGTCTGAATCGTCTAAGTCATCCAGTAAGTCAATAGCCTTCAAAACAACTGAAACACATGCTAATAACGATGATAGTAATAGTGATACTGAATTAGACGATGACTTGATATTGATTGCTAGAAAACTTAGAAAGTTTTTCAAACGCCCAAATAGGAATAGACAACATAATTCTTCTTCTTTTTCTTTTTCTCAATCTAAGAAAAATAACACAAACAAATGGTATAATAAAGAATTAAAGTGTTATGAATGCGGTCAAAAAGGACATATTTCATACGATTGTCCAACAAAGAAAAATAATAATAAAAACAACAATAATAAACAAGCCAAGGACAAGGAAGCTCAAACGTCAAAGACAAAGGAGTCTAAGGCAAGAAAAGGGAAGCGAGCAATGAAGGTGAGCACATGGAGCGACTCATCCGACTCAGAATCCGAAACTGAGGAAGCTCAAGTGTGCTTCGTATCCAACGAGGTATGTTCTTCTTCTGATAGTGATTCTGATAGTGACATGACATTTGATGAAATGTATGAAGAATTCCTACGAATGCATGCTCACTGTAAGAGGCTCTCTAAAGAAAAGAAGAAACTAGTTGAAGAAAATGACAAGTTGAAGACGTCCAACTTGGAATTTTTCGATCAACTAGAATCTCTTAAACAAGAGTCTACTAATACTCTTGATTCTTTAGAGAACAAAATTGAATCATATAGGAAAGATGAACAAAAGTTACAAATGGAAAATAAAATGTTGAAATCCAAGTTAGAAAGTTGTGAAAATGAAATAGTGCAACTTAAGTCTTCTAAATTTACCTTAGAAAAAATGATAGAACAATTTAAATCGGGTGCAAATATGTTAGATACACTTATCTCATCACAAAAGTATGGCAATGATAAAACCGGCCTAGGCTATAAAGAAGAAAACAAAAAAGTAAATGAAAAGACTAAGTTTGTTTCATCTAGTACAAAGTTGCCATATAATACAAAATCAACTTTGCCTGCTACATCTTCTTCTACACCTTCTTCTACTCATATCAAGGCAAAAATACAACACAAACCCACCAATATGCACACGCATAAACATACATCTAGGCCAAATTTTGCATCTAGACAACCTAGAAATCATGCCTACATGTATACAAATGCAACTAGACCAAATAAAATGCATCCAACTTTTTATGAACCTAAGCATAAGCAACTCTCATACAAGTCTTATAGAAATACACATGAATATACATATAGAGCACCATATAAGAAACAAAATCGCATGCCTTATACACATTATAAGATTCGGTCATCCTATAATGATTATCAACCATGGCGCAACATGTATAACAATGCATCCTCACTTATGTGGAATAATCATCTATATGCTTATCCTTCTTACTTTAACCATGCTAAAAATGTGCCTAGAAAGTATATTCAAGTTTGGATACCTAAGGGTTATCTAAACAAGAATAATGCCCCTAACATTCAAGGACCCAAATAAAGGGTACCTAAAACTTTGTCTCCATTGTAGGAAAAATGCAAGGAATGCAAGAAAGAGGCAAAGTCAAAGAATCTAAAAACCAAATGGTTTTTAGATAGTGGATGTTCGAGGCATATGACGGGCAACCCCAATCTATTCACCGAACTTGAACATATTGATGGTGGAAAGGTAACATTCGGTGACAACAACAAAGGAAAAGTTGTTGGAAAAGGAACAATCGGGGACCCAAACACATTTCAAATACGAAATGTGTTGCTAGTAAGCAATCTCTCTTATAATTTACTTAGTATTTCTCAACTTATAGATTGTGGTTATAATGTCTCATTTCTTCCCAATTCTTGTGATATAATAAATGAAAAAGGAGAAACGATTTTAAAAGGAAATAGAGATGGAAATATTTATACCCTTACCTTAGATAACATGTTAAATGCTAAGGTTAAGTGTCTAATATCACATGACTTAGATGTGAATTTATGGCATAGAAGATTAGGCCATATAGGAATTTCAACCATTAGGAAATTATCTAAAAAGAATTTAATTAGAGGTATGCCTAAGTTAGACTTAGATAATTTTCAAATGTGTGAAACATGTATTAAGGGAAAACACATTAAAGAAACCTTAAAACCGAAACATGAAGTGAGTACTAGTCATGTACTAGAATTGCTTCACTTAGACTTATTTGGTCCAAGTAGGACAAGAAGTCTAGGTGGACACTACTATGTGTGTGTCATAGTAGACGATTACTCACGCTACACATGGACATTGTTCTTAACACACAAAGACGATGCTCCATTAGCAATCGAAACCCTTATCAAGCAACTTGAAAACATTTACGAAGAAAATGTCAAAAGAATTAGAAGTGATAGAGGTGGAGAATTTAAAAATAAAGACGTAATCAAATTTTGTGAACTTTATGGAATAAAACATGAATTCTCACCAACTAGAACACCACAACTCAATGGAGTTGTTGAACGTAAAAATAGAACGATTCAAGAAGTTGCAAGGACAATGCTGTGTGAAAATAAATTACCTAAGTATTTATGGGCTGAAGCTGTTAATTGTGCATGTTATATTATAAATAGGCTCACTATTAGAAAGAAATTAAATAAAACGCCTTATGAATTGCTAAACAATAGACAACCTAAAATAGATTATCTTAAAGTATTTGGATGTAAATGTTTTGTGCTAAACACTAAGGATAATCTAGATAAATTTGAACAAAAGTCTATTGAATGTATATTTGTTGGATATTCAACTAACTCAAGAGCATATAGGTGTTATAATCCTGCATCTAGAAAAATAATTGAATCCATACATGTGAAATTCAATGAAAATGCATGCTTTGAAGTTAGTGATAAACATCAACATAAACAAGAAACAAATGTTGAAAATATGTTTGATGATGAAGTATTACTTGAGCCTGTACTTGATCATCTAGAACCAACTCCCCCTGAACAAGACATGCATGAACCCTTAGATGAAATGAATCAAGAAAATTTGCAATTGGAAGATGATACAACTAATGATCCAATTACATATGATAACATTCACACTAATGAAACTTTTGAACAAGATGAGGGTGAACCTAGTCAATCTAGGAATTGGTGGCACCCTAGAGAATTAATCATTGGGGATCCAAGTGTTGGGGTTAGAACACGTAGAAACATAAGTCAACTTGAAGGACATAGCTTAGTCTCACACATAGAACCTAAGAATGTTAAGGAAGCCTTAGGTGACATATCATGGATAGATGCTATGCATGAGGAATTAAATCAATTCACAAGGAACAACGTATGGGACTTAGTACCTAAACCTGAAGACAAGTCTATCATAGGAACTAAATGGGTCTTTAGGAATAAAATGGATGAACAAGGAAATATTACAAGAAATAAGGCTAGACTAGTCGCACAAGGTTATAATCAACAAGAAGGAATAGATTATGAGGAAACCTTTGCACCCGTTGCACGACTAGAAGCAATTAGATTGTTACTTGCGATTGCAAGTCTAAGTAACATTAAACTCTTCCAAATGGATGTCAAGAGTGCATTCTTAAATGGATACATCCAAGAAGAAGTGTTTGTCAAACAACCCCCTGGATTTGAAGATCCAAATAATCCTAACCATGTTTACAAGCTTAAGAAAGCTTTATATGGTTTGAAACAAGCTCCAAGAGCTTGGTATGATAGATTTGCAAACTTTCTTATTGCGAATAATTATGAAAGGGGAACCATAGACAACACATTATTCCTAAGAAGAAAAGGTAATGATTTGTTAATAGTTCAAATATACGTAGACGATATTATCTTTGGTTCAACTAACCCTACCTTAGTAAAAGACTTCGAAGAATGTATGAAGTCAGAGTTTGAAATGTCAATGGTAGGAGAGTTGAATTATTTCTTAGGACTTCAAATCAAACAAACCCCTCAAGGAATTCACATTAGCCAACTTAAGTATATCAATGATATGATTAAGAAGTTTGGATTTGAAGAGTTGAAACCTACAACTACCCCTATGAGTGTAAGTACCAAACTTGATAAGGATGAAAATGGTAAACCTTTTGATGACACACTTTATAGGTCTATGATTGGCTCTTTGTTATACTTAACTGCATCAAGACCTGATATTATGTTTAGTGTGTGTATGTGTGCTAGGTTTCAATCTTGTCCTAAGGTATCACACTATAATGCAGTGAAAAAGATATTTAGATATCTTAAGCATACACCTCACTTAGGACTATGGTATGATAGAAACGCTAAGTTGGAATTACACGCATATAGTGATGCTGATTATGGTGGTTGCAAGTTAGATAGAAAATCCACTAGCGGCACATGTCAATTCATAGGAACCAATTTGATCTCTTGGTTTTCTAAAAAGCAAGCTAGTGTAGCTCTTTCTACCACTGAAGCCGAGTATATTGCTTTGAGTTTATGTACTACCCAAATACTTTGGCTTAAACAGCAACTTAGTGATTTTGGCATTAAAATGAAAAAGATTCCAATTTTCTGCGATAGCACAAGTGCAATCAATCTTTCCCGGAATCTTTAAAAGTTGAAAACATTTGGTTAAACTTTTTAAATTTTTGGTTATAAGTTGTGACATTAAAATCATGTTAGGTTATTTTGAAAATCATCCAAAAGGGGGAGAATGTTGAAAAATATGTTTGGATAATTTTCAAAGTCATGATTTTAAGTGTTACATGTCACATATGGTGTTATAAATGAAAAAGATGAATAAGTGAAGAAAAATGATATTGATGTTTAGTTTTTTTTAAATAATTTTCTAAAATGTGATGAATTGGTTGTTTTCATTTGTGTATGATTTATACATGTTCATTATGTGAATATTATGTGTTTTTGGTGATTATTATTGTCCTGTGACTAACATGCCTTGGAAGTTTCTACAACTTACCAAAAAGGGCAAAATTGGTATTTTGAGTTTTGTAGGAACATGATATGATGAAAATATTTCAAGGATGTATTCTTATCCTATTTATCATGACAAAGGTGATATCATGAGTATTTATGACCATCGGGGTCATTTCTGGAGTTTTCTCACACCAGGGGTATTTTGGTCATTTTACCCCCAAGGGTATTTTTGGTATTTTCACTCAAGGAATCTCTTGAGTATATTATTATCTTCATTCTGGAGCTGTGTTATTATTATTTTGAAGATAATATGGTGATCTTATATCTTATTCTCTCAACCGATGATATTATTGACTATAGCTGGATATGTGACGATTTGAGATGTCACATTCTATTTTTTCTCGAAGACCCTCTTATATATGTTATAAGAGAACATTTATCATCATTATTCAGAGATATTAAAGGTGTCAAAGGTGTGGAAATGATCTCAACATATAAGAAGAAATATTGGGAAATTTCGGTGTTACACGTTGACATAATCTTGTCAAGTGTTATCTATTTATTTCTTCTTCAAAAATCTGAGTTGCTACACTTATATATATGTGGAAAAACGTGACTAATCAGGTAGACATGATGTGGTATTCATTTTATGAGTTGGAGACAAGTGGACCAACCAAAAAGGAGCTAGTTGGCAAAATTGTCAACTTGGATTTTTTTCTAAATATAGCCAACGGCTATATGGTTTCTTGGAGTATTTTTCAGCAGATTTTTTGAAGTCAAATGGAGCTCTAACATGCCCTATTATGGTGTTTGGAGTTGAGGATAATTTGGTGGTATTATCCTTTCTTATTTTATTAAGAAAAAATCAAAATATATTTTTTGATTAAGCTTTGTAGCCAACGGCTACATCCCAATTTGGAGCAGATTTTTGAGTTTTTGAAATGGTCTTTCACATGCCTATTATCTTGCCAAAAAGTTGAGAAGATGATGGAGTTTTTATGGTGCTATTATCTTCACATTTTCAAGATAATTCCAAGTCACTTTTAGTTGAAAATTTTGGCCAACATTATTTTGCCAAAGTGGACCAATCATGTTGTTTTATTTTGCCAAGTGTACAAAGCCAACCAATGATGAGAAGACATTTGGAGTTGATGATGAAGGTGATGACACATTGGCATTCTTATCTTCAAGGCTCAAATCACACTATAAATAGAGGCATTGGTGAAGAAGATGAAACATACTTGAAGCTCACAAGCATTCTATAGCTTTCATATTCATCTTCTTGTTCTTGTTGTTGTATTTTGTTGTAGCAAAGTTGTTCTTAATATTTTGGTGAGCTACAAGCCTCTTGAGCTTCATTTGTAAGATTGATTAGCCATCTTTATAAGGCTACATCAATAGGTGTTGGAGGTATTGCAACTAAGTGTTGCTTAGAAGGTGATTATCCAAGTCTTGAGTAGGGTTGGTGTATAACCCAAGGATCAAGCTTGGCTCTTGTTGTAAGGTGTTCATATCATAGTGAAATCCAAGGAAAGGTGTTCCTTGGGACTGGAGTAGGTCACATTGACCGAACCAGGATAAATCCTCGGTGTTCTTCTCTTGTTTCTTTATTTCTGTTTTCTGCCCGTTTTTGACTGCAGTTTTCACCCAACTTCACACAATTTGAAAAAATAGCTAAACATTTTCAAAATCCGTGATTTTTGGTGGAGTTATACTTCAGACTGTTAGCTTTCATTTGCAACAAGAATCACTTGATTTGAGCAAGTAAAAGTTAGTCTTTCAGTCTTTGCAAGATAACTGCTCCAATCTGGCTGTAATCTGACCAGTTTTGAGAAAAGTTAAATTCTGTATTTTTCAAGAATTGTTTGAGGTCAGGGCATTTTGGAAACTTCATCTACACATCCTAAGGAGTGTTTTGATATAAAGATCAACCTTTTTGGTTGAGTATTCAAAGAGAAACACTATTTTCAAAATCAGCAACATTCTGTCCAATTCTGTCCAGATTGACCATCTAAATCTTTTAATTTGTTTGAAGGGTCAAACGATCTTATTTTTGTCTGATTTTTGGACAGAGTCTTGTTAACTCATTGAAGTTTAATTCTGGAAAGTTTCATAATTTTTGGAGTTGTGTACAATTATTTGTGAATTTTTGAAAAACGGGTTCTGAATCTGAGTTGGTCTCAGATTCTGTTTTCAAGGGGATTTTAACAAAGGGTTGTAGTGTAATTTCCGCTAACCACTATTCACCCCCCCCCCCCCCTCTAGTGGTGTTCATTGCAGGTGCACGGTCCAACAACTTTTAAGGGCAAATTTAACAACAACAAATCACAAAATAACCGTTTCCAGAAATTGGCCCAAAGAACATGACTTCACTCAATCAACAACAACAAATACATATAGTAGAGTATTTACCATAAACACATTAAAATTATCAACGTGTGATCCGAATTTTCTCTTTATAAGAACATAGGGCCTATAGAACCAAAATTTGCATAAAGCGTATAGAAAGATTATTTGTCTTTGTTTCTAGTTAGTCAAACGAGTGTACTGCAAGATTTTGCGAAAGGTTGAACCTAGATTGGCCGCTCTTTCTTTCTTTTCTTCTTCTCTTCTTCTTCTTTCTCTTTTCTCCTTCTCTTTTCTCTCTAGGCGTTTTTCCTTCTTCTTTCTCCCCTTAACCGCCATCCACTCATGGGAGTTATACTACTTAGTGTAACTCTCCCATCACTTAATTGAGGGAGGTCTGTTTTGGTAATTTGGTTAATTTTCTTAATTTTAGCTTTTTTTATTATTTCTCACCTATATTTTATCCAACTAAGCCTCCTTAAACATATGCATTTAATAAAAATATATTTAAGGTTGACTTCTAATTATTAAAAGTCAGACGTAAAGTTATGGGGTATAACATTAGGCATGTATAGAGGCTGCACATATGCTGAAATTTTATTTTGGCAAGCTTTGTCAAATAATGCACAGTATTTACACATATATGGTAAACAATAATCAGCCCTATTTTGAATTTTATAGAACACTTTAACATGTCTTGAATGTGCAAAAAGTGTCTAGATACATGTTACACTTATGCCAAAGATGTTCTATGTGTGTATGTTTGTAAAAAAACCGAATTTTCGATTTTCGTCGATTACGCAATTTTTCTCTGATTAATTTAAAAATTCTTACACATGTAATATATATTATGTCACACATAATATACATAAAGTGAGGAGTATATTCAGCTCCAATAGCTGAGTAGAAAACGCCCATGTGCCAAATAAAGTTGAGTTTGAATTCTCCACAAATATAGGCTAAATTGTGGGTGATTTGTGTGTACCAACATGGTATGACTTTGTGGCTAATTGTAACATGTGAGTCACGAAATTTGTAAGCATTTTTTATGTATATAGGCTGGCCATCTTTATATGGCAAGTACGTGACCTGTCAGTGAAGTTTCGGTAGTCACCCGATACGACAATTTTTGGTTTATGATCTTGTAACATATCGTTATAATTTTGATGTCACCATGACTTATATCATATGATATAAGATCTGAATATACTCATAAATATGAGGTGTATATAGTGGTGTGACATTGATGTATGTTTATAATATATGTGACGTGTCGGTGGTATATCGGAATATATGTGTATAGTGCCTTTTAAAAAAATATTGATATATATATATATACATATTAGGCGTGTGAGATATATATATATATATATATATATATATAAATCAATTTTATTGAAAGTCCTCTCTTATGGTGGAGGGAAACCATATTACATCAAAATCCAAAAGCAAGCGTCATCATAGGTGAAAAGCGAATGAAGGAAAATAAGGATGCTCAACCTCCAGTCATATACGATATGCCGCATTAAAACCTTGTCAAGTAAAACCACCCTTGTGGATAAAACCTTGACGAAGGAAAAAGCATACATATTTAGACGAGCGGATGGCTGAGAATGAAATCTGTACAAGTGTGCTAAAATTATGTAAACAGAAGTCGTTCTTGTGCGGACAGACTGGGCGTCGATATTGATGTAGATTAGCCAGGAAATCAGGATGAATATTGCTGCCAACTACAAACTATACGAGTGGTGGATCCTTCGGCGGTGGCATGCATCACCTCGTGAAAATCGCAGAAAGTATATGTAATGACATCTCAAAAGATAAGCTAGAGAATACACATGACAAAAGCAATGAAGCCATACCCGTGTTTCCCGCAGCCAGTCGACCACGGGCAACCTCCAACAGACTTTGCCATATCGAACAGTCCAATTTAGGTCCCGCGTATGTTGTATCCAGTCACCGGAAATCACAAAGTTGGACATAGGCAACCCCCAAAAATAAACGCCGGCAAATCATTTCGATACTCATTGACAGAAATTTGGAAGAGAGGTATCCAAGAGCATGGATCCTCGCACCTCGCAGGGCAGGGAAGAGGCGGATGTGTATGTACGCACCCCTGCGGCACCAGACCATAGCGTGCTAGCTGATGTGCAACTGTGTTTGCTTCTCGGGGACAATAACTTACAGTAGATGCATTTAGGCATAGCAGCTGAATAGTCCTTTGTATATCCACTGAGCAGGAACCAGTATATTGAGAAGGATTAGCAAGCATAGCCAGTATCATGCGGCAATCAGTTTCAACATGTAGACCATCATATGTATGTATGTATGTATGTGTATATATATATATATATATATATATATATATATATATATATATATATATATATATATATTATACATATTAGGCTTATGAGATTAAATGAGGAGAAGACTTTCCATTTTCAAATTTGTTGCCATATAGCTTTCTCCAAATATGTCTTCATTTAATGAACTAGTTAGTTCATTAACTTAAACACTCCACTTAATGAACTAGTTTAGTTCATTAATTGTGGCACCTAAAAATAGTACAAAGACAACAAATCTTTGTTGTATGATGTAAGCTTTAACGCTTCATGACTTGTTAGTACGGCAACAATATATATAAGCATATAAAGCATGTTTATCACATAAACGTGTCAAGTAATAATTCATTCATACATTTCGTAAGCACATAGCATTTAAATCATGCATTTGTAAATCATTCAAACCCTTTTTCTCAACAAAAGGCTACCTTCGCAGAAATCCAACATGAAGAAAGCCGCAAAAAGGTCATGATGGGAGGATCTTCATCCATGGAATCCTCAGTTCTTCAATCTGAACAGCCAGCAGAAGCCTATGGGCTGGCTGTTAAAAGACACTTTGCCTCTATTAGAGATAAAGTGTGCAAATACTAAAAAAAGGAAGGCCATACAGTCGAGGACTATTGGAAACTACAAGCAAAGCTAGTCCGAGAAGGAAAGCCACCTCTGACAGCAATACACTATGGAGGCCATAACAGAAACCATTCACTGTTGGACATAGTGCTAGACATCAGGTAAGCAGTACAACTCAGCTTGGATCGGCTCGGCCTAACACAACTCACCTCAGTCCAGTCCAAATAGCCGATGCTGAGGTCGTAACCAAGGACCAGATTGCCACTTTGATCAATCTACTGAACAGACAATGTGGTTGAGCTCACCTGCACCAGGAAACTATAGCAAGCTGCAGCCAGCCTAGCTCTAGCAGTTCATGGATCATTGACTCCGGAGCTACTGATCACATGACTAATAATGGTACACTTCTAAACTCCTACACTTTACATACTGTACCTAAGAAGGTAAAAATTGCAAAATGTATTACCTTAAAAGTGTTGGATCGTACATCTGCAATAAACACCACTAGAGTAGGGGGTGACTAGTGGTTAGCAAAAACTACACTACTACCCTTGAATAAAAATCCCCTTTGTAAATAGAATCTGAGAGCTACTAAGATTCAGTACCCATTTTGAAAACTCAAAATTCAATGTACACAACTCCAAAAATTGTGAAACCTTCTAGAAATCAAACTAAATGTTTTGACTAGACCCTGTCCAAAAATGAGAAAAAAAATAAGATCGTTTGAGCCTTCAAACGAATAAAAAAATTCAGATCGTCAATCTAGACAAAATTGGACAGAATAGTGCTGAATTTCGCAAGAGTTTATTCTTTAATTACTCACCAAAAATGTTGATCTTTATATCAAAACACTCCTTAGGATGTCTAGTTTATGTTTCCAAAAGAACCTGACCTGAAACTATACTTGATAAAATCAGAATACAAGTTTCTTTGAAACTGGTCAGATCGCAGCCAGAATAGAGCAGTTATCTTTCAAAGACTGAAAGACTAAATTTCCTTTGCTCAAATTAAGTGATTCTTGTTGCAAATGAAAGCTACCAGTCTGAAGTATAACTCTATCAAAAGTGCAGTGAAAACGGACAGAAAACGGTAAAGAAAAGAAGAAGACAAGAACACAAAGGATTTATCCTGATTCAGTCAATGTGACCTACTCCAGTCTCAAGGAACACCTTTCCTTGGATTTTACTATGGAATGAACACCAATACAACAAGAACCAAGCTTGACACTTGGGTTAAACACAAACTCTATTCAAGACTTGGATGATCACATCTATGCAACTCTTGGTTGCAATAC
The DNA here is from genome assembly GCA_036186865.1 of Eustoma russellianum. Lineage (NCBI taxonomy): Eukaryota > Viridiplantae > Streptophyta > Magnoliopsida > Gentianales > Gentianaceae > Eustoma > Eustoma russellianum. The sequence goes on from AP025070.1 coordinate 9,994,030, forward strand.
CTCTACCACCTATTGGTGTAGCCTTATAAACTTGGCTAACCAATCTTACAAAATCAACACAAAAGGCGTGTATAATGTAGCTTAACAACAACGAGAAATGAAACACCTTAGCTACACAAAGAATGAATCAAGAAGAAGAGAATAACAAGAATGATCTTCAAGTTTGCTTCAAAGTTGTGTCTACTTCTCCTTCACCTTTGCCTATTATTTATAGTGTGAAATAGGCCTTGAAGATAAGAACTCTTATGTGTCAATATCTTCATCATCAAGTACTAGTTGTCTTCACAACATTGGTTGGCCACATAATCTCCTTGTACACTTGGCAACATAAAGAAGAATGATTGGTCCACCTTGTCATCCTTGTTTGGCCAAAATTTCAACCATGGAAATGCCTTGATTATCCTTTGCAAAATAAAGATAATAGGAGGGAATATACTACAAGAATACCTCAACTTCTTTCCATGAGAATAGGGCATGTGACGCTGCAATTTTTGGATAAAAACAGCCCAAAATAAGCCATATAGTCGTTTCCCCCTTATTGAAATTTTCAAGTTGGCAATTTTTGCCAACTAGCTTATATTTAATTGGTTCATTTGTGCACATGCCATAAAATGAATACACCATCATTTACACCTGTTTATGGATGTTTTTGAGCTGATAAAAAAGGTAAAAACTCAGATTTTTAAATGCAAAATCAATAGACAAAAGTTGACAAGATTATGTCAACATATAATCCGAAATTCCTACACTTTTACTCCTTGTTTGTCATGATGCATTTCACACCATTAACACCCTTAAAATCTCTACAAGATGATGACTAAGACTCTCCAATAATATATATAAGGACTTCAAGAAAAAATAGAATATGACACCGAATACCGTCATATATCCCGCTACCATCAATAATATCACCAAATAAGAACACAGAATAGAAAACCACCAAATAATCATCAAGAATACCATAAATGAACTCCAAATGAATATATAAGATACTCAAGAGATTTCATTGACTAAAATGACGAAACTACCCTGGGGGTATAATGATCAAAATGCCACTGGTGAGAGAAAACTCCGAAAATGATCCTGATGGTCAGAAATAGATATGATAACACCTTTGTGATAATAAATAGGATGAAGATAAGTCCTTGAATCATATTCACCATGTCAAGTACCTATACAAACTCAAAATACCAATTTTGCCCCTTTTTGGTAAGTTATAGAAACTTCTAGGGCATGTTAGTCACAAAGCATAATATTCATCAAAATGACATAATAACAACACAATAAACATATATGAAGCATATGCAAATGAAATAACCATTTTATCACATTTTGAAAAATTTCTAAAAACCCTAGACATCCCCCTTTATTTTGCAAATCATCCAAAAGATAAAATTATGCAATTGTATACCGTAGGTCATCAAACCTAAGTTGGCTCGTAAGTTTTCAAATGTGGCTTGACTAAGGGGTTTAGTAAAAATATCAGCAACCAGATGATCAGTTCTTACATGGTTTGTGACTATATCCTCATTTTGAACATGGTCACGAGGAAAATGGTATTTACCTTCAATGTGTATAGCCTTAGAATGAAGTACCGGATTTGGAGAAAGATTGATCGTACTCGTGCTATCGCAGAAAATTGGAAATCTATTCATTATAATGTCAAAATCACTAAGTTGTTGTTTAAGCCAAAGTATTGGGGTAGTGCATAAACTTAAAGCTATATACTCGGCTTCGGTGGTAGAAAGAGCTACACTAGCTTGTTTCTTAGAAAACCATGAAATCAAGCTGGTTCCTATAAATTGACAAGTTCCGCTAGTAAATTTTCTATATATCTTACAACCACCTAATAAGCATCACTAAATGCGTATAATTCCAACTTAGCGTTTCTATCGCGCTAAAGTCCTAAATGAGATGTGTGTTTAAGATATCCAAATATCTTTTTTACTGCATTGTAATGAGATACCTTAGGACAAGATTGAAACATAGCACACATACACACACTAAACATTATATCTGGTCTAGATTTAGTTAAATATAGTAATGATCTGATCATAGACCTATATAGTGTGTCATCAAAAGGTTTACCAATTTCATCCTTGTCTAGTTTAGTACTAAAACTCATGGGAGTTGTTGTTAGTTTCAACTCTTCAAATCCAAACTTCTTAATCATACCATTGATATACTTAAGTTGACTAATGTAGATTCCTTGAGGGGTTTGTTTGATTTGCAGTCCTAAGAAATAATTTAATTCTCCTACCATTGACATTTCAAATTCTGACTTCATACACTCTTCGAAGTCCTTTACTAAGATAGGGTTGGTTGAGCCAAAGATGATATCATCTACATAGATTTGAACTATTAATAAGTCATTATCTTTTCTTCTTAGGAATAATGTGTTGTTTATGGTCTCTTTTTGATAATTGTTTGCAATAAGAAAGTTTACAAATCTATCATACCAAGCTTTTGGACCTTGTTTTAACCCATACAAAGCTTTCTTAAGCTTGTATACATGATTAGGATTCTTTTGGATCTTCGAATCCAAGGGGTTGTTTGACAAATACCTCTTCTTGGATGTACCCATTCAAGAACACACTCTTGACATCCATTTGGAAGAGTTTAATGTTGCTTAAATCTTATTGCTTCTAGTCGTGCAACGGGTGCAAAGGTTTCTTCATAATCTATTCATTCTTGTTGATTATAACCTTGTGCGACTAACCTAGCCTTATTTCTTGTAATGTTAACTTGTTCATCCATTTTATTCTTAAATACCCATTTTGTACCTATTATAGATTTAGTTTCGGATTTAGGTACTAAATCCCACATATTGTTTCAGGTAAATTGGTTCAACTCTTCATGCATGGCATTTATCCATGATATATCACCTAAGGCTTCCTTAACATTCTTAGGTTCTAAGTGTGAGATTAAGTTATGTCCTTCAGTTTGACTTATGTTTCTTCGAAATCTAACCCTATCACTTGGATTACTAATGGTTAACTCTTTATGGTGTTTATGTTTATCTTTTATAAGCCACCAATTTCTAGGTTGACTAGATTCACCTTCATCTTGTTTAATTGTTTTATTAGTGTGAACATTATCATATACAATTGGAACATCTTGTAAATTAATGGATTATCTTCCAATTGCAAAATTTCTTCATTTACTTCACCTAAAGGTTCATGCATGTCTTTTTCAGGGGGAGTTGGTTCTAGATGATCATGTGCAGGCTCAAGTAACATGTCATCATCATCAAACATATTTTCAACATTGTTTTCTTGTTTATGCTGAGTTTTATCACTTGTTTCAAAATATGCATTCTCGTTAAATTTCACATGTATAGACTCAATTATTTTTCTAGATACAGGATTATAACACCTATATTCTCTTGAGTTAGTTGAATAGCCAACTAAAATACATTCAATAGACTTTTATTCAAATTTGTCTAGATTATCCTTAGTTTTCAACACAAAACACTTACATCCAAAAATTCTAAGATAATCTACTGAGGTTGTCTATTATTTAATAATCCATAAGGTTTTTTGTTTACATTTTTTTAATAGAAAGCCTATTTATTATATAACATGCACAACTAACAGCTTCAGCCCATAAATATCTAGATACTTTGTTTTCACATAACATTGTCCTAGCTATTTCTTGGATTGTTCTAGTTTTGCGTTCAACAACTTCATTGAGTTGTGGTATTCTAGGTGGTGAGAATTCATGTTTTATTCTATGTAATTCACAAAACTTAATTACATCTTTGTTTTTAAATTCTCCACCTCTATCACTCCTAATTCTTTTAACATTTTTTTCGTAAAGATTTTTAAGTTGCTTAATAAGATTTTCAATTGTCAATGGAGCATCGTCTTTGTGTGTTAAGAACAATGCCCACGTGTATCGTGAGTGGTCATCTACTATGACACACGCATACTAGTGACCACCTAGACTTTTTGTCCTACTTGGACCAAATAAGTCTAAGTGAAGCAATTCTAGTACATGACTAGTACTCACTTCACATTTTGATATTAAAGTTTCTTTAATACGTTTTCCTTTAATACATGTTTCACACATTTAAGAATTATCTAAGTCTAACTTAGGCATTCCTTTAATTAGATTCTTCTTAGATAATTTTTCTATAGTTGAAATTCCTATATGACTTAGTCGTCTATGCCATAAGTTCACATCTAAGTCATGTGATACTAAACACTTAATCCTAGCATATAACATGTTATTTAATGATAATGTATAAATATTACCATCCCAATTTTCTTTTAGTAAAATTTATCCCTTATCATCTATTATATTATAAGAAGTATGAAGAAATGAAACATGATAACCAGATTCTATAAGTTGTGAAATACTTAATAAATTATAAGAAAGATTATTTACTAACAACACATTTCGTATTTGAAATGTGTTAGGATCCCCAAGTGTTCCTTTTCTAACAACTTTTCCTTTGTTGTTGTCACCGAATTTCACCTTTCCTCCATTCTCGATTTGTTCCAGCTCACTGAATAGTTTGGGGTTGCATGTCATGTGTCTTGAACACCCACTATCTAAAAACCACTTGGTTTTTAGATTCTTTGGTTTTGTCTCATTTTTCCCTTCTTTGCAATTTACCTACAATAGAGACAATGTTTTAGGTACTCTTTACTTGGGTCCTTGAATGTTAGGGGCGCCATCCTTGTTTATATACACTTTGGGTATCCAAACTTGAATGTACCTTCTTGGCACATATTTGGCATTATAATTAGTTGAATAAAGAGGATTAGTATGTACTTGTTCATTCCATACAAAAGGTGATACATTGTCATACATGTTATATCTTGGTTGATAAGTTCTACGTTGATTTTGATATGAAATACGAGATATATAATTATGTTTCTTGAATGGCGCCATGTATGATGCATGTCCATTCCTATAAGTCTTATAAGGGTAATATGAATGTTGCCTATACTTAGGTTTATAATAAGTTGGATGCATTTGATTTTGTCTAGATACATTTGTATACACATATGCATAATTTCTAGGTGGTCTAGATGCAATGTTTTGCGTAGTTGTTTTTGTAAGTACATGTTGCATTTTTAACTTGGAATGAGTAAGAGAAGGAGTAGATGAAACATGTATTGTTGACTTAATCGTACTATGTGGTAATTTAAACTTAGATGGTACAAAGTTAGTCTTTCTTCCTAACTTGTCATTTTCTTCTTTATAACCTAATACCTTTTTATCATTTCCATATTTTTGGGACGATATAAGTGTGTCTAGCATGTTTGTGCCTAATTTAAATTGTTCTAACATTTTTTCTAACTCTAATTTTGATGTTTTAAGTTGTAATATTTCATTTTCACAATTTTCTACCTTAGATTTTAACGGGCTATTTTCAGTTTTTAAAGTATGCTTGTTCTTCCTGTATGATTCAATTTTAATCTCTAAAGAATCACGAATATTAGCAGACTCTTGTTTAAAAGATTCTAATTGATCGAAAAATTCCAAGTTGTACGTCTTCAACTTGTCATTTTCTTAATTTAGTTTCTTCTTTTCTTTGGATAACCGTTTACAGTGAGCATGCATCTTTAAAAATTCTTCGTACATTTCATCGAAAGACATTTCATTATCAGAATCTACATCAGAAGAAGAAATTACCTCGCTGGAAAAGAAGAGACTTGAGCTTCATTTTCTGATTCTGAGTCGGAGGAGTCACTCCACGTGTCTGCCTTCATAGCCCTTTTGCCTTTTTTTTGCCTTAGACTCCTTTGGATTTGGTTATTGGGACTCCTTATTTTGTTTATTATTATTGTTATTGTTGTTATTTTTCTTTGTTGGACAATCATAAGAAATATGTCCTTTATGGTCGTATTTGTAACATTTTAATTCTTTATTATACCACTTGTTGTTATTTGAGTTATTTTTCTTAGGATGAGAAGAAGAAGAAGAAGAAGACTGTTGTATATTCCTATTAGGCCGTTTGAAAAACTTTCTAAGATTTTTAGCCATTAAGATTGAGTCATCATCTAATTCACTATCGCTATTACTTTCACTATTGTTATTTATGTGTGTCTCAGTTGTCTTGAAAGCTATAGTCTTACAGGTAGATTTTGATGACTCGGACTTCGGTGGTTCATCTTTACCTCGTATACTCTAAGTGAACCGATCAATTTATTCATTTTAATGATTGACTTTGTTTCTTCAACTACTGTCACCTTTGGATCCCATTCACCAGGAAGAGTTTGTAGCACTTTTTGAATGTTTTTGTTGTTGGTAAATGATTTACCTAAAGCTTCAGTACTTTGAAAATGTTAGTAATCCTCAAATCCATAGATGTTATGGATTCTTTCTTCTTTCATCAAAACTGATTTTGAAGCTCCAAAAGATAGCACCATTGCTCAGCTATGTTGCCATCTTAGTGTCGCACAATTTGCGCAAGTATCGCGATAACATCCAGCTTCAGTTTTTTCTCTTTACTTCTCCTAACTGGACCCTTTGGTGCCTCCTCGGGCATGCTTCCTCCCTCTCTAACCCTCTGCATGTCTCCTACTTGTGGGTTGTGCTCTAGGTCTTCATCAGATACAAGATACATACAGCTATATATGCAATGCTTAATCACTAAGGTAGTAATTACAATGTGAATATCTCTACAAAATAAGGCAAGATTTGATTATAGCTAAGGCAGAATAATCAGCTACAATCTAAGGAAGATGTCATGCCGTTGATCATGGAATTTATCCGGAAGCCGTACTCATTTTCATATGGATGGAGTTCTTTAGTGACTTATGGTTGGTTTAATTTGTATCATGATTTGACAATGGACAATAACAGTAGTACTATGAGAAAATGAAGTAGCATGGTTGGAACTCATGAGCTATTGCTATGATATCATGTGTCAAAATCGACTACTGAAATAAAAAAAGACTAGAATAAAGAATACACAGAAGTAAAATTGAGAGAATATAGTGAAGAAAACTAGAAGAATTTTGCATTCAATTCATCGGGTTCTGTAGAATGACTCAATCCAATTTATACATTCAAACTGCGAGGGAAGAAGAAAAACAGTGAAAAGACAATTCTACCCTTACTTTCTAACATTACACAATCCTTAAAATAAGGACAATATAGTCCTTTTACATGTTTAAAACTATCCTGCCAGCACTTCTTCTTCTCCGGGTGAGTTTCCTTCCTCCGACGCAATCTCCACTCCGTATTTCTTGGAACCTGCACGCTCTAAGCGGTTACAGCCTCTACAAAGATTGTCAGATCATCATTTTAGCATCTTGCCCTTTAATTCTTCATTTGATCCAATGGTTATTGCTGCTCTATTTCTATTTTAGTTGGATTGTGCTTCTTTGTGTTTCTTGTCTTCAATTGATCCTGCAACACCCTCCATCAAACCTGAAACGCTAAAAATATTGCATATTCCCATAGCAGAAGTCAGGTTCTGAAGTGTCGTCGAGTCAAGTGCCTTTGTGAAGATATCTGCCAATTTTATACTCAGTTTTGACTGGCATAGGAATGATAACCCCTTGCCATTACTTTTCTCTTACCATATGGCAGTCAATTTCTATGTGTTTAGTTCTTTCATGAAATACTGGATTCTCCACAATGTAAATTGCACTCTTATTGTCACAGATCACCTCAACAGGTTTAGAGTGCCTTATACCCAAATCATCCAGCAAGTATAAAAGCCATTGGACCTCACACGTTGCCAATGCTAAAGCCATGTATTCTGCTTCAGATGAGGATCTGGACCCAGTGCTTTGCTTTTTGGCCTTCCAAGACACCAAAGAATAACCCAAAAACATGCAGTATCATGTGACTAACTTCATAGATTCAACACAGCATCCCCAATCTGAATCAGCAAAGCCTTTTAACTCCAGTTTTCCTATGCTAGGATAGAACAATCCTCGTCCTGCTGTACCTTTCAAATATCTAAGAAATCTGTGTGATGCTTTAAGGTGTAGCTCAGTAGGTTTGTCGAGCAACTGACTCAACTGTTGCACTGCAAAAGCTATATCAGGTCTGCTTATAGTAAGGTATAGCACCTTACCAATGAGTCTCCTATACCCTGGAATGTCTAGTATAAGTGTAGAGTCTCCATGTGCTAGCTTTAAATTTTGTTCCACTAGACTTTTAGCTGGCTTAGATTCCAAGAAGCCTGCTTGTTCCACCAGTTCCAATGCATACTTTTTTTGGCATATCATAATCCCCCCACTGACCTAGCCGCCTCAATACCAAGAAAATACTTTAAAGAACCCAAATCTTTGATCTGAAAACCTTGGTGCAGAGCCTCTTTAAGCTGAGTGATCAAAGATAGAGAAGTGCCAGCAACAATGATATCATCAACATATACTAAAGGTACTAAAAAAGCATCTGAAGTTCTTCTGGTAAACATGGTATAGCCATGTTTGGACTGAACATAACCTTGATTTAGCAAAACATGTGTGAGTTTTAAGTTCCACTCCTTACTAGCCTGCTTCAAGCCATAAAGAGATTTATGAAGCCTGCAGACTGTTGGATGCAGTAGCAGATATGCCATCAGGTGCAATCTGATAGTTGTTAGCTTAGTAACAGGAGAAAATGTATCTGTATAGTCAATTCCCAGTTGCTGAATGTAGCCCTTGGCTACTAGTCTTGCCTTGTACCTCTCAACACTACCATCAGACTTATGTTTAATTTTGTAAACCTACTTACATTCAATTGGTGTTTTTCCAGTAGGAAAGGGAACGATTGACCAGTCATGATTAGCCTCTAGTGCAGCTAACTCCAGCTGCATTGCTTTCTGCCAGTGAACAGATTTGATAGCCTCTTGATAAGATCTTGATTCCTGTTGCACACTAACATTGATAGCATAGGATCTATAATCAGTTGATGAGTCAAAAGACATGTAATCCTCAATAGGGTAAGAGACAAAAGGAGGAATGAAGGGAATAAAAGAAGCAGTTAAGAGGCCACAGTAATACTCTTGTATGTACTTAAGAGGTCGTATGACTCTATTAGAGGTGTTAGGCTCAGATGTGACATTAGGGAAAATGGGCAAATGAACTTCAACGCTAGTGCAAGGATGCTCAATCAAAGGAGATGGGATACAACTAGAAGTTGAGGGACTAGATGAGTATGCAGGCAGATCACCAGATGCATCATGAGAAGAAACCAGTATTGGAATAGCTGGTGGTGTCATGGGAACTGAAATGGAAGTAGAAGGTGAAGTAAGAGAAGGAGAAGGTGAAGTGATTGATGTGAGGTCACGTAAAGAACCAATAGGAAGAGAAGAAGGTGACAAAGGAGTAGAATGATCAGAAGCAAAGGGAAATGCCTGTTCATGGAACTGAATATCCCTGGAAATGAAAACATCTTTTGTATTCTAGTTGAGTAAAAGATATCCTTTAGTATGGTGAGGCATACCCAGATAAACACAAGAAATGGCTCTGGAATCAAACTTGTTTTTCTGAGGTGAAGAGTTGTGAGTAAAAGCTAACCAAAAACTTTGAGGTTCTGGTAAGTGAGAATGGTACCAAAAAGAAGTTGATGAGGTGTCTGTTGTTTGAGGAAAGAAATGGGTAAAATATTAATGAGATGAATTGCATATTGGATGCAAAATCCCTAATAGCATATAGGAATATTGGCTTGATACTTGAGAGCGCTAGTTGTGTTGAGTATGTGTTGATGTTTGCGTTCTACAACTCCATTTTGCTGTGAAGATAAACACAACTAGTTTGATGAATTATTCCTTCGGTCATAAAGAAATGGTCTATCTTAAACTCCTGACCATTATCTGTCCTTATGCATTTAACACACTTATCAAACTGTATAGTGACATATTGGCAAAAGCTTTCAGTGATGTGTCTAGTTTCTGATTTCTGCTTCAGCAAGTACAACCAGGTGTATCTATGATCATCAACAATGGTTAAGAAATAACGTTGACCATACACAATAAGATGCATATAACAGCCCCATATACCAATATGCAAAAGATCAAAAGGATGTTTAGAGGTAGACTCAGAAACAAGAAAAGAATTTCTCTTCATTTTTGCCAAAGGATATACATTACATCTATGAAATGAATCATGACCACATACAGAACTATTCATCTTTTGTATTTCTTTTATTCTAGATTAAGATGGGCGTCCTAATCTATAATGCCATAACATAGAAGGATATGTGGATTGAATAGCAGGTGATAACCAACCATTGGAAGATTGAGTTGCTTGCTTGGGAGTGCCATGAAGATAGAACAAACCATTACATTGATCAGCTGAACCAATCATCTCCATGGATACACGTTCCTGAATGATCCAAGAATTACCCAAGAACTGAATAAATACAGAAGGAATAGAGTAACTTGCTGAGAGAAAGAAGATTATAAGCAAAGGTAGGAACATACAATACATTATGGACAGTCAGACAGGGATTGATAATAACTGCTCCAATGTGTGTAGCAGAAACTGAATAATCGTTTGGCAGTCTAATATATATATGCTTAACAGGCTTATAAGAGTGAAATAGTTTGAGGTCACAAGTTATATGATCAGTAGCACCTGAATCTATAATCCAAATGTTCAAATTATTACGATAACATTTACCTTGATCATTACCTGAGAGGGCAGAAATCACTGCGCTCTGGCTTCCAGCAGCCTGTCCATGAACCAAGGCATTCTTATCTCCATCATTCACCTCAAGCAATGCCAGAAGTCTCTGAGTTTGTTCGGTTGTAAGTAAAGGTGCCTGACAACCATTATGTCCTTGATCTATTTTCACAGACTTACAGTTACCATCAGCTGCCTCAGTAAAATTCACTTGACTCTTTGGTTTTAAACCAGGAGGGAAATCATGTTTACGATAGCATCTTTGTTCAACATGTCCAATCATACCACAATATGTGCACTATGGTCTCCTAATGCCCTCAGAAAAAAAACCTTCCATTTTCCCTCCTATAATCGTTGTTTCCAGCTCTACCAGTATAAGAATTATCATTTGCAAACATATTCATGTCATCATACTCTTCACCAATAAGTGTTGTAGGAATGTTATTAAAAAGAAATTTGTGAATTCACAGTTCACTTTCTTTCATACTTCAAAGCCATATCAAATACCTCATCAATTTTAGGCAACGGTGACGTTACAAACACTTCTGACTTAAATGGTTCAAATTCTTCATTCAGTCCTTTTAAAAAATTTATGACATAGTCTATCTCCACAAACTCACGCAACTAATTTCCAATGTTACATCTACAACCTCGACATGCACACATAGGAAGACGCTTTAATACCATCGTTTCTTCCCATAGAACCTTCACCTTGGTGAAGTAATCATTAACTGTGTCATTTTCTTGCTTAACAGAGTAAAAGTTTTCAAGTAAATCAGAAAGTTTGAAAGCATCTCCAGTACCATATTTGCGTTTCAAATCATTCCAGACTTCCACTGCACTATCATACCACATCACACTTGTGCAATGGAAGGCATTACACTATTTATGATCCAGGAGTGCACCATCAAATTCACTTGCCTCCACGTATTGTGTTGTGGATCATTCACCGGTGGCTGGTTAATAGTACCATCAATAAAGCCAATCTTATTCTTAGCAAGAAGCGCCATCTGGAACATTCTACTCCATGAATGAAAATTGTTGGGATTTAAAGTTGGTTGTACAAGAATGATAGCAGGACTATCATTAGGATGGAGGTAATACGGATTTCTAGTAATATTTTCTGTTGGTTCTGATCCACCAGACATCTGAGTTCCAGAAGTTGAAGCCATTATAACAATCAACAATTTTCAAGAACAAATCAACAAAAAAAGCAATCAACAAACGCCATAACCATATCAGTAGCTAAGAAAGGCTCTAATACCATATCAAAATTGACTACTAAAATCAAAATAGACTAGAATAAGGAATAAACAGTGAACATACAATTCTATCCTTACTTTCTAACATTACACAATCCTTAAAATAAGGACAACATAGTCATTTTACATGTTTAAAACTCTCCCGCCATCACTTCTTCTCCGGCTGAGTTCCTCTCCTCCGACGCAATCTCCACTCCGTATTTCTCCTGTACGCTGCAAGTTGTTACAACCTCTACAAAGATTGCCATCTCATTATTTTAGCATCTTGACCTTTAATTCTTCATTTGATCCAATGACTATGGATGCTCCAATGCTATTTTAGTCGGATTTTGCTTCTTTGTGTTTCTTGTCTTCAATTGATCCTGCAACATCATGTTATATTACAATCGTGCCAAAAAGCTTAACTGTAATCCAAAAGAACTACATCTTATATAACTACCTTCTACACAGTCATAGGCAGGTCTGGTTCTAAGGAAAAGCAGAAAATTAGAGGCTACACCAACCAAAGAAATAAGGCTCCACCAGGAAAACGTCTCTACGTAGCATTGCCTGCCCATGCATACCTTTGATCCATCCATCAAAACAACCTGACTAGAACTCTCTATATTCTCTTCGTAAGACAGCGGCTAGAAGACCATAAAGAAGTGATCCTAAAGGGATGTTGGTGATCAAATGTTGTGGTTAATTCCAGCGCTGTTAGGTCCGAAGAGTTCTGATGTGATTGACACTGCTGCTTAAAATACATATCCAAAACTTAGTCCAATCAAAGCTGTTGCAGTGCTGAGTGATGTCTTGCTCCCAGATGAAGCAAGAGAAAGGAAGGCAATTGGTGTGGGAACCAATGCAAGTGCAGACCATCCGGTCCTTGGGTAATATACCTTGCTGCATTAGTAGGAGTTATTAATAATGCACCTTGTACCAAACGTTACCTGACATGATAAGAGAAAATAAGAACCAGCTTATTGATTTCAAATTACTCATCTTTGCAAGAAGTCTGGTGCTGTTGAGAGTAAACGCCCAAAGAATGAGCTAGCAGAATGAGTGAGACAAGAGAACTGATTTCCGAGCTAAATCCATGTGACTGCGCAATTTGGCCAAGATTGTTGCTGTAAACTATTCCAATAGTTCCTCCACATAGGTATGCTCTGTAATATAGCCAAATCTTTTCATAAGCATTCGACCAGAGTGTTCTTCTTCAAGCAGTTCTAAGCGATGTTTCATAAACAAAGAAGGTTCGCAGTATCCTTCCTTCTGTATTGGATCTTTAGAGTTTACTTTGAGCTGGCTACTTGTGTTTAACAACTCTACTTATGAGTTTCAATATCATCGGTAGCAACCAAGCTGAAACGTATTTCTTCTTGAGCCCATTCCCAAGCATAAATAGTCCCACTGGTCATCAGGGGGAAAATTATGAAAAATACGGCTCCCACCAACAATATACTGGATAAAGATCCAGCAGAGGAAGTAGAATCAACTACTAAGAGGTATATCCCTGTAGAAGTTGCCAGGATGGTTATGAGCTGAAAAATGACAGAGTCAAGATGGCCATCAGCATCACAAAGGATTTCCTGCTACGGTTGCCTAAAAATTGGGACGAGAGCAATGGCGGATGTAACGAGGGGCACAAGTCCATTTAGAAGAAGGTATATTGTTTGATCATTGGAGATTATACAGCTGGCCATGAGGTTGTACAAAGCTGCACTCACACCGTTGAAACTGATGCTAAGAGACAATGCCAGTGGCCTGTTTGCGGGGAAGTTCTTTATGCATAATACTTAAGCTACGGTGTTAAACCAAGAAATGCTAGTACCAGCCAGCAAAGACAGAAGAACTACCTGCAAAAGAAATCAAATCACAGTAACACTTTATCAAGCTTATATACAATAATGCAGGATATGCAGAATAGATAGATCGAAACTTTGAAAATAGGATATTTGGAGCACTGAATTTGGTCCAACTTGAATAAAAAGTCAAATTAGTTTCCGTTAGGGTAAAACTTTGTCACTAAACATGATTATTGATTAAACAATATATTACGCTAATGTTAGGATGTTTGCCGTAAAGAACACACCATACGTTCTGAATGTGGTGTCTCGGCAAGAATCGCTACATATAGAGGGCTTCAATATTGTGTCAAATAAGCAAGGATCCTCATCGCATAGTCTGAATGCGGTGACATTTGAGATGTGGCCGTTGCATATCCTAGAGAACTTTGATGTAGTGAAAAATAAACAAGAGTTTTTAACCCGTAAGTTAGATACTACAAAAAAAATACTAGGTTAGGTAGAAGAATTAGACTAGGAACACGGAACATCAAAACTCTAACGGGAAAGACAACGGAAATGATAAGGAGAAAAGTAAATATTTTATGTTTGCAAGAGACAAAATGGATAGATGAGGAAGTTAGGACGGTAGACAAGTCAAAATTTAAACTCTCGTACACCGGAAAGAATCAGGCAAGAAATGAAGATGGAGTTATTATAAAATGTCTCATTAAGAGACAAACTAGTAGGTGTTATTAGAGAAAAAAGATAAAATTATCGCCCTTAAGTTGGTTCATAGAAGAGAAAGAATCAATATTATTAGCGTATATGCTCCTCAAATAGGTTTAGAGGATGCTATAAAGGTCCAATTTTGAGTAGATTTAGAAGATGTAATGCATGAAATTCTAATAAGTGGGAAGATATTTGAAGAGATTTAAATAGACATGTTGGTAAAGAGAATAAGGATTACAATGAGGTACATGGTGGATTTGATTTTGGAAACAGAAACGATGAAGTAAGATTAATTTTTGATTTCACAATAGCATATGACCTTATAGTAACTAATACATCTTCCCACAAAAGACATGAACACTCTATTACATTTAAAAGTGGACCAGATAAGTGCTAAATAGATTATTTTATGACTCGTGCGATATATAGAAGAGTTTGTACGACATAAAGATTAAGAGAACAAAGGCTTATAAAACCTGAGATAAAATGGTAAAATTTGAAGAAAGCTAAGGGAACATAGTTTAGAAAGGTAATGCTAGAACAAGAGTCTCAATAAATTCAAGTTGTGATACAAATGAAGTGTTGAAGGATGTGGCGGTAAAGATACAGAAAATAACAAAAACACATTTACTTAGCGAGTCAAAAGGTTGAGCACATGCAAATAAGAAATCTTGATGGTGAAATGAAGAAGTACAAGAAAAAGTAAAAAACCAAGAGAACTAGTTATATGAGATTTCACCTTCGCAGGGATCAAGAGAATTAGGACAAGTATAAGCTTGGTAAGAAAGAAACTAACCAGGCCGTAGGTGAAGCAAAATCAAAGATGATTGAAGATTTTTTATAAATGGTTGGACACGGAAAAAGAAATTGCTTGAACAAGATAAAGGTGAAAGAAATGCATAGAGAAGAGATTTAATTCAAGTTAAATTAAACATGAAGATATCAATATTTTAGTAGAGAAAAGAGCAATAAAAGATAAATAGAAAAGATACATTGGGAAACTTTTTAATGAATGAGTGGAAGATAAATTCGTATTGCGCGAGTTACATAACTCTAAAGATGATAGAAGTGTAACATATAGTAGTAGAATTCGATTGTTAGATGTAGAAGATGCTTTGAAAATGATGAAAAATGGTAAAACGATTGGATATTATAGTATTTCAATAGAGGCTTAAAATTGCATAGAGAAAGAAGGTATTATTTCGCTCACATATCATTTTAACAAGATTGTAAAGACCGGAAAGATGTATAACCAGTACATGGAAAGAACTTTAGTACCTTCATATAAAAACAAAGGAGATATGCAAGATTGTGCAAATTATACAAGAGTTAACTTAGTGAGCCGCTCAATGAAGATCTAGGAGCCAGTGATTAAGAAACGATTTTACAAAGAAACTAGTGTATCTGAAAATAAATTTGGATTTATAGCGAAAAGGTCAACAATTGAGGTTATTCATCTCTTGAGAAAGATTAATAAAGAGATATCGAGAGAAGAAGCACGATTTGCACATAGTTTTCATTCACTTGGAAAAGACATAGAAAAAGTCCAACGAGAGATCCTTTGAAGAGTGCTTGAAAATAAAGATGTTAGAGTAGCTTATATATAAATCTTTAAAGATAATTATGACAACGCAATGACAATTGTAAGGACTCAAGAAGAACCAACCCTAGATTTTTCTATTAAAATGGGTTTACACCAATAATCGACATTAATTCTATACTTATTTGATTTAGTTATAGATGAGCTCACACAATATATTCAAGATAGACTGTCATAGAACATGTTATTCGAAGATGATATTATGCTGATGGATGAGACTAGTGAAACATTCAATAGTAAACTGGATAGTTAGTAGAAGACACTAGAAGAAAATAGCTTCAAATTAAATTGAAAGAAACATAGTATATGAAATATCAATAATACAAGAAAGACCAATAAATTGCGAAGAAAAAAACTTGTGTCATTCGTATACGCGTTGCTTCGTTCATCTTCTTACATTTTTATTTGTCAGCATTAGATTAACCGTTAATATATCGTAAACGGTAATGGTAGCTTTCCCAAAAGTTTAACAATTAACACAAGTTAAATTGTAAGTGTTTTAAATATGTTTCACCACTAAGTAAAAAGTAATAGACCTAGCATGAAAACGTCATCTCAGGCAAATATTTAGTCCTTAAAGGAAAGTTGAGGTACTCTTTTTTTTATCAATTTGATTATCTATGTCAAACATACCTAAAAAAGTTAGTTTAACATTTGATATTTAATAAAAAAAAACTAAAATGTGTAAAATTAACAAGGATAAATGAATAAATAAAGGGATAATTACCTTTACATCCCCTGTAGTTTGGCTAATTCACCAAAAATTTCCATGTGTTTTGAAAATAGACCTTTACCTCCCCTCTAGTTTGGGTTAAAGTGGTTTCCGGCCAACTCCGGCCAAACCACAGGGGGCTGTGTTGGCCGGAAACCACTTTAACCCAAACTAGAGGGGAGGTAAAAGTTTATTTAGCCAACCCACAAGGGAGGTAAAGGTAATTATCCCTTAAAAATATTGTCACAGTTGATTTTTCAATATATCGTATTATATTATTTTATAAAATAAAATAAAAATAATAATACATGCATTATAATACCAATATACAAATGTTCATATATGCTCACACGTGAATCTCTTATTTTCTTTCCATCAATATCAATGTGTACCATGACAAATTTTAGGGATAATTACCTTTAACTCCCCTGTGGTTTGGCTAATTCGCCAAAAATTTCCCTATGTTTTGAAAATAGACCTTTACCTCCCCTCTAGTTTGGGTTAAAGTGATTTCCGACCAACTCCGTTCAAACCATAAGGGTCTGTGTTGGCCGGAAACCACTTTAGCCCAAACTAAAGGGGAGTTAAAAGTCTATTTAGCCAAACCACAGGAAAATTTTTGGCGAATTAGCCAAACCACAGGGGAGGTAAGGGTAATTATTTCGAATTATTAACTTTTAAAACTACTGTTCACTAGATCCTCCATTTTAGAGGGTACTTTTCATCGACTTTTGTTTTGTTCTCAACCTAGCTACCCTCCATTGGTTAAACCTGCGCTTGTGACATTGAGGTCACTGATTCGAGCCGCGGAAATAGCCTCTTGCATAAAGTATAGTGTAAGACTGCATACATCAGATCGCGAAGCGATCCGGCCCTTCTCCAGACTCTGTGCAAACGCGGAAGACTGGTGCAGCAAGAACGACGTTTTATAGACCAATTATCAGCCACTTTTTAGGAGAATGCCCAGTCAATGTCCCATTATCCTTGTTCACTTTCATGTCTGATAAACTATTGACAGCGTATCTATTATTCTGTTCACTTTAACTTTTTTGTTATATATGTAATCTCTACATGTTAAATTATTAACATGTATTTCTGAAATTCATGGAGTATGTAGTAAGATTTGTGCTCAACTCAACACGAAGCAATCAAACAAAGCTAATGTGATGGCCACGTGAAAAGAATGCAACACTGTTGTATATGTATCATCGTACATCTTCCTGTCCAGAATATTTGTTTCCTTCCAATGGGTGCATGCCACCACATCATGAGTTGGCAACCCATTTATGAGCTTTTTGCATGGGTTGTAGACATATGGATTTTTGTTACATAATCTTTTACAATGTGCGTTCTGAATTTGACTACATTCTTAGCTTTTTTCATCTAGGAGTCATCAAATCATGGTAGTAAAATTTGTCGTGGTACACATTGATATTGATGGAAAGAAAATAAGAGTCGTAACATTTGTATATTGGTATTCATGTATTATTATTTTTATTTTATTTTATAAAATAATATAATACGATATATTGAAAAATCAACTGTGGCAATATTTTTAAGGGATAATTACCTTTACCTCTCCTGTGGTTTGGCTAAATAGACTTTTACCTCCCTTCTAGTTTGGGTTAAAGTGGTTTCCGGCTAACACAACCCCCTATAGTTTGGACGGAGTTCGCCGAAAACCACTTTAACCCAAACTAGAGGAGAGGTAAAGGTCTATTTTCAAAACACAGGGAAATTTTTGGCGAATTAGCCAAACCACAGGGGAGGTAAAGGTAATTTTCCCTAAATTTTACTACCACAATTTGATGACTCCTAGATGAAAAAAAGCTAAGAATGTAGTCAAATTCAGAATGCACATTGTAAAACATTATGTAACAAAAATCCATAGGTCCACGACCGATGCAAAAAGCTCATAAATGGGTTGCCAAATCATGATGTGGTGGCATGCACCCATTGGAAGGAAGCAAATATTATGGACAGGAAGATGTACGATGATACATATATAACAATGTTGCTATTCTTTTCACGTGGTCATCACATTAGCTTTGTTTGATTGCTTCGTGTTGAGTTGAGCACAAATCTTACTACATACTCCATGAATTTCAAAAGTTAAAGTGAACATAATAATAGATACACTGTCAATAGTTTATGAGACATGAAAGTGAACAAGGATAATGGGACATTGACTAGCATTCTCCTAAAAAGCGGCTGATAATTGGTCTATAAAACGTCGTTCTCGCTGCAGTAGTCTTCCGCATTTGCACAGGGTCTAGAGAAGGGTCGGATCGCTTCGCAATCTGATGTATGCAGTCTTACTCTGTAATTTATGCAAGAGGCCATTTCCGCGGCTCGAATCCATGAACGCAATGTCACAAACGCAGGTTTAACCAATGGAGGGTAGCTAAGTTGAGAACAAAACAAAAGTCGATGAAAAGTACCCTCTAAAATAGAGGAGCTAGTGAGCAGTAGTTTTAAAAGTTAATAATTAGGGATAATTACCTTTACCTCCCCTATGGTTTGGCTAATTCGCCAAAAATTTTCCTGTGGTTTGGCTAAATAGACTTTTACCTCCGGCCAACACAGCCCCCTGTGGTTTGGCCGGAGTTGGCCGGAAACCACTTTAAGCCAAACTAGAGGGGAGGTAAAGGTCTATTTTCAAAACACAGGGAAATTTTTGGCGAATTAGCCAAACTACAGGGGAGGTAAATGTAATTATCTCATAAATAAATTACTTTTCTCGTGGATGTGAATAAAATAATTTGAGACGTACAATCCTAAAACATAACAGTTTAATTTATTTTTAATTGTTTTTGAGGGAGTAACCTTTTGGGAAAAGATCGGCGGTCTATCCGCTCTTCGACTACTGAAGAAAGCGTCTGGAATCTGGGGTTTAGGGGAACTGATTGTTTACTTCAAATTCGGACCAAATCTCCGTCCGTTAAACTGACATAGTACTAACACCGTTCGCAAACTCACATAGTACCAAAGTTTTGGCTGACAAACACAAGCTCCAGACAGTAAAGAAGAAACAGTAATGGAGGTGGAGCTAGAGCCGAGAGTGAAGCCTCTGTCATACAAAGTGAAGGCTGTTTCAAGGGAATCTCCGGCCCAGAAGGCCACACACTTGTTGGATACGGACCTCCGCAACCATTGGTCAACTGGGACCAACACTAAAGAATGGCTCCTTCTTGAACTCGATGTAAGAATACCACTCTTTAGATTTTCTTTCCCGTATGATAATTGATCTGGTCTTGGGCTCGTAGTTTAATCTCAGAAAGTTGCTTTCTTTGATTTTTTATTTTTATTTTTGAGCGAGGCTTATGTTCTGTATAGACCGTTTGGATTATGGCTGTAAAAGATTCCTTTGTATTCTTCTTAATCCTTTTTTTCTGGAGTTTTGGTTTTCTTGACCCGGTTAGTCTGTCTTAAGAATATAACCTATCAAATTTCTCGCTTTTTTAATTTTCTGGATGAGAATTGAGTTCTTAAATTAAGTTCAGAAATCTCATAAAAGAAAAAGAGAAGAGTTCATGATATAGTTGCTATCGTTTTTGGTGTATTAGTTATATATATGGGAAGGGGAACTTTGGTTTGGCTGTACCTTTGTAACTAAAGCCACGAGTTCTACTCATAAAAAAAACATTATAAAAAATGTTATAGAAGGAGTATAACACACAATGCCACAAATAAGAAAGTTATGGTCAGTTAAAAAAAAGAAAAAAGATATGCTCCAAGATGGTCGAGTAAACATATCTTACGTAATTCTGTCAGCACAGGTTCCTTTAATGCCTCGTATCGCTGTTTGTTTACTAAAAGGGAGCAGGAACTTTTCGGTCACTGATGTGGATGCCCTTGAACTTGATTCAATGCATGTGTTTTTTGGGCATACCTTAATGAAATGCGTTTTTTTTTTCTTGCAATCAGATCACTTTACTAATATCCATCTTTAGAACTTCTCCAAGAGAAGCATACATGTGATTACCCAACTGTTGACAATCTGCAGTTGTCCAATTTTCTCTTGCATTTAGTTGTATTTCTTAGCTTTTTCATGCATAAGAGCGACTTATTTTACTACAGCCTGCTGCTGTCTCGCTTTTCCTTGAAAGACCCTCAAGGACCTTTCCTGCTAGATGTGATATATCATCACTGAGAAGCACAACACATCACTGTCCATCTCTGTATAATGCCTATTTGAAGTATAGTAATATTATATTGTTGTTCATCTAACTTACAAAAAGATGTTGTTCATCTGTTCATCTCTAATATGCCCACTTAATTTTTGCAGACCTTCTCATCTTATATTTCATGTATCTCAAAACTCCCTTCCCTTTCTCATCCGTAGCGGTATCTCCAATTTTCTTTTGGATCTGATCATTTAGTCTGTATCATCCATCTTTACATATCCTGCATTCACCTGAACATTTTCGTAGACCAATTTAATCTTACACCAAAGCATCAATGAAAATTGGGAAAGAGACTATATTGGGTGATTAATATTAAGAGGGGGTACTAGTATTGGCCTCAAGGCCAAAGTTGGAACAATTAGGTGAAAAGGTTCGTAGAGGGTGGCAATTAGATCTCCATAAGGTCTATGCATGGGGAGGATACTTAGGTTTGCTTGCGTGCTAACACATGCTCCATTAAGATCTAAACTGTGCCTTTGGGCAGAAATGGTGTGGCCGAATAAGTTAATTTTGAGGAGTGTAATTGTTTTATGGCTTGCTTTCAATAATAGACTTTGTACTATGGACAAGTTGGTGCAGTGGGACTTGGCTGAAGCGTACCAGTGTGTATTATACGGTCTCTTTTTTTTTTAATTAAAATTTCATATAAGGCCAAAACGACAGATTTACAAAAGTTCTATGGATTGGACTACCAAGAGGAGGTCACAGCCAAATAGATAAAGGTGGCTTACAATATGCACACTAGCATATGTCCAAATGTTTTGCATTTCTTGGATTGGATAGGCATCAATTTATATTCCACATCTTGTCAAATCTATTTTCCACATTCATTAATAATCTTCAATTTGCTTGGTAGATCATCACCTGTCTTAATACCAAAGTTAATCCTAGCATATGCACTCTTGTTTGAGTAGTTGTAAGTCTATCCATGAACTTTGAGGTCCCAATCAAAAAACCCAGTCGTCCTAGAGTAACTGGGTTAAAAAATTGGAGGCGTAGGAAAGGAAATCTTACCCAAACAGGGATGGCATTAAGTTTTAGCCTTTCTATTTTTTTCTCTAGATCCCACGACCAAAGAAAGAATGCTCTGTTTCCAATTTTTGCATTTCTGAGAGACCTTTGCTGAACCATTTATCCTCTGCGAAATTCTTGAGGTTGTAGTACGAAATGCTATTCTGAGGACTTGTCCTACAATAGTGGCACACTATTTTATCTTACCGTCGGCGTCGTCGACTTCTTGCGGTGAAACAACTATGAACTTTTCATCTTTGTCTACCTTGAATCTGTATGATTTTAGAGTGGAGGACTCTTCAGATTGGAAATCGGGTTTGAGCAGATTTGCTAGGCCGATTTCGCCTGAACGAGCCTTTGCAAGTTGTTTAAAAAGGCTAGATTTGGAGAATCTGGCCATTTCGTGGTGAAAAGTAAAGTGGAGGAGCATTCCGACCGCTAGACATGACGGTCATATTGGCCAGAATGGTCGGCAACGTCACCAACGTTTTGAAACCAAGAATGTCTCAGGTAGATGATGAAGATTTGTGGTGGTTAATGGAAGAAAGAGGTGGATGGTGGTGGAGGAAGAAGGAGAGACAAGAGGTTTGGGGATGGTTGACTGTGGAGAGGAGAGAGAAATGTTACTGATGTGGTGTTTTTCTTACCGTTAAGTTGAGTGTTTAGAGAGAGGTGAGAGCAAATGTTTTTAGAGGGAGGACCACCCGGAAACAACCTGACTCGCCAAACTTGCTTAGTGGAATCTTCATTACTGAAAAAAAGAAATCTTGTAGCAAACATCTCAGAAGCTCTTTTTCCTTCTTTCCTCACCAGTAAAGAAGGCTCCAATTTTTTGTGAAATACAATTGTTTATTTTATTGTCATCCATCTTTGTCACGTTCATCTGAATGCTTTCATCTCTGCAATTGATTGACTAATTTTGAAAGAGCACGGTGGATCATATGGTGTCTTCTAGGAGGCGAAACTTTAGGTCGCTTGAATATATTACTCATTTCTCCACTTTTAGCTTGCTTGAACTACGTGTCTTAACTTCCCTTACTCTGTTTTCTGTGGGATTGCCCCGTATCTATGTAAAACTCTTAATAACTTATATACATCTCGTGATCTCTTTTTCCATTTCCAGTGGAGTCAAGGACACACTATTCCTTGACTCTGTAATATGATGGAATAAAGCAAAATGACTCACTAAATTGGTTGTGCTTCTTATATTGTGAAGTAGCAGTTGATCGCAACGTAATTTTCATTATGGGTCATCGGGAAACACCTCTATGTGTTTCTAACACATAGGTATGGTTGCGTACATCCGACCCCCCATACCTTGCTATAGGCGGGAGCCTTTAAGGCAATGGGTAATGATAATGATAATGATAATGATCTCGTGATCTCTAATCCTAGCTTTTAGCTTGCTTGAACTACGTGTCTTAACTTCCCTGCTTGCTCTGTTTTCTGTAGGATTGCCCCCGTATCTATGTAAAACGCTTAATAACTTATATACATCTCATGATCTCTAATCCTATATGCTGCCTTTGGTGGACGACTTTCCCCTTCTTGATCTAAGCCCTGATCAACTATGCCACTTCACCTCCTCCCGTTTTCTTATGCTTTTTCTCAAAGAAGGGAAGAAAAGTGATGCATGAACGTATTATTGTTGAGATTGTAAAGGGACCCTGGTCTGATGTGTTCTTAGACCCTCTTGATACCTTCTATGGTAGTGATGTAGGTGGCTTAGTAGCACCTTTTATGGTCTTTGCACCTTTATATGTTTTGAATTACTATATTTATGTGTCTTCTGTTGCAGGAACCATGCCTGCTTTCCCATATACGGATACACAACAAGTCTGTGTTGGAATGGGAAATTGCAGCTGGCTTGCAGTACAAGGTTGGAATTCATAACTTCGTGTTGATTCATATATTACCTTCATCAGAGTAAATTTTCTATTTGATTTGACCAAATACGGTTTTCAATAATTTTTGGCGACAAGCTTATTATCGAGATGATCTGTTGTGTTAGTTGACTTCGGTTTAATTTCATTCTCTGATTTTTCTTCAAACTTGCACTTATTTTGTCATTAAAAGATCCAGAGTCTCAAATACAAATTATGCATATGGTGTTAATGGGTTTGTTTTTCAGATAAGATAGACCATAGAAGTAACGAAAAGATACTTACAAACAAAAAAAAAAAATAGCTAAAAGATTTTGAGGGGAAGACTTTCAAACAACCTGAGGTCGAAATAAAATTAATGACGGCAGTCGTACAGCCGCCCGCCTTCACAAAACTATTCAAATTAAAATAACAATCATCATCATCCGGACCCAGTATATCCCAACGACAGCAAAAGCTATCGTTAGGGTCTAGGGAGGGTAAGTGGTAGGCAGACAATACCTCTATCCCAAGGAATAGAGAGCCTGCTTCTAGTGAGACCCCCGGCTCTACCTGCATACAAATTAAAATAACAATCAATAGAATTTTCCCTATTAGGTCTATTACTTCTAACTCCCAAGTTTTGACCAAAAATCTAATGGCAAGATCTCAGAGCTTAAGCTTGCACCCCCCTTCTTTGTACCCTGGTACATTCATTTCTTTCATGCCGAATCCTATGAATAGAACCGACCGCACTAATGAACATTAACTCTTTTGGAACTTGAATTTCCATTGATTTTGTTGACTCCAGTCAACCTTGCCCCAACAGGGTTCTTTGGTCGCAGAAAATGGCTAAAAAAATATTGCTCTCTGTTCTCCTGAAGCTTCACGCAGAATACTATTGATTTCGAGTAATCATTACACATTCACCATTATCTAATGTGTAAGCCATAAAATAAAATCTTACCTTGCTACATGCTTCTTCGGTTTGCCAATTGTTAGAATATATGTTTGCTGTTAGGATATTTTGTTATACGAGGGAATCTTATTTAGTAGCCAAACGTTTGACCTATTATTCAGTTAACAGTTAAACGTTGATGAAACTCACTTAACAGCCAGTCTTTTTGAGAAATGACTCACTTAGCATCATGGTGACATGTCACAAACGGTTGACTAACCGGAACAATAAGTGGCAACCCCTTTTCATTAAAAAAAATAAAATTATATTATTTGAATAAATTGATTAAGAAAAATATTAAAATTCTAAAAAGTGTAAAAATTAATTAAAAAATATTTTAAAAATAAAAAATTAGGAAAAAAGATAAAGATAATAAAAAAACTACCTCCAACGCCCAGCCCTCCCCGACCCCTGATCCCCAACCCCTCCTCTGCCACGCCCACACCCCTCAACTCACCCACAACGCCCCGACCAACCCCGCACAACGCCCCCCCGCACCCCAACACCCGGTGTAAAAAGAAAAAATCAGGAAATTTTTTTCTCTCCCAACACCCTGTGCCACTCCCCAGTCCACCTCTAGCTCCACTCTCTTGATCATAGATTATAGTCAATTCCACTTTTCCATTTGAGCAATTCAGCCAGCAACGATTGTTCCATCTGCGTAATTATAGCCAATGGCGTGCCATGTTGGAACTGCAGGTCAGAACTTGCATGAGCAAATGCATCTCAAATATCGTGCATGAGATATTGTAGATGTTCATGCACATCGTCATTTCCGCTGCTCTAACATTCAACACACAGAAGAAATGCTCTCAGAAAATTTAACCCCATGATAACCTAAGGAAAAACATCGTCATTTTCTTTTTGGGCCAGGAGTTGGGGTGCCAGGGGCCGGGGGTTGGTCGAGGCGTAGTGGGTGAGTTGAAAAAATTTTAAAATTTTTTTGGGGCGGAGGTGGGGGGAGAGGGTCCGGGGAGTGCTGGGGCGTTGGGGTAGTTTTTTTAATTAATTTTATCTTTTTTTTGATTTTAAAAATATTTTTAATTAATTTTTACACTTTTAGAATTTTTAATTATTTTTAATCTATTTATTTAAATAATACAATTTTTTTAATTAAAAGGGGTCGCCATTGATTGGTCTGAGAAAGTCAACGGTTTGCCACGTGGCTCCATGGTGCTAAGTGAGCCATTTCTCAAAAAGACTGGCTGTTAAGTAAGTTTCCTCAACGTTTAACTGTTAACTGAGTAATGGGCAAAACATTTGGCTACTAAGTGAGATTCCCTCTTTTGTTATACGGTTGTAATATAGTATAAGATTTATTACTTTGATTAGGAAAATATCCTAGAATCCACTTGGATAAGATAGAATCAGTGAGGTTAAGATATTGATATCCAATCCGCACAATCATGGGATTTGATGATAGCTAGGATGATTTGATAAAGGCTAGGGTGTTGTATTTATACCCATGCTACACTAAATGGAATAACAATTTCACTTCTTCTTCCTCTACCTGTGTATCTACTTAATTTTATGATATCAGAGCCACAACTCATACCTAATTAAACACATCTATTGTCTGGCACGTCAATGAGTTCAGGACAGGGAAGCTATGGGTCAGTAGAGACTCCCTCTACGATCAAACCTGGGATAGTGTTGCACACATTCCTTCAATCTCCCAATGAAGAGTCATCCTTTCAAATTACTTACCAAAAACGGAATGGGAAGAACTTCCTTCTTTGGTCCTTATCAGCCTTGATGGTATTAAGAGGCTCGGGTAAACTAGGTTTCATCTCTAGTGATATACCCTGACCATATGTTTCTGATCCACAATACTAGAGTTGGACACTCAACAACTCACTGGTCATATCATGGCTAATTAATTCCATGGAACCACATAACAGTAGGGCGTATATGTTCCTGAGGACTGCCAGAGCTATCTGGGAGGCAGTCAAAGAAAATTACTCAGACCTTGAAAATGCATCTCAAGTGTTTGAAATCAAAAACAAACTCAAGAGCATGCGACAGGGGATCTTGGCATTACAGAGAACTATAATGCCTTACAAATCTTTTGCCAAGAGCTAGGCTTGCATTATAAAGCCGACTACGGGGATTTTGAGAGCAACATCAAGTTCAAGGGGCATCTCGAGAAAGAATGCATGTATGAATTTCTTGCTGGATTAAATAAGGAGTTGAACGAAGTAAGGGGGCGCATACTGGGAAGAAGGCCACTGACACCCCTCAATGAGGCATTTGCTGAAGTGAGGAGAAGAAAGCAGAAGACTGGTGATGCTTGGAGAATGCAAGGACATTCTTTCCTTCCCAAGCGACAGACCTATTGACACCTTATCTCTTGTCTCAAGGACCACGGTAAACTCTCAAACTCACGGCCAAATGTTCTCATTGTAACAAACTGGGCCATACCCAAGATAAATGCTAATATCTTCATGGCAAACCGACATAACTCAAGCCTAGAAAACCAGCCTATGGTCAGGGACTCCAAGTTACCACTGAAATAACCTCATCCGGAAACAAAAGTCAGGCTATGATATGTATCAATCCAGCACAACTTGAGCAATTGTTTGCTCTCCGAAAGACACAGATAGAGACCCCTAAAACCAGCAAGGTGGCCCAATAAGGTACAACTAACTATGTAAAAAAAGTGCCTTGGATTCTTGATACAGGAGCCACAGACCATATGACAGGTAAACCCTCGTTATTTTAATCTTATGTTCCTAGTCATGTTAATTTAAAGGTCAAAATGGCGGATGGCACATACTCATGCGTTGCTGGTAAGGGAGCCATTCAGATATCATCATCAACGACACTTCAGGGTGTTGTCCATGTCCCTAAACTGAAGTGCAACCTAATTTCTGTTAGCAAGCTAACTAGAGACCTCTATTGTACCACTAACTTCTTAGAAACTTCGTGTCTAATGCGAGAGCAGAGATCGGCGAAGATGATTGGCATTGCTAGAGAAAGATGAAGACTCTATTGTCTTGAGGAAAAGGACTTTGATAAGGGACCAGTGTCTAACCACCCACGTAAAACTTTATCTCATAATGTATTGTTTACTCATAACTCTTGTGATAATGATATTTTATTATTGCGTTAGAGGCTAAGACATCCTAGTCTCTTCTATCTCAAAAAGTTGTTTCTTTCACTTTTCAATAATAAAACGTTCCTACTCTTTCACTGTGATGCTTGTCAATTTGCTAAACATATAAGCTGCTCTTATTCCACTAAGCTATGTTCGGAAACTAATCCTTTCTCCCTCGTACACAGTGATATTTGACCATCTCGTGTTAAAGGTATCTCAGGCTCAAGATGGTTCATCTCGTTCATTGATGATCATACCAGAATCTGTTGGTAGTGTTGTCTGTAGCACGCCTGTAGCGCGCTTGTAGCGCGTAGCGCAAGATCAATCGCTACAAGGTCATGTAGCGTAGCAACCTCCTAGAAGCGCAGCCGAGGCGCGTGAAGCGCGCGAGGCGCATGTAGCGCACGTAGCCCACGTAGCGCGCGCTTCAGTAATTTTGGTTTTTTTTTTAAAAAACGGTTATTAAATAAAAGAAAAGAAAAACTAAATAATAAAGTCTAAGCTACAATCCCATAAAAAAACCTACCGTCTAAAAGAAAAGTCGACATCAAAGGTCGACGACATCCCGTTCTGAAAACAAAAAATTCGACATCACTATCTACCCTTTCTCTGACTACCGCTGGTACTACCACTCTCCGGCGCCATTAGTCACCACCGGTGCAGTCTCTTCTTCTCTTGTACTCTCGAGCTCTCTTCATATACAAAGCAGAGTACCTGAACAAGTTTTTGAGTGGACGCCAAAAACTTGCTCGGAGACTCTGCTTTGTATATGAAGTTTGAACAATTTGAACAATTGTTTTTATGTTCTATCTATGTTTTGATTATATCTATGCTTGAACTTTTTGAACAATTATGAAATTTTATATTATGTTTATGTTGTTACCTAATATTTTTAGTTTATTAGTTGTCTATGCGCCTCGAATGCGTGTAGCGTGCGCTACGGCGCTTTGCGCTACACGCTACAAAAATTTGGCCCTTGCGCTACAGTGCGCCTCGCACTATTGACAACACTGTCTGTTGGGTATATTTACTCAAAGACAAAACTGAGGCTTCAACCACCTTTCAAAACTTTCACTCCCTAATAAAAAACCAGTTCCAGACAACAATCAAAGTTCTTCGGACTGACAATGGTATTGAGTATTTTAACAACACATTAAGTGTGTACCTAGCCTCCAATGACATTTTTCATCAAAGTTCTTGTCCCCTTACACCACAACAAGATAGTGTGCCAGAGTGCAAGAATAGACACCTTCTATAAGTTGTCCAGGCCTTAATGTTCACTATGCATGTTCCTCGATACTTGTGGGTTGAGGCCATCTTGACAACCTGTCACCTCATCAACCGCATTCCCTCTAAAACTCTTCACTTCAAAACACCAATCTCATGCCTACATTCCACATACCATATGTTTCGTGGTGGCAAGTCTCTTCCTTTAAAAATCTTTGGGTTTATTTTTTTGTCCATGACAGCTCCCCATCCAAATCTAAGCTTGCTCCCTGTGCTCACAAATGTGTGTTTGTTGGTTACTCTCCCACTTAATGTGGGTACACATATTACTCTACCTCCATGCGACGCATTTTAGGCTCTATGGACGCTAGTTTTCAAGAGTTTGTACCTTATTTTTCTCCTTCACAGACCAATGAGGAGGGGTGGACTGATGATACACCATGTTCATCTCTACCCACCCACCATTACAGTTTTGCCTCATTTGCTGGATGAAGCACCCTCTCCTGCTTGTGCTTCAGGGGGGAAACTCAGCAGACTATCTCTCAACAAAGTTCACTATCTCTCAATATTCCTCTCAGACTATCTCTCAAAAAGCCCGTTGAAAAATCCTAAGCAACTGGTCTACTCTCACAGAAATAAGCATAAAGATGGTATTGACTCCACTTCTCAGCATGTCCAACATTGGAGCTAATACCTCTCCTAGGAGGACAATCTGATGCAGAAGCAATACTGGTTGCTAAAGACTTCACTCAACTGCATAAAATTGATTGCAGAGAGACCTTTGCCCCTATTGCAAAGTTGAATTCTATTAGGGTACTAATATCATTAGCAGCTTGTCTTGACTGGCCTCTTCTCCAACTGGACGTAGAAAATGCCTTCTGAATGATGGCCTATATGAAGAGGTATACATGGATATGCCACCAGGTTTTGAGAAGGGCAGAGACATGGTATGTAAACTAAAAAAGTCTATTTATGGGTTAAAACAGTCACCTCGGGTATGGTTTGACAAGTTCACATGAGCTGTCAAAGCTTGTGGGTTCCACTAAGCTCAATCTGACTATACGATGTTTTACAAACATGTTCACAGTGGGAAGCGTGCCATATTAATTGTGTACGTAGATGACACTAGAGACGACCACATTGAGATTCAATCATTAAAGGGTTATCTCTCCAGCAAATTTGAGATGTAAGACTTGGGTCATCTTCGATACTTTCTTGGAATGGAAGTGGCAAGAAATTTCTTTGTGATTGTTGCGTCTCAGAGAAAGTATGTGCTTGATCTTCTACGAGAGACATGTATGATGGGATGTAGACATGCTGACACGCATATGGAGCCCAACAACAAATTAAGGAATGATGAGGGAGGCAAGGTGGAACAGGGACAATACCAACGCCTGGTTGGCAAACTGATCTATCTGTCCCATACACGTCCAGATATTGCCTTTACTGTGAGCGCGGTAAGCCAGTTTATGCACTCTCCCAGGGAGAAGCACCTGAACGCTGTGCACAGAAGCTTATGGTGTCTTAAATGGGAACCGGACAAGGGATTTTTTTTCCAGAAGAAGAGGCAGAGAGACTTGGAAGTATACACAAATGCAGACTGGGCAGGCTCACACGTGGACAGAAGGTCAACCTCAAGATATTGCACCTATGTATGGGGTAGCTTAGTTACCTGGCGAAGTAAGAAGCAACCAATGGTTGCTAGGAGTAGTGCTGAGGCAGAGTTGCGTGCCTTAGCACATGGAGTATGTGAAGGTATTTGGCTGAGGAGGTTATTAGAGGAGTTGAAGATGTCCAGTGGAACTTTTACAATACTCTATTGTGACAATAAAGCAGCGGTTAGTATTGTTTTCAATCCAGTCCATCATGATCGGACGAAGCATGTAGAGGTTGATCGTCATTTTATTCGAGAAAAAATTGATGATGGAAGCTTCTGCATGACGTAGTATTGCTTTCAATCCAGTCTATCATGATCAGACGAAGCATGTAGAGGTTGATCGCCACCGAGAAAAAATTGATGATGGAAACTTCTGCATGACGTATATCCCAACCGAACAACAAATTGCTGACATCTTAACCAAAGGACCACATAAGCCAAACTTTGAAGACATTGTCATCAAGCTGGGAATGACTAACATCTATACTCCAGCTTGAGAGAGGGGGGGGGGGTGTTAGAATATATGTTTGCTGTTAGGATATTTTGTTATACGGTTGTAATATAGTATATGACTTATTACTTAGATTAGGAGAATATTCTAGGATCCACTTGGATAAGATAGAATCAGGAAGGTTAAGATATTGATATCCAATCCCCACAATCGTAGAATTTGATGATAACTAGGCTGATTTGATAGAGGCTAGGGCGTTGTATTTATACCCATGCTACACTAAAAGGAATAACAATTTCACTTCTTCCTCTACCCGTCTATCTACTTAGTTTTACCAATTTTGGGCCAACGTACTACAGGCTGCTCACCTTTTTTGTCTGTTAATGCACGCGCAATTGAGAATTGTTTGAGGTAGTCCAAACCCAAGTCTTTCAAACATCCGCTGTGCTGAGGAATAGAATTGGAGGGAGCCACAGTTTTCAATATCCTCAGCTCAATCCCTACCTCGAGACCAATGCCATAATTCATTATGGAACAGATCTGAAACTTTTGCATCAGAAGTCACTTTAAGCCTTCTCCTCATATTTCCACTGAATGCATTTCTGAATATGCTTCATAGGTGCCATGGGCCACGTCAGAAAGAGGTAGTTTCCCAATTACCAATAATCTTTCTGAGAAAAGGTGAAGCTATAGCTTTAATCTGTACCAACTTCTTGGAAACCTAAGAATATGAGGTTTCACTTTCAATATCTCATGCGGTGTTGATGTTTGCTCTTTCTGTGTCCTTATGCCCTATCTTTCTGAATTTAGGGCATGGTGTCCTTCCAAATGAGTTTCCTACTTTTATGACTTGTCGCATGTGTGTCTCATATATGGTTGTAAGTACTACATTTAAGTAAAGCCTATGTTTTCTTTTAACACTTGCAATACAGTAAAGTGTATTGGAGAGAAGAATACTTCAACATCTTGAGTTGCTTTCTTTTTCTTCTTTTCTGAATGGTTATTGTAATATGATATTAGCTTTCTGACTAGAACGCTTTTTGGTTCATTTAAATTCCTAATTTTGGTGTGTACTATCTTGCATTTGTTACGACTTCGGAATATTTATCTGTAGTTTTGTTAATGTATGATCATTTTTAAATTATATAGCTTCTGCTTATAAGTTTCTCTCAATAGCCAGAGACTTTTATCAAAATTCGACCACGCTGTGAGGCACCTCGAAGAGATATGGTATATTCAACAAATTATAGTCCCTGCCGCTATGTGCGGATATCATTTTTGCGTGGGAACCCAATTGCTGTCTTTTTTGTTCAGGTGAATTTCCTGTATATATAATTTATTTGAGATTTGAATAATTGATCTTCAATTTTGATTTCTCTTTCTTGAATTTTAACATATTGGTTCTGCATCTAATTATTTCATTGGGATTTTTATGCACCAGGGCTAATTTGAGCTTAGGTTTTTGTGCATGACCTATGGTAATATTAACTTCTTAAGGAATTTTTAAGAGTATGTTAGAAGTACAGTTTCCAAAAAGGTTGTCGCGTTTCTGTATTTGTATGTCCCAAATATGTTCGTCAATATTCCATAAATGTTGAAAGATAGTGGTTAAATTACTAATGTGTCCTTATTAAAATTATGCATTTGTTAATGACAATTCGTTACATGCATTAAATTAATGTTTCAACTAACTTTTCTTGATTTGTGTACAAGTTTGACATGAACAACAATATTTCTGAGACGGTTGTAGTATTAGTAATATCCCATTTCGAATTGTATTATTCCTCATTTTAGACTCTTGATATAAATATATGGCTCGGTCTCCATTTGGAGCATGGAGTTCGAGAATTACATTATCTTCTATAGGGAAGTTCCTGCTTCTCTCCCCATTCCTCCATCCTTTCCTTTCCACCAAAAAAGGACAAGGAAAAAGATTTCTATTTAGTTTTTGTCTTTGGCGGTTGGTTTAGTGTCACCTGTGAGGTCATGGTGATGGTATACATATGAAGTATTTTTATTTGCTGGTTATCTCGAAAAGTTGTTATCTCAGGGGTTCTACTGCACTGCATTTGTCCTTTTTGAATTTAATCATGAGGAATCTGCTTCTTGTTTTATGACGGTGTATGGTCAAACCTCGTTGAACTGAAGTTGGTATTATTTTGGAAACAGTGATCCAGGATTATGGTGTTACCTACTAATTGAGTCGATCTTGAAGTGGGGAAAAAATTCCTTTTCCCTTTTTGATTGTGCTTCTGGGAGTTGATTGGATTTTGGGTTCCCGCCAACTGTATGAAATCAACATGCTATAATTGGATTTGTTAGCCTGTAGACATTTCTGTTTGTTTTGAACATGTTGGTTGACTTCAGAAATCCCACGCAATTTTCCTAACGGCTCTTTTTCTCTTGTAAAAATTTCCTCTTGGCTCTCTCTAAGAAACTAAACGCCCCAATGGTAGAAACTCCCCTCTCTCAATCTAGTCGGCACATAAAACCCAATGTCGGCGGAGCTTGCTCTAGTCTTTCCAGCTTACCATTGACTCCTTCACGAGTCTCATCCACAAGTACAATGTCATCTGCAAAAAAAAAAAAAAATGCTCTATGGAACTTTGTTTTGAATGTGTCGAGTGAGCTCATCTATAACTAATTCAAATAATTATAAACACAGTACCGATCCTTGGTGTAAACCCACTGTAATAGAGAACTTTGGCCTTGGTCCTCCTGTAGTCCATACTCTTGTCATTGTGTTTTCATACATGTTTTTAATAATTTCTATATATGTTATTCTAATACATTTTTTTTCAAGAATTCTTTAAAGGATCTCCCGTGGAACTTTATCACGTCTTTTCCATTTCAGTGGAAACCATATGCAAATCATGCTTCTTCTCTTGATGTCGCTCTATTAATCTTCTCAAGAGATGAATAACCTCCATTGTTAATCTTTACGCTATAAATCCAAATTGATTTTCAGATACACTAGTCTTTGCTAAGTATTTTCTCAATCACTTGCTTCAAGAGCTTCATTGTGTGGTTCATTAATTTAATTCCTTTATACTTTGCACAATCTTGCATATCTTCTTTGTTTCTATACAAAGGTACTAAAATGCTTTTCCTTCACTAGTTAAGCATCTTACCTGTCTTCACAATTTTGTTAAAAAGATCTGTTAGCTATATAGTACATTCTTTCCTTAGACATTTCTAAGCTTCAATTGCAATATCATCGGCTCCAATTTGCTTTACCATTTTTCATTATTTTCAACACATCTTCTACCTCTGGTATTCGGATTCTCCTACTATATGTTAAGTTCCTGTCATCTTCAAAACTATGTAAGTCGTCCAATACGAGTTCATCTCCCACTGGTTCATTAAAAAGTTTCTTAAAGTATCTTCGCCGTCTATCTTTTATTGTCCTTTCCTTTTTTTGTAAGTTTAAGTTTTGTATATAGGCCCAAATTAGGCAAATTTACAAGGTTTAGCTGCCATGAGTTCGCTACAACAAGCTAGACAGTAATCTTGACTTGCTCAAAATAAAAAAGGTCGAAGTTTCCCAGAAATTATTTTTATAGCCAGGCAATGAAACTTTACCATATTCCAAAAATGCAAAAGATCCCCAAAATCTATTAAAGGGGGAATCACTAGGAATAACAAAAATAGGACAATGATGAAAGGTCCTAAGAATAATACATGCCCGAAAGACCAAATATGGGATAAGCCATGCTGGTTAGCAACAGAATCAAAAGGTTTAACAACTGGAGTTTGAGGAAGAGTATGGGATAGGATTCATTCATACGTTATGCATTGAAGATCTTCATAGGTAATTCTAGACTGATGGCTGTTTCTCAATTTTCTTTCTTTATTTTTATGTCCTACCAAGAAGTTGCAAAAAACCTTATGTTTTGCAGCACATTCTAGTTATATTTTGCCCCTCTCTGATTAGCTTGGTGGAGTCGTTGGTTTCTTCCTCTCCAGATTAAGTATACAGAGGCAGCCAAAACAAAGAGCACAAGGTCTTTTTTGAATTTTGAGATCCATTGATTGAAAAGCAGCCATGACTGGAGACTGTCCCATGAGTATATGAAATCATTTTACTTTAGATGCTTCAAAACAACATTCCACAGTGATTTAAAGTAGATACATTGGAAGAAAAGATGCTCATGATCGTCAAGAGCCTTATTACAAAGCAAACAAATGTTAGTATCAATAATAACCCCTTGGACCAATTTATCTTGAAAAATCATCCCCTTCCGAAATGCAAGACAAAGTGTGATGCATGTCTAGGTATATGATGATTACTCCTGACAATTTTAGCTCAGTTAACAGATGGAACGACTAAAATTTTAGCCAAAGTAGCACTCTGAACAGAAAATTTTGTAGAAGCCATTTCCTGTAATCATCTCCTTTAGAATGCTGAATGCTTCTGCAAGCATTTTAGAAGCTAATGACTTGGTCATCCAGTCTCTGCCTTAAGACAACCTCCATCGATCCTCCTCCATAATTTCTACAACCTTGGCTTCCATTATGATATTTATTTGCTTCTTAACCTTGGAAAGTTTTTCGCTAGCACACCCTAAGGATGGCAGAGGTCAAACCAGGAGGATTTTGAGATCCCATTCCCAATGATTTTCTTGATGAACTAGTCATACTGGTCTCTGACCTATAAGTACCTCTTCCACATTCATGAGTCCAACTGTTTAGCTTTATTTCCAAGAGAGATTTGTCCTTTAGAATAACTATGTGTACTCATTTCATGCATAGGCTTTCCTTCTCCTCACATATATACCATATAAAATTCATTAAGTAGCCATTGTTTACATGAACCAAGTTAGGGATACCCATACCACATGCTTCTTTCTGGCTAATGAACTGAAGATCCTTCGATCTTAGCCTTTCTTGTCCCACCGCAAAAGAAAATCTAAGTATCCTCTTAATCTCTCTGATCACCTTCAATTGGAGGAAGAAAGCAGTTGTCCAGTATCTATAGATAACAGTCAAAACAGAGTTAATAAGCTGAAGTTTACTCTCATAAGATAGTTTAGAGGAAGTCCAACTGCTAATCATGGTGCTAAGTTTATTTAACAAATGACCTCAATCTGAATAAGAAAGTTTCCTATTCAGAAGAAGATAAAGTCCAAGATATTTGATTGGCAAAGATCCAATTGGCATCCGAAGAATGTCTGATATGGCTATAATTTGTCATTTCATAGACAAAGATTTCACATTTTGCATGTTTGACCTTAAACTTGGAAGCCCTTCAAAAACTTCTCGTGTATCTTTAATGATCTTCACAGGTGGTTCATTAGCATTTGCCAAGATGAACAAGTCATCAGCAAAAAAAAAAATGAACTGAGCTAAGCCAAGATGAACAAGTCATCAGCAAAAACCAACGAGCTAAGCTTCATGTTATCACATCTAGGGTGATGTTTGAATTGCGATACTTCAATCTTAGCTTTTAAATTGGCTTTTCTAGGTTTGTATATGAAAATTTTAACTTACAAAAAAAATTATTGGCTTTTAGAAGTTGAGTGAATCCCTCCATAACTAATATGAACACGGAGGCCGAAAAATGATCTTCCTGTCTAAGTCCTCTGGAAGCCTTAAGTTACCAATCAAAGAGCCATTAAGCTTAATAGGGCAAGAGGCTGGAGAGATATGGAGATATCCAATTCCTAAAACTCTGAAGGAAGCTCACCATCCTTAGGATATCCATCAAGTAATTCCACTTTGCAGTATCAAAACCTTTCATAATGTCCACCTTGATTGCACAACTACTTTGCCCACCAAGCTTTTGATATTTGTTTACCAATTCATGCATTAGCAGTATATTGTCCTTGATTGATTTGTCTTGTATGAAGACTGACTGGTTTTCATCAACAAGGCAGGGTAGTAAAAGCTTCATTCTGTTGGCTGGAATTTTAGATAACTTTAAATCAAATGTTACAGCAAGAAATGAGTCTGAAGTCTTTCATTCTAATTGAAGCATCAACTTTTGAGACTAGGGATATAACTATTGAGTTAATGGGAGAGTAAATAATGTTGTTTGTGAAGAAGGAACCAATGGCCTCGAAGAAATTCTGGCCAAGTAAATCCTAGTCAGCCTTGAAAACATAGTATAACCATCAGGACGAAGCACTATCATTTTTAATAGAGAACAAGGCATTGTTGATCTCCTTTTGGGTTGTTTGGGCATCCAGAAAGGAGGACTGATCCACATTTGAGGATCTCCCAGTCTAAGTATGAAGGGGTTCATAAGTAGGATAGAGCTTAACAGAAAGGGTCTCAAAAAAGTCAACAACCATGCTGTTAACAATCTCCTAATCCTTAATCATGTTTCCATTGTCACCCTGAAGCGTCAGAATCTTATTTCTTACAATATGTGACTTGACTGATCTATGAAAGAACTGAGTGTTCCTGTCCCCTTTCTTCGTTCATTTGACCTTGGCTTTCTCTTTGAAGTAGGAATCTTCAAAGCCAGGAGTGTGATATAGTCTTCAAGAGCATTCTTCTCCACTCGTTGCTTTTGTATGTTGTGGCAATCTTCAATTGCTTGAAGCTGAGCTATTTCAAGTAAATGTTTGGCACATAAGACCCTTTCATAAATTTTACTATAAAACTTTTCGTTCAGTTTCTTCAAAGGAACCTTTAGGCTCTTCAATTTCTTAGCTAACCACACCAGGGGGTTTCCTTGTTCAAGATCCTTCCAACTAATATCTAATGTTTCTCTGAAGTTTGGGTGATTCATCCAGCTTTTCATGAATTTGAATGGTTTAGGGCTCAGATTTTTACCTAGCCTAACAGAGAGGACATCTGAGGAGTTATCAGAGAAAGTAAGAGCTTCATAATCAAGTTGATAGCTTCGGAACTTGTTGTTCCGCTCTTTATTGCAATCTGGTCTATCCTAATATATATCTTATTGAACTCATTCTTTTTGTTTGACCATGTAAATTCAAATCTCCTTGAAGGGATGTTGAATATATCTATATGTTAGATCCACTCTATAAACTCTTAAATAGCATTCCCATCAACTCTCTTATTTCCAATTTTCCCCTGCTGTCTAAGATAATATGAAAATCTCCCATTATGATCTAAGATTGCTGCCCATGAAGATCGTTTTGGTACCTTAGGACATGCCAAAAGTCTCTTCTTCTGCTTCTTTCATTGAACCCATAAACCACAATAAGAATAAATACATCATGAGTAGTGTTATTAGTTGTAATCGTATCAGTGTGTAAGACTTGTCCATTAAATAAATTTGGTTTCCAACCAACTCAAATTCTTGCAACATTGTTAGGGAGGATGTTGTGAGTAGCTTCCCAACATCTGGAGATTTTTTTGGTAATTTTTTCGAAGTTTTATTGTCTTACCTTGACTTTTATAAGGCCTATAATGCCAATATCCTTATCAACTATATATTTTTAGACTTCCTTCCGCTTCAATGAATAGTTTAATCCGCTTATGTTCCAACGAGCTATCCTTATCATCGTTTTGACTTAGCCTCCCTAGGCCACCCCCTGCCTATATTCCTGGTATA
Source organism: Eustoma russellianum (assembly GCA_036186865.1). Taxonomy (NCBI): domain Eukaryota; kingdom Viridiplantae; phylum Streptophyta; class Magnoliopsida; order Gentianales; family Gentianaceae; genus Eustoma; species Eustoma russellianum. Next base: position 10,032,654 of record AP025070.1, read on the forward strand.
TTACTTGATTGAGGTAGGCCTAATGTTTGTCCTCCTTCCTCTGGCCCTCAAGATACTGCTGTTTTAAAGGAATAACACTGTTTTCTGGAATCGATTTTAAAGAACTAATGTCCTCCTTCCACTGACTAGAGAGTTTCCTCCTTTCAGAATATATTCTCTTGGCATTTTTTTTCTTCAGAGTTAGTGGAGGAATACCATCCTGATTTCATGTGTACTTTCCTATTCCTGTCTCTGCTACTTTGAAGGCCATCTTCTGTCAAACCAAGTTCCTGATCTGTAAAGACATTGTCATCTTGATAATCAACATCCGAGAAAGATAAGATTATTCATGTTCCCCATCATTACCTTGAGGGTTGAATCCTTTGTCCTTTGTTACCCTCTCTGCTTCTTTGTCAATATTCTGGGGTTGTGTATTTGTTTCATCAGGACCTTCTACGTTCTCTCCAAAGAGTGGGTTAAATTTGTTTGGGCTGATCAATGTGTTGAGGTCAGTACCATTCCTTTTGGGTTTGAGCAAGTGGATTCCAGAAGTATTATCCTCAGTATTGTGATCAAAAGAAACGGTATTGCTAATACGGCCTTTAGCTTTTTGTTTGTTACCTTGCTCTACTTTCACCTCTTTAGCCTTAACTTTATCAAATTACTTTACCATTCTAGGGAGTGTATCAGCCCCTTTGTCTTCCTACATTTTCCATGTAGTATTTTGTCCACCATATCTTTGTTACTTTAACTGGTTTCCAGTTGCAACTGCAGATAATCTCATAGCCACATCATGCTTATCTTATGAACATTTGCCTTCACGGAATGCCTAAGGGGTTTATATTTTAGACATTGAGAAGACAACCATCCATAGATGAATTTTTGAGTACACTCTTTGCCATACTTATCAATGAAATTAATGGACTTTGGAGGTATAACACCTGTTTTAATGGACCGAGACTACCTAGCCTACTCAAAACATGCATGTTGAAGTAATAGTGGCGAAGCTTTGGAAATTGAATGAACATAGGGACAACATCAGGTTTCAATCTTTGTACGGTTTTATCCGACACTTAGGACCAAAGGAAGAGTACCTTGTTACCAAAAAGCATAAGGGAAAAATCGAGAATGCTTTGCTTCAAGTCTCGAAACTTGAATCGAAAAATAAATTGATCGTCCTCCATCCTTTGAACTTCAAGCAGACCTTTAGAGGACTAGGGAACTTTGGCTAAGTCTTTCATATTCTAGTGGGAGGAAGTGTTACCCATGAATTGTCCAACTATCGTGGAGGCCTATTTGTGCTTGTTCTCAGCAATAAAGTCTGGGTTGTTTGCAAAGAAACACATACCTTTATTAGTGTCGGTGTTAACATAAAATAGAGTTGATGAAGCTTGTAGTTGAAAATCATGCTTGAACAATTAAGGCCCCCGATTTTGCTCTCGTAATAGATTGCATGTTAAAAAACTGGTCTAGATTCTCATGGCCCGAGACATCTTTCAAAGTAAAAAGTGGAAAATTTGAATTCTGACCGCCTGTAGCGGCGGCTTGTGTAGCAGCAGAAGTTGACAGAGATTGTATATCATGTGTTTTGAAGAGAAAGAAGAAATGAGGGAGAAAGGGGTGGCGATGTCGCCTTTATCAGCCAAGGGTTGAGAGAGAATAGAGTCGTTAAGGGTGGTTGAGGGGGGAGGAGGAGGAGAGAGAAGATGACATTGATTGGTTTAGTTGAGGAAAATATTCGTTAGAGTCAGAGAGAAGAGAGAGGAAATTTTTTTACAAAGCGCTTTTTTCCACCCCTCATCATCCATATAACCTTTTTTAGTGTCCTTTCCTTTGCTAAGATCTTGTTATCTTCGTTTTTAATACATTTGAGTGAAATCTCTTGTTTTCTTTTCTCTCGCTCAACAATGTTGTGCACATCTGTTTCACCTTCTTTTGAGTTCAACCGTTTATAAAAATCTTCAAACGCCTTTGATTTGCTTTCACTATGGCATGTTTATATTTTTTCTTAGCAAGCTTATATTTTTTCCAGTTCTATTGTTCCTACAATGTTGAGTGTCTTATAACTAGTCTATTGGCTTTTATTTTGTCTTTCACGTCTTCTTTCCACCATCAAGATTTCTTTTTTGCGTTGCTCGAACTTTTGTTCCGTCAAGTAAATTTCTCGATAGTTTCTTTATCTTTACCGCCTTGTCCTCTCATATTTCATTTGCATCACCACCTAAATTCATAAGATTGTTGCCCTGACATACTTTTGTAAACTCTGTTTGCTTAGCTTTCTTCAAATTCCACCATTTTATCTTAGGTTCTATAAGCCTTTGATGTTTCAATCTTCTCTGTCGCATACTAATGCGTGCTTAACGGGAATACACGTTTCCAAAACACCTCTTGATAACAATAAATTGACAAACTCATAAAGAACACAAAAGACACGAAGAGCAAAGAGAAAGACACGACTGAAAATTAAAGAAAAAGTTGTACAAAATTCTTTTACTAACATGTTCTAGAAGCTTAGGTGGCGAGTTCTTGCACATTCTGATCCTACATATAGTCATGGACTCAACTTCTTTCTTCTGTTCTATTTTGCTAATAACCGTGTATATGCACAAATAATGAAAGACAGACAAAAACAAAAAAGTGCAAAGCCAACCTAAAGTGTAGAGGTATTTGAGCCCCTAAGTATACTTTAAGATGTCCCTATATCCTGTCTGAACCTCCTTAATCTTAATCCTCTGCCTTCAGGAACAACTATCCTGGACCATGTCCTCAGAGATGTGCAAATCCAGTAGGTCATGCATAATTTGCCCATCCCAAGTCAGTTCGGGCCTGCCTTTACTCCTCTTCCACTCGACAGTGAGCTTTCAACTGTTCTGACAGACTCCGTTGTCTGTCTCCTTTTGACATACTCAAACCATCTCAGTCTCCTCTTCCTTATATTATCTGCTATACTAGCCACCCTTTACATATCCATAAATACCTCATTTTTTATCCGGTTTAGCCTTGTATGTCCCCTTCAGCATTCTCATCTCTGACCTTTCCATCTTTTGCAATGGTGTCCTTTTGATGGCGAAACAGTCTGTTCCTTACACCCTATAAAATTTTTTCCTTTAATTTAGTTGAAAAACTCTTGTCACACAGCACCCCTGAGCCGCCCTCCACCTACACCAGCCTGCCTGAACTCGGTGTGCTACGTCTCTATCTATGTCCCCATCTTGCTGGACAAACGATCCTAGATTCTTGAACTTACTTACTTGTGAGACCACTTGACCCTTGATAGTGAGTTAGCTATTCTCACCGTCGGATGCGCCGCTGAAGTCGCAGTGCAGATACTTGGTCTTAGAACGACAAATTCTTAGGCATTTTCTCTCTAAAGCACCTCGCCACTCTTTGGTCTTATACTTAGAGTATGTCTACTCCCTGCGACTAATACAATATCGTCAGCAAAAAGCATATGCCATAGGATTGCCTCTTGGATCGGCTTTGACAACTCATTTAGGACAACTGCGAAAAAAAATGGGCTCAAAGCAGACCCTTAATAGAGGCATACCTCCACGAGAAAGAAGTCTTTATTCCCCATTGGCGTACAAATCATTGTTTTCGTCCTAGCATACATATCCCTAATCATGTCTATATACTTCATAGGAATCACTCTTGCATCCAGGCTATCTTAAATCCGTCTACGTGGCACACTGTCATACGCTTTTTAAGATCGATGAAAACCATACGTAGATTTCGTTTCTTCTCTATCAATCTCCTTAGAATGTGTATTGCTTCCGTAGTTGACCGTCCTAGCATGAAACCAAATTGGTTTAGTGTAACCTGAGTTTCTCCCCTAATTATAGTGTCCATTACTCTCTCCCATAACTTCATAGTATGACTTAGCAACTTAGTCCTCTTGTAAGTTTCACAACATTGTGTGTCTCCTTTGTTCTTATACAGAGGGATCACGACACTCCTCCATTCATCTGGCATTTTTTCTGTTTTGAAAATGAGGTTGAACAGAGTAGTTAGCCATTGAACCCCTTCCTCTTCCAAACACTTCCACGACTTAATGTATGTTATTCAGACCGACTGCCTTTGCTCTTCCCATCCTCTTAAGTGCTCTAATCACCTCTTCCTTATTGCAATTATTATGTTGTTTTTAGGTAGTGATGCTTTCTCTTTCTTCGTGGTCAGTCCTCCCGTCGATGATAAGGCTGTGGAAGTATATTTGTCATTTCCACTTGATGTCTTGTTCTTTGACGAAAACATATCCATCTTCTCACTTTATAACTTCACGACTCCTAGGTCTTGCCTCTTTCGATCCCTAGCTCTGGCAATCTTGAACATATCATGTTCTCCGCCTTTTGTTTCTAGTTTTTCGTACACACTTTTATAGACTGTGTTCTTTGCCCCGTCACTGCCTTCTTCGCATCATTCCTGGTGATTTTGTAGTTCTCCTTCAATCTCACTTTCTCCTCCCCGTCTGTACAGCTTAACAACTCTTTAAAACTCCTTTGGTTATCCCTTATTTTTCGTTGCACATCCTCGTTCCACCACCACAACTCTTTATGTACTGTTGTCTTTCCTGTTGTTACCCTAAGGTTTCCCTCACCGCGCGAGTAATAGTAATCGCCATAGCCACTCACATCTGGTTCGTGTCTTCACACAGTCGATCTAATGTCGTCAAGATGATCTTGTTTCTAAATATGTTAAGTGTTTCATCCTTCAAACTTCTCCATCGAATCCAGAGTGGGAATTTTCTAACTCATTTGCTCAGCTTCTCGCTTCATCAGAAAATAGTCGATCTGCATGTCAGTCCTCCGCTGCTAAAAGTGATCAAATGTGATTCCTTTTTCTTAAGAACGAGTTTATAATACCTAGGTCGTGGGCCACCGCAAGGTCTAGCAGATGCCTACCATGCTTGTCTCTATCTCCATAATACCTGCATAATGCCTGAAGTGCAATTTGGGCATTCGTGTGAAGCTATCCAAAACAAGAACGCCCTTGCGTAGAGAACTGCAATTCCAGCTCGTTCAACTGGTGTTAGCCACCAGACGAGTAACAAATAAAAAAAAATAAGCAGGAAGCAGGCTATCAAAATGGTGATTCACAACTATAAAGGAGATAAAGGTGAAGCAAATGTAGTTGAAGTGGAGCAAGCTAATGACAGGTACCCTAAGAACAAGCATGCTGGTAACACCTTTGAGACACTAAAATCATACATAAATGTGACTGGATATATATCCTCTACTTTATCTATTATGCCCAGTCAGAGTAAGTTTAGTCCCCTCTTATAGGAAACTAATATGGCAAGTGAAATTATTCCTCTGCTATCCAGTAAGATAGAGACTACTGAACAGGGAAAAGAAAACCCCCAAGACACCCAGGAGAAGGAAGGTGTACATGAACTCTCCCCTATATCCTTTGAGTATGAATCTTAGGTTACCACCCCAAGTAGGTCTAGAAGAAGGGCCATGATGGAATCAAATGGGTGCGCCTCATTTAATTCAGATGAAAGTGCTGTTAAGGAACACACTCATCAACAAGAAAAACCTAAAAGATCCCCTAGCAAAATCAGATAAGACTGTCTATTGCGAAGCATACTGCCCAATCCAACAGAATTAGGAATAAGACTTTGGTTGAGTCCAATCCTGTGGATGAAATAGTGCAAGCAAAAGGCCAAAATTGGGCATTGGAGAAGGAGGATCAAATGAGATATAGGTTGACAAGAACTAAAGGTTCCAGGGATACTAATACACATGTTGGATTAGATACTGCTACATCCAACATAGATGAAGAAAAACACCATGGTGGAATGCACTTCTGAGGAGGAACCAGAACCAGTGATAAGCCATCAAGGGGTTTGGCAAAGGAGGTGAAAAAGAGAGATAAGGACGAGCAAAAAAGGCTCTAGGAAATTCGAAAGTCACACGCTCGGATTCCATTTCTGATATGCTTATTACCAAGGTTGCCTCTTCAGGTTTGGTACATAGAGAGCCTCCAAGGACTAAAGCTTCCTCTGTTAAAGAGTCCTCCTCAAACCAAGGAGATTGGGGGAGGGGGGAGGGTTTCTGACTTGGAAAGCCATAGGAAGGCCCAGATAAATAAGAGTAATATAAATGAAATCTGAGATAAGAGAGATCCATCAAATTCATTTGATGAACTTGATGTGGGGTGAGCTTTAGATGTTCTAGAGAGTAAAGGACAGCCGAGGGGTGGTATTCCCTCTTCCACTGTCCAACAATACAGTAGAACAAAAACTAGGGGAAGACCTAGGGGGCTAAATCAAAGATGACTTCATGTACTATTCCCTTAATTTCATAACCATTTTCTTTATTCCAAAAGTTGATGCGTCCATCAGGATGGAAGACTTTATGCCCATTTTATTCTGTAATATTTGCTATAAAGTCATCTCTAAGGTTCTAACTACCAGAATGAAACCACTACTACCCTAGTGGATGAAAACCAGTTTGCCTTCATAACGGGTAGAAGAATCCAGGATAATCCTTCTAATGCATGACCTTGTTAAAAGTTACAAAAGGATTGGTGGCCTAGTAGTTGTGCAATTAAGGTAGACCTAACGAAGACATTTGATACGGTAAAATGAGACTATTTGATGCATATCCTAAGAATGATGGACTTTCTAGAGAGATCTAAGCATTGGATTTATCTTTATATATTTACTGCTTCATTATCCATTAATCTGAATGGCTAACTGATTGACAACTTTAAAGATACTAGAGGTAAGAGGCAAGGCAACCCACTTTTCTCATCATTGTTTATCCTAGTTATGGAGGGATTTACCCAGCTACTCAAAGACAACATTCAAGAATTTCCATTCAGATAACACCCTAGGTGTGAAAGTATAAAACTCGGTCCTTTAGTCTTTGCAGATGACTTGTTTATCTTAGCCTTTGTTGATGAATCTTCGGTCAGAATACTAAAAAAAAAACACACTGGAAGAATTTTAACGCCACTCAGGTTTGAAGCCAAACCTTCAAAAATGTGAAATCTATGCTTTTGGGATCACCTTTTCTAAAAAGAAAGCTTTATCAGATATACTCGGTATCTCTATAGTTACTTTGCCTATCAAATACCTTGGCCTCCCACTTCTGAACATGAATCTTTCATATGCCGATTGTAGCCCCCTTTTGGAAAAGCTCAACAGCAGAATTAGCAGTTGGGCTTTGTCTAAGCTTTCTTATTGAGGTAGGCTACAACTTATCAACTCTGTTTTAATAGCTATTGTGAGGTATTGGACAACAGAATTCTTTATACCTAGAAAAGTCATTAGAAAAATTGAGAGATTCTTGAGAGCATTCCTTTGGGATGGAACAAAGAAGGCAAAAGTCAAATGGAATTCAGTGTGTAAGCCAAAAAGAGCAGGGAGATTAGGTTTACCTGACTTAGTTGAGGCAAACAATAGCTACCTAATGAAATCTGTCTAGAAAGTATGTGAGGAGAAGGAAAGCTTTAGATGAAATGGGTACACTCAGTGATCCTAAAAGGAAAGTCCCTATGGGAAGGAAAACTTAAGAGTTGGACTCTTGGATGTGGAAAAGGTTGTTTTGGATAAGAGACCAATATGTCCGCTGTATTAGGAGAGTAATTAGGCATGGGTTAACTACGTCATTCTGGTATGACTCTTGGCACTCTTCGGTGTTTCTTATACAAAACTTCCCAGAGTTAAGGAACAAACTTCATATTTGGCTAGATGCAAAAGTGGCAAAGGTCATTGTAGAGGATCAATGGAGGTTGCCATACGGTAGGGGTTGGGATAACCAAGTAATCAACTTCTATAATGCTTGCAGAATACCAACATTACTCGGACATAGGACAATTGGAAATGATTGCCTTCTCCTAATTTCTCTGTTGATAGTGCTACTCATATTTGTACCCATGTATCTCACCCAGTCCTTTGGGCTAAGATTATCTGGAGTAGATATCATCTTTCTAGATATGCAGTCATACTTTGACTTGCATTTTAGAAGAGGATGCATAATTTATAAAAACTAGCCTAATGGGGTATTGTTGATTCTGATATTTGTATTCTTTGTGACAAGGGTACGGAAGATCAGGACCACCTTTTTTTCCTATGTTCTTTCTCTAAAGAAGTGTGGCAGGCAGTGTTGATGCAATTAAAGTGCAATGACTATATTTATTCATGGGAAAACCTTCATCTTGGTTGCTCACGAACCATTGTTGTTCAACATTTCAAAAGGATCTTGTCTATTTGCATTAGCACCTGCAATATACTCTATTTGGATAGAACGAAATACTAGGATGTATAGTGTTGTTCATATGGAGGTCAGAAATGTTACTAAAGGAGTGCTACAAAATATAAAGGTCTTTGCCACTGCATGGCAAGGGATTAAGATGAAGAAAGACAGCTGGGAGATAGCATTCAACATGAGACTTTCTATGAAGATATTCACAATCTAGTTTGGAGCTATTCCTCCCTTTCAGTTTTAAGTTGTTTTGCTCGGATATGATACCACCCGATGCGACATGACCAATACACAGGCGTACTGCTCTACAGATGAATCTTTGCCAACTTCGCATTCCAGTTTGAACTTTCCCTAATTATTCCCACTGGCTTGCTCTGGATCAATTTGCTGGACATGGCTATCCTGGGCTTTTGGGGGTTCATGACAACCCATAGATGTTAATTTTCTATTGTACATTTATGTTTATTACATTCATGTTTCATTATTTAGCAGAGGATCTTCTTTCCCTTCTGTTGCTTTTGAAGCCCCTGGTTTGCTTAACCAGGGTGCTTTTTACTCCTATTTTTGGATGCATTTGGCATCGGGGGCTTGTTTTGGCGCTAGACTACGGATAGTATTGTTAGAAATCATACTTTGTCATTGTATTTCGAGCAATTTATGTTTGCTATTGGCACCCAGGCAAACCATTATGTGATATCGCATGATTGGTCATATATTTTAAATTTTAACTTACAAAACGATGTGGGGATATCATTTAGTGTAAGTTTACACTGTGCTTTACGTTTAGTACAAATTTTCATCGAGGAATCTTCAGTTTCTTTTTCCCTCTACTTGTTCGTTTTCCTACTACCCAGTAGGAAAAAAGCAATGATTCTTTGCTTGATTCTCATTATCTTTGGTTTTGCTGTGCAGTTGATAGGGGTTTCAGTAACTGGTCTTGAAGCAGAGTTTCTGCCAGTTGTTAATTACTTACTTCCGCAAATAATATCTCATAAACAGGATGCTTATGATATTCATCTTCAGGTAAAAACTCTTATGAAAGCCAAAAAGACGTTATTGTTTGTTCTCTTCAATGTTCTCTTCTATGATTTCACAACGTTACAATGCCTTTGTGCGGTTATTAAATGCTTTGCCTTGTTATTAAAATATTTGACGCCCCTCCACTCCTCTTACTTTTTCCCCATTTTGAATAGTTGCTACAGAGTATGGTGAAGCGACTGGTTCCCTTTCTTCCCCAACTTGAGGTATATCTTCTGATCCAACTAACCTTAACAATTTGAAGTGTTATGCACGCGATATGAACCAGGTTTGTTGGTGCCAATATCTAATTAAGCTGTTGCAGGCAGATCTTTCTATCTTCTCAGAAGCTGCCGAAGTTACTCTACGCTTTCTTGCCATGCTTGCTGGCCCACTTTATCCAATTCTTCATGTTGTGAATGAAAGGTGGGTGAAGTCATACTCTCTGTCCGTAAAGTTTATGATTTAGAGGAAGGATTAATGTCGCCTCAACATCTAATTTTTTATTTTTATTGTAAGATAAATTTCATAGATACGTCATATTTACAAAGTAGTTATTATTATCAATAAAAGAAATTTACCAAGTAGTTGTTGGAGATGTTGGCCAATAGCAAGCAAAGCTTGCTCAAAATACAAGTAGCACACTAAGGGAGCCTAGCTATAGACATACTAAAACTAGTGCCAAGCTTTGAACTTTCAGAAGCAAAAGAAATCCTAAACCTGAGTAGAAGTACATAATAAGCTTATTGCCATTTGTGCAGCAGAATGACGACATAGATAGTGATGTAGCACATCGAGTTCAAGCAGGCTGGTGTAGATGGAGGGCTGTCTCAGGTGTGCTGTGTGACAAAAATTTTCCAACTAAATTAAAGGAAAAATTTTATAGGGTGACAGTGCGACCGGCAATGCTATATGGGACAGACTGCTGGGCCATCAAGAGGTCACAATTACAGAAGATGGAAGTGGCAGAGTTGAAGATGTTGAGGTGGATGTGTGGGCATACAAGGCTAGACCGGATCAGAAACGAGGTGTTTCGAAAAAGGTTAGGCGTGGCTAGTATAGCAGATAAGATAAGGGAGGGAAGAATGAGATGATTTGGGCATGTCGAGCGGAGACAAACAACTGCGTCGGTCAGGGCAATTGAAAGCCTCATTGTAGAGAGGAACATGAGTAAAGGCAGCCCAAACTGACTTGGGATGAGCAGATTAAGCGCGATCTACTAGATTTGCACCTCTCTGAGGATATGGTCCATGATAGGAGTTCATGGAGACATAAGATTAAGGTTAACGAGGTATATGTCATATATAGAGACACTTTAGAGTATATTTAGGGACATAGATAGGCGTAGACACTATATACGCTTTAGATTGACTTTCCACTTGGTTGCGTATGTTATACCGTTGTTTTACATTACGTGTATATATACACGTGATGTGTATTTTAATATCGAAAGTCTTTTCTTTCTATTTCTTGAATTTCCTCACTAACACACTAGCACATCAGATCTCTATTATTATGACATTTATGCAGGTACATATAGAGCCGGGGGTCTCAGTGGAATCAGACTCTCTATCCCTTGTGATAGAGGTATTGCCTGCCTACCACTTACCCTCCCCAGACCCTAACGATAGCTTTTGCTGTCGTTGGGATATACTGGGTCTGGATGATGATGATGAATTAAGATTCAGGTACAAAAATCTTCATGGATAGGCCCGGATTAATGGCCAGGTCCCAATTTACTTTGATTTTTCTCCATGAAGTAGCAAAAAGCATGATGTTTTGAAAAATATCCATTGCTGTACTTTGCCAATCCTTTACAATTTTTTAATGGAACCTTTGATTCTTTTCTTTCTAAAGGCCGTATACAACAGCTGAGAATCTAAAATATACATGTTTGTTGGACTTTGATGTTCAGATATTGTCAATCTGCCAGTCTAGGACACCTTGACAAGTGCATATTTTGTCCTTGCAATGTAGTTGCTTCAAAACAACTTTCCAGATCTCAGTTGAGCATGTACACTTGAAAACAGATGGTTTTGATCTTCAGCATACCTACCACAAGATAACACTAACACAAGCGTTAGTTTGGATCAAACCCCAATTTAAAAGTTTGTTTTGAATACTCATCCTCTTCCAACATGCAAGCCAAAGAATGATTGCACATCTTTGAAGATGATGAGTGCTCTAGACAAATAGACTTTCTCTAAAGCCTTTATCCCATACTGAAAGCTCATGGTTAATTTTTTGCTTCTCTAAGCAACCATCTTTTATAAAATATCATTCATGGCTTATAGATGTGTTAATAGTCAAAACAGGGGCATAGACGAGGCTAGTTAGAAAAAAGAGCGAAAATAATAACCAAGAACCATCCAAACCTCTTATCTCATTTTACCAGCCCCCTGTATGGAAAGTGCTTAAATAAAAGCATCATAAGTGGTTGTTTTTATTAGAATAATATATCATGGGATACGGTTATGATCTACATTAATTAAGAGAATATCCTAGGATAAGATAGAATCAAGAGGTTAGGACAATTGATATCCAATCCTACAATTGTGGGATTTGGCAGCTAGGATGATTGACTAGAGATGTGTATATATACGAATGCTTGCTGTGAAGGAATGAGATAGAATATTGTACTTTCTCTCATCTGCCCGCATGCCTAATTAATTTTATGGTATCAGAGGCAATCTTCAAACGTAGCTAGCTATACTAATCCGCCATATGTCAAACAAATGAGTTCATGACATAGCTGTCTGGATCAGTAGAGACTTCCTCTACGACAAAGTCAGTTCACACACTTCCCTTCAAACTTCTAATGAGGGTTCATCCCTTCAAATCACTAATCATAGACTGAATGGGAAGAATTTTCTTCTCTGGTTCCAATCAGTTCTGATGGTAGTAAGAGGAGGGGAAAACTTGATTACATCTCTGGTGAGATACCCGGGCCAGATGCTTCAGACTCACAATATCAGAATTGGGAGCTATCAACTCCCTTGTCATGTCGTGGCTCATTAACTCTATGGAACCACACATCAGCTGGACCTATATGCTTAGAGAAGATAAGGACGCACTAGAGTCTGTTGGGTGTACATACTCAAAGACATGAAGTCTCAACCATCGTCCAAAACTTTCATTCCTTCATATAAAATCAATTTTAGACTACAATCAAAGTCCTACGGACGGAGAACAGTATTGAATACTTTAATAATACATTGAGTACGTACTTAGCCTCCAATGGCATCATTCAACAAAGCTCTTGTCCTCATACACTTCAACCGAATGGTGTAGCAGGACATAAGAACAGACACCTACTAGAAGTTGCCAGGGCCTTGATGATTACTATGCATGTCCCTCAACTCTTCTGGGGTGAGGCTGTCTTAACAGCTTGTCACCTCATTAATTCCTTCCATCTAAAACTCTTCAATTCAAGACTCCAATCTCAACCTTACTTTCTACGTATCCTATGTTTCGGGGATGTAAGTCTCTTCCCCTTAAAATCTTCGGGTGTACTGCCTTTGTTCATGACAGGCCTCCAACTAAATCTAAACTTGCTGCACGAGCTCACAAATGCGTATTTCTTGGCTACTCTCCTACACAACGTGGGTACAAATGTTACTATTCTTCCATGCACCGCATGTTTTGTTTCTATGGACGTTAGTTTTCAAGAAACTGTACTATACTTTTCTTCCTCTCGGACTTGTGAGGAGTGGTGACCTACTGATGTACCACCCTCCTCCCTACCTTTACCTTCTGTATTCGATGAAGCACATCCTCCTGGTTGCGCTTCAGGGGGAACCTCATCAAAATATCTCTCCACCACCAAGTCAGCAACATACTTCTCTACCACCAAGTCCCCTACAGAGTCTACAACACCCATTGCCCGACTCTAAGCTACTGGTCTGCTTTCGCCGAACAAAACTTCAAGATGGGATTGACTCTGCCTCTCAGCATGCCCAACCATTGGAGCTGGTACCTCTCCTAGGAGGCCAATCTAGTATAGAGGGGAACAATATCTTAGAAGATTAGGAACCCCAGGAACCCCTTATATCAGATCTACCTATTGCACTGAGAAAAAGGCAAGAGGACATATATAAATCATCACATGTCGAAGTTTGTCTCCACCAACAGGCTATCCCCAGCCTTCTCAGGATTCACAGCAACCTTAACTGCAGCGCAAGTACCTAAAGATATTCGCAAAGCACTTGTAGTTGCTAAGTGGAAAGATGATGTACATGAGGAGGTTAAGGCACTAGAGGACAACCACACCTGGGATATTGTGAGATTGCCAAGTGGTAAAAGGTCCGTAGGGTGGAAATGGATGTTCTTCATCAAGTCCAATACTGATGGAAGTATCAGCAGGTACAAGGCTAGACTAGTTGCTAAAGGCTTCACCTAATTACATGAAATCGACTACAAAGAAACCTTTGCCTCTGTGGCAAAGTTGAACTCAATAAGAGTGCTACTTTCTTTAGCTGCTTGCCTAGACTGGCCTCTTCTCCAGCTAGGCGTAAAGAATGCGTTCATAAACGGTGACCTACATGAAGAGGTGTACATGGATATGCCACCAGGTTTTGAAAAGGGCAAAAGCATGCTATGCAAACTGAATAAGTCTCTATATGGGTTGAAACAGTCACTTCGGGAATGATTTGCCGAATTCATACAAGCTGTTAGAGCACAAGGATTTCACCAAGCTCAATCTGACCACACAATATTCTACAAACATACGCACAGTGGAAAGAGGGCTATCTTGATCGTGTATGTGGATGATATAACCATTACTGGAGATGGCCACACTGAGGTTGAGTTACTGAAGAGTTATCTCTCCTGCCAATTTGAAATGAAAGACTAGGGTAACCTCTGATACTTTCTTGGAATGAAAGTAGCTAGAAGTGCCTTAGGAGTTGTTGTGTCCCAAAGGAAGTATGTACTTGTCATTCTAAAGGAAGCAGGTATGATGGGGTGTAGACGTGTGGACACACCTATAAAACCTAATAATGCTGGAGGCAAGGTGAACCAGGGACAATACCAACGCCTAGTTGGAAAACTTATCTACCTGATCCATACACGTCCAGAAATTGCTTTTGTCGTGAGTATTGCTAGCCAATTCATGCATTCTCCGAGAGAACAGCACCTGGTAGCATATATATAGAATTCTGCGGTATCTAAAGAAGACACCAGGAAGAGGACTGTTCTTCCAGAAGACAAAGCAGCGGGACGTACAGGTGTACACTGATGCGGATTGGGCTGGCTCACATGAGGACAGAAGATCAACCTCAGGGTATTGTAACTAAGTTTAGGGCAATTTAGTTACATGACAGAGTACAAAAGCAACCAATGGTCGTTAGGAGTAGCTCAAAGGCAGAATTTCGTGCGTTGACACATGGAGTGTGTGAAAGTATATGGCTGAGAAGGTTACTAAAGGAATTGAACGTGCCTAGTGAAACTCCTACAAAGCTCTATTGTGATAATAAAGCAGCAGTAAACATTGCATACAACCCAGTCCATCATGAAAGGACGAAGTATGTAGAGGTCGATCGCCATTTCATTCGTGAAAAGATTGATGATGAGAGTTTCTGCATGATCTATATACCTACCAAGCAGCAAACAGCTGATATTTTAACAAAAAGACTTCACAAGCCGATGTTCGAGGAACTTGTCACGAAGCTGGGAATGACCAACATCTACACTCCAGCTTGCGGAGGGTGTCAGAATATATGCCATGCGGTTGTGATGGAATATCTATTTCGATATATCAACCGTATCCACATTAATTAAGAGAATATCCTAGGATAAGATAGAATCAAGAGGTAATGATAATTGATATCCAATCCCTACAATTGTGGTATTCGGCAGCTAAGATGATTGACTAGAGAGGTGTATATTTATCGATGATATCCTTGAAGGAATGATATGGAATATCGTACTTTCTGTCATCTGCTCGCCTGCCTAATTAATTTTAGTTTTCATGATGACTCTAAAGCTCTTTACATAAGATGGTGTAAATGTTTCTTGTCATGACCTTAATTTTCACTTAGGTCATTCAAGAGAAGGCTTGGAGAGCTTTTTGCACAACTTCATTTCGAATAATGTGTAATGACATTTTAATCTTAATATGTTAATTTAATGTCTAAACTCATCAACATCTCATAAATAGGTTATAATAAAATAGACATGTATCCAGAACAAAATCATAAGCGAAGGTCAAACTTGCTCTTGATTATATCATACTCTAAATAATATCACCCTTAGTGGCAACCAGTTGGAGACAAATGGACGTGGTGTTCGGCTCAAATCTTCTTGGTTAAGAGTGCTCTTGATTTCCAATGTGTTCGCACAACATCCATGGGCTCATAGTGCCAAAGAGGTCTGTTCCTAGAAATGCCTTCATTTTGTGGCTTACATGTTTGGACCGGTTTTCTACCTAGGACAAGTTACTAGGAGGAACCGGATCATTGCTATGTGCATGGACCTACAAGAAAACAGGGTTCACCTATTCTTTTCCTGTCCATGCTCAAAGGGCTTTTGGTCATATATCTTAAAGTTAATTTTGCGCAAGCAAAGATTTCACATTTGGTAGCAGATTCCGGATGGGTTTGGTGGCAATAGTGGTTTTTCAAAATTTCAGAGGCTAGTGATGAAATTGAGTTTGGTTGCAGCTGTCTGCGGGGTGTAGCAAGAAAGAAACTAAAGGATGTACAAGGTAGGAAGCGCAGGCTATATTTTGTAATTACATATTTTGTATTCTACTCTTCTCATGGCTTAAAGATTAAATTTCAAGGAAAAGGAAAAGATCTTTTCCGGCAGTTGGATCTGTGTTCAAGCTATCTTCCATGGTCTTTGCTAGTTCTTTTTTCTATTGCCCAGTCGTCCTCATAAATCTCTACGGATCATTTGTCTAGACATCGTCGGCAACCTGCGTCTAGAGCATCTAAAACACTTTCAAGCATGTGAGCTTCGAAACCGCAGGAAGTCCCATGACTGCTTGTGTTACAGGGAACAAGTTTTACACAAACAATAAATAAGGAACCCCGTCTTCCTATAGAGAATTGAGAATAGAATATTCATCAAAATTAAGTTTAAACGTACAAATATAGAGGCAACTTACAAAGCCTTAAAGGATCACAACCCTCCAACGGCTAGAAAGCCAACTAGTCCAATGGCTATATTCTGTCCCACGACAGTTTACTCAAACCGCTGAAATAGTGGCTTATGCAAGCGCGTATTCTCGATGTAGATGTACGTGTATACATTATCGATGTATGTGTGTGTTCTACTGTATATTTGTGTATTTTACCATGTATTTATACATTTTAGTGTATGTATTTTTGCACTCACCGCAAGCTTTGTTGTATATGTTCATACAACCAAGCTTGAACAAAAAAAGCTGAAAAACCTTGGTGGAGACAGGCTTTGTCAAGATATCAGCCACTTGATCGTTAGAAGAAATATGCTCAAGACTGATCACATTGTCTTCTATTTTTCTCTAATAAAATGTCTGTGCATTTTAAAATGTTTTGATTTGTCATGTTACACAAGATTTCCGCTATGCTTATATTAGATATGTTATCACAAAACACCTTGGTTGACATTGGCAGTCCCTCATACAATCCACAGTATCTCACGTAATCCAAGTGCAAGGGCTTTTAATACTGTCGCTGCACTACTCTTAAAAACAACAAGTTGTTTCTTGCTTCTCAAAATGACCAAGTTACCCCACAAGTAGGTTTCGTACTCTGTTTTTGATCTCATATCTATTTTGCAACCCAATCAGCATCGGTAAAGACTTAAATAGTTTCGTCTGTGTTCATATTTAAATATAACCCCTGTTCTAGTGCAGCCTTCGAGTACCTACTTAAAGCAGCTTGTAGATGTTCATTAGTAGCATCATGCATAAATTGACTAACAAAGCTCACATTATAACATATGTTAGGCCTTGTCTGACATAAATGGTCTTGTCTGACATAAATAAATTAATTTCCCAACTAGTTTTTGATGTATTATCCTATAACTCTCTATGTTTATTTCCAGGTTTAACTGAAGTGTTTACTGCGTACATTCAAACATTCTAGTTTCATTAAGTAAATCCATATATGTTTTCTTTGTGAGATACACATCACATCTCGTGTCCTAGCTATTTCCATACCTAGGAAGTACCTTAGCTTGTCTAGATCTTTTGTTTCAAAATTTTCAAATAGCTGACTTTAATGGACTTAATACCTTGAATATCATTTCTTGTAACAATTATATCATCAGCATATACAATTAGACCTGTAATTTTTCATTCCCTTGATACTCTAATAAATAAAGTATGATAACTATAGCTTCAAATAAATTTATATTCCTTAACCGTTTTTATGAACTTTTATATTGATTTCTTGGTGACTGTTTCAATCCGAGAATTCTTAAGTCTACAAATTTAATCAAAGTTTGTGTGATCAATAAAACCTGGTGGTATACACATATATACTTCCTCTTGTAAATCCCTATTTAAAAAAGCATTTTTAGCATCCACTTCACGCAATTCCCTATTTAAGTTAACTGCCAATGAGAGAATTATTCTAACTATATTCTGTGCTGCCACATGTACAAATGTTTCTAGCGAGTCATTTCCATATATTTGGGTAAATCGTTTTGCCACTAACCTTGCCTTGTGTCTACTTACAGTACCATCTGTTTTTTTGGTAAGTAAAATTTCATATAAGCCAAAAGTGGCTACAAAAGTTTTTTTTTATGCCTTATACTTAGGATCGTCAGTAGCTTGGGGTTTGAGGACGCCAAAGAGGTAGTCCTCCTTGCCCTTTCCAGTGATGAACATCTCCATGGCCTTTGACCAGGAGAGATAGTTGTTACCATTAAGTTTATGGCCAAAGATGACCATTAGAATACCATCACATGTGGTAGCATTGGACCGTGCTCCACTATTAGTGCCTGGAGTGGAAGAGTGTTCAATGACACTCAATGCAACTGAGTTTTCTGCAGCCATGTTTAAAGGAGAGATAAGTAGGGAAGTGATGATTTTGAGACGCTTAAGGCTCTGATATGATGAAAGATAAGAAGAAATAATCTTTTCTTCTTGTCTTGCACTCTTACTAGAATACATGTGCCTATTTATAGCCTACCGTCATAATGCTAAGAGAACAATCGGATATCTCTATTCTAGGTAACTATCTGAATTTCAAATATGAGATCAGTGTGATCTCTTATTTATGGGAATCGTATATACACTTGTAATTGCATCAAATCATTATTATCTAAGCACCACATCATTTCCCGTGTATATTTCTACCGGATCAATCCCCAGTTAATAGTTTCTCTTGGATTGGCAGCCTATTGCAAGATGCCATCCACATGATCATTGTATATCTATGTACATAATGTTTAGGCAACGCAAGAATTGTCCATGGAACCTCTCGAAAGTTGTGATGCTGAACTGCACATGCACTTTTAACACGGGGCAGGGATCCATTTGCAATGCTCTTCCTTACCTTCAAAGCGAACTCTCTAAAATATTCTCAAAATTTTCCATTTCCACCTCCCATCCCCTACCTTCGGCAGTTTCCATATATCCCCTTCCAGGTTTCTGATGCAACCGTAGCCCCTGCCTTGAGGCTTTTCTTCATAGCCTGTCTGCACTTTGGATGCAAAGCAATCCATGGGAGCCAAGGGTCCTACCAAAAGGAACATCTACCTACCTGTCTAATGATTCTCATGTACACAACCGTTTCTTCTTCTTCCAATAATTCACAGACCTGTCATTTGCTTGCTGTATTGATCTTCCTTTTAGTATTATGAAATGAACCCACTTATCCTTAAGAGTTTGCTTATGCTTGCGTATGTTCCGGAAAATTCATAATATAGGCAGCGATAAGTTGCTGCATATCTGACAGTTGAAGCCCCCAATATCTTTTGGTTTAAATACCTGACTCCATGTGATGTTGGCCTTCCGTGTTGACCCCACCTGTAAGAAGGCTTTCAACAATTTTTGGTATTTCTCTAATGATCTTCCTTGTCGGGAAGAATGAGTTATCCCAGAAAATGTGTATACTCAATAGAATCGATATAATGGGTTGAAGTCTTCCAGCATATGACAATTCAAGAGAACCCCACTTTGAGATTCTTTGTTTAATTATGCTCAGCAAAGGGTTGCTATCTTTAAAGGATAACTTGGATGATATCAAAAGGGAACCCTATAAATTTAAAAGGCACCTAGGGACATCCCGAGTTAGTCACATGTATATTTCTCCTGTGGTTTCTCAGCCCAACCATGAAAGTCCACATTTCTTCAGGTTGGGATTCAGTCATCCTTCACTACATGGATGTAATCCAGTTCTCCTATACTCAAAACTGTCAACTCGAGATCCCAGTGGCCATTTCTTT
This sequence comes from Eustoma russellianum, assembly GCA_036186865.1. Taxonomy (NCBI): domain Eukaryota; kingdom Viridiplantae; phylum Streptophyta; class Magnoliopsida; order Gentianales; family Gentianaceae; genus Eustoma; species Eustoma russellianum. The sequence continues at coordinate 10,052,240 of AP025070.1, forward strand.
TTTCTTTCTAATGGAACCATGTTTTTGGTAGAAAATAGGCTTGTCAAAAGATCATTTATCAAGTTTTTTGTATAATCAATTATCGTTGGAAGGAAATATGAAGATAAGTTTGTTAGGTGATCTCTTCGTTGTTCATTTTATGTTTTGATGTAGTTGCAAAGACATTGCATATGAAGTTTCTGTTTTTATTTCATTATTGTTGATTTCTTAACAAGTTCCCGTTTCTCGTACAGAGAAATCATTAAGGTTGCTGGCAACCTTCCAGATTCTGATGCTTCTAAGAGTGGTCAATTGTCTGTAGCCTTCTCTGTCTCATCTAACTTCGAGGTATTAATTGTTTATTGTACAGTCTTGCTTATTAATATCTTGCATACAAAACAACTCTAGGTTTCTTATGCTCGTAAAGTATATTTTTCAAAGTGCAGAGAAGGATCCATTTTCCCAGCTTATACTTAACAGAGAGAGAGTGGAAATGTAGTAAAATAAATAATGTAGTCGAAGTAAAAGGCGGTCAGATTGACCAGATGTGTTGACTGATGCAAGCATATGACAATTTGGTCCCATGATTTTTCTCGATCTTATTTGAACTTGACCAGCCATGTGGATTTCCATATGAATCAATTCTGTTGTTTGGGTTCGGGGAGGAGAAACATTAGTGTAGCCACGTTTTGTCCATAGCTATATGTCTTTAATAAGGAAAGGCTATGGCAGTCAATTTAAGTGGCGAACCAAATTGGCTAAAAGTAGCCCCCAGTTTGTTGTCCCTCAGATGATGAAGATCAACTGGTAGCCTCCACTAGAGTGATAATTCAACTGCATAAATTTGATGCGTAACTGTTGCTAAACACAATATCATCATAGTTCCCACTAGAGATGAATGATTGAGCTTCAGAGATAATTATGGATACTATGGAGTGGAATGAACAGGGATAAGGAAGTGTTCATTCTTGTTATAGTGGTTCCAAGGAGTTGACTGTGATCAAATTATTTTTTTCTGTAACTCAAATTATATATATATATATATATATATATATATATATATGCAGATTAAATTTCATTATTAACTAATTTTCTGCTCTTCTTCTCTGATTAATGTGGCTTTTATCTTATAATATGTATGATTAATTGCCAATGGGTAGCTTGTTTTTTGGTTTATTACCTGACTTCATCTTGTTCTTTCAGCTGTTAAATGAATTGATTCAACTATAAATTAAATTACTTATTTTATTTAGTAATGAGCTGAGTTGGATGTATGCTCTTGTGATGTAGCTTACAAGTGGAGGGAATTCTTTCCTGGCTTAAGTTGTAATATATGTTCTGTAATCGCAGGGGATATTGCTCCTCTTTCTTGTAGAAGTCTTTGTAGGAGAAAGGAGCTAGAAGGCTATGGTCGGTGCCATTTTGTGCAACTGTTGTCTATTGGTTCTCACGAGGATAGCTAATGCTCATGAAGTTATGGTATCTGGTCCAGGTCTACCTTTTGAAAGGTTGAGATCAATAATTGGTCCTTGGCCAGATACTTATTCAAAGCTTCCTCTTTAGCTTCATACTCGCAGTGGACCTGGTCGACTATGAGCTGCGAGTCTCTGTACACCTGGAGTTCATCTTCCTTATTTACTTTAGATGGGATACTCGTGAAGTACTTAAATTCTGTAAGGAGAATGACCACCTTCATCCTAATTCTCTTAGTATTTTTGCATATAGATCCCAGATGCTTTAGTTTGACCTGCTAGTTCCCAGAGTTCATTAATGGATTGATTTTGCCTCTATATATACCCCTCCACCCTCTCCGGAGATCTCCTCATAGAATGGGTTTTGCCAATATAGTGGACTCAAGCCACCACATGACTGATCCACTAGTGATCCCTTGAACATTCTTGCCCCTTTACTCACAAAATCCTTCCTCTTGTTTTTCATCGTCGTCGTGTACTTTTGAAGCTAAATCCATTTTTCACTGAAACAAGTGTTAAAGTATGTGCCCTAGGCCATGATTTGGATGTTTTATGTTATATATATATTTATTATTAATAAAGAGGTTTTATTATCATTATTGTTGGTTAGTATGTTACACAATTATGATATATGTCCCTGGTTTATTATTGTTATAGAGATAAAATAATTTATAACCAGTATGAGTATTGATTTGATAATCATGAGACGATTATGTGTATGGTGATACTAATCAATCTCATAGATACTTGTTAGAGAACAGTGTATTGGATAAACCCATCATGAGATTACTACATGGATTAGCGTCATAAGTAAATCTCATGATAGTCATGTTTTAATCTTTAGACTTGAGATTGTCATAGTTTTCAACATAATGACTATTATATCTTGACATGATCAAACGTTATCCGTATCTGGATAATCATAAAGGTCACGATTGGATATGATAGAAATTATGTAGATGATATTGAACAATCAAGATAGAATTTGTCCCTCTCTTTTGAGAGAGATATCTTTGGGCCCCTCGATTAGTGAGACTGTGAAATGCATGGCCGTGCTCAAATGAAATGATAGTGTGATCAATGTCATTTGTTTTATCAGTCTACTTAGAGATCGAGTAATCATATGTTTGAACAATATAAGTATGACGCTGACCATGACTTATGTTCAAACTAGATATCGTGTGACAAAGGGATTAATGCATGTACTATTATTAGGCTAGTTGGACTTTACTCGTATTAATTGGGTAGTCGTAATGTCTTGCTAGAGACCAATTACAACTTGTTGGTTTTATGGAGATTTAACCGACTGCCAAATAATATGGGCCTATCGAGTCACAAACAAGAATGCGTATGGGATGATATTAATAATATTAATATTAGATATTAATTATTATTATTATTATTATTATTATTATTATTATTATTATTATTTTCGCTTTTTGTGGTGATTATATATATATATATATATGTATATATATATATGTATATATATATATATATATATCGGATAATAACGAGAGAATCCATATCTGATATGGATTTTGAATATCCTGATAGAATCCATATCTGATATGGATTGGCATCAACTAATCCGATTAGAACTCGGATTTTGATGTCCATATATGTGTATATATATATCTGTATATCTCGTATACAGAGACACGAAAAAACACAAAATCATCAGAAAAACCCTAGAGCCGTTTTTGGAGAAAAACGAGTTCTCTCAGCCGCGTTGTTCAAGAAGAAGCATTCGTTTGGATACCGACAGAGAGTGATCGTGCCATCGCACCTCCTACGTTCGCACCTCCTATGTCTGCAGATTTCGAATCTACAGAGGTAAAGTTTTTGATTTCTTTCATCGAATCAAACGAACAACATGGATCCTTGGTAGGAAATCGGAGATCAAGTTTTGTTTTTCCGCTCAGCGTTTTTGCAGTGATCTTGTCGGATTTCCTAACAACAAGAATACACAAAAAACCCTTCTAACCTTTTGAACAGCCATGATATGCATTCTTTTCTCTTTTTTATGAATGCATAGCATGCTATGCCAGATTAAAGTCCCTAATTTGATGGGCCCTTTGGATGGTCACGATATGCACTTTTTCCTCTTTTTCGCAAATGCCTAGCATCCCACGCAGATTAAAGTCCTATACACCCAGCATTTGATTGGAAAATTCACAATGGTGAAATTCAGGCTTTTAGTTCTTTGTTAGGGAAAATTAAGTTACTCATCGAGGATTCGTGAATGTTGGTAAAAGGAGACATGAAATTGGTTTAACCAGCAAAAGTATATGACTGATTGATCAAATTGAAATGTCAGGGATCTGTTTGACAAAAAACATAAACAAATTGTGGTCATATCAGTAACTTTCCCAATTTGGTGGGTTATGTTTGGATGTTAAAGTGGAGATTCTGTGCCTGTCATCCTTCCTAAATATTGCAATATTGTGGTGCAAATATCACAAGTATCTAGACTCTCTTGGTGTCATGGAATGATAGATTTTGTTCCCTTGTGTATTTGCCTTTGTTATATCTTCTCTATCTTTGTTATTAAACACGCAACCGTAATTTGTGTATTCCCAAGATAAGTTAAAATTGGCGGAATTTGAATTTTCCTTTGGTTATATTGTCAATGTCACTGAATGACGATGTAGGCTTTGACTCGTAGGCAGGTGAAAAGATGGACTTGAACTTCCTGTGCCCATTTCCTAGCACAAATGTGAAACTCTTTTGCTACATTTGGTACTGTTTTGCTGGTGCTTTCTGTTTATCTTTTTCCTCTTGTGTGGATTTGTGTCTCCTCAAGAGCCAGTAATATTCTTATTGTTACTGCGTTTTCTGTTGTCTATGAGGTGTATTTCATTGAAATGCTATGCATTTTGGACAGTTGCATCCTTTTCCCCCATCAAATGTATTTTCTCATGCTTATTGCTGCAGGAGATGACTAAATGTTTTCTTGTGCCTTCAATGTTCAGCCAAGGAGATTACGCAATGCATCTGTGACATTGTTGCCAACATCCAGTTACTCAGTTTTCCGCCCAGATACAGTCTTCATGCTGCTGAGACATGCTTATAAAGATTCAAACCTTGGAAAAGTTTGCAAAATGGTGATGTTTGTTGTAATTCTTATATGCCTTTAATAACATTGGATGAATCTCCTTGTATCCTAGGTCACTCGTTACATCTTAGGCCCTCGCCTCAGTGTAACATGCACTTCATGCAAATCCAATGATTCAAAACATTTATGTAGTTCTACATTGTAGCTTTTTTAAATAAGCAAATGGTTAATTTTATGTTTATATACTTAGTATGTGTTTGGAACATGATTATAATCGTGATTTTTATTATTATAATCATGTTTGAAACAAGTTGATTTACTTACAAAAAAAAGGAAAAAAACAAGTCGATTTAAGTCATCTGACTCAATTAATTTGGTACAATGATTTATCAGTATAGATAGTATAAAATATTCAATAAGATACTTATTTTGATCCTCGTAATGTGCTCTGCAAGTGTCGATATTTTGTGCATAAGTTATTTCTTTCGCATGGTGGAACAATATAAAGTGGAAAAGTGAGTCCAGTCTAACTTGATAGCTCTACCTGTGTAAATCTTTTTACATTAATGAAAATTTAACTTACCAAAAATGAGAACAATTAAGACTTTATTGAGAAGCATGCAGAGTGAGAAATGAAGAAAATAATAGGGGGAAAAACACAGGCTGCTAAATTTGTGAGATTTCAATTTTGATGGGTTTCTCTTGTTAATCAAGTAGGATTGTGGTAAAATGTATTGTTGAACCTCAATAAGAGAAACTTTGTCTTGGAAATTGGTGATATTATATTTGTCCCATCCTGTTAAAGCCTGTTTCTGAGTAAGACTAGGAAATTCTTCTCCGTTCAGGTATCAAGCTTTTTGCTGAAATTGTCAGGAACAGCAGAAAATGACGCTTCTTTTGAATCTGATGTAACTTCTGATGAGACATCAAAGTCAGAACCTTGTGTTTCTCCCCAGTATGCAGATTACTCAAGTATATTTGGGGAGGAGTTTTTGATATCTGATGGTAATTGGGATACCAACTACCTCAGTATCTTAGATGTAAAACTTGCTGAAGAGGGTCTTCTGCATCTTATGTTTGCATGTGCTTCACAGGTTAGACACCAATATTACAGAAATTGGTGATTTTTTACGTTCCTTTTGATTGAGTTGACACTTAAACTATTGTTTGTCTTATAGCCTATTCTCTGCAACAAATTGGCTGACAATGCTTCTGACTTATGGTTGGCCCTACCACTTGTGCAAGCGCTTGTTCCAGGTGCCAAATCTGTCACTATCAGGAATTATACCCCAATAGCCATTTAATATCCTCCATTGCTTCCTATTGCTGAGTGGCACGTACACAGTCCAAATAAATGATAAATTTCCTGAAACACCTCGCCTATTGTACTTTCCCCTTCGAAAAATTTATTTTAAGTTTGACGTTTTTGTTATTGAATCAATGGATTTTTCTCTTTTATAAGCAGTGGGTTTTCTGAGACTAATTTTTACGTACTCTTCCGTAGCTCTTCGTCCTATTATCAGCAGTCCTGAGAAGACAGATGATTGTTTCTCACCATGGAAACAACCTTTTGTGCGTCATGCCTTAACTAAGGTTGTTCAGCTTTTTCCATCTTGTGCTTTTTTCTCTCTTTTTTTTTTCCAATGCACTATTTCATTTGTTTACTTTTCTTTTCTCTTCTCTTCTTTGTTTTCTGCAGATCGTGGAAATGTCATCATCATTGGTTTATCGTCCTCTTCTTCGTGCTTGTGCGGGTTACTTGTCATCGTTCTCCCCTTCACATGTATGTTTCTTCGGCCTTTTCCCTCCATTTGCCTTCAATACTACCAAAATGCTCTTGCATGATAAGGACAGATAATGCGAAGAATATTGAATTTGAAATATTTGTCCCAAAATTTCCACCATTTTTTTGTGTGATCTAAAGTTGCAAACCGTTGTCATGCTTCCCCTGATGACAAGGGTTACAGATTATGTATACTTTGTAGGGATGTGTTGATTCCAAGGTATTGAATATCAAGTTCCGGTCATGGAGCATGCTGTATACTATACAATTTAGATGAGGCTTTGTTTCTAAACCAGTTGTTTTTGATGAAATGAGAGGTTTAGATCTCTACTTCTGCTGCAGGCTAAGGCAGCATGTGTTGTTATTGATCTGTGCTCAAGTGTGCTAGCTCCATGGATTACTCAACTGATTGCAAAGGTTTGCAATACTTTCAACCTATTCTTCGACATAACTTCCACATGCTTTTGCTTTTCTTTTGGAAATAACGTATACAAAAATTGTTTATTGCAGGCGGACTTAACTGTGGAACTTGTTGAGGATCTCTTCGGTGATATCCAGGTAGATTTCTGCTTTATTTTCCTGTAATACCAATATGGTAGAAAGAATAATCTAACTAATGTTATTAGGAATCATTAGTTTCCTGCTGTAAGAATTTACCAATCGTTAGAAGGCCATCACTTTCTTTCCTCAATCATGCTGCCCACGCTCCACTTGATTGATAGGAGAATGTACGTTCTTCCAGGTGAATTTTGCTTTACTGGCATATGTTTTAGCCTCACTTTACAAAGGTCCCCCCTAGGATCCTCTCAATTTTCTTCGAATTCCTTCTAGTAAGTAAGAAGACACTAGCTCATAAATTGTGTGTATGACAAGGTGGAGTTGATCAACTGTAATCTGCCTCCATTCAATATTTTCTATGAAGCCCAGTTGACTTTTCCTTTTGAACCCATCAATAATGCGTACACAGTGTTGTAACTTTAGCCTATCAGATACGTGAGGGACCCTACAGAGCAAACTGGAAGATCCCCATTAGGCATCCTAAGTATATCTGCCCAACAGCCTTTTGCTCTCCCAATCCACCTGGCAATAATACTTCGATTTTTTTTGCATGTTAAGCCTCACCTCAGAAATACCTGCAAACTTTTTTAATTTTCCTCAACGATCTTCATTGTTTGTGGCCTTGATAAAGAGATCATCCGCAAAGGTTAAGGAGATTAGTCACTTTGGATGTGAACAATTATGTAAATGCTTCCATTGTGAGTAGGTGTGTAGAAAAAACATGCCCTTGACTCAAAGCCCTTCTACTCAAAAGTACCATTTCAGAGAACTATTCATATTTACTGAAGAATGAAGTCAGACAGATAAAAAGCGAGACCATTGTTAAGACTTCTCTGTCATGTTCATCCTCATAAGTCAATCATGCCCAAATTCACGCCCAAGAGAATACACTTTAGGACTTTTTTTATATTCATTTTCAGCACACACCTACCCCTCCTTGTGATAATTTGATGTATCATGCATCAGAATATATTGTCCGAGCCTGCCCAACCTCTAATAAATACAGCTTGATTACTACTGATTAGGTTTGGAAGCACCTTAATCTACGATTTGCCATCGTAGTGTGCACATGTAGAGGACATTACTAGGAATTACACCTAAGATCCTTTAATTTATGAAAGCTTTGGACACACTGAACTGGGAATACTTAATAATGATCTTTAAAAGTATGAACTTCCCAAGCAAATACCTCAACTGGATAAAATTGTGCATCGCTACTCCTTCCTTCTTTATAAATCTAAATTGTGCATTAACAGGCCAATTCAACTCCTGAAGAGGCCTCGGACAAGGTGACCCACTTTCTCCCACCCTTTCTATTATTGTAATGGAAGACATTCCATTATCACCCTAGATGTCAAACCATAGACATATCCTTACTAGTGTTGGCGGATGGCCTATTCATCCTATCAAAAACTGAACCTCAATCCATCCAAGTGATCAAAGCTGCGGTAGATGAATTTCAGCAGTTATCAGGACTAACACCCTATAAAGACAAATGTGAAATTTACTCCTAAGGACTAAGCACTCAACAACGAGAGGTACTGAGCAACATGTCGGGTATGCCATCTGACACCCTTCCTATCCGCTACCTTGGACTCTCCCTCGTTTCAAGGAAACTCTCCTTTCAAGACTGTAAACCACTCATGGAGAAGATAAAAAGACACAAAGTCCACAACTGGGCTACCAAAAACTTGTCCTATGGAGGTAAACTCCATCTGATTAATTCTGTCCTTATGACCATTTGTAGGTATTGACATGCTTCTCACTTCCTTCCTAGGAAACTGATAAGAGAACTGGAAAAACTCCTAAAATCTTTCGTGCGGGGCGATGTCAGGAAAGCTAAAGTGAAATGCTCAACAGTCTGCCATCTTAAGGAAAGAGGAGGACTAGGGATTCACTACTTAGAGCTAGTCAACAATGGCTACATAATGAAGAGTCTTTCGAACATCTGTGAAAGCAAAGAGGGTCTGTGAGTCAAATAGGTTCACATGGTGATTTTAAAAGGGAAGTCTTTGTGGGAAGCTATACCTAGACCTTCAGACTCATGGCTTTGGAAGAAGTTCCTGAGGATAAGAGACAAATTCACTCACTGTATAGGTGGTGAGGATACTTCTTTCCGGTTTGACCCATGGCATATGTGGGGTATCTTGAGCACTAATCATCCTGCTCTTATGAGGAAGCTGTCCATTTCCAAAGAAGCAAAAGTCTGTTCAGTTTTGATAAATGGCCATTGGAGATTACCTTTTAGCAGGGGATGGGATAACCAAGTAGCTCTGTTCAATCATGACTGCCACTCAATCCAACTCAAACGGGGAAGAGGCCAATGGATATGGAAACCAAACCTTTCCTTCTCAGTCAAAAATGCTACATCCGCACTCCAAGTTCTGGAACCTCGTGTTGCATGGAACAAAATTGTCTGGTGTAAACACTTTCTTCCACGTTATGCAATCATTCTCTGGCTTGATGTTGGAAGAGAATGAGTGCACTTGATAAGCTCCTTGACTAGGGACTTATACAATCTAACATTTGTTCTCTATGTAACAGGTTCAGTGAAAATCACGAGCATCTTTTCTTCAGATGCCCCTACTCTAGGTCCATTTGGAAAAAAGTGATAAGCAACCTAAAATGCTCTGGATGGAGCTATGGGTGGGATCACACCTTGCAATGGCTAGAAACAAACACCCCTTGGAAATCTAAGTTTCACAAGAATGTTGCACTTCTTGGGTTTTCAATGGTCGTTTATCATATTTGAAAGAGAAACCGCAGGATGCACAACAATGAAGAAAAAAGCCAGGATCTAGTCCTCAAGGACATCTTGCTATGTATATGCCAGGCCATGGACATATAGAGGAACTACAAAGTTGCCAGCTTCAATTGGGAACTATCCCCGAATCTAGGGATCTCCCAGAAAGTTTTTTCATCTCACTTTCCCTCAATAAGGGGCCTGCACTATTTTATTACTTACTTTGCAACCCTTTTGACAGGTATTTATATAGCTCACACGTTAGACTTTCTATTGGAGATGGATGTTCACTACTCTACCCACACAGCTTGGAGTGAACACAATCTCAGCAAGATTCATTACAAGTGTCTATGGGAGTTAGGTTGCTTTGCAAAGATCATGAACATGCATTTGGAGCGGGTATGTCTGGAAATCAGTATGTGGAGGCTCTTTGCAAGTGTGAATGCATTTGGAGCGGTTTGCCTTGCAAAGATCGTGAACATGAAGATACATTTGCGGAGGTTCAGGATAATTGGCAAACAAACACGGAAAGCTTCCGGGCAAATGTTTAAGAATCGATTTGAATGTGTGCAGTTCTTATTACATTTAAATTATGTAATTGCTTGACAAATGTTGCCTTCCCAAGGCAAATTTTGTTAAGGTGACCACGAGTTTGTTAGGCAAATGTAAGCCACCCATATTTTGCTATAGCCAAGCTTCATGTTGCTAGTTTAAGCAATATCTATTTAGGGCTTATATATGAAATTTAATTTACAAAAAAAGAGATATATAAATCATGTTGTTGTTATTGTTGATTGTTATTTTCATATACTGCTCATTGTCTCCTACCTTTTTTAGGGTGCTCGTTTTTCCTTTCATCAAGCACGAGCAGCTCTCAAATATGTTGTGCTAGCAATATCTGGGAATATGGATGATATAATGCCCAAATATAAGGTAGGAGTTGACTGCATAATTTTTGTCCTTTTGCAAAAATTTCTGCTGTATGTACCTGTCAAATGATTTTAGATGTCGTATACCTTTGTTAGTGTGGGTCTTATATAGTTACCACTGTGATCATGATTCATGGTGGTGTGTTTCAGGATGTTAAGCACCAAATCCTTTTTCTGCTGGAGATGTTAGATCCTTTTCTTGATCCTGCCATGATCCCAGTGAATAGCTTGATATCATTTGGGAATGTGCCAGCAATATTTCTTGAAAAGCAGTTGCAAAATTGTGCAATAGCTCTGAATGTCATTCGTAGAGCTGTCAACAAGGCTGCTATTCTTCCCTCTTTAGAGGCTGAGTGGAGGCGTGGGACTGTCCCTCCTAGGTAAATGCTCATCTTATGCGTCTTATCACAGTGTTACAGTGGCTCTAAGTTTTTAATATCTTGGTAATTGATCCTGGTACCACAGCAGTATTGATTGCACTTGTACTCAATGTCAGCCAATTTGTCTATCTGTGCGTGTTGTATTTCCTTCTCTTTTCCTTATGTTTTGTTTTTCTTAAGAGAAAGTTGTTGCACGAATTTGACTCATCACCCAGGATGCAGTTAGCCGCATGCCAGGAGATTCCTCAATTTGTAGAAATTTATAAACTACATTTCTTAGCAGGTTGAGTTTTGAGTGCTCGATTAACAAACCAAATCTCTATACTTAAAGTGTTCATGAAGTTTGTGTCATATGATTTTCTTTGGCTTATAGAAGCATTTGTCTCTCTACCTAGCCTTGGCATTGTCACATATGTTCACTGCTTCAAAGAGGTTGTTATATTTCCTAACACTTAAAACAAAATTTTGGGTCTAATTGGAAAGTTCTACATGGTACCAACTTTCTGCTCATTGCAGTACTATGAAAATGTTGAATGCTAGTTCTGACTTGAAAATTCTGCCTGCAGCGTGCTTCTCTCAATTTTAGACCCACGTATGCAACTACCTGCAGATATTGACCTTCACCAGTGTCCTGCTGCTGAGTCTCTGGACATGCACTCTTTAGTAGCTTTGTCTCATTCTTCTCTTCAAAATGGAGGAGCCTCTTTAAAACCTGCCAGTCCAGATGATGCTGATGGCAATGTTGATAACGTAGCCACAGCAGGGAGGATAGATTTTCCAGAAGATGCTAGTTTTCTCTTTGCCCCATCAGAACTCCGTCTCATGTCCCTGACGGAGGGGAACAAAGACGGGAAATCGTCAGGTTTTGCTGATGCAAGTGCTAATATTGATGGAGACGGTATTTTTCACAACATATCTCGCAATGACCGTTGTGATAGTGTTGGGCCGAAGGATATCTATACTGGTGAACACCCTCATTTAGTGGCAGATTATGTTCAGCTGACTAACTTTTGTGAATGCGAAAAAAGGGCTTCAGAATTTAGGCGTTTCGCCCAAGATTTGCATTCGCAACATCCTCTTACTCCAGAAGGTCATGATGCTGCTGTCGATGCTTTGCTTTTGGCAGCAGAGTGTTTTGTAAATCCCTACTTTATGATGTCCTCCAGGGACACTGCTAGGGCTATCAGCAAAAAGGTGATTATTGACGAGAGCTGTAAGAACTGTGCACTGACAGATGTTGGTAGGGCTCTGGAAAATAATGATTATGACGTGAAATTATTGGCTGATCTTGAAAGCAAAAGAGATAAAGCTGTTCTTGAAATCCTACTTGAGGCAGCTGAGATGGATAGGAAGTATCACAAGGCGGCTTCAGATTCACAGCTTGCAATCTCATATGGAGAAGACAATGAGGCAACTGTAACTTCCAAATGGGACACTCAATCTGCAGATGCTATTACTATGGTTAGGCATAATCAAGAACGCTTATGTACTTTTTTGATTCAGCGACTGCAGAAAGACCATCAATCTATGCATGAGATTCTCTTGCAAATGGTTTTGTTATTGTTGAATTCAGCGACCAAACTAAATTGTGATCCAGAACTCGTAGTTGATGTTATATTAAGATCTACTGAGATCTTGCATTCAACATCGAAATCAATATATTATCAATGTAAAGAAGGAAAATTGCAATTGAATCATTGGAGGGTGCATGAGGTGCAACGTCGCTGGATGCTTCTGCAAAGATTGGTTATTGCTTCAAGTGGCAGTGATGAAGAGTCAAATTTGTCAGTGAATATTAGAAACATTTTCCGCTTCGCAAATCTTGTTCCACCTGCTGCTTGGCTGTCAAAGATACCTACGTTCCATTCTTCAGCTTCTCCTTTGGTTCGTTACATTGGTTGGATGGCAGTATCTCGTAATGCTAAACAGTATCTGAAGGAGCGTCTTTTTCTTGCTTCTGATCTGTCTCAGTTGACACGTTTATTATCCATTTTTTCAGATGAACTTGCTGGAGTAGAACACATTGCTGAGCTGAAAGATGAGAACAAGAAGCCAAAAGATTTACAAGCGGATAAGGATAACATTGTACAAGAAATGAGGCAGCCTCCTGAAGAATATTTCGGAGTATCTCTCACTGCCATCTGTCCTGAGATCAGTCAGTTCTTTCCCAAATTGAAGAAGCAATTTAAGGATTTTGGGGAGACCATATTGGAGGCTGTTGGACTGCAGCTGAAGTCTCTTCCTTCTGCAATAGTGCCTGATCTATTGAACTGGTTCTCTGATCTATCTTTATGGCCATTTCTTCTAAAACGCAAAGACCAAATGTCTTCTCAAGACAATCCTGTTCAGTTTAAAGGTTTTGCTGCAAGGAATGCAAAAGTTGTTATTCTTTTCGTACTTGAAGCTATTCTGTCTGTGCATTCGCAAGCAATGGTGCCAGAAGTTCCAAGAGTGGTACACGTGCTGGAATCCCTTTGTAGAAGCTGTTATTGTGACATGTCATTTCTTGATTCTGTGCTGTCCTTGTTAAAGCCAATTATATCTTATTCCCTACATAAGGTCTCTACTGAAGAGACAGTGTTGACTGATGATTCATGTGTCAATTTTGAGTCTCTATGCTTTAGTGAACTTCTTAGTTATATTAGACAGAATAGTAATGGTCAAAGACACGTTCAAGAGTATGGACCTCAGAGGGCATTAGTAATATTTGTGTTGGCATCAGTTCTTCCTGATTTGTCCTATCGTTTGAAAATTGAAGTGCTAAAATCTTCTTTGTGCTGGGTTGACTTTGCTTCAAGGGGAAAAAGTACCTATTTTGATTACTACCTTCGTGCGTATCAGATGTTAATGAACTCTTGCAAAATTTTACTTCTTGGGGCAATGAGAACCTATGGTGTTGTTCCACTTCAAAAATCCATGTGTTCTGATGCTGGTGTTGGTGAACCTTATGATGGTACCTCAGAATCGATTTTATTCCTTTTTGATGTCTGTCAAGCTTCTCTGTCAGGGCATTCTATAGAACTCGCAAAAGAAACTGAGAACCCTCTTCAAACAAATGAAGAGGTTTATAGTTTGACATCTGAGGAGGTTGAGGAGTTCTCTGAGGAGTTGGAAAGGATCATCAACAGACTTTCTACTTCCACTGATGTGTGCTTCAAATTCCATCCTAAACTGGCAAAAATACTAGCTATCACTTCTGCAGAGTGTTTCATTTATGCGAAATGCATGCTTAGCATAGTGCAAAAGGTGCAAGATACCTCAGGAATCGGAAGGGAAACACTCCGGTTGCCAAACCTTACGGACCTGGTCCCATATTATTGGAACACTAGTCTTGAAGAATTTGCAGAAATGATCTTAGTGCTTCTGGGGAAACATTGCTGGGATGTTGCAGCAGTGATGCTTGACAGTTTAGTTGGACTACCAAGAGGTATTCCAATAGAATCTGCAATTGGGAATATTTGTTCTGCCATGAAGATCTTTTTTTGTAGTGCACCAAATATTTCCTGGAGGCTACAGAGTGACAAATGGATGTCATCCTTAGTAGAGAGAGGCATCCATCTGCTTCTTAAGAGTGAATCTCCAATTGCTGATGTATTCTCTTCCATGCTTATGCATTCAGAGCCAGAACAACGCTTTATTGGAATCAAGCATTTGAAGTTACTTCTGGGGCAGGATATGCACAGTGAAGCTGTCTCATCGCATTTAGGACCATCAGATTCGGATGTTGCTTCCCTGTCCATTTTATCAACTCTTATTTCTCATATTTGGAACCAGATTATTCACATAGTATCATCTGATACATCACCAGTTCTAAGAGTTCATGCAATGGGACTTCTGATGAACTGTATACCATTCGCTGACTGCCAAAGCTTGCGATCTTTGCTTCTAGCAGCTGATACTGTTCTCCCAGCTTTGATTAATCTTACGCCTCAGACATGCGAAGGGCCAATTGCGAAATTTTCTTTATCACTTCTTGCAAATATTTGCTTGCACTCTCAATATGAAGATATTTATCTTGTACCAGATGTTGTTTGGAGTAAATTAGAATCCTTTGGAGCACTAGAAAATGGTACGTTATGTGTTCATAAGATATTTAGCAAAAGAGTTCAGGATTTTGAATATGCCTCTCAAATTATTCCCTTTTCCTTCAAATTCCATTGCAGAAAAGAGTCCATTGGGCCTGGAGAGAAGGATTTGTCAAGCCTTGATTAAACTGAGAAATAAGGAGAATAAAGCTAAGCAGGTGAGCAGTTGAATAGAGAGCATCCATATGCTTTGCAAGTCAGGTTTTTAGGAACTCTTTTCCTTCCTTTTTCATTGTAATGGCCTGATAATGTATTGATATGCTACTGCTGAATTTTTTTCAATATATTAACTGTCGTGCATTGACATTGGTGTATGTAAGGCGCTCAAAGAATTGCTCTCTTCAAGACCTACCGAACAAGCAGCTGACGATTTTGGAAGTACACAGCAAGCCATTCTTCAGGTAAATTCCCTTATATAATAGCCCTAGTATTGTGCCAATGCCATATTTTACTTGTTTTTGTGGATTCTTTTCTTTGTATCATTGAAAAGGAAAAAAGGAGAAGGAAGGAATGACAAAACAGTGTATATTAGCCCATATGGACTGAACATGCTGTCCCCAGAATAGAGCTAATGTGTCAAATTGAAGATGAAATGCATGCACTTAAGTATGATCGTTCTCCTGGATGTTAAAATCCCATGTGGGTGCAGCAATTCCAGGGCCAAGGTGTCCAGAAGGCCAAAGTAAAGTGCACACAGTTAAATATGATGTGAATAGGCCATAAGGAAGTGATTTGGTGAAGCATATCCTTCTTCTTAGCAGAGCGCTAGAAAGAGAAGTTAAAAAACTCTCTCCCTTCTCTCTACTCTATCCTTATTATTTGGGACAAAAACTCCTCCATACATTTCCTTTTCTCTTTCCTCTTTGTATGAAAACCACCGCTAACGGTCTTCTTCCTCCCTCTCTCTCCACCCTAACGTCTATATCGCAACCATTCTTTCCCTTTCTACCATCTCTTCTCTTCATTTCTCATTGGTGACAACCTATCCGCTTCTTTCTCTGACCACCTTGACTCGCGGTCGGAGGTAGAAAATTCCAAGCTTCCTCACTAAAAATGGTTAGGCTTTCTTAATCCTATCCAGATTCATAAATGCAATCACTCGTTCGCTCTAAATCGGCTTAGACAAAGTCGCTTAACAGGCGGATTTCACACCTGAAGAGTCATCCACTCTTCTATAGTACAACTGTGATCTTGATAATGGAGAGATATTTGTTTCCTGAACATATACTAAAGTGGAGAACCAAAATCGTCGGCCAAATCCTTGGAAATAATGCTTTCTTCTACAATCTGAGAAAGTTGCTAAGGAAAAATGGAGCAATAAGGGTCTATTAGAAACACAAAAGCTTGATGATGAGGTCTTCCTTTTTAGGTTTCAACAGGCATGAAAGCATGAAATTCTTGACCTTTCCCCTTTGTCTTTTGGTAATAGAGTCTTATTCCTCTGGCCTTGGAACTTTGAAAAATGATTGAGAAACTAAGTTAAATGTTATCCTAGTCTTGATTCGCTTCCCTTTCCTAAGATTACAGTACTTTATTCCCATCACCTTGGTAGAATAGGGTCTCTGTTAGGAAGGCCTATGTTCATGGATAAGCCTACCACGGCCCAAATCAGGGTAGCATATGTTAAGATCTGTATGAAAGTCAAAAAGGGAGAGACCCTTCCAAAGAAGGCCAAACTGATTGATGAGAATGGTAAAGACTTTTGGCTGGAAGTCATCTATGAGCGGATGCCCCCACAATGTTCCAAATGTAAATATTTGGACACAATTGTGGAGCTGAAACAGAGGCAAAAGGGAATGCAAACCCTCTCAACGTTAGAGCAAATAATTTGTAAGCCCAGGATAATCTTTGGGAACAAAGATCTACGCAACCTAGGAAGCCAACTGAGGTCAAAGATAGTGTAAGCAAAGATCATTTACCAAAAGGATCAGAAGAGGTAACTAACCTGAAGGAAATAACCTAGTCTCATACACGAAACAATTTGAATCCTACACGAGAGCATGCAAAGTATATCCCTGCTCATCTCATGAGGAATGCACAAACCATTAGTAGAGATGTTCTACAAAACGTTAGACTTGCAGCTTCCACATGGAACAACATCAGAAAATCCCAAAGCAATTAGGAAATTGCGGTCAATTTGCAATTGGGAAATTGCGGTCAATTTGGGAATCTATATGCGAATATTCTCTACTTAAATTTTTGGGTATCAAAAGGGTTCTTTTTTTGTATTGAGACTAATATGAAACATGTGCTTCTTTCCTATAACCTTTTCAGCATATGAAAGTTAAAAAATTGCAAAACAGACCACTGTGTGTTTTTACTTGTCACTTGGCAGGTGCTTACTATTTAACCAGAAATGCCTATGCACTACTTGCTGCTAAGTACGAAAGAGCAGAGGAAAAAGGGGGAAGGCCTACACGCAAGGATAAAGATAAGGGAAACGGATCCCAAGCTATTTTATATAGTCTAAAGAGGACCTGCAAATTGCCAGCGAGGTGGCCTGTCGTCCAGATATCCAACCTTTCACCAGTACTCAGTTTTGCCAGGGAGCTGATCAAGTGAAATTGAAGGCAAATTGGGATAACTTTTGCATAGCTAGGCCTATTTTCTTGTTGACAAAATGTGTCACCTAGCTTTTCCAATGTATATGATCTTTTGTTTTGTCTAGCAAAGTTTCGATCACTAGCTATGCTCTGATTGTAATGAAACTGTCTTTTTTGGATTATGCGAAGGCCATCCTATGGCTTCCCTGCTGACACCTACTCATGGTGTGCAGCTTTATAAATTTTCTACTGATATTTATAAAATTTTAAATTACAAAAAAAAGTATATCCTTACTCAAACAAAGAAAACTCCTAAGAAAACACCTACGAAATCAAGAGACAAGGAGTTTAGGATCAAAACGAAAAGAGCTCTACTTTGAGCAAACAAAGTTGTAAGAACATGTTTGATACACTTGCTGAGGTTGGGGAGAATGCAGGTGATCCCCCCTAAGGCGTGGGGAACAATGGAGTAGGCTAAGATGAGGCTCAGAGAATGCATATGTCCCCCCCCCCAAGGCGTAGGGAACAATGGAGTAGGTCAAGATGAGGATTAGGAAGAGGACCTAGGAAACAGAAAGCATTCCAAACCTAATAGTGAAGGAGAGGTATCTTCCCACTACTCTTTTGAAGCTGAAGAGGATGGCCTGGAAAAAGAGAAAGAGGATGTTCATAATGTCCAAACTTCTGAGGATGAGCCCTTAGATAATATCATTCTAGAAGATTTTAGGCTTAAGACAAAAGCCCAAGCGCAGGCTATGAAAATTCCTCTGAAGGCTGTTAGGATTGATAAACCAATATATCATGGTCTCTCTAATACCATTAATAGGAAAGTAGGGACTAAAGCTAAGCAGAAAGATTATACCTTTATGAAAGAGAGGGTCTAGTCAATAGATGATCCAGGTGATGATCACTTAAGTCAACTACCTTGTCTTGAGTTAGAAATGACAAACAAAGACTCCCCTCTTAAGCAGTATAGTAGGGGTGGTAGTAGAGGAAGGCATAGAGGTTCAAAACCTTTAGATGATTAAGTTTTCATGTTGGAACGTTAGGGGCTTAACTCCCTCCTAAGGTAGAGTGAAGTGAAAGAATTCATTAAAGAAAAGAACATGGGTCTCATATGACTTGTAGAAGTTAAGGTATGAGAAAAGAAATTTGATAGCATATCTAAAAATGTATTTAAGCGTTGGAAGGTTTTGCATAACATCATACCCGATTCTATATCCAGAATCTGGGTAGCATGGAATCTTAACCTTTTTGAGGGAAAATTACTACATATTAATGAATAGTCTGTTATTTGAAAACTTAAATTAATCTCTTCAAAGGATGAAGAGATTATTTTAAAGGTGGTGTATGAGTTCAATGAGAGGAACAACAGGAAGAACCTGTGGAGGGAATTGAGATATCAAATCCATCTATATATGAACTAACCTTGGCTTATTATGGGAGACTTTAATATCATCCTGGTTAGAAGGGGGGAGAATGGAACAAAAAAGATTGATAGGAATGGTATAAGGGAGTTCACTGATTGGGTGAAAGACATAGATATGGTAAATATTCCTTCTACAGGTTTTCAATACACTTGGTCTAATAATAGAGATGATGACCAAAGAGAATACACCAAAATAGATCACATGCTAAAACTTTCCTGCCCCGTTTCTAGCTATATTATGATGCCTCTATTTTTTCTGACCACTCACCAGGAGTCTTATCCATCCAGTCAAGCAACAAGTTTGGTCTCAAGCCCTTCAAATTCATGAAGGGTTGGATGAAACACCTAGCTTCAAAAATATCCTTAATGAGAGTTAGGAAGAACTAGAACTAGGTAATTCCACTGGTATCCTTTACTAGGAAACTGAAGAGGTTTAAAGATTCTCTCAAGAAGTTGAAGAAGGAGAAATTCAATCAAATAACTTCAAGAGTTGAACAGACTAAACTTAATCTGGAAAGCGCTCAAGAAGTATTGGTTGACACACTGTGTCTTGTGTGGTAGGTTCTCTGAAGAATACACAGGATAAATTGATGAATTGGGACTTGATTTAGACTATTTCATGTGTCTTGTGTGGTAGGTTCTGTGAAGATCATAATCATTTGTTCTTCCAATGTTCTATCTCGGCTAGAGTCTGGAATGCTGTTTTCAATTAGGCAAAATACGAGGATAGGAGTTTTACTTGGCAAGACACAATCAATTGGCTATCCGACTGCAATTCTTGGGGCTCAAGATTGTAGAAAGATGTGGTATACTTTGGTTTCTCAGCTGCAGTGTACCACATCTAAAGTGAAAGAAACAAACGGGTCTACCATCAGTGTAGGAAGGATCCTCAAGCAGTGATCAATGACGTCCTTCAAATTATAAGATTTTCAGCCTTGTTGGAGAAATTACAAGCCAAGTAAGTTTAATTGGGAGATTTCTAAGAACCTGGGTATCCCAACAAAAATATTCTCAAGCTTTCATTCCTCTTTCCTGGTATGAAATGATTACATATTCTCCCTTTCTTTCTCTGGGTGTAGTCATCTTTTGGACTTTTGGTTACTCCCAAGAATGGAGTCTGGGTTCTTCCGACTCCTATTTTGTGTTGGCAGAACTTGCCTCTGGTTTTGCTCAGCTCACTTTTCTCCTCATCTCCAATATTACTGCTTCAAACAGTTCCACGTGAACTTATTCATACTTTGGAGGCTCTGTTTATTGTGTGTACTATACTTCAAGGACATATGGATGCTCAGAATGGAACTCATTTTTGTTGGAAACTTCTCCCTTGACCCCTATGAGTTATGCTGGAAAATTGCGGTTAAGATGCAATTTGGTTGCAAGATCCAGTTTTTATGGTTATTTTCATGTGGCATAGCCCTGTTTTGATTGTTTTGTAATGGATGTTATTGTCTTTTGAATGTTGTAGCTCTTATATGTCAACTATTTTCTACAGATTGTATTTAGTTATCAGATAGGTCTTTGTAAGCCATCTATATATTTTGAGCAAGCATAGGCTTGTTGTTGCTTTTCCAAGCAAATGTTTTTTGTAAATTTGTCTCTTTTTGTTGATATGTGAAATTTTTAACTTAAAAAAAAAGAAAAGAAAAAAAGAGGTGAATTGCTGAAGAGAAGTGATTGATATTACCCTACTGAATCTCAAAAATTTATATAGAGAAGTGATTTAAATTTTGTGAATGGAAAATCTCTCCAAGTAGGATTTGAACTTACTACTGAGCAGATTGTTCTTCAATTGAGCTACAAAGTAACAGTTACGGTCTTTCATCTCTTACTCTTTCAGGCAGGTGAACTTTGCAAAGGATTCCTTCCATTAGAAGGAAAGGTTCTTCCCTTCTCCCCGCATCATTTTTTTTAATTTAAATTTCATATATAAAGCCAAAACGGCAGATTTACAAAATGATCTACCAGCTGGACCGTCAAGAGGGAGTCTCCGCCAGATAGATAAAAGTGGCGTACAATATGCACAATAAACTAGAGTCAGTCCTTTAGCAAAAAGTGGTTCAAAATAACCACAAATACATCTCTAAGCTATTCTACCAACAATCTAAACTTTCATACCCAGCACAGGGTCTTTAACGCTATACAAAATAGCAAAATTCTACTGGCACCCAAAGACTGCGATTGACAGAAAGACCCCAATGAACTGAGAGTATCATAATAATCATCATACACGTAGACCCAGCCTAACAGAGAATAGCGGAGGGGAGCAGAAAATTCTCCCAGTCTTCATAATCCAATCCAATGCAACAGCGTAGGCCTCAACTCCCATAAGACATGTACCTGCATGAAGACCAGGAACAAACAGCAGTGCAAATACCAAATTTACAACTCAAAGCTTTCAGAACATTACAATGTTCAGAAAACGCCTATGGCAAGTTAAGTTTGCTGATCAAATTTACCACTCAAAACCAACAGTCAATATGCTCTATATTTTGCCGGTTCCTCCATTTGTCTAAGGATATCTCCGACCCAAATTTACCTTGTTTCCTACCATCTCTACTGGCCTCCTTATGATACATACTACTATTCTTCTCCTGCCCGGTGTAGTTTACTAAATTTGATAAGCATACCCATACCACCTCCTTGTGAAACTTAAGAACTGAAACCCAGCAACCCTTTGAATCAGTAGTTCCCAAAAATACACTTCCATCTGCATTAAGATCATCTTAGGTGGTGAATAGACTTCCTAGTATCCTTGGCACAGCAAATAATTGATTGTCGTTTACACCCCTTTCGTTATTCTAAAGCTTCATGTAGCTGTTTGGTTTTATCAGAATTTTATTTTTTATGGATTACTTCTTCAAATTTGAACAATTAACCAAACATTAGCTGCGTTGTGTGATGCCCTTTCTTTTTCCCCCTCAATTAAATTTTACAGGTCATTTCAAACTCTGCATCCGCACCACCATACTTTGATTTCTTCTCAAAAGAAATCGACAGAAAGGCCTTGGTTAGTCTTGCTATTCTTGAAATCTGTTGCATGCCAACATTTTTGTTTAATAACTTAATCTCATCTAGGAATTTGAGGAAGCTGAAATCGAAATGGAACTTCTCCAGAAAGAATATGTCTCACAGGAAGCATTTAAGGATATGCATGAGTGGAATCAGCATCCTTTTCTAGCTGGTATAGGAAAAAAAAATTTAGAGATGCAAATTTCTTGTTTCAAATGGAGCAGAGACAGCTCGTTTATGTTTACTATTGCTACTGTCATAGTATTTTATTCTTCATTTGCAGATCATGTGAAGGATGATAGACGACTCCAGCTTATCAAGGATGAAATCAGATCTCTGTACGTACCCCTTTACCTCTCTGTGTCTAGGCTTATATATTTATACCATACTATGTGGGACAGAAGAAAGAGCATTGGAGGAAGTTCCTTCTAAATTTTTGAGCTGATAAATGATCTTTCTTTAGAATTGATCTATCTGCAGATAAAGTCTTTTAAAAGCTGGGAATGGCTTTATTTCTTCTATGTTTTTTACTTGTCTATTTTAACACGTATCCACCTTCATTCTCTGCCTTCCTGAACTGGCCATGAATGAATTCAGAAGCAGATAGAACACTATGGTGTATGTTGTTTGCATATGGTATAGAATTGGCGTATGAGACATACGAGGAATTCAATGCTGAATTTGGATGTTGATGAGACATTAGTGGGAAAAGGTTCTGCACGAAGTTTAACAAAAACAGAGTCTAGAGAACTCAAGTTTTAGCCATAGTTGCTGGTTGGGGATTGCAAGATTCGTATCAGGAAGACTAAGTATCTCAGGTTGCTATTTGTTATGGAGGGATTGATCTGAGATTGATAAAGATATATACATATGAATCAAGCAGGGTGTTTGAAAATATGAGTATGTCACTTTATGCGATCATGAAGTTTCCCTAAAGCTTGATGATATATGTTTAAAGTGTTGGGTTTTAAAATTAGATCTTGAACACAAATGGAAATAGCAGAAATGAGAATGGTAAGATCGGGATGTAGGGGCATGCAAGAAGAAACAAGGTAATAAATATTAGGAAGATGATTTAGAGTAACAATGACAAAAGTAAAAAAATTCTCTCTCCCTTCAAAAAACGTTCTCCCTTCTCACTAGGATTTTCCAAACTTTCTCATCTAACTTTCCACCCACCACACCTTCTCTCTCTTATTCCCCACCACAAATCCATCTATTCCTCCAATAATGGCCTTTTCTCTCCACCTCCGTCCTCCTCTCTTCCACCCTTCTTTCTTTCTCTCATCCCCAACATCACCACCAAAATCACTCCCTCAAACAAGTAGCTACTGACTTGAAGACACCAACATCACCACAGTCCATGCGAAGTCAGCTTGGACATCTTTGCTCAAACCGAATTTCTCTCCGGAAAACTCTTCCGCACTCATCACTGCTCAGATCGAGGTTAAGAAAGGAACGAATTCCTCCATCGACCCCGATAAAATAGCGAATGATAAGCAAAAATGGAATGCTGCAATAGTAGGCCAACTAATGGGCAATAAGGCCTCGTACTTCAACATGAAGAAGTTTGCGGAACAGAGATGGTCAGCTAAAGGATTGTTGGAAGTACATCTTGGCGGATTCTGGAAAACATGTATGACGATAGGGTAAAAAGGAGTTTTAAGTTTGATATGGGGCCAAAGTTGCTGACGTTATCCGTGATGGACTTGAAGGTGGAATGTGAAAAGAGGTTGTGATGAGATGATGCTGAAGTTGACGAGGAACTACTAGTCATCTCAACGGGCTTCCTATCTTGTGAAACCTTGCATATATATGAAATTTGAATTACAAAAAGAAATAAAAAAAGTGATGTCAAGATTTGTCTTGATTCTTTGACTGATATGTCCAATAATTATCCACTCATGATAAGTTGTTCGATTGGGGCCTTATCTCTGGTATTTGATACCTCATCTGGGGAGCTATCATGTGTTAAGGTAAGCTATTTCAATGGCGAGTGATGAACGACCCTCTCAAGGGAAATCTAAGTTCCAAATAGGGCTCTTTTTGTTAGCATGTGCAACAACAATTCACTGTTCGTGTTAGGAGTGGAACCATGAATGTGTTAGCTATAGAGTTTAGATAGATACTTTTTTTTCTCATAAAAATCTCTTTCCCTTCTCTCTAAAAAAAACTTCCAAACCCTAAAACCTAAAACCCGCTGCCGTGCTTACATCCTCCCCCCTCTCTCTTATCTCGCCTCCATCCTCGCACGTCTACTTGGAGCTTTAACCTATCATCTTTGGCGACGGTGGCCGACTGAAAATAAACCTCAAATCTTTCGAAAAATGGCTCAACAAGAGCTTTTATGCATCTTTAAGCATGGATCCAATTATTCGAGTCAAGCCAGCATGGGCTAGTCTGCTCAAGTCTTTTTTTGTTATGTAAGAAACTTATACTCTCTTCCATAAATATAGAAATCACAAATAAAAGGAAACACATCAGCATCCCGCCAAGGATGTGCATCAAAAGTAAGCAGAATGGGGGTCCTGCCATTGTCGGACAAGTCATGGGGAACGACGCTTCCTTTATGAATATAAAGAAATTTGCAGAAGAAAAAGGCTCAGAAAATGCCTTTTTGAAACTCAGAAGCTGGAAGATGACTTATTCATATTTATATTTTAGTCGGAAGAATCTAAACAAGAAATTTTGGACCTGTCACATATGCCATTTGGTAACAGAATTATGTTCCTTTCGCCATGGTTCTGAGAAAGGTATTGAAAGGTTTAAACTCAATTTTGTCTCTATTTGGGTTGTTTACCATTTTTGAGGATTCAATACTTTAACAATGAAGTATTGAGCATGCTTGGAAGCCTTGTACGTAAGCCACTCTTTATGGACAAACGAGCAACATCTCAATCAAGAGTTGCTTAAGAATTTGCATTAAGATTACAGCTGGGGAAGAACTCTCAAATGTCATCTACTTCATGGATGAATACGGGAAGGAAACTACATAAGAAAAATCATCTATGAATGGCATCCTGTGCAATATGTAAAGTGTAAGACCTTTGGTCATTCTTGTGATGAAGTCACCTTAAAACTGAATGAAGAGAACATTGGAAAGGAAACTACTTGGAAGAACACAAGCTGAAGCAACAACTTGAAGACCAAAGATGATGTTCCTTCAATGGAAATCAACAAAAGGAAACTTTAAAAAACGACAAATGGAAATCATGGCAAAAGAAGAACCGAAGAAAAGGGGAAAGGTAAATCAAAAGTTAACGAGTTAGATTGTACTCGAACTAAAGAACAGTTGGAAAAGCGGAAAATAGAAGAAAAAAAAGTAAAAGCTCAGATGGAAAAAAAAGGCCCTTGGAATCACGTGAGAAAATAGCTACATCAAACAAATTCAACTCCCTGGCTTGCATGGTTGTTTGATTTAGGGAAAGAAAATGAGCAAGAAGAAATTGTAAGTTAGAGTGAAAGTTCTGATGGAAAAGACTCTCAAACTCAAGACCATAAGGCTTTTGAGGAGACTGATGCAGGAAAAAATGCTAACAGCTTTTCATCTTCAGAATTGAAAGTTGTTCGTAAAAACCCAAATGAAAAGGTGGGCACTTCAACACAAAAGAGTTTGGTTCCACAGAAGCCTAAAAAGAGTATCAGAGTAATAGAACAAGAAGATACTACAAGTTCTAGTTTGGCCAACCGTTTCTCTCAAAGTGATGGGGAATAGTCAGCCTACTCCTCGGATAACCACACCGATATTCAGTCTGAAAGGGCAAACTAGAGTCTGATCAAGAACACAAGGTACCTCCTAAGAGATCAGATCAAGTAAAAGAAAAATGCTACGAGAAAGGACATTCTGATTACTGTGATAATAATGATGATTCTAAAAGAGCTAGCAAGGCTGCTATAAAGATTACTAAAGAAAGAGTGCAGAAAGAAGGTTTCAGGGCATTTATCTGAACACTCTTTTCTTGATTCTTGAAAGGATTCATACCAAAATGGTGCTTCTGATTGTAAATCAACCAAGAAGGAGCACCGAGAATGAGTTAGTAAACTCTCTCGGAACTCCGATCTGAAGATGGAAACAAGCAGTAGGTATTACAGAAGCCTTCTTTTCTCCTTGAAAGACAAGAGTGATTGAGACCGGAGTTCAGCTGGATCCAGAGTTTAACTTGACTGTGAGCACAGACACAAAGTCTGTTAAACAATATAGTAGAGGAAGAGGAAGAGGCACGGGAAGAAGAAGAGGCGGAAGAAGTTGAATACATCAAGGTTTTGAAGCTAACGTTCAACTGGAATCTTTGAAAATAATAATAATTCTGGAATACTTAAAGGGGACATTGCGTTTAACGTGAAAATATCCATGAAGCTTTCTCATTTGATTTTTGCTCTAACTTCTGTTTACCGTTTGTTTACTAGAAATTCCATTTATGTAGGTTTGTTGTCTAGCTATTGCAAGCCTATTAGTATGAATTTGGATCATTCCCTAGCCCCAGACTTTGTAATGCACGGAAGTTAACCTTGCTGCTTGCGTTCAAAATGCGCCACCCATGTTGAAATTCCTTTGACATCTATGAAATTGGCTTTAAAAAAAGAGTTTAGATAGATACTGGCAGGTGTTGTGTTAAATTCCTGGTATAGGTTTAGGAAAAATAGAAGTAAATTGGAGACTGCCTAAAATGTAATCTTGACCTGAATATATTCCGTGAAAAGTAATATTTGGATAAATTATTTTGGCTTAGTTGTAACTTGTCTTTTGTTTTCATTTTTAGTAGATTCAAGGACACTCTTTTTTAACTGTGGAATATAATGAGATAAAGCAAAATGACTCATTAAATTGACTATGCTTCTTGTATTGTAAAATAGCAGTCGATCAACACAACTTGATGCAATTTTCATTATGGGTCATCTGGAAACAACATATGTGTGTTTCCAACACATGGATGAAGTTGCATACATCCGACCCTTCCTTACTTCGCCATAGACGAAAGCCTCTAAAACAATAGGGTACTGTTATTGTTGAGCTGTAACTTGTCCTCTCCAAATATTGTACATCTCCAAATATTGTACACGCTATTTTATGGAAGGTAAAACCTTCGGATGCAACATTGTTATATCAAGTCTTGCGTCCCATTTTGTTTTCACTCTGCACTATTCTGCCTCGTCCTGATGCCCCGAGGAACGTCTCAACCTTGGAGCAAAACTGACCATGACTCTTAACTACAAAAGAAGACGTACCGAAAGCAAGGCTCGAGTTTTTTCGTTTTTGTTTATCTGCTCTTTATGTCATTTTGGTTTTATCTTTTTTAAAGGGGGAAAGAAAAGGAGGTCATTGTCCTTGGGATTGAACAAAGAAGATGAACTAACAATTCTATTTAATTTTGTTTATCTTTTAGATGGTGCTGTATTAGTGAGTGGGCCATTCCTTTATCGTTTGTTCTTTTGTTTCCTTTATGTTTTTGTTTTGTTTTATTTTTGCCTCTTTTTCGGTGGGTGTCTGTTAAACCAGGCAAAGTGTTGTTAAAGTTTGCGCGGTTTATCAAACAAAACTGTTCACCGGTCCATGTTCCGGGTATCAAATTGAAGGAGCTGTCTCTTTCTTTTTCTTTTGTGTGTATGTTGGAGGAGCTGGTGTTGCTCTGGGGAAGAAGTTAATTCGATCTATAGAAAACGTTAAACATTTCAAGAAGACAAGAAGAAAATCAATAATCAAATGTTTTTAGGATTATCTCAGAATTGTTCTTTGTCTCCGCACAAAGCTATAAGAAAACCAAAAAGAGTTCTAAAATTGTAGCTGAGTTTTCCCTTTCTAGAATTAATTCCTTAGAATTGTATTTTGCTGATCATTTACTGCTTTAAATTTCCAAAATTTTCTAATTAGAGAGAAATCAAAAGTGAGGGAGGAGATTATAGCCCGCAAGCAAAAGAAGCTTCTCTTTAGGCTTGCTCGTCAAAAATATCTAGAAGACGCGGCTGTGCGAGAATCTGAGCTTCTTAAAGAACTTGACAGGTTTTCCCTCTTGCTTTCGTAAGATAACTTCACTTTCTCCCTTACTGAGATAGTTTAACAATTATGCTGCCAAAATATGCGACAGAGAAAGGACTTCTGAAGCAGAAAGAGAGCTTGAGAGACAACGGTTATTGGAGATTGAGCGTGCCAAAACACGGGAGCTGCAGCACAATCTTGATATCGAGAGAGAGAAGCAAACACAAGTGAGAAGAAGACCATAATTATGTCCCTTTCTTTGTTTCTTTGTTTCTTTCATTCTTTTCTTTTTTGGTGATTGTGTGTTCTTATGCCTTGGTTTTAATATATATTAATCATAGTCCTACAGCAACCAAATTAGAACTGATTCTGTATGTGTTTCCTGTTCTTTTCAGAATTTTTGCTCCATATGAATGAAAGGTCTTGGTTCTTTGCATAGTTTCAGCAGAATGGTGATACTTAATACTCTTTAATATATGTTGTTTGTCGTGTACCGCTCTCCTTAGAACTTGTACCCAATTGGCTATATCTTCAGATTTCTGAGGACAATAATTATATTGTCAGGGGACACAAATGCAGACACGGATTTGTTATTTATAAACATTTTGTAGACCAAATTATAGTTATTTTGGAATATTAAATGTGTAGCATGAATTTCACTTGCCTTTTGTGGTTGAATTCTTAGCAAATTAGCGTTATGGCAAACTTGCATATTTGTACTTGGCATATGAACTTTCTAAGTCAGTCTGATTAGTCCATTTGCTCTTCCGTGGAGCTTCATAACTTTTAGTTGCTCAGTAGAATTACCTATTCTTATTTCACAGACTACCAGAAAGAATATACAGATATATCTTGTTGTGGAGGTTACTCTTTGTTTGATGATTTGTGTTCCCTCTTTTTTGGGGCATTTGATGACCTGTATCTTTTAGCATGCTTGTTTAGGATTTCATAATCACTTCATTGCATCTCTGGGCTTCTAATGCAACATCCATCTTTTTAGATTAGATTTAACATGTATTCTAATTGAACTAACACCACTTCTGTTGAACTGAGGTTTAAAGTAATTAAGTTATAACCGAAAGTTTACAGCATCTTAAAGTTTGCACTGTCTTCCTTCCAATTATCCTACCGCGCCTTTTCTCGTTTCTCATCTACTTGAGTTGAAACTTGGAATTGGAAATTCTTGTTTCTAGTTCTCTTGGGGAAATTTTTGTGCAATAAGCATGTCATTTATTCTGCCAGAAGTAAAAATCATCTGGTTTTGTTAATACATGACTTTTTTTTTTTTTTTACTTGTAGAGAGATCTCCAACGTGAGCTTGAGCAAATTGAATCTGGCGGAGGTGTCAGAGACTCAAGACGAGAATATTCCTCCTCTCATAGTGGGTAAGATATATGCTCTGTGATCTGTTATTTTTCTCTGCAAAGTTCCCTAATGAAATTTTATATTTTTCTGCTTTCCGGTTGGTATTCCTAATAAAATATTCTCTTCTCGTAGTGGGCCAGGTCTTTTGTTTTAGAAAATTGTCATGAGATTCTTTGTTGAGTCGATAAATATCTTAGAACTTCATGCTGAATCATCATAAAATGATTCTTGGACCACATAACTTCCAAGAGATTGCATTATTAGGGCTCATTATATTATAAACTTGGAAGCAAGGATTATCGATCCATTTGTCAGCAGTTGTTTTGTCTGCGTACTTGGCCTCTATTGGATTTTCTCATCTATGTTTTTCTTTTTTCTTTTTCGTTTTGTTTGTTGAAGCGGGGAGGGGTTGGGTGAGACGGGTTGGGGTGTCATGTCTGGTGTGGCTGGTTAAGTAATCTGAAAACCAAATTGTGGTTATCATAACACTTCATGCAATATGGCATGGCTATAGAAAGGCCTACATGTTAAAGATTGGTTTCTCGTAATCATAACACTTCATGCAATATGGCATGGCTATAGAAAGGCCTACATGTTAAAGATTGGTTTCTCGTAACATTGTTTCTCCTTCGTGTTGTTTGACATTCATACAGCAGGCCCAGATACCGTGAAAGGGAAAATGGTAGGGCGGGAAGTGACAGTGGCAGCTTAAGAGCAAGCCCCAGTGGTGCTCAGTCTGATGCCACTAGTTCAAACGCGCCGTTGACAACCACACCAAAAGTTGTTCTTTCTGGGGGCAGGCAATTTTCTGGCCAGCTTCCAACTATTCTGCAATCTCAAGACAGGATGGATGATTACAGCAGTCCGTACGAAGAAAATATTGATGGTAGTAAAGACTCGGGTGACACTGGCAGCATAGGGGACCCAGACAATATATCTTCACTCGAGGGACAAGGATTTGGGTCCTCCACAAGGCATGGATCTAGAGGTAGCAGATCTAGGCAATCTTGGAGCGGAGAGAACGTGACAGAAGAGAAGGAAAATGGGAGAGAAAACACTGATCAATGAAAACCAGTTATAGCTGCCAACTGTTACACCTGAGGCTGTCACAACAGCGCGCTTAACTGCAGTTGAAAGGCCATTGTTGTATGAAGGATGTCCCGGTATCTCTGTGGTCCATGTACATTCAATATATTTGGTGTTTGACAGCCTTCGGTAAGTACAACCAGAGGATCAGCCAGTGTAAGATTGTAAATTAGATGTACCATTGCATTGAAAATGCCTACTGTTTTTGGTACACCAAAGCCTTGTTGTAATTTAGGACATATTTTTTATTGATCGAAATGTGGAGATCCAGCCTTGTCCATGTTTCCTATTGATGTATAACTGGAGAACATACTAAACTACTAGGAGATTCCCATTTTGCAATCAATATATAAATGCACATTTGGGTTGTTTTTTCCCCTGTTGTAACCATATTTTTCTTCAAATGGAAGTTTTCAAAGATTGTAATATGCCCCGTTGTTATACTAAACTGGACACTTGGCCTTAAAAGAAAAATTAGAAATACTTCTGGCGATATTATCAATAAATTTACTGCACACCTCTCTATTTTGTGTGAAGAAGCCCTGCAAATTTGCTTCTTTTTAGATGGAAAAGGGCCTAGACAGTAATTGTCAGTCAGGTCAGGTGGCAGTAAGGAAGAGCTTGTCAGATCCTATTGGCATCTTCCACCGTCTTCCTCCCTCCTACAACCTCTGCCGCCACCTTCCCCTTGGCCTGCCACCACCTCCATCTTTCTTAATTCCAACACCTGCTCTCCTGTCGTTACCCACACACTCCATCGCGTTCAAAAGTAGCTATAGACCGGCGTTCACCGGTCCTCTTGGGGTGAGATCTGGGGAGGTTGGAAAGGAGGCAAAATATGAGGCCTCCAATCAAGTCCCGCCACATGTAAAAAACATTGTCAGTTGTCCCACCACATTCAAATTTTTTTTTAAAAAAAAAGAGTTTTTTACACGTGGCGGGACGTGATTGGAGACCTCATATTTTGCCTCCTTTCCAACCTCCTCTGATCTCACCCGGGTCCTCTTTGATGAAGCAAAAACCAACATGCAAAAAAAAAAATCAACACGTATATTTATGTTGGTCTTCTTAGAGTTGGCATCAACCGGTCCCTCGAGGACACAGGACGTGAGGTGCAGGTGCAGATGAAGATTAGACGTCAAGCAATTTTATATATATTTCTTTTATCTTCTTTTGTGTCCAACCGCCTATAAAATCTTCAAACGCCTTTGACTTGGTTTCACTTACGCCTTGTTTAGCTTCTTGCTTAGCAAGCCTATAATTTTTTCAATTCTTTTGATTCCCACAAAGTTGAAGTGCTTTTATAACTAGTTCTCTTGGTTTTTTACTTTGTCCTGTACTATTTCTTTCTACCACCGAGATTTTTTATTTGCAGGTGCTCGACCTTTTGACTCACCAAGTAAATTTTTCGTTATTTTCTTATCCTTGTCGCTACATCCTCTTACACTTCATTTGTATCACCACTTGAATTTTTTAAGACTTTTGCTTTGATACTACTTTTTGAAAATATGTTTGCTTGCCTTTTTTTCAATTATACCATTTTATATTGTGTTACGTATGCATTTGTTTTTTCAATCTTCTATATCGGATACGGGCATCCAACACTACAAGACAATGTTGCATGTGAAAATTTCTTCTTAGATCACCTTGCAATCCTTAGAAGCTCTTCTATCTCTTCAATGAGTCATGAATAGTCTACTTGCAACTTATTTTGTCCACTTGTGAATATAATCATGTGTTCGCCATTTTTCGAAAAAATGTTTTAGTCACTATAATTTCATAAGCTATGCAGAAATCCAAAAATGATCTTCCTTCATCATTCCTGTTTTCAAAACCAAATCCACCATGTACGTCATTATAATTTTATTCTTTTTACCTACATGTCTATTTAAATCTTTTTACTATAAAGATCTTCTCACCTATAAAATTTCACGCACTATGTCTTCTAAATCTTCTCAAAATTAAACCTTTATAGGCAATTCTAAACCCACTTGAAAACATATATAAGCTAATAATATTGATCATTTCTTTTACAACCACCAACTTAAAAGTTATAATTCTATCTTTTTATCTATTACTTCGTCCCTTTTTTTTATTACAAAAAGATGTACACTTACTACCTTCGCCTCTTATTAAGACATCTATAATAATCCAACTCAATTTCTTGTCTTATTTTTTCATGTTGTCTTATTCTTTCATATTATGAGAGTTCAAATCCTGAATGTCCAACATCCTACCTTTCTCACCTATCCACTTTATCTCGTGCGGATATAAAATAATTAATTTTTTCCTTATCATTATGTCTACTGTCTTTATTGTCTTTCCTGTTAGAGTTTCAATATTTCATGTTCCTAGACTAGCTCGTACTTAATCTAGTATTTTCTCTTTTAGCATATAAGTTGCTGTATAAGAACTCTTATTTATTTTCACTGCATCCAGTTCTCTAAAAGTTATAGCGGACCTAGCTCAACTGTTGACATATTCGGACCATGCGACGGGAACCCTTAGGTATTTGACACTACGTCCAAGCCTCCAGATGTAGCGGTCCTTGCCGAGAAAACCGCATTCAGACTGTGTGGTGTGTTTCATATAAGGGAACATTCTAACATAACACAATTTCATGTTGATCCATAATCAATGTTTAGTACAAGTTTTTATATTGTCTGTCAACCCTAACACAACCGTCCGTTACCCGAGTTGGAACCGGTAAGTCCAAAACTCAACCAGGCGGAGTTTGGTATATGGATTAGACAAGAGA
This sequence comes from Eustoma russellianum, assembly GCA_036186865.1. Lineage (NCBI taxonomy): Eukaryota > Viridiplantae > Streptophyta > Magnoliopsida > Gentianales > Gentianaceae > Eustoma > Eustoma russellianum. Next base: position 10,085,391 of record AP025070.1, read on the forward strand.
AAATCAGACGATTTATCACAAATAAGAAAGAACTGTGGAAAAACAGTTCAAAATGTACTTGATAACACAAGGCTCTTCGTGATTTTGGGGTAGGGACTATGAAAAACAAATCTTAATAGAAAATGGGGTTGCACAGATTTTGACATTGAGGCAACTATGGTTTGAATTTTTTTCCCTTGTTGTGCATTCTCATTATCTTCGGAAAAAAAATGATGCGCACATCATAGGCCCTGCGCAAACGCGGGAGCCTATGTTGACTTAGTTTGAATATGGAATTAACCCTCATAAAATTACAATTCGTAAGTTGTGCTCATCCTGCCAATCCAATTCACTTTAGCTAAGCAGTTAAAATCCACAAAGAAGGCTAGAGTACACTAGGGACGACACAACCCAAATGAAGGCATGCAAAAAATATAAAGGGACTTCAACATGGAAAGGATACATTAAGAATTAAAATAATTCCTACACATCAAACCGTTGAAACAAATCAGAAAAGTACAAAAAAGCAGATAAGCTGGTGAGAAGTGACCAAAGCTATACACATATATAGGGCGGTAAACGAGCCGAACGAACCGAGCATTACGTTGTTCAAGCTCGGTTCATTTAACTTAGCGAACGAGCCGCGCTTGTTCGTTTATCTAAACGAACATATTTAATTGTTCAAAGCTTGGTTCGTTTAACTCACGAACAACATTAACGAGCCGAACACCTTAAATGAACGGTGCCACTTACCGAGTTCGAACAGAAAAAAAGGTGTTCAAGCTCTGTTCACTAACCTTTTATCCGAGCCGATCTCAAGCTCGAACTCGAACCAAACGAGCCGAACAACCGAACCGCTTGGTTCATTACCGCCCTATACATATACATACATACATATACATATATATATATACATATATATATATATATACATATATATATACATACATATATAATATATATATATACATACATATATATACATCACCAGGAATGACGATTATATATATATATATATATATATATATCATATATATCACCAGGAATGACGATTATCTCTTCTTCGGAACTTTCTTCTGAAAAGGCTGCAAGCTTCGATGCTTAAACCAAAGCAGCAGCGGCAAGAGCCATAAAAATAGCTGCGTCCTCAACACACGTGATATGTCTCATGGCTAGTTGTACTAAGGGCTTGCTGCATTCCCTTCCCCTTGCACGCGACAACTCATGACAAATCCGCCTACAACAGGACTTAGACCAGCAAAGTCTCCGCTGCTTTGTGGACTTGGGACTGGAGCCACAGCAGCTCACCTCGGACCTGCCTATCTGTGTCTATGAAGAACTCGCCACCCTTCTCAGCACTGATCCGCATTTCGGACATGAGAATGTCACCGCGTTCATGTGCTTCGGCTAAAAGGTTGAAGCGACAGCAAATGGAGTCTTTGGCACCACGTTCACGCCATGCTTCGAGCTTTCCCCATGGCTGCCAGCTTTCAGGCCGGCAAATATCTGGGTGGACTATCAACCAAGCTCCTGGATTGGATTTAGCCACCCAGTCACAACCTGTTGCTGGTACAAATGGAGTTGTTATAAATGCTGCCGCAACAGCTGAACCAGAAAGATCGTGTATTTTAACCTTCCATCCTTTCCTCTCTCTTCTCTCCATATCTTGGTCAGAGTAATCAGCTGAGTTAGACCAAAAGTTGCTCAGAGGATCTAACTGCGGCGCCCTGTAAAACCGTTACAAAACTCCATTTTGTAAATGGCAGACTAACTAGAAATAAGCGAAGCAGAAATAACATATTGAAAGACAAAACACTAAAAAGAACAGCCTTCGTCCTCAGTCCTCACGAAGACAACACGCTAACCTCATAGAGAAAGACAGAAAAGAGCTGATCACCAAAGACTGACTTTTTCCAGACTGGTAAACACAGGTCACTAGTCATGGAACCTAAGGAACTACACAGCTATCTGACAGCATACAGACACCATTCTTATGAAGAGACAACTTCTTGATGATATGCACTGTATAAATGTATAAATTACATGCTTCTCTAATAGCTAGCAGTAAGTCCACACATGATGGGCGTGCTAACGGTATAAATGTATCATTACTCATTCAACACGGCCCCTGACGCGTGGACTTACCTTAGCCGCATAATAATTGCAGGTAGTAGCAGTGGTGGATTTGTTGCAAACGCAAAACAGTAGCAGCAGCAGTCTGCTACTACTATTGTATGCTATTATTGTTGAGGGAGCCAAGCCCACACGTCAAGGGGCAAGTTAAGTGTTTAATCAATAAAATACTCTTCTTTTTATAGCTTAAAATTTTAGACAATATGGTAAACTAACAAGTACATCAGTCCACACTGTTGTTCCAGCGTGCAACTCTGGCATGTATGCTAACTTTATGTGATCTGGTCAACTAAAATTTGGCAGCACATTGTTATGGAATTCAAATCATACAAGACTCAGCAAGCTGATATTTTTCATAACCATCTGCCCATATCCAACCAAACAGAGTGAGGTCATAATCTTTTAACTTCTTCCGATAGAAGGAGAAGAGCACTATTCCCCTTACCTGTCCTGACTAAACTTGCAACTGAAAATTGGCTGTTTGCTGGTGCCTTGTAACTGAACTATTTGTGGACTCAGTTTTGTGGCATCTTCAAATTGGAAAACATATCGTGGGTCAGGGTCCAGCTTCACTCTTAAGTGTAGCTCTACTCCAGATTTCCCTCTGTCCTGCGTATTCTTGCCAATGCCTATCCAACCACTGAAAAGAAAACTGGTTTTCCATAGCCCCATTCAGGACCCACTTGCAACTTGAATGTCCCAATCTGCTGCCGTTTGGTTCCCACAACACAATTACAGCTTTTCCACCCAGAAAATACAACTACTTCAAGACATGCATGGGATGCATAGAAACAGCTAGGAGATTGTAATGCTTTGAGATCAGATTCTTCAAGATCAAAATTGGAGGACGCACTATGAGAATCAGGTACAACATCAGGTGATGTTAACAAAGGAACAGAGGTGGTCTGCACAGGAAAACCTCGTAGACGAATCTCACAAACACAAGAAGAATACAGGGCATGAACTCCAGGTTTTTCACCATTTAATGCTGTACCTGGAACTCGTAGTCCCAGTGAACCGATAGACAATCTTATGAAAGATTGAGGATCCATTCTTGTCAGATGACTTCCATGGGGAGCAATCTGCTATTACCAAGACTAGATATCCCAGATATCATTGATTAAAGAGAAAAGGCAATGTCAGTATTTGCATAAACTAGCCAAAAGGAAATAAAACTGAAGAACTCACAACAAGGGTGTTTCATCGTTTTCATTGTCTTATGTCAAACTAGAGTAGTTGTACAATGCTTTTCCTCACCATCCACATAAAATAAATTAACAATGAGACAGCCACTGCTACTATGTTAGAGAATGCTAATTGAGATAAATAATGCCAAGTAAATAACAGGTCATGAAGGTTAAAAAAAAAATCAAAGCTGAAAGTGAAAAGTAAATTAAGATGAATCAGATGTGTATCATAAGAGCAAAAGACACAACATTAGTGCATCATATCCTCATGAGCCATAAGCTAAATAAACTGCCCACACAGAAAATGCATGTAGTAAAAAGCATATCAAGGATTGAGTGAAAAAACAAGCATTGTCCATACATTTGTAATCAGCATTCTGTCAGAAAGACAAAGCAATTCTAAGATCATCCAACTACTCAAGCAAAGACCAAAAAAACATTACCACATGAGAAGTACTAAATGTTAAAGCTCTCAGTTAATCAATTTTGAAGTGAGAGTATCATAACGCATTCAGCTTGAAGCAGAAAACAGTGACAACCCACTGGGGATGAACCAACATGTTTTCACAGAACAGAGACGACTTAATGTTAACTTACAGAAATCATCTTTAAGTTATACATTTAAATGATTGAATTGATGATATGGCAATAGGAACCAGCATATGTTACCTTTCTGGCAAAATGTCTCGAACACTACTCTCCATTTTGTTAGATGCTCCACATGTGACCTTAAAGACTAATCCACCAAGGAAAACTCAAACGACTCTAATATTGTATCAAGCCTGAGAAGAAGAATGGCCTCCTCACTTTCACGGATCATTATATAAAATACCCATTTATCATATCAAAATCAAAATAAATAGGAGGCAGCCTGGAAAATTAAACCTCACATAAGTTGAGTGGTCCAGAAAAGGGTTGGATTAGATTGATCATGAAATGTATTGTACATACGTATGATACTGAAAGTTGCAAAAAGGGTGAAGCCAAGAAGAAAGGGAAGATCACAGTAAGCTAGTTCCTTTTTGGAATTAACCAAGACCAAATATTACAGGAAATGGGCAAAAACCCCTTGCAGGGGCAACTTGTGCACGCAAGAAATTTACCAATTTTAGAAGTAGTTAATTTATATTGATAAGCTTTAGCCCAGCTAAGCAGTTCGTGCAAAAATGTGGATAAAAACTTGCATAAAAGATTAGGCAAAGATGCTTTATCTCCGGCGCATATGAAGATCCCCAATGCTAATGATTTCAAGGTTACTAGCAAACCTGGAGTTCCAAAAGAGACAAGAACTTAAGCTATAATTTGTACTCTTTTTTTGTTTTGGTAAATTAAAATTTTATATATGTGTAAATGAAATTTACAAGGTAATGCCAGCAAGCAGTGCTTGCTGTAATTGGACAGACCCTGGTGCCTGTCTGCAAGATAATCTTGTTACAAAACCAGAAGAAAGCTTAAAGTACCCAACTTTCACAATAGAAGGATCTGTCTTTCCATAATTTGCACTCGTAGCTTATATTTGACAACTAACATAAACCACTATCTAGCTAAGTAAATGTGTCCCTCTGCATTAAGATAAACAAGGGCCTGCCACTACACATATGTTACCTTTCTGGCAAAATGTCTCGAACACTACTGTCCATTTTACTAGATGCTCCATTTGTGACCTTAAAGACTAATCCACCAAGGATAACTCAAACGACTCTAATTGCTCCAATTATTGTATCAAGCTTGAGAAGAAGAATGGTCTCCTCATCTTCAGGGAGCATCATATAAAATACCCATTTATAATATATCGAAATCAAAATAAAAAGGCAGGCAGCCTGGAAAATTAAACCTCACATAGGTTGAGTGGTCCAGGAAAGGGTTAGATTAGATTGATCATGAAATATATTGTACATAGGTGTGATACTGGAAGTTGCAAAAAGGGGAAGCCAAGACGAAAGGGAAGATCACAGTAAGCTAGTTCCTTTTTGGAATTGTACAAGACCAAACATTACAGGAAAGTGGCAAAAACCCCTTGCAGAGGCAACTTGTGCCCGCAAGAAATTTACCAATTTTAGAAGTAGCTAATTTTTATTGATCAGCTTCAGCTCAGCTAAGCAGTTCGTGCGAAAACTGGATAAAAACTTGGATAAAGGATTAGTCAAAGATATCTCCAGCGCATATGAAGATCCCTAATGCTAATGATTTCAAGGTTACTAGTGAACCCGGAGTTCCAAAAGAAAACAGAACTTAAGTTATAATCTGTACTCTTTTTTTGTTTTTGGTAAATTAAAATTTTATATACATGTCAATGAAATTTACAAGGTACTGCCAGTAGCAGTGCTTGCTGTAATTGGACAGACCCTGGTGCCTATCTGCAAGATAATCTTGTTACAAAACCAAAGAAAGCTAAAGTACCCAACTTTTACAATAGAAGGATCTGTGTTTCCATAATTTGCACTCGTAGTTTATATTCGACAACTAACATAAACCACCATCTAGCTAAGTAAATGTGTCCTATGCATCAAGATAAACAAGGGCCTGCCACTACACAATCGTCAAACTAACTGAAGTACCATACCATGTACAACTATTTTCAATGAATACAACCGACCTCTAGTCAAGCGTAATAAACTCAACCCCCGATTTGAAATAAAACTAAAATTTTGAGAATAAAAAAAGGGAAAAATAGAAGGAACATCTCACAAACAAAACCCCACAACTCATTTCAGTAAATATTCAGAGGATCAAGCTGAGGAAAGTGATTGTAAGTCACTGAACGAGTCTGATTTCCTAATTTATACAAGTAAATACAAATTTCATCTCAATTAGAAATTCCCAACGTTTAGCATCACCTTCCGTCTAATAGAAAAATCTTGACAAAAATGTACCATAACAAGATTATACCTGAAAGTGAAACTGAATCAACAATTGAACATGTCATTTCCAGAAAAAGTCATGTATTAACATGAAAAACAAACACAATTGGGAGGCAGCTAATATCACCAAGATACATTAAGGATTTTCAAACCATTTAGAAAACAAAAAGGAGAAAAGAAAAAACAACCAAAGAAAAAACAAGAATAAAAGAAGGGGGGGGGGGACTTTTTGGCTCTAACCTTCCCAATATCAGAGCTGAAGCAAATCCTCGGCTAAAAGACGTTTGAGGCCCCTCAGTATGATAACCAAGAAAGCATGCGAATCCCCAGAACTTTCTCTGTAATCCCTACAAAGACAGCATTAAAGATTGAAACTGGCACACTTTAACTATTAAAAAAGGACAAAGAACTACAAGAAGATGCCTTCTTTTCTGTCCAAGATTGGGCTAATTATAACTGAATGATCAAAATGATCTCCATTTTTTATCAATGACTGCCACCAAGAAACTAAAATACAGGCCTTTTTTTCCAAGATTATTTCTCAGATATCAGAATAATAAGATCAAATCACTAGGAAAGTCAAGCGGGTATCTGGCACAACACTTGTAGGAAATAGTGGGGCAGCGAGTATGTTCGTGTGTGTGGTGTGTGTATATGTATATATGTATATATATAAAGTACACACACATATAAGATGGCATAGACAGCTACATGCACTCTGTGTGTGTTTTTTCTCGATAAAGGTTCCCGCCAATAATGACTTTTCGGCGGAGAAATTGCACACGTATATTTGCATAGTATGTAGTGTACATATTTAGTTGCTGAGATTTTAAACTATTAAAAGTATTTTAGAAGTTGAAATGAAATCACTAGATAATGTACTAAGAACATGTTTTTTATTAAGTTGTGAAATTCTAAAAATAGTACATCTCTTTTATATCATTTTTGTCCATGCCTTTTAAAGGAAATGGTAAAAGAAATGATAAGATATAATTGATATATCTATTTTTGTAGTACTTACTTTTGAATATTTGATAAATGAATGGTCGAATATTAGTAGTTGCTTATAAAAGACAAGGATTTAACTTATGAGAAACTACACCCATTATGTAACAACGCACAATAGTCGCCTATAAATAATTCAGGAAATAGGGTCTAACTTATTGCATATCTTCTAACGTATGCAATGGGGGCATGTCATCGGTATATATTTTCACAAAGTTTTGTATATGTGATATGATTTGATTAATTTGTTATAGTATGAAAAATCGATATTTTATAAGATCTTATGAGTTTTCTTGTTGAGTTATAAGCATGTTTTGCTATTTTACATAATTGAATGTGCAAAAGATATCAAACTATTTACAAAAAGAAGTCAAAGTTATTATACTTAGGTCAGCGAACCTTGAAATGGTTTTGACCGAAAGTTCGTTGAGCTTCATGATACACTAACCGAACTCAAAATAGGTTGATGAAACGTTCGGTCAACTTATAGAAAGTTTTTATCCAACTCACCGAACATTTAAATTGAACGCTTTGTTTTGCGTTCATTGACTCAGTAAACGAACTTAGAGTTGTTGCCTCTAAATATTTGGTCAGATAAATTCAAAATTCAAATTTGGCCAAAATTCAAGTTTGACTGAAATGTAGACCGAACTCAAATATAAGGGTTCATTGACTGCAGTCACTAAACATTCAGTAATAAAAATCCAAAGTTCAGTAACAAAACAGAGAGTTCCAGGAAAGGTGACCTAATTCAAAAGTGAATTCGATAAATTTCACCAAACATTCGGTGGCTGAAAACTAGCCATTACAATACGTTTCAAACTACAAAAGGTTGTATCTCTCTTCTATCCATCCCAAATTGATTCTTCATTAATTGCTCATGTCTTTAATGCTACTTTGAGTGTTTTTCAACATCATTCAAGCATCTACGTTGCAAATCTTCACCTATAATGAAGAAAGATTTGTTGAAGACTATTTGGATCGTGGAGCAAAAAATAATGGAGAAAGAGAAAGGAGCAACGGTGGAAACACAAAATTGAATACTTCTATATATAGAAACTTAGAATATGAATTTGATGAAGATTCAAGATGTTTGAAAAAGACAAAAAAGTTCTATTTATTACTTTAGATATAAGAAATGATTGATCAAATAAAGAAGCAACATTGACCTTTACATAGATTTTTAAAAATGGAGATCAATGTAGGCATATATCTATTAGAAAAGACATCAATTGATCTATCTATAGACTGTGAAAATTTGTAAATACATTATCCAATGTTGATCTCTTAGGTTGAAACACATCGATAAGTTTATATTTACATCAATCTTTCAAAGAAGAGACATATATCGATCAAAGTAGGTAATGCGCATAATAGAAACCACAATGTCCAACGTCGATCTCTCAACCTGAACCACAAAGATCGATCTATGTCACATCAGTCTCGAAAACTAATCATAGATCGATTGATGTTGCCAAAATTCAAAATTTTAAAGCTGTTGCAAACATATCTAAAGTTGATTTAAAGTGTTTTCTCTCTGCATTATTACAACTTGAATGTGAATCTTCCTTCTACGTATGTAATGCTTTTTTGTTTATTGTATGTCTATCTAAACATATCTAGGGTGGCTATTAATCATTAAATTCAGGTATATGGTTGTTCAAGATTATTTTGAAATCTTCAAAGCATTAATGGATTGGAAGACTTCCATGGAGGCTGAAAAAACTAGATTCATATCTTATATATTGAAGAAGTTCGGATGAGGCATTCACATAATTTCATCCTTTTCAAGCTTCATCTCTCATTGTTGTAAAAAGCTCTCACAGATACAAAAGTGCTTAAAGCCTATTAACTCTTATTGTTTGTTTTTATTTGTGTATTGTCAGAGTAAGAGTCTAACACAAGAGAAAGCTAAGCATAGTTGGTTTCTTAATTGTGATTTAGACTCATTAAAAGTGTAAGCTCACTTATTTCCAAACAACCATTTGGTCAAATATCTTAGCAGAACTTTGTTGAAGTTATGCAGAAACAAAAAGTGTTCTTGCCTTGTACCTACTATTGTTGATGTTGCACAATTTTTTTTGCGCAATATGTTGATGTTATTATAGTTGCCTCTTGAACTAATTATTAGCGTAAGTATTCGTGTTGGTATTTCTGTCTTTATTGCAGGTAATAAGAAAGTTGATATTGAAAATCCACTCTGAAAAAAATGGTAATAGAGTAGAATGGAAATAGATTAGAAACAGTCTATATCATGTGTCTCCATTCGCTATTTTTCATCTTGTTCTTTCTTACTTTGGAGAGCATTTGAGTTAGCTTGAGTAAATCGAAAGAAAACTCACAAAATAGCCTAACACTCCACTCCACCCTCCTCCTCTTCTCTCTCTAGAGTGACTGTCACAGACCTAACAATTGATATCAAAGCTTAAATTTGATTTAGTGGCCAATTATTGCAAGCAAAAAGGTTAAAGATCATTGAAAAGTATACAATGACAACCTATTTCTCTTATAGCTCAACTCCAAAGCCAATCACCATATTCTCAGAATCAAACATCAAAGTTGCTTACGTTTGATGCTCAAACCTATTCCTTATGGAAGTTCAGAATGTGAATCATTTGAAAGGTTACAGTTTTGATATATGGAGAATGGTTGTCAAGGAATCGAAATTCCTATGATTAAAAACTCAAAGGGTGAAACAATATCCAAAGATGAGGATGACTACATTGAATGAACAAAAGCTCAAGTTTGCTATCAATGGAAATCATTTGATATTTTATAATTGCTCTAACCACCTACCAAGCTCTAAGACTTCAAGGTCTTGAAATGGCTCGTGAATCATGAAAAAGGTTAAGATGATTCATGGAACGAGAAGCCGAGTAAGTGAGGATGACAAAGTAAGCTTATGCTCATGAAAGGAGTATGAAATGTTCGGCATGAAGATTCTGGCAAAAGAATTGAGTAATACTTATTCACCTGAATCCTATATCAGCTTTCTATGATTGACAAAAAAATATCAAATAAAGATATAGTTTCAACAACTTCTCAATCTCTTTACAAGAGAATGGACAACCCAAGTGATAGCCATCACCGAATCTAAATTTCAAGACCAGCTCACTCTTGATGAACTATTCGGAAATCTTGTCTAGTAAAATCTTAATTGATGAGCAAATATGATGAATCTTACTAATTCCTTTACATGTGTCACAAAAGGATTGTTGATAGAGTTGCTGCTGACTTGGATCATTGGAGTAGGAAAGGTTGCACTACTAATTTGAAAGTTTAGAAGGGTAGCAACAAGACAAACAAATCTCAGGAAAGGAGGGTTTTTCAAAAGTCACCCAAAGACAATAAATGAGTGAAAATTGGTATAGGTGTGTTTACCGGGGTAACTTAATTACGGATTGCCACATCAAGGAGCTACAAAAGCAAGATAAGAAACGTCTTCCCTCAAAAGAAGAAAGCTCGTAAATGCAATAGTAACAATGTGTGATGATCTTCTTCCAAATCATAAAGAAAAGATAATGAAGGCAATGGACTGTTAAACTCATTGCTCCTAATCGATGATCAAGAAGAGCAACACACTTGTCTTATGGTAATCGAAGATGATCGTGAGATACATTCTACATCTTTTAATGTTGATTTGCAAGATGAAATAGGAGACTTACAAGATGCTTTTGAAAAACATAACTTGATATAGAAGGATTTGAAGAAAAAGTTTAATAAATGCATATTAGAAAACAAAAGTTTGCATGAAAGGAATATTTTAATTTATCAAGAGCATGATATCCTACTTACTGTGCATAGACTTTATCATTAGAAAATATGAAAACTAAGAATAGAAAGTGATATGCTAAGATTAGATTTGCAAATATTAACCAATGGTAAAGATAATCTTGACAAGTTACTTAGAAATCAAAGAGTTGGAAATGATAAGTTGGCTTAGGATTTGAGCCTTTTCATTCCCATGTAGAAACTATAAAGAATGTTCTGAACGCTAAACCTGTTCCATCACCATCAAAGAAAAGTATTGTAAAGAACTCAAGAATTGAAAGAGTCCAAAATACTTCATTAACTTGTAAGTTCAAGAACACAACAACCAAGGCATGCACCTGCTTGTTTTTATTGCAACAAGAAATGTCATGTAATAGGTGTGTGTAGACCTAGATATGGTGGTATGCATGATTAGAAGCCTAAGGGTCAAAGAAACTAAACTCAAAGGACTCAATCATCAAAAAGGTACCAAAGTATAAATCATTTGGAGTAGTAGGTACTCAAGCTAAATGGAATGGCCAAAAAAGAGACAACCAAATGGTTTTTATGGACAAGGGATCTTCCACACATATGATGGAGACAAAACTTTGTTCACCGAACTCAAAATCCAAGATGGTGGAACATTGCACTTTGGAAAATGAAGAGCCAAAATCCTTGAACATGGAGAAATCTGCAACCTCCTCTTTTACTATTAGTAATGTACTTTATATAGAAAGGTTCAAGTACATTTGTTAAGTGTTAGCCAGCTAATTTTCCAGTTGAATTCCAAAAACAAAATTATTGTAAAAAGCTTTAAGGAAAAAATGATGTTTACAAATTTAGCTCAAATGTTTGATTTTTCAAATGTTTTCATGCCTAGTTACTAAAAAATGATTTCATTCAACTATGACATAGGCGGACTTGGATATATTAGTTTCAAAATTTTGGAGGAGAGTTCCAAAATAAAAAACTCCAAGGTCATCCAAATTTGAATTTCGAAAGGCATGGCTTATGTGACACTTGTCCAAAAAAAGTTTGTTAAGTAAAATATTAAGCCCCAAAGTGAAATCTCCACTGTCAAACCTCTACAATTGCTCCATATAGATTTGTATAGGGATATTGGTATGTTAAGACTAGTGGAAAACTTTACACGTTTGTGGTGGTAGATGACCTTTCTAGGTTTACTTGGATTATGTTCTTAACTAAAAAGAATGATGTATCCTAAGAGTTTATTAAACTTTGTATGGGAATAGAAAACTTAAAGAATGCACATCAGAAAATTAGGAGTGATAGAGGTACAGAATTCCATTGTGAATTTCAAGAATTTTGTGTATACAAAGAGTATGGACACAACTTCTCGACTCCAAAACAAAATGGTGTTGCGAAAAATAAAAATAGAACTCTTCAAAAAATGAGTAAGCTATACTAAAAGAGTTTGAGTTTACATGTATGCATGATACATTGCTATTACTTGCCTTATTTAGCTTATATATAAATGTTGCCGGACTAACGAGCCATGAAGCGTTAAAGCTTACATCATATGGCAAACATTTGTTGTGTTTATAACTATTTTCAGGTGCCACCATTAATGAACTAAACTAGTTCATTAAGTGAAAGTACTTAGTTTATTAAACTAAGTAGTTCATTAAAGGAAGCCACATTTGGAAGATGCACAAAGGCAACAAGGCTAAGGAAGGAAAGTTTTCTCCTCCTCCCCTCTTTAATGTGTACACGCCATATACATATATATTGCATATATTTTCAGATTTTTGAAAAAGGCACATACACATGTATTCCAACGTACTACCGACACGTTATATATTTTACGTACGTACGTTAATGTCACACCACTATACTTAACTCATATTTATGAGTATATTCAGGTCTTATATCATATGATATAAGATATGGTGATGACAAATTAAATACGGACACGATAAAAGGTTCTAAACCAAAAATTGTCGTACAGGGCGAATACCGAAACTTCGCCAACGTGTCACGTACTTGCCATAAATAGATGGCCAGCCCCCTATACTTCAAAATTGATAAAAATTTCGTGCACATGACTATATGTTCAGCCAAAAATACTTTCCATGTTGGCACACAACAAATCACCCCACATTAAGGCCAAAATGTGAAGATTCCAAGTTTAATTTTGTCACATGTTAATGGTACCACTTTAGACCAGCCAAGTGCTGAGATTTAAAGTATATCTTATATATATATTATGTGTAACATAATATATATAACATGTGCCAAAAGTTGGAATTTAAATTAGAGAAAAATCGGGTAATCGATAAATATCGAAATTCGGTTTTCTACGCACACAAACACATGGAACGTTTTGGCACATCATGTGACATGTATCTAGACACTTTTTACATATGATATACATCTTAAAGTGTTCTAGAAAATTAAATTAAGGGCTGATTGGAATATAACATGTTTTATTATTAAATGTGCCAATATTTTACAAAGTTAGCAAAAATAAATTTCAGCACATGTATATGGATTGCCTAACGTCCCTACAGCCAAGATGGAGCTTATTTGGAGCCTTGTTGGCATATTGATTGGTCAAGGATCAATCATACAATGTTGGTGAATTAAAGAGAGAAGCTACATATGGTAAGATTCAAACTTTGTCTCACTTATAACACATGCTGAAAATTTCAGCATGTGTGAGCATGGGTGGCCGATTTTTACACATTAATATGATATATTTTATCATATTTTATTGTGTGATTGATTGGAAGAAGAAATGGAAATAATTTGAATATTATTTAAATTAAATAAAGTGTGATATTCTACATATCACACATGCCTGAAATTTTTCAGCATGTGTGTGACTTGTGTAGGCCCGAATTTTTGAGCATAATTGTGTCCAAGTTCATTTCTCATGTGATAAGATATTTACCATCAATTGGTGATTCATTTTAAAAAGAAAAATCAAAGAAAAAATGGTAACATTTTGAACTTTATCTCCATGTGTCACATGCTGAAAATTCAGCATGGTATGTACACTTTATGGCCGATTTATGCTTAAGGAATGAAGAAATTTTGTCTTGGAAATTTATGTGATAATCTTATGCTTTATGGAAATTATTTGTGATGATTTTTGACACATGTTTTAAGTGTTATTCTCACCATTTTTCCAAGTCATCAATGATGACAACATTCAACCAATCATGAAGTGCCAAGTAAGCAAAGCTTAAATGATCATCCAATAAGAAGATGCCAAGTAAGCAAGACCATGTCACAATGATGTCTTACATCCTCCCAAGGACTTAGAAGATAATTTTCAAGAGGGAGACTACACCTAGGGGGGACGGCTGCACCAAGTTAAAAGGGAAAGAAGTTGAGCAAAAACAAGACAAGCACAAGCATTGCAAATAAAGTGATAAAAAGGCCTAGCTCTTCTTCTTCTACATGCTCCTTCTTATTTCTTCTTGTAAGCCTATTGTATTCATATCTTTCAATCTTGAATAGGCTTGATATAGACCACCACATATTCCATATCTTGTAAAAGATTGATCAATGTGTGATCAATCTTCATTCTTGCGAGGTGGGTGGTGTTCGTGCATACTGTATTGAACGTACAAGGTTTTAAAGGGTTGGAGTTGGTGTGTAACTCCATCAACCCTGTGGTAAGGTGTATTGCATGTGTGTGACTAGTGTGAACCAAGGAAGGTGTTCCTTGAAGACTGGAGTAGGTTGTTTATAACCTAACCAGTATAAAATTCTTGGTGCCATTTACTTTCCGCATTACTTCAGTTACTGCACAGTTTACTCTTTTTGTGTGGCGTTCATAAAATAGTAAACAACTTTTAAAAATCACAAAATTTCCAGAAACATAGCCACACGTTCTAAGGTTTAATTTGGCATAAGTTTCACACCCTTTTGGATAAGTATAAAGTTCGATCAAACATCAAAAGTTCTGAGACTAGTGGCAGTCTGATTTTCAGACTTGCAAAGGTTGAGACTTTGATTGTAATTGACCTACTTCCCAAAAGAATTTTGCAAAACTGTTTCAATACCCACTTAAATATAGTATATAAGGAGTTAGTGGTTAAATTTTTAGAGCATTTGGACATACAAACAAATAGGAATAAATTTTTCAAAAACCGTCTACCGTTTCTGGCAGAATCGAGCAATCTGATTACCAACGGTTTTTGAAGGGGTTAAAGGTTGAATTTTAATTTGAAATTCTTAGGGGACCCTCATAACATCTGAGGCTAAGTTCTCTCAAATTCAGAATTTTTGGAGACCTATAACCTGGTTTTAAAAACGTTTTAAAACTGGTCTGAAACAGAATCTATTTTCAGAAGTTGAGTTGTAAAGGTTTTAAAACAAATTTTAAAAACCACACTTTCCGCACCACCTATTCAACCCCCCTTCTAGTGGTGCCTTGCAGATCCTGCAAGTGGTAATCATAGCGCAGGAACACTCACTTCAAGGAATCCAACGATTCAGTGGAGATGGCAACCACAAATCTCAAAACCAGAGCAAGAAGGTATGTCGAGCCAAAAGCCTCCACTTTTGACGGTAGTTAAGTCGTTTATTCAGTGGAAACTTAGAATGAAACTTTTTCTATGGCTATAGATATAGATCTTTGGTCATCATCGAAGATGGTCCTTTTGTACCATCTAAGTTATCTACCGTAGACGGAGTCACATTAGAAGTTGTTAACCAAGACAAGAATATACAGGTGACGATAAAAAGAAACTGAGTATGAATGCTAGGGCTATGCAATGCTCCTAAACGGATTAAGTAAAAGTGAGTCCAGTTATGTTTCAAAATGTTCGAGTGCATAAGAAATGTGGAGGATACTAGAAATGAAACACGAAGGCACGAGTCAAGTAAAAGAGTCAAAAATAAACATGCTTATGTCCACACTTGAGTCGTTTAAATGGTTGCCTAATGAGTCCTATTGTTGATATGGATCTTCGTTTGACTAACATCTACAACTCTCTTGAGTCTCTTGGTAAAACATTTACCACGCAGGAAAAGGTACAGAAAGTCCTACGAAGCCTTCCATCAGAATGGGATCCTAAAGTGACTGCAATAGAAGAAAGCAAGGAAACTAAGTCAATAAAGATGGAAGAAACTAATCGGAGCACTTAAAGTTTATGAGAATAAACTCACCATACGGAAATCGGAATCATCTAACAAGGTAAAGCTATTGCTTTTAAAATCAAATGAATACGTCTCCCCTCCCTTCGATCACGTAGATGATGTGATTCTGAATCGGATAATGATGACCTATTCTATTGGCTAAAGGATTAAGAAAATTTATGAGAAGGTCATTTAGAAACAAAGAATAAGGGTACTACATCCAAGAGAAATAAGAACAAGTCAAATGATAAAGACGTTAATGTTATGAATGTGGCAAACTCGGACACTTATCATATGACTGCCCCAATAAAGAAAAAGCAAACAAATAAATACCCTGACAAGGAGCGGAACAAAAATAGACTCGTCTCAGAACCCAAACAAAGGAAACGTGCTCTAAAGGTCTCCACTGTTGTGATTCATCGGATTCTGAAACTGAGACCGAAGAGGAGACTGCACAAGTATGCTTTGCATCCAAAGCATCTAATGAGGTATCATCTGATTCTGACTCTGACTCTGAACCCTCTATGAAGATTTTTTTAGTCAGTATTTAGAACTGCATAAATTCACTAAGACTCCTGCTAAGGAAAGAAACGATTAATTGAAGACAAGAAACTGTTAGAATCTTCTAACGAGAATCTGTCGCTCAATTAAGCGAGTCAAGAAAGAGTCATCATGTGTCATTACTGCATTAACAGAGATTTCATCATTAACCACTCAAAATAATGAAATGAAATCCGAGATTTCAAATTTGAAATCAAGGAATACCGATTTAGAGAAAATGATGAAACAGTTTGATACGGGATCCAACATGCTGCATCACATTATATTATCACAAAAGCATGACAGCGACAAAACGGGTTTGGGATACGTTGATACAAATGAAGTATCAACCAAACCAACTAAGTTTGTGGTGTCTAAGAAAGTAGACACCCCTAAGCCTCAAGTGGCGTCTAAGATGACGCAAAAGCGCCCCTTTCCTCATCACGCCCCACTTCTTCTTCATATCATGTGAAATATAACTTTGTACCATATAGATATGAAAAGAAAAGAATAATGCATACACAAATTCATATCATCCACGCACTACGCACACACACACACAAGGACATATCAAAAACGTCCTTCATTTAGTGAGTATAAAGGAGTCCTTGGGCAAAGGCCCAAAGTGCATGCACCACATGTCTACTATATCGCACCTTCATTCTTGCCATTTGATAGACCGAGAAGGATCACCCAAGTATGGGTACCGAAAGGTACTTTTACCAAGAGGTGATTAACTAACTCGAAAGGACCCAAAGTTAAAAGGGTACCTAAATCATCTTTGCACATTGCAGGGAGCCCACACATCGAAAAGATACAACTATTAAGTAGTTTCCTTGGACAGTGGATGCTCGAGGCACATGACGGGTGACTCGAGCTTGTTCACCAAATTAAAGAAGGTCAAAAAAGGCGGATCCGTGACCTTTGGAGGACAACAACGAAGGCAAGATCATCGGAAAAGGTACGATTGGAGATCCAAGTACTCTCCAAATCTCCAACGTCTTTTTGGGTAAGCAACTTATCTTACAATCTTCTTAGCATTCTCAATTTGTTGACAATGGTTTTAATGTGTGTTTCACCCACCCTATTGCAATATAATAAAATAAAAATGGAGAGAAGAACCGTTTTAAAAAGGAAAACGAGAAGGTAATATTTTTACGCTTTCTATGGATGATGTGGTAGACGCTAAAGTTAAGTGCTTTATGTCAATGAACCCAATGTGAATTTATGGCATAGACGTTTAGGACACATATTGGGCATCTCCACACTAGAAAAACTTCAACGAAACGAACACTAGTACGGAGGATTGCCTAAGCTTGATTTAGGGACCAACTTCAGGTTGTGTGAATCTTGCATAAAAGGCAAACAAACACTGAGTCACTTAAGCCTAAAAATGAAATAAGCACAGACTAGAGTCTTAGAAACTATTGCATATTGATTTGTTTGGTCCTAGTCGCACCACAGCCTTGGTGGGCGTCACTATGCATGCGTGATTGTTGATGATTTTTCTCGTTATACTTGGACTTTATTTCTTGCACATAAGGATGATAGCGTCATTGAGATTGCAAAATTAATTAGACACTTGAAAATCAATACGGTGTAAGTGTGAAAAAGATAAGAAGTGATAGAGGCGGTGAGTTTAAAAACAAGAGATGATTTCATTTTGCGAAGAAAAAAGGAATCAAGCATGAGTTTTCGGCTCGCCTAGAACTCCACAATTTAAATTGGATGGGTAGTAGAAAGAAAGAATCGTACATTACACAAGAAATCGCTTAGGACATGTTATGCGAAAATAAATTGCCTAGATTTCTGTGGGCGGAAGCCGTAAATTGTGCTTGCTATATTATAAATCGCCTATCTATAAGAAAGAAAATAAACAAGACGCCTTATGAGATTTTGAATGATCGCATGCCTAAGATTGACTATTTTCGTGTGTTTGGATGCAAATGTTTTGTTCTAAATACAAAAGATAATTTAGACAAATTTGAATCCAAATCAATTGAGTGCATTTTTGTTGGATATTCTATAAATTCAAAGGCATATAGGTGTTATGATCCTCTCACTAGACAAATCATGGAATCTATTCATGTGAAATTCAATGAATTTGGTGAGATTGATAAAGACAAAGATATGACGATGACTATGAATTAAACCCGTGTTGAATGAAGATGATGGTTCTTTTGATATGCATGATATGAATGACACACTAGAAATGCATGATAACATAGAAAATAATCAACCAAGATGGCATAGAGATCACCCACATGATCTCATCATAGGCGACCTCACTCACGGTGTGCGACCACGTAGAAGAATTACTTCGGACGAAATAAATGAATTTCATGCTATGATTTCTGAAATTGAGCCTAAAAATGTGCATGATGCTTTGAGTGATTCTTCTTGGATTGATGCCATGCATGATGAACTTAATCAATTTGTTAGAAACAATGTATGGGATTTAGTGCCACGACCACAAGACAAGACTATAATAGGCACAAAGTGGGTGTTTAGGAATAAAATGAATGAAGAAGGAAAGGTTGTTAGAAATAAAGCGAGACTTGTAGCACAAGGATATAATCGAAGAAGGAATTGACTACGATGAAACATTTGCACCCGTAGCACGTTTAGAAGCTATACGACTATTACTTGCTATTGCTTGCATGAAAGATTTCAGATTATATCAAATGGACGTAAAAAGTGCATTCCTAAACGGATTTATACAAGAAGAAGTATACGTGAAGCAACCACCCGGCTTTGAAGATTTGAAACATCCCGATCACGTGTACAAACTAAAGACACTATACGGCCTAAAGCAAGCACCGAGAGCATGTTATGATCGTTTTGCTACTTTCCTTTTAGAAAAAGGTTTTAAACGAGGTACTATAGATAGTACACTATTTTTGAAACAAGATAAATCGGATTTACTATTATTCAAATCTACGTTGATGATATTATTTTCGGTTCTACCTCACATAGACTTGTTGAAGATTTTGAAAATTGCATGAAATCTGAATTTGAAATGTCTATGGTTGGTGAACTTAATTATTTTCTTGGCTGCAGATTAAGCAAACAGTAAAGGGATTCACATAAGTCAAGCAAAATATGTCAATGACATGATTAAAAAGTTTAACTTTGCAAATTTGAAACCATCCCCCACCCCTATGAGTGTCACTACTAAATTAGACAAAGACGAACATGGTAAAGACGTTGATAATGGCTTGCATCGATATATGATAGGTTCTTTGCTATATTTAACTGCTAGTAGGCCTAATATCATGTTTAGTGTATGCATGTGCGCACGATTTCAGAGTCAACCTAAGGTGTCTCACTATAATGCGGTAAAAAATATTCCGTTATATTAAGCACACGCCCACCTTAGGAATTTTGTACGATAAGGATTCTACATTTAACTTACATGCTTATACTGATGCAGATAATGGTGGCTGCAAAATAGATAGAAAAAGCACGAGTGAAACTTGCCAATTTATAGGAAACTCACTCATTTCATGGTTTTCCAAAAAGCAAGCAAGCGTTGCTTTGTCCACTACTGAGGCTGAGTACATGGCACTTAGCCTTTGTTGCACACAGTTGTTGTGGATAAAACAACAAATCTCGGATTTTGGAATTACCGTAAATAGAATTCCTATATTGTGATAGTATGAGTGCCATTAATTTGTCCAAGAATCCTGTGTTACACTCTAAGGCTAAGCATATAGAAGTACGCTATCACTTTCTTCGTGATCACGTAAACAATGGTGATATCGTTATAAATCACGTATGCACAGAAGCTCAAGTAGAAGATATCTTTACAAAAGCCTTAAATCAAGCCACGTATGAATCTCTTCGTTCCAAATTAGGCATGATTCCCGTTGATATGATTTGATTTGACGTGATTTGATTTTCTTTCCTTATTGACAGGAATCTTTTGATTTACTTTCCAAAATAAAGGGGGAGAGAGAAAGCATAATTTAAGGGGGAACCGGATTTGAAATTTGAAATTCAAATTTCAAATTTGTGCATGTTTGAAGGGGAGCGATAGCATTTAAATCATGTGCATAAGTTATTTTGAAAATCATCAAAAGGGGGAGATTGTAGAGAAAAGGGGGTTTGAGTGATTTCAAAATAAGTGACTTAAATACATGATATATACACACACGTGCATAAGATATACATGTATGCATGATACATTGCTATTACTTGCCTTATTTAGCTTATATATAATGTTGCCGGACTAACGAGCCATGAAGCGTTAAAGCTTACATCATATGGCAAACATTTGTTGTGTTTATATTATTTTCAGGTGCCACCATTAATGAACTAAACTAGTTCATTAAGTGAAGTACTTAGTTTATTAAACTAAGTAGTTCATTAAAGGAAGCCATATTTGGAAGATGCACAAAGGCAACAAGGCTAAGGAAGGAAAGTTTTCTCCTCCCCTCTTTAATGTGTACACGCCATATACATATATATTGCATATATTTTCAGATTTTTTGAAAAAGGCACATACACATGTATTCCAACGTACTACCGACACGTTATATATTTTACGTACGTACGTTAATGTCACACCACTATACTAGTATATTCAGGTCTTATATCATATGATATAAGATATGGTGATGACAAATTAAATACGACACGATAAAAGGTTCTAAACCAAAAATTGTCGTATCGGGCGAATACCGAAACTTCGCCAACGTGTCACGTACTTGCCATAAATAGATAGCCAGCCCCTATACTTCAAAAATTGATAAAAATTTCGTGCACATGACTATATGTTCAGCCAAAAATACTTTCCATGTTGGCACACACAAATCACCCCACATTAAGGCCAAAATGTGAAGATTCCAAGTTTAATTTTGTCACATGTTAATGGTACCACTTTAGACCAGCCAAGTGCTGAGATTTAAAGTATATCTTATATATATATTATGTGTAACATAATATATATAACATGTGCAAAAGTTGGAATTTAAATTAGCGAAAAATCGGGTAATCGATAAATATCGAAAATTCGGTTTTCTATGCACACACAACACATGGAACGTTTTGGCACATCATGTGACATGTATCTAGACACTTTTTACATATGATATACATCTTAAAGTGTTCTAGAAAATTAAATTAAGGGCTGATTGGAATATAACATGTTTTATTATTAAATGTGCACTATTTTACAAAGTTAGCAAAAATAAATTTCAGCACATGTATATGGATTGCCTAACGTCCCTACAGCCAAGATGGAGCTTATTTGGAGCCTTGTTGGCATTGATTGGTCAAGGATCAATCATACAATGTTGGTGAATTAAAGAGAGAAGCTACATATGGTAAGAATTCAAACTTTGTCTCTTATAACACATGCTGAAAATTTCAGCATGTGTGAGCATGGGTGGCAGATTTTTACACATTAATATGATATATTTTATCATATTTTATTGTGTGATTGATTGGAAGAAGAAATGGAAATAATTTGAATATTATTTAAATTAAATAAAGTGTGATATTCTACATATCACACATGCTGAAATTTTTCAGCATGTGTGTGACTTGTGTAGGCCGAATTTTTGAGCATAATTGTGTCCAAGTTTATTTCTCATGTGATAAGAATATTTACCATCAATTGGTGATTCATTTTAAAAAGAAAAATCAAAGAAAAATGGTAACATTTTGAACTTTATCTCCATGTGTCACATGCTGAAAATTCAGCATGGTATGTACACTTTATGGCCGATTTTATGCTTAAGGAATGAAGAAATTTTGTCTTGAAATTTATGTGATAATCTTATGCTTTATGGAAATTATTTTGTGATGATTTTGACACATGTTTTAAGTGTTATTCTCACATTTTTCCAAGTCATCAATGATGACAACATTCAACCAATCATGAAGTGCCAAGTAAGCAAAGCTTAAATGATCATCCAATAAGAAGATGCCAAGTAAGCAAGACCATGTCACAATGATGTCTTACATCCTCCCAAGGACTTAGAAGATAATTTTCAAGAGGGAGACTACACCTAGGGGGGACGGCTACACCAAGTTAAAAGGAAAGAAGTTGAGCAAAAACAAGACAAGCACAAGCATTGCAAATAAAAGTGATAAAAACGCCTAGCTCTTCTTCTTCTACATTCTCCTTCTTTATTTCTTCTTGTAAGCCTATTGTATTCATATCTTTCAATCTTGAATAGGCTTGATATAGACCACCACATATTCCATATCTTTGTAAAAGATTGATCAAGGTGTGATCAATCTTCATTCTTGCGAGGTGGTGGTGTTCGTGCATACTGTATTGAACGTACAAGGTTTGTAAAGGGTTGGAGTTGGTGTGTAACTCCATCAACCCTGTGGTAAGGTGTATTGCGTGTGTGTGACTAGTGTGAACCAAGGAAGGTGTTCCTTGAAGACTGGAGTAGGTTGTTTATAACCTAACCAGTATAAAATTCTTGGTGTCATTTACTTCCAGCATTTACTTTCAGTTACTGCACAGTTTACTCTTTTTTGGCGTTCATAAAAATAGTAAACAACTTTTAAAAATCACAAAAATTTCCAGAAACATAGCCACACGTTCTAGGGTTAATTTGGCATAAGTTTCAACCCTTTTGGATAAGTATAAGTCGATCAAACATCAAAAGTTCTGAGACTAGTGCAGTCTGATTTTCAGACTTGCAAAGGTTGAGACTTTGATTGTAATTGACCTACTTCCCAAAAGAATTTTGCAAAACTGTTTCAACCCACTTAAATATAGTATATAAGGAGTTAGTGGTTAAATTTTTAGAGCATTTGGACATACACACAAATAGGAATAAATTTTTCAAAACCGTCTACCGTTTCTGGCAGATTCGAGCACTCTGATTACCAACGGTTTTTGAAGGGGTTAAAGGTTGAATTTTAATTTGAAATTTTTAGGGGACCCTTATAACATCTGAGGCTAAGTTCTCTCAAAATTTCAGAATTTTTGGAGACCTATAACCTGGTTTTAAAAACGTTTCAAAACTGGTCCTGAAAACAGAATCTGTTTTAAGAAGTTGAGTTGTAAAGGTTTAAACAAATTTTAAAAACCACACTTTCCGCACCACCTATTCTACCCCCCTTCTAGTGGTGCCTTGCAGATCCTACATTTATGAACTTTAGAAAGGAAGATTATCCAGTATTGGTTATTTCAAGGTTTTCTCAAATAATTATTTGAGGGGCTTAATTCAAATATTGTCGTATCAGCTTTAAAATCTATAAACAGTGTTCTTTATCTATACTACTATCAAAAAATTAAAATGTAAATCAATTCAAATAGAGTACTGTTCAAAATATATCATATTACAAAGTTTGAATTCAATTTTTTAATAAACACTGATAATATGAGCATTAAGATGTTACAGAAAAAAAAAGAAAAAAAACATAAGGACAGTTACAAAACAAAATAAAAAAATAAGGCTCACTTTTGAATTACACCTTATGGCCTTAGAGAACCTAATACGCAATTGAAAAATGGGTTTTAGAGCACCTAAGATGCTATTCAAGATTGTGTCAACGACCCAATTCACAAGTAAGTTTTAGCTATTTGGGGATTTTTTCTATTTGTACCGTATTTATAGTTTTTAAAATTAAAATTACAACATTTTTCTTTTGAAATCTCCCATCCATTTAGTATTAGATCTTGATATGTTTGATGGTTATTTCAATCCTATAGATGCAATATCTATTTTGCTACTCAAGTTGACATAATATAATACTCATGGACATTTCTTTGGACAAATAGAAGGGAAAGGATAACAACAAAAAAGAGTAAAATATCCTTATAAATAATAATACCACATAGAATTAAAATATATAAAAAGTATGGTGAGGTGGGACAGGGAGGAAATTGGACATAACTGTAAACCAAAGCCAAAGAATAGTTACACTGCACGCATTTGCAAAGCCATGAGCATCATGACTTCATCTACTACTCGACTGTCTCTCCTTTTTTTTCCCCAAAAAAGGCTTATAGAAAAGAAGCCAAAAATCTCTTTCGCTTATTAAAAGCCTAAAAGTATTATTCTCCCTCTTTCTACCCCCTTCCCTGGCCAACCACCAATTCCCAAACAACCCAATCCACAAGTAAAATGCAACTAATAGCATTCAGTGAATAGTCCAGCTGATACCCGGGTTAAAAATTTACACAAAGAGGTTAAGAGTTTAAATCCAGATATACGCACAATGTGGGTGCTCCACTGCCGATAGGCCGAAGACCTAGTTTGCGGAGGTCACTTTGTGTGGGTCACTGCGTAAGTCTTCACCCGGCCTAAAAGGCTGCTGGGCTCCTGATTTACATCCTTCACGATAATCCTGGGACTGGGACGGTGGGAGACATCCGAGATGAGGGAATTTCACCTTTTTACTCTAAAATGCCACTAATATGTTCTTACCATTTTGATTAGACAAATTCTTCTTCTTTTGGCTTCTCTCATTAATGGATTATGTAAATGAGTCTTGCTTCTATGAAATAAAAATGCTATGAAAAAAGAAAAGTTATAACAGTGGACTTATCTTCCAGATTTATTTTTCTTAACATTCAAAGATTACGAACGTTTAAATAGAATAATACGTATTAAGGAGTAAAAAAACACGATGTTCGGACTTACCCATGATAATTTCCCCTCCAAATGTATGTATCATTGTAGAGAAATACTAATACTGAAGTGTTTTTTCATGTAATCGAGGCACTGAGTTGCACCAGACCTTTTCTTTTCATTGATTAGTAACATTGTTGTAGAGCAGATCGGTGTTTCCATTTCCATAGAGTCAAGAATATATTCTTCTTTGATTTTAGAATATGATGAAATAAAGTAAAATGACTCACTAAATTGACTGCGCTTCTTATATTGTGAAGTAGCAGTTGATCGACATAGTTTGACGCATCATTATGGATCATCGAGAAACAACCTCTATGTGCTTGTAACACATGAGTATGGTTGCGTACGTCTGATCCTTCTATACCCCTCACAGACGGAATCCTCTAAGACAATGTGGTAATGCTGTTGTTGTTAGACAAGACGTTACATACATCATATATCACACTTCATAGCGTATTGTAACGATTTTAATAGAAAAGACCCAAACAGACTAAAACACAGTATCAAATAGATACGGGAGAAATAGAAAAAAAATGAGAGAACCAATCTACTGAATTATGATTACTCAAAAGATGATAACATTTATCTTACATTCTCTATGTAATTCACTCTCTAAATGGCCAACAAATATCTATACAGTACGATCGGACAGGCCAATTTTGAAACTATGTCCTCTACAAGGGTAATGAGAACGATAAGCACATCTCATATAGTAGATAAGTCTATCTGCAATGTAAAAGAGAGAAGGGTAATAAGAACGATAGGCACAGTTCATTTAGTAGATAACTCTATCTGCTATGTAAGAGAGAGGACAAGTAAAATTACAAGACTAAGATCTAACAGCAATTTTGGTTACTAATGTGGTACAATTGTTGTTTGTCGTTACATTGACCAACGACTTCATAAATGACCGTTGCCTCTGTCTTCTTCTTTCCAATAGTAAAACAGCACACACACCCCTTCCTACACCATACTTGTCCTCAAACCTTCCTACAGCATACTTGTCCGCAAATATCCTTGAAATCCAGGTATTTAGCCATTAGGTGATGAGGACAAGGATGCCAAGGTCAACATGATGACATGCAACAGGATAAAGAGACAGGTAACGTGTCAAAAAGTCCAATCACAAAGTTAAAGATGAAGAAGTTAAGACATAAAGTGCAAGTGTTTCTTTTAGAACATATGCATAACAAAGATGAGGACATTGCTAAACATTGGATCTACATTTTGGAGTCTCAAAACTGTTTTGAAGATATGAAGAGGAGAATGAGATGGAAGGAGGGTTGGACTAAAACGTTCAAGGCACGTTCGTGTGTTTTCACATGTTATTGGTCTTGCATAGTATAGTTTGTTAAAGATGTTGGGTGAATCCCCAAGTAGTGTGGCAGCTAACTTGAATTGTATACTGTTCTTGGTGATTCGAAGTGTTAGTTGCCAATTGAGTGAAGTTGCACCCGGTTTGTACGGTGGGGCAGTGTGCATTGGCTGGTTGAAGAGCCTGCCATTGAAGTAGAGCTTACAGGAGGAAGAGGAAGATGATTGCTTTGGCGGGAGTGTGTTTAAACGGGTGAAATGACGTTATTGCCCTTACTGATGCTATTATAATGTCAGTTAGTTGAAGGGCATAGGTGTAATTTTTGCTGGTTCTGTTTCTCCTTCTTTAGCGGGCTAGCCTATATAAGTTTGGCAGCTTCGCGTTTGTAGTTGAGTTGATTTTCCAGAAAATTCCAAGAGTTTTTCTTCGTGCCTCCCCGTGCTATTTTCTCATGAATTTGCTTCTTAGCTTCTTAATTTGTGTTTGCACGGTTTGATTTGTTGTTAAACATTTGAATTGCTTGTTCTTCGTTAGAAATTTCACATGGTATCAGAGCATACTCATGAATTTTGGAACCTTCGTGATGTCGAACAATGGTGGAAATAGTCCTGCTTCCGCGTCTTCACCTAATTTTGTCAGTGATCCTATGGATGATCCTTACTTTATTCATCCTAGTGATAATCCGTCTATGGCATTGGGTGCAACCGTTGCTTGATGGAAACAACTTTCACAGTTGGAGTAGGTCTGTGCGTAGAGCACTTGAATCGAAGAATAAGCTTGGTTTCGTGGATGGAACAATTAAGAAGCCTGCGGATGGAGATCGAAGAAGCAATGCTTGGTTGAAAGCCAATAACATGGTTGCGTCGTGGTTGGTAAATTCCTTAACTCATAATATAGGCCAAAGTGTTGTGTGGTTAGACTCTGCTGCTGATATATGGAATGATCTGAAATTTAGATATGGAAATGCGGATTCATTCAGATTATCTGATCTACAAGAGGAATTTTATTCGATTAAGCAAGAACGAAACACCGTGACTGAGTACTATACTAGGCTCAAAAGTGTTTGGGAAGAACTACTTGTATTGAGATCAATTCCTGTTTGTTCATGCCGTAAATGTAGTTGCAATCTCACTGTTGAAATTAATAAGTTTGTAGAGAATGATTGCGTGATTAAATTTTTAAAAGGACTGAATGATGAATACGAAGCAGTCAAGTCACAGGTATTGTTGTGTAGTCCTTTGCCAGATTTGAAAACTGCTTTTGCTATGGCTGTGAACTGGAGAGGAAATTGAATTATTCTGCTAATCAATCTCAGTTTAATAATAATCCGTCTGTGTCATGAACGTTGGGAATGTGCCTAGAGGCAATTCATATCAGCAGAATTCGAATGAGTCTAGTATACCTTGGCAAAGGCCAGCTGGAAAAACTAACAAGAGAGGCATGGGAAATCGTATCCAAACAGTTCTAGATCTGCAGTGTGTACATTTTGCAATATGAGGGGACACACAGTAGACAAGTGCTATAGAAAACATGGATTTCCCCCCGGATACAAACCTAAAGGTCAGGTTAATATGATAACGGCTGAAGGCAGTCCAGTGCAATCTGGTGATATGTTGATGCAGGGAGGATCAGACAAGGCTCAGTGCTTTGAAGGAACTGATCTGAGGACAATGCCGTCATTAACCCAGGACCAGTATAACCAGCTGATCAATTTGCTACAGGAACGTCAGGAGAGTACCAGCCAGAAGAATGTTGCAAGTGGCTCAGGTACACTTCATACTGTCTTGACAGCACAGCAAACTACGGTCAATGGTAAGGACTCAGGTAATGTATTACATGAGAACTCTAATATATGGATCTTGGATTCTGGAGCTAGTGATCATGTTTGTTCATCTATCAATTTGTTTGAGTCATATAAACCTGTTACTTCTTTGTCTGTTGTGTTGCCAAATAAGTCCCTTGCCACAGTCACACATGTTGGGACAGTGAGGATAAATCAGAATCTGACCTTACAAGTGTATTCCATGTGCCTTCCTTTGCGTTTAACCTTGTTTCTCTCAGCAAGCTCACCCAATCTAATCAGTTCCAGGCAATTTTTAAATCCAATTTTTGTTTGATTCAGGACCTCAGAACCAAGAAGATGATTGGTTCAGCTGAGGTAGATCAAGGATTGTATTACTTACACGGTATTACCCACACTGAAACTAGCTCCATCTCTCCTTTTCTGTCCTCACCTTTCGTACATGCTGTTGCCTCTTCAGGTGCAATGTTGTGGCACTGTAGATTGGGTCATATGTCCTTGCCAAGAGTTAAAGAAATCCAGAAACTTGATTCTTCTGTCCAAGCCTCTGATTCTCATCTGGATTGTAGTGTCTGTCCTTTGGCCAAACAAAAGAGAACTCCATTTCCAGTTTCTTACTCTGTAGCTTCTGTTCCTTTTGCACTTGTGCATATGGATATTTGGGGGCCTTACAAATACCCCACAATGTATAATCAGCGTTATTTCCTTACTGTGATTGATGATTTTAGCAGATACTGTTGGATTTACTTGATGAAATCTAAGTCTGATGTCAGAAACATCATTGAAAGTTTCTGTAGCTTTGCTTCTGTTCAGTTTGATAGTAAAGTTAAAGTGATTCGAACGGACAATGGTCCAGAATTTTCCATGAATAAATTCTTTGCTTCATGGTATTGTTCATCAAACTAGCTGTGTGAATACACCACAGCAGAATGGTATAGTGGAACGAAAGCATCAGCATATTTTGACTGTGTCAAGATCACTCAGATTTCAATCCTCTCTTCCTTCGGAGTACTGGGGCTTTTGCGTCCAGCACTCAGTCTTTCTCATTAACATCACTCCAACTCCTATCTTGAATCATAAAACTCCTTATGAGATTTTGTATAAGAGGTTTCCTTCCTACAGTCACCTCAAGGTGTTTGGTTGTCTAGCATTCGGAGCCAATACACAAAGTCACAAAGGCAAGTTTGACGCAAGAGCTAGACGTAGTGTGTTCTTGGGATTGTCACATACCACCAAAGGTTACATCCTGCAAGATTTGAATACTAAGGATGTTTATGTTTCAAGGGATGTGTTGTTTCATGAAACCAAATTTCCCTTTGGCACAGAAGCACCTTCCTCATCTACCTCCTCTGATAGTTCAATTGGTCATGTTCCTAGTCTCAGTTCTGGTCCCCCTTGCTTCCAGTCTTTTCACTCTCAGCCTGCCAACCTCATCCATGATGCTCCTATCTCATCTCCTGCTCAGTCTTCTGTCCCTTCATTACCTGATAATAGCCTTCTACAGTCAGCTGATATTCCTCAATCTAGCTCACAGTCACCTCCTTCTTCTACATCTACTGAGGGTCTGTACACTGTCCCAAGCACAGATCTTCTCCATTGATGGATGGTCAGCTATTGTTGATTTGCCTCCAATTCTTAATTCTCCTACTAGGCCTGTCAGAGTCAAGAATCCACCCAAGTATCTTCAAGATTACCATTGTAATACTGTCTCTTCCTTCTGATCAACTGGTCCATACATCTCCCCATTCTTTACATAAAGTGTTTGGTTATGATTTGCTAGCTCCACAATACAGATCTTATGTTTTGAGTTTAAATGCACATACAGAGCCTAGCACTTATTCAGAGGCTGCTAGGTTGCCTGTCTGGCAGGCAGCTATGAATGCTGAATTGTCTGCATTAGAAGCCAACAGGACTTGGACTGTGGTGCCTTTACCTCCAGGCAAGAAAGCAATAGGATGCAGATGGGTTTATAAAGTCAAACTCAAGGCTGATGGAAGTGTGGAGAGGTATAAGGCTAGGTTGGTGGCCAAGGGGTACACACAGCAGTATGGCATTGATTATCAGGACACGTTCTCTCCTGTTGCCAAGATGACCACTGTCAGAGTCATATTAGCCTTGGCCGCAAGATTTCAATGGCATATACATCAACTAGATGTGAACAATGCTTTTTTGCATGGTGATCTCCATGAGGACATTTACATGTCTCTACCTCCTGGTGTGTCTGTAAAAGGGTCCAATATGGTGTGTAAACTGCACAAGTCCCTGTATGGCTTGAAGCAAGCCAGCAGAGAGTGGAATGCCACTCTTACTAAGTTCCTGCTGGCCATGGGGTTTAAGCAGTCCAAGTGTGACTACACGCTGTTCTTAGACATGATGGTGCTGAGTTTATGGCTTTGTTGGTCTATGTGGATGACATCATAGTGGCCTCCAGTGATGAGGATTCCATTGCTAAGGTTAAACAAGCTTACATTGTGCTTTTAAGATCAAAGACTTGGGCAGTTGCGTTTCTTTCTTGGCATAGAGGTAGGCTCAGGCTACAGGGGGGTACACATTAATCAAAGACGGTTATACTTTGGATCTCTTGGAGCAAACTGGTTTTTTTAATTGCTAAGCCTGCTAAGACCCCCATGGAAAGTCATGTTAGCCTGACTCATTTGGATTCTCCTGCATTAGAGGATGCACACAGTATAGGAGGTTAATTGGAAGCTTATATATTTAACCATCACTAGGCCCGACATTGCCTTTTGCAGTTCAGCTAGTTAAGTCAGTTTTTGGATTGTCCCACTGAAATCATTTGAGAGCTGCACATAGACTTCTCAGATACATTAGGGAACCATAGGTCAAGGCATACTGTTTCCAAGGAAAGGAGTGTTGAAACTACGGGCATTTGTAGACGCCTGACTGGGGTGGATGTCATGAGACTAGGAGGTCTGTTACGGGATACTGTGTTTTTTTTTGGAGAGATTCTTTGATATCATGGAAGGCAAGAAGCAGTCTACGGTTTCTAGATCGTCTGCTGAGGCAGAATACAGAGCCATGCCATGGTGATTGTTGAGGTTCAATGGCTTCTGTATTTGTTAGAAGACTTTGGATTAAGGGATCAGAAGCCAGTGGAGATGTTTTGTGATTGTAGGAGTGCAATGTATATTGCAGAAAATCCGGTGTTTCATGAGAGGACTAAACACATAGAGATTGATTGCCATGTGGTTAGAGATAAGGTGCAAGAAGGGGTGATTAGATTAATGCCAATACGGACGGAGCTGCAATTGGCTGACATCTCACCAAGGCTTTGGATTCAAAACGGTTTGTTGCAGCAGATGTTGGGTCACTTAGGATTCACAATCTTTATGGCAAGCCAAGCTTGAGGGGGGATGTTAAAGATGTTGGGTGAATCCCCAAGTAGTGTGGCAGCTAACTTGAATTGTGTACTGTTCTTGGTGATTCGAAGTGTTAGTTGCCAATTGAGTGAAGTTGCACCCGGTTTGTACGGTGGGGCAGTGTGCATTGGCTGGGTTGAAGAGCCTGCCATTGAAGTAGAGCTTACAGGAGGAAGAGGAAGACGATTGCTTTGGCGGGAGTGTGTTTTTTAAACGGGTGAAATGACGTTATTGCCCTTACTGATGCTATTATAATGTCAGTTAGTTGAAGGGCATAGGTGTAATTTTGCTGGTTCTGTTTCTCCTTCTTTAGCGGGCTAGCCTATATAAGTTTGGCAGCTTCGCGTTTGTAGTTGAGTTGATTTTTCCAGAAAATTCCAAGAGTTTTTCTTCGTGCCTCCCCGTGCTATTTTCTCAT
Source organism: Eustoma russellianum (assembly GCA_036186865.1). NCBI lineage: Eukaryota > Viridiplantae > Streptophyta > Magnoliopsida > Gentianales > Gentianaceae > Eustoma > Eustoma russellianum. Next base: position 10,117,475 of record AP025070.1, read on the forward strand.
GAATTTGCTTCTTAGCTTCTTAATTTGTGTTTGCACGGTTTGATTTGTTGTTAAACATTTGAATTGCTTGTTCTTCGTTAGAAATTTCACATAGTTTTCGGTCTATGTGCCTTGTACTTTTGTCATTATGTTTTAGAGTCATTTTACATATTTTTAGAAAGCTTTCGAATGTCCGGACCATGTCTTAAAATCATAGAAGTTGCACTTTCCATTTGAGGAACCAAAGGCTTCTAGAAGGTTTTCATTAGCATGACCATGAACATCACTTTGGCCATATCTCTCTCATCTAATATTTTATTGAGGTTATTCCAAATTCTTAAGATAGCTTACATCTTTTTCTATAACTCTCAAGGAGATGTCATCATCTAATTCGGCTTCTAGAAGACCAAGAACATGCGTAGAAAGCCAGGCAGATTCCAGGAAGTTGAGTTTAGTTAGAATTCTTATATTTCTTTTGTAACTTGGATTTTATTTATGTTTTTCTTAGATTTAACCCCTTGTATCATGCCACTTTTACACACCACTGAATAATATTTGATATATTTCAACCTAAAGGTAGAATTCTTGCAAGTTTTACTTGTGTTCTTGATCTTTGATCAAGGTTAGAATTATATCAACGTCTTGAGCAAACGTTATGGGGGATTCGAATTCTTCAACATTAAAAACACGTCCCAAGAATATAAACGTTTTTGGTCAACGAACACGTTTAAAGGTGAAAAATCTTACTCCATCCAAGCAAAGAAGAAGCACACGGTCAAGGATGGTGAAGACCGTTCATTACAACTGAATACGTCATCTTGTAGGAAAAACACTTAGAATAAGGAAAGATCCTATCTTGCGTACCAAGCTCGCATCTTAGGTAATCTGCAAATTCCCATGTGGCTTGATCATCTAGCACATTCAATCATTTAATCTTCTATTACGTTGTATCTTGATTGATCCTCTTGTAATTTCTCCGCCCAATCATGGCTCCTGGTTACATTGTGATCCTAACCCTTCATCTCTAATAGTGGACAAGTTCTAACTTACTATGATCTCTGGGCCAAAATATCGTTTGAGCATTGAGAGGTGGAAATAGATGCACCTTAGAACTTTCAAGCAGTTGCAACTTGTAAGCAACTGGATCGATTCTTGATGTGATTTTTTAGGGACTAAAATACTTAGTAGCTACCTTCA
>AP025070.1:10118660-10199227 GCA_036186865.1 Eustoma russellianum
TTAGAATTCTTATATTTCTTTTGTAACTTGGATTTTATTTATGTTTTTCTTAGATTTAACCCCTTGTATCATGCCACTTTTACACACCACTGAATAATATTTGATATATTTCAACCTAAAGGTAGAATTCTTGCAAGTTTTACTTGTGTTCTTGATCTTTGATCAAAGGTTAGAATTATATCAACGTCTTGAGCAAACGTTATGGGGGATTCGAATTCTTCAACATTAAAAACACGTCCCAAGAATATAAACGTTTTTGGTCAACGAACACGTTTAAAGGTGAAAAATCTTACTCCATCCAAGCAAAGAAGAAGCACACGGTCAAGGATGGTGAAGACCGTTCATTACAACTGAATACGTCATCTTGTAGGAAAAACACTTAGAATAAGGAAAGATCCTATCTTGCGTACCAAGCTCGCATCTTAGGTAATCTGCAAATTCCCATGTGGCTTGATCATCTAGCACATTCAATCATTTAATCTTCTATTACGTTGTATCTTGATTGATCCTCTTGTAATTTCTCCGCCCAATCATGGCTCCTGGTTACATTGTGATCCTAACCCTTCATCTCTAATAGTGGACAAGTTCTAACTTACTATGATCTCTGGGCCAAAATATCGTTTGAGCATTGAGAGGTGGAAATAGATGCACCTTAGAACTTTCAAGCAGTTGCAACTTGTAAGCAACTGGATCGATTCTTGATGTGATTTTTTAGGGACTAAAATACTTAGTAGCTACCTTCAAATTCTTACTGTGCTCCACAGTGTATTGCATGCCGGAATGTGGCTTGAGGAATTCCCAATCATCCTCTTCTCTAAGGTCCTTGTTGGCTTTATGCACCATTCTGTTCTTTGAGTCCTCCAAATGAAGCTTCAAGTCCTTGACCGTGGAGTACTTGTGCTTAACAAATCTTCCAAAACCAGAGTTATCTGGATTGCCCAACTCTCCAAGAGGGAGCTCAACTAGTCTATACTTATACAAGGATTAAAAGGAAGACATGTCCCAAGTTGTATGAAAGATGCAATTATACCAATACTCAGCCAAAACAAGCCAATCAGCCTATTGTTTAGGATGTCTACAGCACATACGCCTAAGATACATCTTCAAACACTAGTTTACCTTTTATATCTGGCCATCTGTTTGAGGATGATGGAATGAGCTTATGGCCAATTTTACACCCACTTTGGACATCAAATATTTCCAGAACTTGCTTGTGAATATGAGTTTCCTATCACTTATGATGGTTTCTGGCAATCCACTGTAAACTCTGTAAGTCTTGTATATAGTATAATTTCATTGATAACTACGGCAGGTAATCAATACAATAAATACATGAATATTTTTCTTCTTTGATTGATACAATTTGGTTGGATTATGCCTTGATGTCTTCCTTGATATCCTTCTCTGTATCTGTTACCACTCTCCTCAAGTTGAGTAGTGAGATCTTCAACACCCAACTTGCACAACGTTGAGTCAAATATCCTTCCAGTTACTGTCTTTATGATATATCGGTCAACTGATCTTCAGATTTCATAAGCAGAAGTTCAATGATTCCTTCTTCAATTTTCTCCTTTATAAAGTGCCGATCTACTTTCACGTCTTTTATCCTGTTATATTGTATGTTGTCATAGGTTAGCTGAGTCAGAAGACTAAGCAGAAAACCTATCCGCTCATGAGCTTCTTTATCCATATAATTTTCATTATTCCTTTCGCAATTCTCCTGAATTCTGCTTCAGCACTAGGTAGTGCCACTACCTTTTGTTTTTTTCTTTTCCAAGTTACTAAATTCCCACGCACAGGGTGAAATAACTTGATGTAGATTGCCTGTCATTTGAATTTTTGGCCCAATCAGCATTAGTGTAAACCTCAATGCCCAGATGTCCATTCTTTTTTAACATAACGCCTCTTCCAGGTGTGCCTTACAAGTATCGTACTGTCCTCAAAGCCTCCTTCATATGTTCCTCCTGATATTGATGTATGAATTGACTCACCACTCCAACAGTGTATGCAATGTCTGGTCTAGTGTGAGATAATTAGATTAACTTTTCTACTACCCTTGGTAATGTTCCTAATGTGCCAATGCAGCCCCTTTTTTCATCTGTATGGTTTATGACCATCAAAGTCTCTCTAAGCTTGCAGTCTACTATCCCAGCTTCAACCAACAAATCTAGTATGTATCTTTATTGGGATGTGAAAATTCTTTTGCTTGATTGGAGGACTTCAGTCTTTAGAAAATTCCTTAGGCCCATAAATCTTTCATTTCAAGCTATGTAAAAAGACTCTTTCAAAGCTAGGTAATTTCTTCCTCATTATCCTCTTTTATAATTATGTCATCTACATAGATTATCAGATAGGTAATCAAGTCTTCCCTTCTCTTGAAGAACAAAATATGATCAACATTACTCTGTTTATGCCCATTTTGCTTCATAACCATTGTAAATCCTCTGAACAATACACGGGGAGACTGCTTGAGCCCGTAGAGGGCTTTCCTGAGTTTGCACACTTCATTCTCTTGGAACGCTTATGAAAAACCTGGTGGTGCTTCCATATATATCTCCTCTTTCAATTCTTCATATAAGAAGACGTTCTTAACGTCAAACTGATGAAGTGACTAGTCTTTATTTGCCGCTACTAAGAATAGTATCCTGATGGTGAAGACGCATCTACACCCAATTGTTTTTTCTTCTAACAATCGATATTTCTCCAATGTTCCAATATTTTTTAATGCCTTCATCTTCATATCCGTGGCTTTTCACCATTCAACGGTGAATAAATTATGAAAAGAGAAAGACTGAGAATGCACGTGCAACATCTGCAATTCTCTCTCTAGTTTTATTTACTAGGTGCCTCGAAGTGTGAGACACATGTTTGGGTTAGTACTGCTCAGGTGGTACACCTCCATTTCTTCTCAGAGGCGGTGTAAACATTTTCCTTTCTTCCAAACTAGCAACATTAGTACTACCACCAGTCATACCAAAAAAAAACCTCTATCGGAGTTTGATTCCTTTACCTCTTGTCGAATATCTAACGAAGGAGGTTCATCATGTGTTGAGCCACAAGGTATACGTGTATATGAATGAATTTTGGGCTATTGGTTATGGAACTCGCATCTCGGAAGTGGTCAGTTTTACCAACATTAGATATGGAAACAAACAAGACTAGCGTTAACCAATAGAAGCCAAAAAGATTAAATGAACATGCAACAAAGGTTGCATCAACTCGATCATTGTCAACCAACAAAGAGGAAAAAAATCAACAAGAAGACCAAGTTGGTGAAATGAAAGATCACTACAATCATCATTTTCTTTGAGGTAACCTTATTGGTAGTGAAACAGAATGAATAATATTCATTATGCCTAACAAGCACATTGCAAAAAAATAGATATGTATTTCTTGAAATTCAAGAGATAAACAAATTTTCTTTAAGAAGGCAAAAGAAATCCAAGTAGTCAAAAAGTTGAAAGTAATCTTGAAGTTAATTTTGTCTATAAAGATGAGTTGGCAATGTGTTTTGTGTTCCTACTATATGTAAAAATTTTTTTCCAAGTCGCTACCAAACAAGGCTAATATTGTCTATTTTCGTACTATATATGTGATCTTTTGACTCTTAATAGGTTTGGATCTAGTTTTTATATGTGATTGATTCATTTTTCTTGTGTAAGACAAGATCATGAGAATGCTTATATTGTTAAGAGAATAAAGAAAATGGATATTGTCACCGTCAGAAAGGTAAAAAGAATGTAATGCATGTTTTTGTTGAAATTTTGTGGAAAAATCTATGCATGCATTTAAATTTATTAAATATAGGACATAATTTGACGTGATGTCTTGAGAAAGATTTTATATTAAAACCATGCTATGATGTTGTAGATGGTTTTATCATTTGAATTGGAATTTCATGCTAAGAGAAATTTGCCTAGAAGCCCAAATGTGAAGCATGCTGGTTGTATGTTATATTGAAAGCATTCTTCGGTAAACGGAAAATCTAAGAGTTAGAGATTTGATCGTTATATTTTATTTTTTTAAAGATAGAGATTCTTATTGAGAATAAAATAACTAAGATTAGTTATTTTATGATGGTACTTATGTCTACATGATGATTCTTTGGCTTAGACATTTAATGACAGTGTTAAAGTGCTAAGGAGTTTTGTGGAAAACTTAGAAATCATTTAAGATTGATTCTTAGTTTTGATGCTATCGTTTTGTCTAACTTTATATAAGTGTCGTGAGTTGGATTTATTTGACCAAGTTGTTATTTATAAAATGTATTTCAAGAATGAGAAATCTATTTTATGTTAGATAACACTTGGTCTATTTGGACATAATTCTAGAACCAATAGTTGTTTTTATAACAAGCATTTTTCATTCGATTAACGAGCAATGATTTTGAATTATGATCATAAATAAGGACGCAAATACGTTTGTCGTTGTCTATTTCATCATGACGATAACTATATTTGAAAGTTGTAAGACTTGTATTTAGTGTGGTATCTAAATGGGCACATAAGTGTATTGCTTATGTTCTTAAACGCAGATAGAAAATAATGATAGTTATTTGGCTAAAGATGAACACTAAAGTAAATGTAAGATTGATGATGAAATATGTTTTTATTAAGTCTATTGTATGATTGAAAAATCATAAGGATATTTCTTATGAATCTTTGATCACAACGAGGTTGTTGGAGTTTACTCCAAAATTACATAGAGAGTTAAGTCTATGTTCATTGTTGAAAGCCTTTTGACTTGAATAACATCATTTGTTAATTGCATGATGACTAAATTAAAGTTGTATAGTTGACATTATTCATTCAACAAAATGAATGTTGAGTCTGGTATAAATAATGAGATTTTATGATTAATATTCACTTGAAATTATAGAAAAATATAGGGTTTTAGTCATTCATGCTTATATGAAAGTAAAAGTTTTTTTAACATGTGAAGTTAAATATGTGAATAGATTTTCATGATGTATAACCTCTAAAGAAGTTTAGAAGGTTGAAGAAGAAAATTATATCAATATTAAAATGTTTGTTAGCTTATTGTTCTATTTGGTTGAAGGTTTTGTTGCTTGAGATTATGTGTATTATAGGCTTTCTTGATATATATGAAATTAGTTTCATTTTGCTTTTTGATAACACTAACTCCGTGATAAAGGTATTTATGATGAATATTGATTATATTTGTTTTAGTAGTTGGTTAATGGAAACATTTTGTTGTATTTGAGTTTGATGGTTTTGTTGATAAAAACAAAAATCAATGTTTCCATGCTTGTTTCTAGTTAGTCTTTGTGTGCTAATGAGATATTTTGTTAAGTCAATCATTGACAAGAATGACCGAGAGGTAACGATTTGAGAAGGTGGCAGTACTTGATGAATAATACAACCATGTGAATGCTCATGAGTTTCTTTGGGGTAAATGACATACACTGTGGGCTCTATAAGAACAGTTCGATAAACTTTTTTTGGGAGGGTAAATCATAGACAGTGTGAAGTCTATGAGAGTGGTTTGATAAGAACTAAGTGTAATTAGTTCTTGTGACATCGAAGAGGATGGTATTATTTCATTTGATGTGATCTTTCTATGATGGCAACCCAACATATTATTAGTATAGATCCTACGAATGAAGTTCAATGTGGTAAAAACAAGTCATAAAAGAGTTCTAATCAACATTTTCAAACTTGTCCCTCCTTGTGCAATTGATGTAAGATGGTGCTGGTTGGAAGTTTATGAAGGTGAGATTTTAAGAATATCTTAATGAAATTCATTGCCATGTTTATGATGTGTGAGTAGTATACACTTGATGAATTTCACCTATATAAGTGTGGGGATGGTACCGCTTCCTATGAGATTTTTTGAATAACTCACTAGAGCGTTTATGAAAACCTAGGACTGAGTGCATGCCGAATTTGTATCAAACCACGTACTTGTATGAAGTAGACAATGACATATCTTTTGGTTGTTCATATACACAATAGTGGAATATGATTCAAGATGTCTATGCCATCTTATTTCTGTTTATATAACTCCATCTGACTAGTGATGATTCAAGACACAAGTCACCGTATCTATTGTATGTCATTGCCTTTCTTTAATACCAGATATGTTAGTTTATAATTGTTCATGAATGTTCTTGTAATTGGATATGTGGGGCATTGTTGAAAAAAGTACTTCAAAGTGTTTTAGAAAGTGCTCCAAATTTGTATAAAAAATATAGGACAGTTGATTGGAGAACGAAGTGGTATCTGAGTTTGGTCCAATTCTAAAGTTTCTGCCTTGTCATCGAACGCTTCACAGAATCTTTGGTCCAGGGTTTTTGGTGACGAGTTTTTAGTTGCAACATTCAAAAATTTCGAATCCAACATTCATTGAAAAGTGACCGAACATTCAGTCACTGCACACATCAGAAATTTTTTGGGTCTCTTCTGATGAAATGATGCAGCTTTGCAACTTGGGACACCTCCCTTCAATCTTGAACGGGCATAAACTAACTTTGAAAGTTAAATACTGCATAAAGGTGTCAAATTAACTTCTTTCTTATGAATGGAAGTATATAAATACAAGGATCAAAAGTTTTTGGATACACACTTTTGAATATAGTTTTGACATACTTTTGAAATAGTTTTTGATATGATTTGAAATGATCCTTGAAAAACTTTTTAAATTTTTTTTGAAGATCTGCATAATTTCTTCCTTGTTTTCTTTATTTCTCTAGTATTAAACACTTTAAATAGACAAGTTCAATCTTTCTTTTTTAGAGCAAACGAAAGAAACAAGTCGTTATATCCTGAAAAGCATTTGTCGCATAGTCTTTCTTGGTCAGTTATGGAGGTAAAATTACTTTTAAGAACAATATAACATTTGTTACATTTCGTCTATTCTTTGCTCCTTTATTTTTATTTATCTCTGTTTGATTACTATATTTTGTCTAAATTTCCAAAAGTCCAAGACAATGGATGTTTAGACGACTCAACTCGTTACAACTCAAATAACAAACCATCCAAGGGAACTAACAAGTGTCCATCCGTCAACCTTAAGGCATGTGTTATCAAGACATATGAGATTAACCATTGACCAATGCTCCTTGAGTGCCCATATGCATTTATGTGTATATGTACACATATTCATGTTTTTTGTGTGAGTGCGGACCTTAGAGCAACATGTGAGGTTGTTGTTTGTGACTTTGAGGTCACGATTTCAAGCCGCGGAAGCAGCTTCTTGCACAAAGTGTAGGGTAAGGATGCGTACATCAGATCGCAAAGCAATCCGGCTCCTTCTCAAACCTTGCACAAATATGACAAAACTGCTGCTAATTGCAGCGCAGCAAGGCAGGCAGTTTGTGACAAGGAAGAAGCAGTCCAGGAGTTGGCAGATAAGCAAACACACCTTCATCAATTAAAATTACAAGATCATTGGAGGGATAAGAGTAATTGGAATGAAGGTATTACAAGAGTTGCAGCTGTGAAGAAGAAGTAAGGTAGGAAGCTGCAGCACAACGATGAAGAAGAAGGTTGAGCTGGCGGGAACTTTTGAATATATGTGGATGTACCATTTTGCCCTTCACTAAACAAAAGTTCGCTGAAGTAGAAGAGGATATTCTTGTAATTACAATAGGGACAGTTATTTTTGTTGCTCTCCGCAGCTGGAGATATTTATAGGTGCAACGGTTATTTTGTTAGTTAGATTTCTTGATTCTTTTTGCCTTGTACCAAGAATCTCGTTTTTCTCTCAATGAAGAAGTGTTCTTCACAATCTTCTTTCTCTCTTCATTTTTCGTTCGCACTGAGTTCGATTTCATCTTCGGTGTGATCAGCATTGTTGATTGTTCTGTTGCTGCAATTTGATCAAGGATCAAATTTAGATTTGTGATTTGGTGTGTTTTTGTCATGGTATCAGAGCGAGCTGCTCCCTGAAATCTATGTAAGTTGCTTTCTGATTTCATTGCATTGAAAGGAATGGCATCAAATCGAAGCACATCGAGTAATTCTGTAGTAGTTGATAATCCATTGTCTAATCCCATATATTTGCATCCTAATGAGAGCCCTGCCACGATACTTGTTCAACCCCCATTGGATGGTCATAACTTCCATTCATGGAGTAGAGCGTTTAAAATGGCCTTGACTGTTAAGAATAAAGTTTGTTTCATCGATGGCACGATGGAGAAACCTTCTGTAGATGATGTTAAGTACCAAGCCTGGAATCAGATAAATAGTATGGTGCAATCATGGATACAGAATTGTGTTACCCCTTCGATAGCACAAAGCATTATATGGTTTGAAACTGCACGTGAGGTGTGGAAGGATCTTGTTTTTAGGTTTTGAAGTGGTGATCCATTCCGCTTGTCTGAGTTGTTGGAGGAGTTTTATGCTGTAAGACAAGAAGATAAGTATGTGAACGAGTATTTCACAAGGCTGAGAATGATATGTGAATAGATGCTGGCTATTAGACCAGTACTTAAATGTTCATTTACTGGATGTTCAAGTAATGTGAACAAGAAAATGAGTGAATTTGTGAATGAAGACTACGTGATCAAATTTGTTAAAGGATTGAGTAGTGACTATGACGCTGTGAAGTCTCAAGTCTTTGTGATGTCCCCTTTGCCTAGTATAGGCAGTGTGTTTTCTATGGCATTGCAATTTGAGAGGAAGGTGATGAGTGGTGGCAATCACAAACAGTTTGTTAATAATCGTTCGGTGTTAATGGTGGATTCTGGAGGATCAAGAAATATATCCGTTGGTGGCAGTTTTGGGCCTAGACCTCATGGACCATGACCTAGAAGGAGAGGAAAGGCTAGAGGTTATCAAGGCTCACAGAGGCCGATCTGTACACACTGCAGCATGTTGGGACATACCATTGGAAAATGCTACAAGAAGTATGGCTTTCCCACTGGATACAAACCCAGACCTCAAGTCAATATGGTTGAAGCATCACAAGAAGGCTCTGGTCTGGGAAGTATGGAAGGTGTAGGTGATGCAGGAGCTCGGTCTCATGGCCATAATCTAGGACATCACGTTCTAACAACTGAATAGTATCACAAGTTGATTGGTCTGTTGAGTGAAAAAGGTCATCATCTTGGCATAAGCACTGGAGAGGGGACCAGCAACAGCTTGCAGCCTGCTGTTATGTCAGCACAGGCCTTGGTGCAGTCTGATAAAAATGATGGTAAGCGTTTATCTAATAGCTCAAATGTTTGGGTTCTAGACTCAGGGGCTACTCATCATATTGCCTGCCATCTTTCTGTGTTTGATTCCTATTCCCCTATATCAAATACTTCAGTCAAAATGCGTAATAATATTTCAGCCTTGGCCACTCATGTTGGTAGAGTCACATTGAACCCGTTCCTTGCCATTACAGATGTCTTATATGTACCATCATTTTCTTTCAATCTTCTATCCTTAGGAAAACTGTTTACTTCTTCAAACCTATATGCAATATTCATGAATTCTCATTGCTACCTGCATGACCAATTCTCCTACAGGACGATTGGTTCAGCTAGTCTATCCAATGGACTATACCTGTTTCATGGAGGACTCCAACAGTTACCATCATCAGGAGCCTCCTTGTCATCAGTCATACCTTCTTACTCTACCCTATGTCTGTCTACTAATGCAGCAGATGATATGATATGGCATTTTAGATTAGGACATGTCTCTGTACCTAGAATGAAACAGATAAACAATGGAACCATCTGTTCATTTCCATCCAATGACAGCCCGTGTAATGTTTGTTTGATGGCTAAGCAGAAAAGAATGCCTTTTCCAATTTCTCACTCTATTTCAACTTCTGTGTTTGATCTAGTCCATATTGACATATGAGAGCCCTATAGAGAGCCCACTATGTATAATCAAAGGTATTTCCATACTTGTGTTGATGACTACAGTAGACACACTTGTATATACTTGCTAAAATCAAAAGATGAAGCCAAGAAAATTATCATAAGTTTCTGTCTCTATGTTAGTACCCAATTCAGCAAAAATGTCAAAATCATCAGGTCAGACAATGCTCCTGAGTTCAACCTTAATTCGTTTTATTCTGAGAAATGCATTGTTCACCAAACTTCATGCATCTATACACCTCAACAAAATGGGTTGGTTGAGCGGAAGCAACAACACATTCTTTGTGTATCAAGAGCCTTAAAGTTCCAAGCACAGTTGCCCGTTTTTTATTGGGGCTTCTGCGTTCAGCATGCCACTTACCTTATCAATCTCACTCCAACTCTGTTACTTGATCATCGTACTCCACATGAATTGCTGTATAAACAGCAGCTTTGTTACACTAATCTGAAAGTATTTGGATGCCAAGCATATGCATATAATATCAATCCTCATAAATCCAAATTTGACTCAAGAATTAGAAGTTGTGTCTTCCTTGGAATTCCATATAGTACTAAAGGTTATATCCCCTAAGATCTGCAAAACCAAGACATCATTGTTTCCAGAGATGTCATATTTCATGAAACTATTTTTTCTTTCTCCAATCATGAAAATGCTTCTGCCTTTTCTCCTCATATCCCTTTGATATCTCAGCCTTTGCTAGATCAAGACCTTACATACACAAATCCAGTCATTCCTGATTCCAATAACCAAAATAATGATTCATTCAACCCCAGTCCTATTTCACCTGTACCATCACCACCTTCAGTCTATCCAGCTAACTCAGACTTTGTACCATTGCTTGAGTCATCAACAGTTCAACATACCAGACATGGTAGAACTAGGCATCCTCCTTTTTATTTGCAGGACTATTATTGTAACTCTTTGGCCTTGACCCCATCATCTTTATCTGATCGTTCTCAGTCTAGTCTGTATTCCACCAAACATCCACTAAGTGACTATCTTTTTCTGGATTCACTATCCTTTGAGTATAGATCTTATGCTTTGAATATTAGTATAGACAGGGAGCCATCATCTTATCAGGAGGCATCAAAGTCTGCCTGCTGGCAGCAGGCAATGCAGGCTGAGTTAGAGGCATTGGCGCGTAACGGCACTTGGTCCGTGGTCCAATTGCCTCCAGGAAAGATGCCAATTAGGTGCAGGTGGGTTTACAAAATTAAGCATAAGGCAGATGGCTCGATAGAAAGGTATAAGGCACGTTTGGTGGCCAAGGGCTACATGCAACAACTTAGAGTTGATTACATTGACACTTTTTCTCCGGTTGCCAAGATGACAACTGTATGTTTGGTTTTAGCTTTGGCTGCGGCAAAGGGCTGGTTTCTACAACAGTTGGATGTGAATAACGCGTTTCTTCATGGATCATCACTGAAGAAATCTATATGGACTTGCCTCCTGGAGTCCAATCTGATATACCCAACGCTGTTTGCAAACTACATAGATCACTCTATAGGTTAAAGCAAGCTAGTAGACAATGGAATGAAAGGCTTACTCAAGTCCTTGTAGAACAGAATTTTACTCAATCTCCTAATGATCACACGTTGTTCACTAAGGCCACACTGGATTCTTTTCTGGCAGTTTTGGTTTATGTGGATGGCATTATAAAAGCTAGCAACTCACTTGATTCAATTCAGAGTATCAAAGACAATCTTCATGCCACTTTTCAAATTAAAGACATTGGTGACCTCAAGTACTTCTTGGGCATTGAAGTAAGTAGGTCATAGAGGGGGCTTGTTATATGCCAAAGGAAGTATGCTTGTGAATTACTGGAGCAAACAGGGTTCTTAGGTGCTAAGCCCGTAAAGAGTCCTATGGAGAAGAACCTTAAGCTCCAGCATAATGACTCAGCCTTGATAGGTGATGTATCAGGATATAGGAGTCTAATTGGAAAGTTACTATATTTGACCATAACCAGGCCAGATATCACGTACACAGTTCAACAATTATCTCAATTCATGGATTGTCCAACTAAGACTCATTTGAAGACATCACATAGACTGTTGAGATATATCAAAGGGACTGTTGGGCAAGGTTTATTGTTTCCCAAAGGAGGAGATTTCCAGCTGAAAGCCTTCTCAGATGCTGATTGGGCTGGATGCGTTGAAATTAAAAGATCAATTACGGGCTTCTGTGTGTTTTTTGGTGGAGCTTTGGTGTCTTGGAAAGCAAAGAAACAAGCAACTGTGAGTAGATCATCCTCTGAGACTGAGTATAAAGCATTAGTAGCAACCACTTGCGAAGTTCAATGGCTGATATATTTGCTAAATGATTTGGGAATTGTTCAGACACAGCCAGCTGAATTGTTTTGTGACTCAAAGAGTGCAATGTACATTGTAGAGAATCCTGTATTTCATGAAAGGACCAAACACATTGAAATAGATTGTCACTTGATTAGACAAAAATATCAAGAAGGAGTTATAAAGCCTATGCCCGCGAGGACTTATGGACAACTGGCTGATGTGTTCACTAAGGCACTTGATGCAAAGAAATTGTCCACCTGACTGATGCTTTGGGAGTATGCAATATCTTTGCTCAGTCAGGTTTGCAGGGGGTGATAAAACTGCTGCTGATTGCAGCGCAGCAAGGCAGGCAGTTTGTGACAAGGAAGAAGCCAGGAGTTGGCAGATAAGCAAACACACCTTCATCAATTAAAATTGCAAGATCATTGGAGGGATAAGAGTAATTGGAATGAAGGTATTACAAGAGTTGCAGCTGAGGAGAAGTAAGTTAGGAAGCTGCAGCACAACGATGAAGAAGAAGGCTGAGCTGGCGGGAACTTTTGAATATATGTGGATGTACCATTTTGCCCTTCATTAAACAAAAGTTCGCTGAAGTAGAAGAGGATATTCTTGTAGTTACAATAGGGACATTTATTTTTGTTGCTCTCCGCAGCTGGAGATATTTATAGGTGCAACGGTTATTTTGTTAGTTAGATTTCTTGATTCTTTTTGCCTTGTACCAAGAATCTCGTTTTTCTCTCAATGAAGAAGTGTTCTTCACAATCTTCTTTCTCTCTTCATTTTTCGTTCGCACTGAGTTCGATTTCATCTTCGGTGTGATCAGTAGTGTTGATTGTTCTGTTGCTACAATTTGATCAAGGATCAAATTCAGATTTGTGATTTGGTGTGATTTTGTCAAAATACGAGAGCTTAGTGTACCGGAAACACTATTTATTCGTGTATTTTATGTGTGTGAATCTGCATTTAATGCATTTATGAAAAAGGTTGAACCCCAACCAATAAGGATCCCTGCCACACCCATTTCCAAAGGTAGGGTAGGGAGGTAAATCAGGTACCCAACGGTCCGCTAGCAGGAGCTTGGTCATTTACACAGTAGTCTGCATAAGGAGCCCCCAACACTGCAGGCAAGCCTACAGGCCAAGAAGCTTCCACACTATGCACTTGTTGGGAATATGCCTACACCTGGTGTTGTAGTTACAAAGGTTATTTTTTCAAAAATAAATATGTTGCACTATAATGGTATGATGAAATTTTGTTGGTTAACTCCGTGCGGAACGAATTCGACGCAGAAAATGGACTGACTACGTTCATCTAGGGCCGTAAATGAACCAAGCCGTTCGATTGTTCAGCTCGTTTGGCTCGAGCTCGAGCTCGGCTCGGATAATATAGGTTAATGAACAGAGCTTGAACACCTTTTTTCTGTTCGAACTCGGTAAGTAACACCGTTCGTTTAAGGTGTTCAGCTCGTTAATGTTGTTCGTCAGTTAAACGAACCAAGCTTGAACACTTAAATATGTTTGTTTAAATAAACGAACAAGCTCGGCTCGTTCACTAAATTAAATAAACCAAGCTTGAACAATGCAATGCTCGGCTCGTTCAGCTTGTTTACAGCCCTACGTTCATCTATGGAAATTTTCAATTGTACATAGAATCAAAAATATGTACAAACTATTATAAATACAAGTCAAATATAAATCTTTCAGATTGTATTTCATTTTTAAAAACGTTTCTAAATATCATCATTATACAAAAGTTTTTTCTTCCATTTAGTTTTTCTTTTCAAATTAGAAATCCACGTGGGCTACTTGGAAAATGAAGAATACTGGCTCCCAACCCATCTATTAGGGGTGTCAAATAAGTCGTGTTTTGTTTTTCTTGTTTTTCAGATTTCGGGTATCAATGTACCAGATTCATACCTGACCTGTTTGCTTTGCGTGTATGAAAGTAGATACCCAAACATGTATATGTCGGGTTCCGTGTCGTGTATCGGGTATACCCACGAAGTTGACAAGTACAAATATTTCAGGTCGTATACGGGCCATTTCATGTATTTTTTAGGTATTTTTAACTTTCGTGTATTTTTCAGATTTTATGTATTTTACTGACTAATGTTACAATGTATCATTTAAACAACAATAGGTCCAAACCAAAAGTTCAAGAACAAAAATGTCATAAACCATGAAATTAAATCACATCTTTCTAGTCAAGTGAATGCTTATAAGGTCCAAAACATAAAAAATGTCTCGAAGTCAAGTCAATAATGTAAATTGTCAAAGAGGATAACATGAAGACAATCTTTTAGACACATAATAAAACAGTTTCTTGAAGTTTCTTCCAATCTTTTTATTACTCAATATCTCTTCTTCCTCATTCGACAACACATGGGTCAATACTTATGGTAGATCTTCAACGACTATCTGCATTCTGCAATAGTTATAGATGAATAACATATTGCAGGCTAAGTATCACTGTTCAACAATAATACATAAAGATAAACAAAAAATGTATTACACTAGAAGTGGATTGTGACAAGCATCATGTAAATCAAAAGGGAGGAGGGAGGGAGCGGGTTGTGTGACTAATCACAAACTAGTCACATGTGGAGGCTATTGCTTACATATACCTTAGATTCAAGAGCCTCATACTCGTCAAAATGTTACTTTAAGGTTAGGGAATGGAATGAGAGATTAGGTTGGGTTTTTACTTTTTAGGCATGAGTTTTTTTTACTTTATTAATTTATAATTTATATTTAAAATATATTTTTAAAAATTCGGTATAGCGGATATAAATGGGTTACCCGCAGGTATACCCAGACATGACTCGCGCTTAGCGGGTAACTTTAGTCTTACCTTATTTGTACACGAAACCTGCCAAGGCCATACTTATACCCGCAAAGAGCGTGTCAGGTCGAGTCGTGTTTTCGTATCGTGTCTGAGATTGTCACCCTTATCTATTCTCATTACTTTCAATTTTTTGTTTAATCCAATACATTTATCATTGCATAATAAATGAATCCTATTTATCTAAAGCCAAAACTAAGATATATAGTTTTTCTTATTATAAAGTGCACACCCTTGTACACATCTTGCTCCGCCACTAGTTGCTAAGAACAGCACGAAACATTATCAGAAGATAAAAACGTGAATATTGTGGATACACGAATTTCTAATATTTGTTTGATAACAAATTTGAGAGTAAATATTGAACTTTCCTACAAAATAATGACTTTATCTATAAAAATATATTATCCTATGTTAGAGGGTTTATATACTATCTATACTGAATACATACATATATATACATGTGAATATATGTGTGTGCATGCGCTCGCAAAACAGCTCCAATTTTCAGGTTGAAACACCTTCGATTTTGACATCGCAAGTTGCCACGAAGTAGCTAAGAGGACACATGGGGCATAGCCAGGTTTGCTGTTTGGACCACTTACAAAATAATCCTCTTCGGCTAGCCGTTGAGCTACTAAACTTTATGACGTGATCGACTATTTCCCTCATATTTCTGTCTTTGCCTGATGGATTCACATTTGTGACGTTTAGGTCACGGGTTCAAGCCGTAGAAACAGCTTCTTTCAAAAAGTGTAAGGTAAGATTGCGTACATCAGATCGCGAACCGATCCGACCTCTCTCGAACCCTGCGCAAAACGTAGGAGCCTAATACATCGAGAACGCCCTTTTATACACATTTGAAAGGAAGCGACTGTAACCGATTTTTCTTTTTATTCTACTTAGTTTGAAACACATTGAGTAAATGTGCTGTTTAAGAGAAAACAGGTCAGGAATTAAGCAGTTTTGCCTACTACCAAGAAGATCAACGTCACAGTTGTTTTTAATTAACAAATAACTGTATCTTTATTTAAAAATGCTTGCAAAAAGAGGAGACATAACCATATGACAATCATCCCAGATTGGTATGAAAAGAGACCACTTGGACCACAAATTTGTCCAAAGTGCCATATTTGTTCAGGCAATGAACTTATCCACCCCCTTCCATCATGTCTTCTGGTCACCCCTGCGGTTGTGACCAAATCTAACACTGTACAAGCTCAGTTGCAGCACTGTGACATGTGTGAAAAGATAATAGAAGAAAAACACTCTGTCTTTTTCTATACATCTCATAGTATCATTGGTATGATGCAATTAAGATAATAGTGTTAACACTTTTTCATTGGCATATCCTTCATGATTTATTGTACATATACTTTAATAACTGGAAAGTTCTGAGTTTTACTGTTAAGTTTAGTAGAACTGAAGTGAGCAGCCAAGCTGAGCTACCGTGCTGAACTTAAGCTAACCTAGATAGAACTTGGAAAAGAGAACAGAGTTGCCGTACCGAGCTGGATAGTGCCGATCTGAGCTGGACAGCAGTGTTTGACAAGCTCAGCTAAACACATTGGTCTGATCTGAAGTATACGAGTGGGATCACTCTTGTTGAAGCATCGTCTTTTACGGTGTTTGAGTTTAATTTAAACGCTTCATGCTTATCAGTTAGATGGAAGCATCTCCTTAGAATTCTATTCATGTTAGGATAGCGCGTTAATGATATCTATGCCTATGTTGATCATGTCGATCAAACACCTATAAATTCCCCTGTTGTACGCATAAACTGTGGTGAGTAATTCTGTGTTGTCATAGTGAATTTCTCGGCTATCGCAACCGTAGGTTTTTATTCCTCAAAAGGGTTTTTCCACGTAAAAATCTCTGTGTCTCTCTTGTTTATTGCTTTGTGTAGTTACTGATGCGCTGCTCTGCGCATTCTGCGAGTTTTTTGATTTTGTCATTTGCATTGTTTCCGCCGTTATCCGTTGTCAACAACTGGTATCAGAGCAAGGTTCACTTGTTCGAGTGGGAGCAATGACTGACGATGGAAAATCAAGAATTGAGAGATTTGATGGGTCTAATTTCGGATTCTGGAAGATGCAAGTTGAAGATTATCTCTACCAAAGAGATCTATACTTGCCTCTTGAAGGGAAGGAGAAGAAACCTAATGACATGACAGACGAGAATGGGAAATTCTAGATCGCAAAGCTCTTGGCGCCATCAGGTTGTCCTTAGCATAGACTGTTGCCTTCAATATCTCAAAAGAAAAGATCACAAAAGGTGTAATGAACGCTCTGACAAGGATGTATGAAAAGCCCTCTGCCTCTAATAAGGTTCACCTGTTGAGAAGGATTTTCAACATGAAGAAAACAGAGACGAAAACGATGTAGGAACACTTGGGTGATTTCAACACGATTACCAGCCAACTTGAATCAGTTGGGATTGTCTGACAATGAGGTTCTGGCACTTGTTATACTGTCAAGCTTACTTGACAGTTGGGATGGAGTTGTTATGGCAGTGAGCAACTCATCTGGAGAAGGTACTCTAATGTTCAAGAATGTGGTAGGTGTCCTATTGGATGAAGACTCTAGGAGGAAGAACAGTGACAGCTCTGAAAGTTCTGGTGCTGTCCTGAACACTGAAGAACGGGGCAGATCTGCCAAAAGAAGAAATGACAGAGGAAGTGGACGATCTCAGTCCAGAAAGAGCATATCAAAGAGCACAAATTTGACCTGCTGGAATTGCAAGAAAAAGGGTCACCTCAAATGCGATTGTAGAGTCAAGAAGAAAACTGATCAACCTGACAAGAACAGCAATTTGATTCATGTCTCACAAGCGTCAGAATTAGACAGTGATGCGATGATTTTGAGCTGTAAAAACCAAGTTGATGCTCTCTGGATTTTTGGCACTGGAGCCTCTTTCCATGCCACCTCTAACCGTGAATACTTTACAAATCATAAGAGTGGAAATTTTGAAAAGGTATATCTCGGAGATGATGACTCCTGCAACATCATTGGCAAAGGACATTATGTTAACTCTATCGGATTGCAGACAACTAAAGTTGCTGCAGGCAAGGCATGTACCTTGGCTAACCAAGAATCTGATATCAATTACTCAATTGGCAGACGATCCCAACCTGGAAGGGAGGTTCAGCAAGACGCACTAGAAATTGGTCAAGGGATCTTTAGTTGTGGCACAAGGATTGAGAGCAGGAAATTTTAACAAATTTTCAAACAAGAGCTCGGCAAATGCAGTCACCTCGACAAGTGACACTGAGCTGTGTCATCAACGGCTCGGGCATATGAGTGTTAAAGGGATGAGGATAATGACATCCAAGGGGAAGCTAGAAGGGCTGTCAAGCATTGACATTCCTCTGTGTGAACCTTGTGTGCTTGGAAAACAGAAAGTTGTAAGTTTTTCAAAATACAAGAGATCTCTCAGATGTGCCTTCACTGAATGGCTCCCGCTACTATGTTACCTTCATTGATGACTCCATTAGAAAGCTGTGGGTATACTTTCTGAAACATAAGTCTGATGTATTTGAAGTCTTAAGAAATAGAGAAGCTGTGCTGAAAATGAAACAGGGCTGAAGTTGAAATGCTTGACATCAGACAACAGTGGAGAATATTGCAGCACATAGTTTGAGGAGTATTGTTCCATGAACGGAATCAGACGAGAGAAAATAGTACCGAAGACACCCTAGCACAACAGGTCCACTGAAAGAATGAACAGGACGATCTGTGAAAGATCTAAAAGCATGAGACTACATGCTGGACTGTCTAAATCTTTCTGGCTGAAGTGGCAAACACTGTTGCCTACCTGATCGATTGGAGTCCCACTACTACGATTGAATGTAAACTGCCTGAGGAGATGTGGACAGATAAAGAAGTTTCACTTGCATATCTGAAAGTATTTGGATGCATCTCCTATGCATTGCTGAAATCTGATGAAAGAACTAAATTTGATCCCAAGTCCAAGATATGCTCCCTTGTCGGCTATAGATGAGATAGTTTTGGTTATAGACTATGGGATCATGATGCAAATAAAGTGATCAGAAGCAAGGATGCGGTTTTCAACGAAAATTTGCTGTAGAAAGACAGGGTAAAGGAAGAGAAGCAAAGTAAAGCCAAAGTATATTGAGAACACAGATATTGATCAAGCCGAGCTGAGCAAACCTGTGAATCAGACTGCTGATGCACCTACTGCAGAAGTTAAAATACCAAAAGAGCAAGTCACACTACCCATTGCTGTCAGAAGAGAGAGAGAGAAGAACTATTACTACTCCCACCAGGTTCTCACCATCACTTTATTACTTGCTTCTAACTGACAGTGATGAACCGAGCTGCTATGAGGAAGCTCTGAGCTCTGACAAAAGTGAGAACTGGAAGGAAGCTATGGACGATGAGATGAACTCTCTGTTGAGATATCAGAGTTTGAGTGATTTGAAAAAGCATGATTTAAATGTTACGTGTTTATGAAATGCATGAAATAATTGTTACTTGATATATGCACGTAATAAAAATGATTTATATATTTATATATAATGTTACCATACTAACGTGCCATAGAGCGTTAAAGCTTACATCATATGGCAAACGTTTGTTGTCTTTATACTATTTTCAGGTGCCATGATTAATGAATTAAACTAGTTCATCAAGTGAAGTGCTTAAGTTAATGAACTAACTAGTTCATTAAATGAAGACATATTTGGAGAGAGCTATATGGCAACAAACTTGAAATGGAAAGTCTCCTCATCTCCACACCTATACACATATTATATGTCCAAATTTTTTTATATGACAAACTATATACCTATGTTTCGACGTTCCACCGACACGTCATACCTATTATACACGTACGTCGACATCACATCACTATATACACCTCATATTTATGAGTATATACAGGTCTTATATCATATATTACAAGTCATAGTGTTATCAAAATTATAACGACATGTTATAAGGTCATAAACCGAAAATTGTCGTATCAGATGACTACCGAAACTTCACCGACATGTCACGTACTTGCCATATAAAGATGGTCAGACTATATACATCAATAATATTCAAAAATTTCGTGATCCATGTCATATTCAGCCACAAGGTCATACCATGTTTGCACACACAAATCACCCACAATTTAGCCTAGATTTATGGAGAATTCAAACTCAACCCTATCTTGGCACATTGGACGTTTTATACTCAGCCATTGGAGCTGAATATACATCTCATTTTATGCATATTATGTGTGACATAATATATTTTACATTTGTAAGAAGCTTGACATTAATTGGAGAAAAATCACGCAATCGGCAAAAGTCGAAAATTCGGTTTTCTACAAACCTAGACACATGGAACGTTTTTGACATTGATGTAACATATATCTGCTAGTGTATGTGCCCTAGGCCATGATTTGGATGTATATGTTATACATTTATTATTAATAAAGAGGTTTTATTATCATTATTGTTGGTTAGTATGTTACACAATTATGATATATGTCCCTGGTTCATTATTGTTATAGAGATAAAATAATTTATAACCAGTATGAATATTGATTTGATAATCATGAGATGATTGTGTGTATGGTGATACAAATCAATCTTATAGATACTTGTTAGAGAACAATGTATTAGATAGACCCATCATAAGATTACTACATGAATTAACGTCATAAGTAAATCTATGATAGTCATGTTTTAATCCTTAGACTTGAGATTGTCATAGTTTCCAACATAAGGACTATTATATTTTGACATGATCAAATGTTATCCGTAACTGGATAATATAAAGGTCATGATTGAATATGATAGAAATTATGTAGATGATATTGAACAATCAAGATAGAATTTGTCCCTCTCTTTTGAGAGAGATATCTTTGGGCCCTCGATTAGTGAGACTGTGAAATGCGTGGCCGTGCTCAAATGAATTGATAGTGTGATCAATATCATTTGTTTTATTAGTCTACTTAGATATCGAGCAATCATATGTTTGAACAATATAAGTATGACGCTGACCATGACGTATGTTCAAACTAGATATCGTGTGACAAACGGATTAATGCATGTACTATTATTAGGCTAGTTGGACTTTACTCGTAGTAATTGGATAGTCGTAATGTCTTGCCATAGACCAATTACGACTTGTTGGTTTAATGGAGATTTAACCGACTGCCAATTAATATGTGTCTATCGGGTCACACACAAGAATGCGCATGGGCTGATATTAATAATATTAATAATATTAATATTAGATTATTAATTATTATTATTATTATTTTTTCTTTTTTATGATTATATATATGCATTATCGGATAATAACGAAAGAATCCGTATCTGATATGGATTTTGAATATCCCGTTAGAATCCATATCTGATATGGATTCTGATTAGCTTAATTAATCCGATTTGGACTCGGATTTGATGTCTACATATATGTATATATGATGGTGCATCTCGTACAGAGATCACACACAATCATCAGAGAAAAACAGAGCTCGTTTTTGGAGAAAAACCGAGTTCTTCAGCCGTGCCGTTTCAATAGATAGCACTCCGGACGGAAGCATTTGTATGGATACCGACAGAGGGTGTTCGTGTCATAACACCTCCTTCATCTGCGGATTTCGGATCTAAAGAGGTAATTTTTGAATTTTTCATCGAATTAAACGAACAACATGGATCCTTGGTGGAAAATCAGAGATCAAGTTTTGTTTTTCCGCTGCGTATATCTAGATGCTTTTTACACATTCAAGACATGTTAGAGTGTTCTAGAAAATTCAAATTAGTGCTGATTGTAATTTACCATATATGTGCGAATATTATGAATTATTTGACAAAGTTTACATAAAAAGAATTCAGCACATGTGCAGCCGTATTTCACACGCCTAGTTCAGTATCATTGGAACCTAGGTGGAGCTTATTTGGTACTTCAATTAGTGGAGGACATGCTACATATGATTGGTGACATTGAAGAGGACAACACATAAGGAAAGAATTCAAAAGAAAATACATGCTGAAAATTTCAGGACATGTTTTGAGCTGGCCGAATTTTTGTTGTTTATTGTCTTCAATTGTAGTCCAAAATTTAAGGGGATTGAATCATGATTATTTGAAAGTTAATTACCTTGATTTTGAGCGCATGTTTCAGATTTTTTTTGAAGAAATTCCAACTCATTTAAAGTGTGCCAAGATGGATTAAAGATGGGCCTATCAAGAAGCGACAACTAGGCGAAGACAAATCATTTGTCCAATCGGGTTGCGCCAAGTAAGCAAGGTTGTGTCACCATCTATACAAAGCAATCTTCCAAGGACATTCAAGACAATTCTCAATGAAGAAAATCAACCTTAGGGGGCGACCAACATGTTATAAAAAGGAGCAAGATGGTGCAAGAAAAGGCTAAGCAAAGTTGATATTCTTACAAGTCCAAAAAGCAAGACTACTCTCTTCTTCTTCCATTCTTTTTTCTTTCTCTTAGCCTCAAGCCTATCATTCTTATATTTCATATATTATATAGGCTTTGATTATACCACCCACATACATTCATTTCTTGTAAAAGGTTGATCAAGGTGTGATCAAGCCTTCATTCGATCGGTGGTGGTGTTCGTGTTGGTTTGTTTGTTTGTTTCATTGTAAAAGGATAGAGTTGGTGTTTAAATCTAGTCACCCTTGTGCTAAAGTGTTTTTGTGTTTAGTGAAAACCAAGGAAGGTGTCCTCGAAGACTGGAGTAGGTTGTTTTAACCGAACTAATATAAAAATCTCGGTGTTCTTACTTTCCAGCACTTTTCCTTTCAGTTCCTCTTTTTTGCATCGTTTTCATTAGCACGGTAAAAATAGCAAACGATTTTCAAAAATCGCAAAATTTGACAAAAACATAGACACACTTCCTAGCTTTCATTTGGCATAAGTTTCATCTCATTTGGATAAGTATAAGTCAGCCAAACATTAATAGTTCTGAGACTAGTGCAATCTGATTCTCAGATTTGCGAAGGTTGAGAACATCAACGTGGTTGACATACTTACCAAGGGAATTTTAAAAAAAATGTTTTAACCCATTAAAATACACATCTTGAGGGTCATACCATAAAATTTTCAAGTCATTTAAAGTTCCAATTAATAGGAATAAATTTTTCATTTCCGAGTACAGTTTCTGGCAGATTGACGTAATCTGTACAAAAAAACGTGTTTTCAAGGGGTTAGACTTGGAATTCTAATCTGAAATTTTTGTGAGACACTTATGACATCTAACAGCACATCCTCACCAAATTTCATAATTTTTGGACGTCTACAACCAGGCCATCTAGATTAATCAAATCAGGATCTGAAAACAGAAATTGTTTTCAGAAATGAGTTTTTTGGTCCAAAAAGTTTTAAAAGCCAAAATTTTTGCACTCACTATTCAACCTCCCATTCTAATAGTGCTATACAGGTCCTACACTCTCTACAGAGTAACTTCATCTGGGATCTTGTGGAAAAGTCACTAGGGAAGAAGACAATTCAGAACAAATGAATGTACAGGTTAAAGCATGAGGCTGATGGTTCTCAGAGGGACAAGGAAAGGCTTGTTGTGAAAGACTTTCAATAGAAGGCCGGAGTTGACTTCACTGAGAACTCTTCACTGGTGGTCAAGCTCTCGACTATCAGAACCGTTCTAAGTATCACAGCTGCAGAAGATCTGCACTTAGAGCCGCTTGATGTCAAGACAGCTTTTATGCATGGAGACAATTGAAGAAGACATCTACGTTATGCAACTGCAGGGCTACGAAGTACCTGGCAAGGAAGAACTGGCCCGCAAGATGCAGAAAAGCTTGTACGGGCTGAAGCAAACAGCAAGGCAATGGTATAAGAAGTTTGACAGCTTCATGACAGAGGTCGGCTACAAGCGCTGTCATGGTGACCACAGCTGCTACTTCAAGAAGCTTGAAGGAATGTATATTATCTTTCTATTGTATGTGGATGACATGCTGATAGCAGGTGGTAGCATGAATGAGATCAAAAGATTGAAGGAACAAATGGCCACGAAATCCTCCATGAAGGTCCTTGGTCCTGCTAAAAGAATATTGGGACTCAGTATTGACAGAGACAGAAAGAACCAAGTCCTAAGGCTGTGTCAGAAAGATTCATCAGCAAGGTACCCAAGAGATTCAACATGGAGAATGTTAAACCGGTGTCAACACCTCTGGCTAGACAATTTAAAAATCTTTCAAGGAAGCAGTGTCCAAGAACCCAAGATGAGCTTGAGCGGATGAAGATGGTACCCTATGCCTCAGCTGTAGGTGGCTTGATGTATGCTATGGTGTGCACCAGGCCAGACATCGCCCATGCAGTGGGAGTTGTAAGCAGTTCATGTCAAATCTAGGTCCTGAACATTAGAGTGCTGTTAAGTGGATACTAAGATACTTAGTCAGAACTAAAGACAAGGCACTGCAGTACACCAAGGATACTTTGAACCTGTGCCGTTTTGTAAAGACGAATATGGCTGGAGACATTGATGAAAGGAAGAGTACTACTGGCGCTGCAATCACCAGGGTATCAAGTTTGCAGAAGATCATAGCTCTGTCAACAACTGAAGCTCAATATGTTGCAACAGTTGAAGCTACCAAGGAACTGGTATGGCTGAAAAGTTTACTGAATGAGCTGCAGCACCCACAGACGAGCTGCAAACTATTCAGTGCTGGTCAAAGCGCAATTCACTTAGCCAGAAACTATGCTTACCGCACATGGACTAACCATATTGACATCAGATATCACTACATAAGAAATATGCTTGAAGGAAGACAATTTGATTTGGAAAAGATTCATACCAGTAAGAATCCTGCAGACATGATGACGAAGATTGTTCTAAAAGAGAAGCTTGAGCTTTGCAATGCTTGTCTGGATCTTGCTACTTGATGAAAGTGCTGAAGGGCGGCAGTCTGGTGGAGAAGAAATTCACGATGCATCATGATTAAGGTTGGGAGAATTTGTCAAGTTTGGTGGAACTGAAGTGAGCAGCCGAGCTGAGCTGCCGTGCTGAACTTAAACTAACCTGGATAGAACATGGAGAAGTGAATAGCGATGCCGTACTGAGCTGGATAATGCCGAGCTGAGCTAGACAACAGAGTTTAACGAGCTGAGCTAAACACGTTATTTTGATCTGAAGTATACGAGTGCGATCACCCTTGTCGAAGCCTCGATTTTCACAGTGTTTCGATTTAAGTTAAACACTTCATGCTTATCAGTTAGATGAAAGCATCTCCTTAGAATTCTATTCATGTTAGGATAGCGCGTTAATGATATCTACGCCTATGTTGATCATGTCGATCAAACACATATAAATTCTCCTGTTGTACGCATAAGCTGTGTTGAGTAATTCTGTGTTGCCATAGTGATTTCTTGGCTACCGTCACCGTAGGTTTTTATTCCCCAAGAAGCTTTTCCCACGTAAAAATCGTTGTGTCTCTCTTGTTTATTGCTTTGTGTCATTACTGCTGCGCTGCTCCGCACATCCTGTGAGTTTTTTGATTTTGTCGTCGCGTTGTTTCTGCAGTTATCCGTTCTCAACATTTACACCATGCAAAAAAAAACCTGTCCGTACATAGACTTCCATAATAACAAGAGTCTCCAAGTTTCATCATAGGACGAAGCCGACATGTTCGCTCATGTGTCTTTTGATACATGATATGTTCCAACTGAGATCATATGTGTTAATACTTTTATCATTGACATATTCTCCATGATTTATTGTACATATACTTTATTCACTGGAAAGTCTTGAGATTTTACGCCAATACAAAAAACAACCTGTTCGTACATAGATTTCTATGATAACAAGAAGTCTCCAAATTTCATCATAGGACGAAACCGACATGTTCGCACATGTGTCTTTTGATACGTACATAATGTGCTCCAAAAGACAAAGGCGCATCAGAATCGAATCGCTGACTTCAAGAGAAGTTAATAACTTTAAATACTCGGTGCTTGACCATTGAACATTCTTCGCTAAAGCATGAGCTGTACTTACACTTTATTATATATGATTACATTAGTATACAAGTTTCCGAATTTTAATAAAGTTTCACACCAACATACATTCCTACCCTACCCTTGGTTATGTGGCTTAACTTACCCCATCTTCGTATAGGTGGTCCATAATTTGTATCCTCTGGGCCACGGTATGCTGTCCAGAGAAGAAGCAAGCATCAGCCACAATAAATAAGCAGCATTTGTGGATTATCTTTGCCTCTTTATGGTTTAGCTATTGAGACTAAGAAGATCGGCTATCGTCTCTGGTCCTCTCTACTTGCAGGTTGGCCCATTTAAATCGATCAGCTCTAGTGAATCCTCCATGTAATCATCATGGTCACTTCTACATGATCATGATGTGTATCCATAATCTATTTTGTATTTTTTATGATGATGCAGACAAATATTTGTTTTTCAATTTTTTATTTCTATTTTTGACGTATAAATATGTAAAATGTAAACTATTTACATGGTATTTGTTTTATTCATCTTAACACGCTCTTAATACATGATAATCGGTTTTTAGAAATAGTGTCATTTGCTTGTGCAAACATTATTATTTTTACGTAGTGGAACATACAAAAGTAAATAGTGAATTAAAATTCTATTGAGCGTGTATGAGGGGAAAAATTGGACTTCAAACGGATGCTTAATCATTTATCATGACTGAACTACTTCCCATGCAAGTGGAATTGATAGCTCGTTCCCCCAACGGCACAGTCCAATAGTTAAAACTCAGAATACGTGACTAACATCTATAGTTCTATACCTAGTCTCGAGCTAATGGTTTGAAACATGCTGATTCATTTGGGTAGTTTTGTAGAAACAAGCCCTGCCGAGGTGTGCCGAGCTCAGCCATGGTGTGCCGATCTGAACAAAGTAATAGTCGTGCTGGGAAATAAGACAAGTGACCAAAGTCAGCCAGCTGAACTGAACTGACCTGGATATAAGAATGGCTGAGATGAGAAAAGGATGTGCAAAGTAAAGCTGTGCTGAACTAAAAAGGCAAAAGAGCTGAGGTGAAGAAGAGCAGCAAAGTAGAGCTAAAGTAAGGATGTGCTAAGCCGAGGTGTCAAGGTGAAACACAAGTCAAGCAGCGTCGCTTCTGCCATAATTAGTCTTGTAAATATTGTAACTTAAAACATTTACTTTACATAATACCGAGCAGAACAGGTAACTAATGGTTACCTTTATAAACGTTGGAATACACTGTAGATGAACAGTAACCAGAGCACAAATGGAAAAATAAAACCGTTAGAGGAAGAAAGACTCCTATAAAAACGGAGCAACCTTGTAATTGTTGTTGTTGTTGAATGAATTCTTGAAGTTCTTCAATCTCTACACGTTTCCTCTTTTTGGATTAGGATGAGCAAGTGGATAGGTTTTCCTGCTCATCAAACCAGGTTTATGTTATAGGCCTCTGTCTGCTTAGAGCACTTTTTGTGATTTGTCTATTGGATGTAGCATAGGAGTTTTGCACATTCAAATGGGTTTTGCTTCAGAAGGTAGCACGTTTTATCCCAACGTTGAAACTAGTTCTATTGATGATGAGATGTTATAACATCGTACAAAAAGTTGTTTCACAGTAGTAATACATGGACTACTTCAACTAGATGAAAATACTACTTGTGTTATAACCATTCACCCAAGATTTACTCCACCTATAACATTTAAATTAGATTTTTTTTTCCTCCCATCCTCAGTAGTATACCTTGAGTTCTCCAAAGTTTTTAAGGGGGGAAGGGGTTTTATGTTGCAGGTGTATCCAGAGCTTCATACACATCTTGACACCCACAAATAAAACTCCACCACTTTCATCTGCTAGGCCAAAGGGTACAAATTAGGCCTATTAACTGAGGGCCCTTCCACCTGCATCAATGAACTCCACTGCATTTCGTTGATGAACATGATTCTTAGTCCGGTTTAAGCTTGCAGGAAGATTAACAGACAAGGTGATGTCCCACATGACAAGTTCCTTTGATTCGGTAACGCGTTAAAGCGCCTAAAACAAACTCGGGAAACAAAAAAAAAGCGTTCTCGGTGCACTAGGCTCCCGCGTTTGCACATGGTCCGAAGAGGGGTACGCAACCTTACCCCACAATTTGTATAAGGGGCTGTTTCCGCGGCTCGAACCTGTAACCTCAAGGTTATAAAGCAGCAACCTTACCAGTTACTCCAAGACATGTTCTCTAAAAAGGGCATACCAGATGCACTAGGTTTTCGCGTTTGCATAGGGTCCGAAACGGGACCGGAGCAATTTCGCGATCTGATGTACACATCTTTACTCTACACTTTGTGCAATAGGCTGTTTCTGCTGCTCACAGCTTAATCGTGTAAAGCACATAACTGTCCCTATATGCAAAGTCACTGGGGCAATGGTCTACCTGGAAGCCTAACCAGGTTTCTTTATTGCAGCGCTGTAACATGCTGCACTATATTTGTCTTCCAAACCTCAGTCTGCTTTTCCTGACTAAAGAAAGATGTTATGATTAAGCCTTTCCATCATCCAAAGACTAAATTTAGTCGTATGTCTAACCCTTCCAAGTCTGTACATTCATCAACCAACAATTTAAGATTGAAACATCAAAAACATAGATGCAGAATGGAACATGACTATTCATACATCAAGATCAGCTTAGTCTTATCCAATATGTACAATAACCACATGCCACAACTGCCAAACACACCAGCAACATATTCTGATAAGAACTTAGGGATCTTAGCTCGCCGTTTTATTACGCGGAAAGACTACAAGTTTATAACATCCAAAACAATGCAACTTCAAATATCCTGACACTACAGGGTATCATCATGGGTACAATTTATCTATACATGAGTTACAAATTACTTCCATTTCTTGAACCTCATGAACTTGTGCTTTCCCATAAGACCGTGCTTTCCCATGAAGCCATGCGTGTAACGCTTTCCAAATTTTCCATGCTTAAACTTGCCATGAGGGTAATGATGGCCGTAATAACCACCATGACCATGATGATGTGAACCATGTGCAAGATGATGAGCTCCATAGGCGGCGGCGGAGGCTGCAGCACCACTAGCTAGCAAAGGACCAAAACTGGGTCCATGTCCATGACCTTGACCTGAGATTGTGAAAGCCCAAAATTCCATTACAGCCGGAAATAGTGTGATCAGCGGAACTGTATCTAACGTATAGCATCATGGACCAATTAGACTAGTGAGCATTAAAGCTAATTATAAATCAAAGTTATAAAGATTTTATAAATTTCGCCCGCGTGAAACTAGGCAGTTACATATATGCAAGTATCAGAGAAGTCAAATGTTTCTTCACTGAAGCGATCCGGTCCTTCTCGGACCTGCACAAACGCGGGAGCTTGGTACACCAAGAACGTTCTTTGAGTCGTTTGGCGAATTTACAAAAGAGTGAAATGGAATTTTATGTGCCGTATAACATGTTGGAAAAAGTATGTTGAGATACTTTTAGATGTGCTCCAAACTTATATAAAAACATATGTAATGTTGTTTGGGAGTTGGATTGATGATTTGAACACCTTTAACTTCAAGAATATCACTTGGATCGATCCAAGTATAAGTTGGATCGAACCAAGTGAAAGCAGGAATAAAGTTGAGTGTTCTAGAGGATCCTGAAGCATTCTGTCCAACATAGATCGATCACATCGATCGATCTATGTGACATCGATCGATCGATGTGAGGCAGAATAAACGCTGAAGGTTCAGTCCGACTTCGATCGATCACATCGATCGATCGAAGTGACGTCGGTCAATCGATATGATCGATCGACGTGCCAACGGACAGAACCTTTCATGCTGAGTTGCATCTTTTGGTCCAAGAACAATCTCCCTTCAAAAGTGAACGTTATTCAACTAACTTGGAAGGTCTGAAAACTGCTGAAACAAGTTTCAAACATTGTCTTCTTCTACCCTAAAGCCTATATATACAAGGCTTGTCTACTTTACAACATATAGAAAATTATCTAGCTTTTTCCTCTAGTGCAGAAAAGTTCCAGCAGTTTTCTTCTTCCTCTCCTCTACTTTCATACACTTCTACTTGCAAGTTCATCCCCTTTCTCATAGAGCAAACGAACAAGGAAAGCCGTTAAATCCTGAGAAGCAGTCCCTTGTAGTTCATCTTGCTCACCGGTGGAGGCGAAATTGCTTTTAAGGACAGTGATCTTGATCACGTCTCGGCAAAAGTTTTGGGTTGTTTGTCTGCTATCCATCTCAGTTTTCTAACAACCTTAAAAGCAATTTTCTGCGATGGCGACCAAACAACCTGTTGTTCCTGATATGTCAAGACTCGAGCCTTTCGATGGAAAGTTTTTTAAGAGGTGATCTGCGAAAGTTCTCTTCTTCCTTGAAATGATGTTTGTCTCCTATGTTTTGACAAAGGAGAGACCTACTGAAGAGGGAGAAGCACTCAAGTACGATGCAGACAATATCACATGTAGAGGACATATTCTTCACTTCCTCTCTAATTCGCTGTTTGATACCTATGTCAAATTTCAATCAGCAAAAGAAATCTGGAAAGCTCTTCAGAACAAGTATGGTTCTGAAGATGCAGGAAAAAGAAAATATGTGGTCAGCGAATTTCTCAAATTTCAGATGTTTGGCCACATATCCATTAATGATCAGATTCATCAGTTTCAACAACTGGTGGATAATATTGAACAGGAAGGAATCAAGATAGATGAAACCTTCCAGGCTGCTACTCTAATAGAAAAGCTTCATTCTTCTTGGAACAAGTACAAGAAGAGAGGCAAGCACGACGACACCAAACTCTCTATGGATAGTGTAATCAAACACATCCGCATAAAGGAAAACAACAAGCTTGACGACGCAAGTGGTGACGAAGGTGGAGTCAAGGCTAACGTCGTCGAACATGCGGCCAAGAAACCGAGATTTCAGTCCAACAAGGCCAAAGGTAGAGCACAAGTGCAGGGACGCTTTAAGTCGCAGTCAAAAGGAGCTTGTTGGGTGTGCAGAAAACTGGGACACAAGGCGTTCTTCTACAACAAGCGGAAAGGTCAGTCAAGTGGTCAAGTCAACCTTGCTGAAGGTCGTTCAAATGTTGAAGAAGAAACAATCGTTGCAGTCGTCGCCGATGAGGTAAACCTTGTCGGAGGTGCGACAGAATGGGTGGTGGACGCAGGAGCCACCAGAAATATTGCAACCAGCAGAGATCTATTTCTTGATTATCAAGAGATAGATAGTGGAGACCAGGTCTTCCTAGAGGACGCACGAGCGACCCGAGTGATTGGGAAGGGGAAAGTGCTCCTCAAGTTGACTTCTGGAAAAAGGCTGGAATTGAGCAATGTGTTACATGTTCCTACTATTCGGAGGAACCTGATTTCTGGAGCACTTCTGAATAAGGCTAATATTAAACTTGTTTTTGATTCTGATAAACTTGTTTTATCTAGGAGTGAGAAGTTTATTGGGAAAGGTTTCTGTTCGGGAGGATTATTTGTTCTTGATGATGTTTGTTTAAATAATAAAAATGCATCTAGTTCTGTGTATATTGTTGATTCTTTTGATTTATGGCATGCTAAACTAGGTCACGTTAATGCTGATGCAATTAGAAGGTTAAAGAATACCAATCTAATTGAAATAAATAATGAGAATAATCTAAGTGTCATTATTGTGTTGAAGGGAAACATCATAAGAAACCCTTCAAGTCGGTAAATAGAGCAACGGAAAAATTAGAATTGATTCACAGTGATCTAGGAGATTTTAAGAACATTTTGAGCAAAGGAGGTAAACGATATTACATTACTTTTATAGATGATTTTTCCAGGTTTACTAAGGTTTATCTACTTAGTAACAAGGATGAAGCAGAAAGTATGTTTATTAAATACAAGAACGAAGTTGAGAACCAACTAGTTTAAAGAATCAAAAAGGTGAGGTCGGATAGAGGAGGTGAGTATAGCACATTGTCTTTACAAAAATTTTGCGAAGATAATGGCATTGTACATGAGTTTACACCTCCGTATACTCCTCAATCCAATGGAATTGCTGAAAGGAAGAATAGGACTCTTAAGGATATGATGAATACAATGCTCTTAAGTTCCGGACTATCGAATAATATGTGGGGTGAGGCTATACTTTCAGCGTGCCATATTCTTAATAGAATTCCACATAAGAAAACTAGTTTGGCTCCATATGAACTTTGGAAAGGTTATGCGCCCAACTTGAATTATTTGAAAGTGTAGGGGTGCTTGGCCAAAGTTGGAATTCCTGAGTTCAAAAGGAATAAAATTAGTTCTAAAACTAGAGATTGTGTATTTGTGGGATATGCCTTGAATAGTGCTGTATATAGGTTTATGTCCTTAAGGATCAAATCACTCCATAGGGTGGCTAAAGACTATTTGGACATTATCTTGATATTGGATGGAGTTGAAGACATAGTGGAGACTTTCAAAACATGGTGAACATCTTATATAAATGGATGAAGCTTGGATGAGGCAAATACACACTTTCACCATCATCAAGCTTCATATTCATTGTTGTATATTTCTCTCATATGTGTAAAAGTGCTTAAAGCTTGTTAAGCCTTTATTTGTTCTTCATTGTTGTATATTGAGAGATAGAGAGTCTAACACAAGACTTCCTATTTATAGCCCAGAAAATATTTGCATTTACCCCCCAGTCCCTGCAAATTTGTTATCCACTAATCAGACCCCTGTTGTTCTTGATAATTGTATACAGGTCTATGGAAAACCCAGATGTGACATTAACGTCCTCCAGAAACCTATTAAATCGCCTCAGGTCCATCAACTTCAGACACCTGACCAGTTTGCCCCAAACCTTACCCATAATGCTGCAAACACCCCATCGCTTCACATTAATTCCTCTCAGGCCCTTGAAATTCCTAAAACGGCCCTTCTTGCCCAACACTTAACCAATATACATTCTAAATGTCACAATACAAATTCCAGTGGACCTTGGATCTTTGACTGTGGCGCCATCGACACCATGTCCTATGACTCTAATGACTTCCATACTCATACCCCACCAACCAAGAAAACTGTCGAAACAGCCAATGGTACTTCTGTTCCCGTCATTGGTGGTGGCTCTATCACTGTCACACCAAATATTACCTTGAAAAACTATCTTTATGTTCCGACCCTATCTACAAAATTACTTTCTGTTAGTCAGTTTACAAAAGAACTAGATTGTGTTGTAATGATGTATCATTCTTTTTGCATCTTATAGGACATTCATACCAAGGAGATCATTCGGCGTGGTACTGAACACAGTGGGCTGTACTTTGTTGATGCGGTGGCGCAACAGGGACAGTCTAATCTGGCCACTGGGACAAGTACCCGACAGTTATGGCTGTGGCATCGCCGACTAGGTAATCCAGTTTTTGCATACCTAAAACAATTGTTTCCTACTTTATTTACTTCCCAGTCCCCATCCCCGCAGTGTGATACTTGCCTCCGGGCTAAACAGACTCGGGCGTCGTATCCTTCAAATAATTCTTGTGTTCATAAAGGTTTTTATTAGTACATTCGGATGTGTGGGGACCATCTCCATACCCTACTCCCCTTGGTTATCGTTATTATGTACTCTTTGTGGATGATTTCTCTCGCATGACTTGGATCTATATCATCAAAAATAAGTCTGAAGTCTCCCAAAAATTCCGTACTTTTTACAACATGATCCAAACACAATTCCACACCTCCATACAAATATTTTGTTCTGAAAATGGGGGTGAATACTTTGATGGGAAGTTACAACGGTTTCTTACTACTCATGGGATCATTCATCAAACGTCATGTGCACATACTCCTGAACAAAATGGGGTAGCAGAAAGGAAAAAATCGAGTACTATTAGAAATGGCTCGTGCCATGATGTTCGAGTCACACGTCTCGATGAGTTTCTGGCCGGAGGATGTATCCACTTCTGCATA
Source organism: Eustoma russellianum (assembly GCA_036186865.1). Lineage (NCBI taxonomy): Eukaryota > Viridiplantae > Streptophyta > Magnoliopsida > Gentianales > Gentianaceae > Eustoma > Eustoma russellianum. The sequence goes on from AP025070.1 coordinate 10,152,534, forward strand.
CCTTATAAACCGTTTACCCACAAAAGCCCTCCAACTACAAACACCCCTCCACGTCTTGTCCACCCAACATTCCATTCCTTCCTTATGTACCCTTCCCCCGAGAGTATTTGGCTGCACAGTCTTTGTCCATAACTCTAAACCTAACCGCACCAAACTCGACCCTTGTGCCGATAAATGTATATTTGTTGGTTATGCCACTACCCAAAAAGGTTACTGTTGTTATAATCCTCGCACCCACCGTATACACATTACCATGAACTGCACCTTTGTTGAAACAGAATATTACTATCCTACCCAATCTCGGGTTCATGGGGAGCCCATTACTACTGGTGGAACCTTAAATTGGATGTCACTCTATAATGACTCGGGGACCATTCCAACAGGGTCAGTAGATGGCGCCGACTGTGCTATAGCTCCTAACAAAGGAACGCCCTCTGCCGAAGTACCCCCTGATGATCAAGCAGGCATGAATGTTCTGTCAGAGGCAAGAGACGATAACGGTAACAAACAATCTACTCTTTTGGATTCTGATAACAGTAGTAGTACTCCTGACCATATCCCCACTATTTCCCCAGATAATGTTGTTCCCCCAGATAATACTGTTCCCTCAGATAGTCCTAACAATACCTCCGAGTTTTCCATTTGTCCTACTAATACATTGCAGGAACAGCGGGTATTACCCCCTTGATCAAATCGGGAAATACCTCCAGACCGATACTCTCCAGATAAAATATCCAGAACCTCTCGATATCCCCTTAAATGTCCCAAGGATGGTGTGAGTGATGTTGCCCGAGGATTCTTTGGAAAAATCTGTTCTGAGGACATTCCAAGGAATGTGGAAGAGGCACTGATTCGACCAAAATGGAAGAGTGCCATGCTCAATGAGATGGATGCCCTCCTAAAAAATGAAACGTGGGAAAAATGTGTCTTACCTCCTGGGAAAAAACCTGTAGGGTGCAAATGGGTATTCACCAACAAGTACAAATCAGATGGGAGTATAGAACGACACAAGGCTTTACTGGTAGCTAAAGGATATACATAGACATACAGCCTTGATTACTCTGAGACATTCTCTCCTGTAGCCCGGATAGATACCATTCGAATCCTATTCTCAATTGCAGCCACACAACATTGGCTACTACAGCAGTTCGACGTCAAAAATGCCTTCCTACATGGGGATTTAAAAGAAGAAGTGTACATGGATCTACCTCCAGGTTTATCTACAGAGTTTAGAAAGAATGAAGTGTGTCGACTAAAGAAATCTTTGTACGGACTAAAACAGTCACCCAGGGCTTGGTTTGGGAGGTTTACTGAGGTAATGAAACAGGATGGATACATACAAAGCAATGCAGACCATACTCTATTCATAAAACAACGAGGTAAACTGATAATGTGCCTAATCATTTATGTGGATGACATGATTATTACTGGTGATGACAAACAAAAAATGACTCTACTCAGAAAACATTTGTTCACTAAGTTCGAGATGAAGGACCTTGGAGGGCTCAAGTACTTTCTTGGAATAGAAGTACTTAGATCGAAATCAGGAATTTATATTTCACAAAAGAAGTACATTCTGGATCTCCTAGCAGAAGTAGGAATGTTAGGTTGCAAGCCCTGCGACACACCCATGGCAATAAATGATCGGCTACAGGTAATCGAGGGTGCAACCCTGCGAACAAAGGTCATTTTCAGCGACTGGTTGGTAAGTTAATTTATTTATCTCATACTCGTCCAGACATTGCTTTCGCTGTAAGTATTGTAAGTCAATTCATGCATAGACCTCAAGAACATCACATGAATGTTGTCATGCGTATTTTGCGATATTTAAAACATACTCCTGGCAGAGAAATTTTATTTCAGGACCATGGCCATCTCGACATTCAGGCATATACCGATGCTGACTGGGCAGAAAATCCCATGGATAGAAAATCCACCTCTGGATACTTCACTCTTGTAGGAGGAAATCTGGTTACGTGGCGAAGAAAGAAGCAGAAAGTCGTTGCTCTGTCAAGCGCTGAAGCTGAATTTAGAGGGATCGTAAAGGGGATCATGGAAGTACTATGGCTACACAAGTTGTTCAAGGACCTGGGCCTACCCATCAATCAGCCTACACCATTGTTCTGTGATAATAAGGCATCAATCGGTATATCCGAGAACCCAGTGCAGTACGATCGTATAAAACATGTGGAGATTGACCGACACTTCATCAAGGAGAAACTTGATACAGGACGCATAGCATTACCCTTTGTGAGATCTGAAGACCAGCTTGCTGATATTTTGACCAAGGCTATCAATGGAAGATCCTTTGCTGATATTTTGTGCAAGTTGAACGTTGTAGACCCCACGATTCAACTTGAAGGGGAGTGTTCGAAGAAATGATTGAATTACCATAAGAAGAGGAATCAAACCATTAATTGTAAATATTCTCTGCAGCGTGATTAGGGGAATTAGCATAATTGTAAATTATTGTAAATTGATTCTTTCCTTGTATAGACAACTCATACTGCTACAAATAGATGTATACACAGAGGAAGAAAGTACGAATGAAAATACTGAAATTCTTGAAATTTCATAGTTTTTCGTCTCCATACTCGATTATTTTGTTCTAGATTACACTCTTGACATGCCCAAGCTATCTCAATATCCCTCTCTCATTTTATCTGGTATATTAGTCACCACTAACCTTTCTCTGTATATCTTATTTCTTATATTGTCTAGCTTTGTACGACCACACATCTACCTCATTATTCTCATCTATGTCATTTCCATCTTTGTCCTCTTGATGACCTATTATTCTATTTCATATAACATTGCCGGCCGCACTGCCATTAGGTGAATAGAAACAAAAGGTAAAATGGAACCTGAAGGATCATGTCTTGTCAATATGGTTAAAGAAGGCAACAATCAAAAAGAACCCGCTCCTTTTATTCAAGACAACCAAGACCATGTTTATCAGCTAAAGTAAGTTTCTATTTTAGGATAGCTTTTTTTATGTTGCTTTAACCATTAATTAGAATCATTATTTTTGTCGAAATGGGATTTTGATTTTGAGATTACAGGCCTGATATGTCAAGGTTGCAGCTCGAAGAACATATGAAGGGCGTCCCTGTTAGTTTTCCGGTGCCAGACGATTCTATTGATTTGATGTCTCATCTGATGAATTGGATGAACCTTCAAAATCCATTCAGGAATGAAATCAATCATTTCAGCCATGTACATCCTTTAATCTTAACTTCTCTGAAGGACTTCAAGAATGCGGGAAAATGCGAGGCATGCATTAGGCCTATACTGGATGATGCTTATACCTGTGACAAATGCAATTTCTTCATCCATAAACTCTGTTCTGAGTTACTAGAGGAGATACACCATCCGTTTCATCTCGATCACCCGCTTATGCTCCTCCCTGGATCAAACTCAACGTTAGCAGACTTTTTCGATTGTAATGTTTGTGCAACTACTTGTAATGGCTTTGCATACACTTGCTCTGCCTGTGATTTCAATCTTGATGTGTTCTGCAGTTTCCTTTCCGTCAATCTAGTACACGAATCCCATCATCATCCCATGAATATTATCCTCAATCATGAACTAAATTCAGTCCAATGCTCTGCATGTCATAAACCTGTTGAAGGGTTCGCGTTTGGATGCGAACCTTGTGGATTCAATTTGGACATCCATTGTGTGTTGAACCCGCGAATCATTATGCGCGGATGTGATGATCATGCTGTCAAGCTCAAGTATAGACTGTATAGTCCTCCTGAAGGAACCAATAGTGAAATTGATCACCGTTGCAATGTTTTCAAGGAGAATATAAGGATTCAGGACAGCTGGTTCTACTACTGTGGTGATGGTTGTGACAAAGGTTTTCATCCAAAGGTGCATTTGTAATCTGGATTATGATTATCAGCTGATTAAGTTTGGAAATAAGATTCAGCTTAAAGGGCATCCTCATCCTTTAACATTGGTCAAGAAAGTGGATAAGGAGCCAAGTTGCTGTAATTGTTGTCTTCCATACGATGGACTTTCTTTCGAATGCCATGATGATTCTGTCAAGTGCAGATCTGTTGTGGGAGGCAGAGAGTGGAGATATAACCTTGATGGTTTTTGCTGCCAAGTAATGGATATTGTAGAGTATGAGAGTCAGGGGGAGTAAATGAAATCCATAGGCTTGTTTTGTTGGGATCTTGATTCTTGTCGTTCTTGTTTATCTTCGTGCTGCTTCTGATTGTTTGGCTTTTATTTCCTTGGAACATTGGTTATGCTTAGATGTACATAGTTCAATTCATTGGAGGCCTGAATAAACAGGGGATGCTACTCACGTGCTTATTGAGTCATTGTTGTTTCAATGTAGCAAGTGGACATTAGTAATTCTTCTTTTCTTTTTCCTTTTAAAATTTGTTCACAGAATAGGGATCTTGATTATCAACCCTAATGTTTATGCATGGAAAGCAACCCTTGGAGAAAATTGAAAGAAATTGAATTTGGTCAAGTTGCAAACCATGGTTAGCTAACGTATTTTGAGCTTAATTATAACTAGTTTCATTAATGACATGTGGAAACTAATGAATCATTAATTATCTACGTGACAAGTAGATATTTTAGGCTTTTGAATCAATCAATCATGATACCGGATGAATGAGAAATTAATACTCAAAGTAGGAGTAAAATAAGTAGAAATCAGCTCAGCTCAGCTCGGCCCATGCTGGGCTCGGGTTGCGGGCTGCAGGATACGGTTCGGATTCTATCAGCTCGAAACAAGTTTATTTAAATTTAAATTTCTCCCATGTGGTTGTGATCGCCTAGGTTGAGATTTGAAAAGCTGTTAAGCTTAACCGTGCTTGGCTGACTTGAGCATTTATCTGATCTAAGGCCTCAGGCTAAGCAGGTATCTGATCCAACGGCTGTGGACAGATCTGATGCGGTTATCTGATCAAAGGGTTCAGGCCGAGCAGGTATCTGATACTACGGTTGTGGATGAACTAACGTTAACAACCTGATCTTAGTTTTCTCCTATAAATACAGGCCGAGCTGACCTCTGTGATCATCAGAAATCAATCCAGAAATTAATCAGTTTTCTCCTCTTCTCTCTGCATACAATCTCCGTCTCTGCAAATCATCTTCTCCCTGCATAAATCTTCATCTCTGCATCCAAGAAGCCAAAAACATCTTACAGGTTCGTTGAGTTCATACGCTGTAGTACCGCTCGTCTGAACTGACTCCGTTCTATTCTGGGAGACGGTTGCTTCCTCTGGTTGGGCACAGTATATCGGAGCAATACGTCTTAAGCTTGTTGGAATTCAATGTAGACAAAATGATTCTGTACAGTGTTCGTGTGACATAAGGCAACAACCAACCTGCGGAGCTCAGGGCAGGTTGGGTCGGTCTGTCAGGTCAAAACGATCCAAGCAGCGCAATTAAATTTGCGTTCTGGACAGTCAACCGACCTGCCGATCTCAGCACAATAGTACTGTATAACAACAGTTCTGTGCTATCAGCCGTCGAACTGAGCTGTACAACATTAACTGATGCAAGAAACTAAAGGAAGCAAAACAAAATCACCGTAAAAGTTTCAAATGCTGGTAAACGAATTGTTGGCAGGCCAAAGTTAATGTTAATTTATTTAGATTTTCTTCAGAAATTAGGCTTTGCCCCTTGTCGCGGCCAGAAATTCCATTTGCTAATGATTCCTACTTTAATCCTATTTTACTCTTGCGCATTCCATCTTGCTAATGTCAGGTCAGAGTGACATGATCAAACAAGAAATTAACGCACATTTGGAGAAATCAGATGGCAAGATGAATAAAGAATTACAAAAAAGATTCAGCATCCATGTCGCGTCGTCCACTTGAATATGCTCATCAGTGCTGAAGCCGGCTAAGCGTTTCAAAATTGCTCAGACGGCACTGCTCAATATTTCGTTGGTCCCTTAAAATTTGCACCTCAAAGCTTCTATATAAAGGAGGTGCAGCTTAGGCTAAAAGAATCATCCTTCCTTAGACTACTCTTTCATTTACATCTTTTGGTACTAAATATGGCAAAACAAGTTATCTTGATCAGTTTGATGGTTCTCATCTCCTGCTACCTCGCGTTTGCGTCTGATCCTAAACCGTTGCAGGATTTCTGTGTAGCAGACTTGAGCAGCTCAGGTATGACTTTCTGTTAGTGTTAGATGATTCACTTAGTTACACAAGCTTTTCAGATTATTTGTAGCATGCAAGTAGGCTTATATATATGTTTTTGACATACTAACATTCTTGTAGATTTTGGTGCTTTTCTTCTCATTACTAGCTTTATGTAAAGCATATCTAATCGTGCTCCTATATAAGATTAGATACATTTCTATGTGTATTTTTGTTTTCTTATATACGTTTTTTTGCTAATAGTGATTTTTGTATTGTAAACAGCAAAAGTGAACGGGCATATCTGCAAGGATTCCAAGTATGTTGGAGCGGAAGATTTCTATTTCAGTGGAATGCACATACCTGCAAACACATCCAACCCTGAAGGATTCAAGGCCACGTTGGTGTCTGCGGCTCAGCTGCCAGGACTTAACACCCTTGGCATCTCAATGGCTCGCCTCGACTACGCCCCTTATGGAGTCAACCCTCCACACACTCACCCTAGGGCTACTGAAATTTTCCTCGTTCTAGAAGGGTGCATTGAAGTTGGTTTTGTCACATCCAACCCCGAAAATCGCCTCATGAAAAAGGTCCTTTACCAGGGTGATGTGTTTGTGTTCCCAGTGGGACTCGCTCACTATCAGTGGAACATTAAAAATGAACGTGCTGTTGCCCTTGTTGGACTGAGCAGCCAAAGCCCTGGTACAATTGGCGTGAGAAATGCTGTGTTTGCATCCAATCCCAAAATCAACAATGACATTCTTGCTAAGGCGTTCCAAATTGATACCACCCTTGTCGACCAGATTCAGTACAGTCTGTAGGGCATAAAAAGACATTGTGTAACAAAATGTTTGTGCCATCTTTTATGTTTCCTTGTACTTTAGTTGATTGCTTGTCTCAAGTGTTCAACTTCTAGCCTTGCCCTACTAACAGAAAACCTTCACAAGTGGAGCCTTTCCGTTTCTTTATGATTTCAGTTCTTCTTTATCTTACCACTCTAAATGAACATTTGTTACTCATATTCCCAACTTTGATCCAATGCTATTATATGGTTTGTAGTTAGGAAGGAAAATGTTTCTATTTTCAATGGAGTCAATGACACACCCTTCTTTGAATTTGGAATATAATAGAATAAAGTAAAATGATTCACTAAATTGGATGCGTTTTTTATATTGTGAAGTAGCATTTCATCAGCTTGACGCAATTTTCATTATGGGTCATCGAAAAACAATTTCTGTGTGTTTCTAACACATGAGTATGGTTGTATACATCTGACCCCTCATATCTTGCCACAGGCAGAAGCTTCTAATGTGGCAAGCTTCTAATACAATGGGGTAATGTTGTTGTTGTATTAGTTAGAAAGGAAAAACAAAAAAAAAGACAGAGGCATAGGGAGGGAGAACATTGATAACCAACTTTTTAAGAGGGTGGAATCCAGTCGATCGAATTTATTTCGTCAAGTTAAAGGATCACAGGAATTTAGTTCAATATTTATGAATTATAAATACGAAATCAAAGATTATATAAGAGATATACGCTATATCGATATGAAAATGTCACATCGTGATTACATAAGACAAATCTATTTTAACGAGAGTTTTTTTTTTTGTCAATTAAGAGATCAATATCTTTTTTTATAAAAATAATTATGACATCGACTTTGATAATTCTTCTTAAGCACTGCAGCTTTAATTTGTTTTTTTATACGCTAACTGACCATCTTGACATATTATGGACATCAAAATTTTGTTTTTAAGTCTTCTCTTTCATACTCATATTTAAAAATACCATAACTTACACTATGTTAAATATTTTTGGGATATAGGGATGATATTTTGTGGATTGTCATGAGTAAAATATTAGAACTAAAACAAAATTCTTATGACCGATTGAAAAATTAACAATACACTCGTACTTAGGATGGAGGATTTACTGAGGTTGAGTCCTCTTAGAGGTTCCCGATTAGTAGTTAGAAATCAAGGGTACAAACGTTTTAATTAGATCGAGAAACTAAGAAGACGAGATTGTTGAAGAATAAGTCTTGCAGAAATAAGTAAAGTGACTAGTCGAGGTGTCATTTAAAGTGCCTAGGTGAAGTGGGAACAAGTAAAGGAGCGCCGAGCCGGGGTATCATACCGACATCAGGATCAAAGATAAGGAGTGCAGACATAGATGAAAGGAGTGCCGAGCTGAGGTGCTAAGCCGAAGTAAGACAGAAAATTGTTAGGTCCGTGAAACACACTAGAAGGGGGGTTTGAATAGTGTGTTTATATAAGTATGGTTATTTTTTGAATCTTTTTTCAATGGGAGTGTTTAAACCAATACTTGGTGTGTTCTTTGAAAGAAATAGATTGCGGAAATGAAAGAACACCAAATTTATAGATGTTCAAGTCAAAGACTCTACTCCTCTACCTTCTTGTTTTGAACAAGAAGGATGTTAGAACAAGGGATTGTTATTTCACTTTGGGGGGAACAACAATCAAAGAAAATACAAGGACAAACTAGGTTTAGCAAACCTAGCTCAAGAACACGAAAAACTCAACTTCTTTGAAGCCTAGCCTCTTTGAGATTTTCCTTGAACCAAAGAAATCCTATATGGAGTATGATGTAGCTTCTACACCATCAACTAGCTCTTGGAACCTTGAGATTTCGCCCAACAGGAAGCTCCTTGCTTCTTGACCAACAATCTATACTCTTTCTCCTCACAATCCTTAATTAGAAGATTACTTCTTCTTCTTTACAAAACACTCTCAAAAATAAAATAAATACAATGATTTTTGAGAGCACAATCACAATGAAGACTTGAGAGCTTTTTGGAGTAGAAAGTTAGTTTTCAAAAATTAAGTATTCCAACCCTTATAGATCAAAATTGCAGCCGTTAGAGATGAGAGAGAGGAGGGAAAATGATATACTCTCATATGTTGACACCTCGCCATCTTGAAAAAGTCTTCTTGGGAGAAGTCAAGACTTCTTGAGGAAGTCTTGTGTTTTAGGCTAAAAATAGAAGGATATTCCCATCAACCTTGGATTTGAAATTTGAAAATTAGCCACAAAAGTCATGATTACATGGGAAAGATAAAAAAGTATTTTTTGTCAATCAAAAGGTACAAGAGAGAGAAAAAGTACACCAATTAAGACCTTCCATTCGTACATCAGAACTTATAGATGCAGCGCTCGATAAAGTGTTCAAAACTCTCTGTCTAAGGATGTCTTATTTTCCTTATCTGATAGAGCGCTATTAGGCCATGTTTGAAACTTTCTTTCCTAAGGCTTAATTTATATCTTACAGGATAAGGCGCCTTATTCTCTGTTCAAAACTTTCTGTCCAAAGGTTTAATTTTTGCCTTACACGATAAAGCGCCTTATTCTCTGTTCAAAACTTTCTGTCCAAAGACATATTTTCTTATTACAACATCGAGCGCTCTATAAAGTGTTTGATTACTTAGTAAAACATTTCCTTAGAAATATTTTCTTAAGGAGTAACATGTCTAATTTGCATGTGAAGTTTCAGAAACTTTTGTTTTTGAAACTTCTCTTTTTGTCCAAATCATCAAAACCAATCCTAATACCAAAAATCTCCCTTTTTTGATGATTTCACAATAAGCTTCCCCTTACTAAATGCATCTTATGCTCCCCCTCACTATATGCACCTTATGCTCCCCCTTACTATATGCACTCCTCAAAGAATACTTTTATCTCATATCATCAAAAATGATTTATACTGAGGAAAAATATCATATAAAACACTTCATTTCATATTTTAATCAAAGACATAGTATAGTAAGTAATTTAGAGAACAACTACCATCAGATACTTCAATACCAGTCTTGACAAAAACAAAGCATAATAACCTGCAAACACAAATAGTGCCCACATAGTTTCACAACAACCGAATTCAAAGACACTACCAACTGTCCAACAAAAACTACCAGTCTGCAAATACCAAAAGTTAATCTAACCTAGGAGGAAAACAGAGGAGAGCACCATCATCACATAAGCACTAATATCCACCAGCAGAGGACAAAACAGACAATATCAACACCAACACCAGCAGAGGACCATACCACAAAACAGAGTTAGAGGATTAGAGGAGAGAAAACTGAGAGAACTCTCCCCCTAAATCATCAAAAAAACAGAAATAGAGTTTAACCAGACTTTGGTTCATGTTTAAAAGACTTGAAAACTTTAGCTTTTAGCATCTTGGAAATTTAAATACTCATAGCGAGCATTTAGGAGAGACTGCTGTTGACACCCTTCAACTACACCATTTCTTGGTCTAGCGCAAAAAGTTTTTCCTTAAGCACAGCCTCGACACTCACTCGTTCATTTTCTGTATCAGCCTCTGTTGCGGAACTGCCCACTGGATTCTGATGCTTCTGAGCATTTCTAATTTGAGAAATATTCATAGTATTGTACCAACCTTTCATTCCAATATGATCAAGATGTATTGGGTCAAGAGCAATACCCACATGGGTAAGCAGAACAAAAACACAGTTAGCAAAAGGTAGAGTTTTTGTTGATTTGGTTAATGCATCCAGAACAGAAGTCAAAAAGATCCAACCAAAATTCACCTGCCTTTCTTTCAAGATGCAATATGTAACATAAAAGTCCATATTGCTAGGATTACGATTGACTTTTCTGTTAATGCAGGCCATAACAATTCCTAACATCACTCTACTGACTAGGGGCATTTTCTGGAGTTTCCGAGATGGAAGAAAGCCTAATGAGAAGATCTAGAACATACCTCCATATCATCTTCAATGGCCATGAAACAAGAATATTCCCTTTCAAGATCATCATCACTTATAGCTATAAGGGCAAGATCCTTGTCATCATTATGGTCAACTTCGGAGTCGGATAAGAGACTATCACAATAAGCTACCTCCGCTTGAAGAGCTTTCTTCTTTTGATAGATAGCCTTCTTATCTTTAGGATGAGGATCCTTCACTCTACAATCTTTCATGAAATGACCATATTTTTCACACTTGAAACATTTGTTTTCTTGGTCCTTCATCTTGTCTTTATCCTTGGATAAAGTCCCTTTGATAAATCTTTTTGACTCATCTCCATTTTTTCTAGCAAACCATTTAAACCTTCTTACAAGATGTCCAAACTCATCATCTGAATCATTTGTATCATGTACCAACGCTTTAGGTGAGTGTTTGATAGGATCATTTTTCTCTTGTTCCTCAAGTTGAATCTCATGAGTCATAAGATTCCCATACAATTCATCCGATGTAAGAGTTTCAAGATCCTTTGACTCTTCTATAGCCGTTACCTTTGGATTCCATTCTCTTCCCAAGCTATTTATAAGTCGATGGTTAAGATCCTCTTGCTCGATCTTCTTTCCCACCGCATTAAGCAAGTTTACAAGTTTAGTGAACCGTTGAATGGTTTCCTCTATCTTTTCACCTTTGGGGACAGTAAAGTTATAGAATTGCTTCATCGACATCCTCGTCCTTGCTTTTCTAACTTGAGAGGTACCCTCATGGATCATTTCCAACTTTACCCATGCTTCATGAGCCGATTGAACACCTTGAATCTTAGCTCTCTCATTTGGAGTAAGAGAACTATTCAAGATATCAAGAGCCTTTCCATCTATAGCAAACAATAACTCTTCTTCTTGACTTGGATTATCATAGTCAATAGGAGCCTTTGAGTCCTTGGTGACTTCTTTCCAAATCCGATAACCACAACCCCTAAGATGAGTCTCCATATTGGATTTCTATAGAGAGTAATTATTTGGATCAAACATAGGTACTTTGGTATAGATGTTTGAAACGGACGGTATCAAATTTTCTTGTCTTCTTCTTCTTGTCCTCAGGTTGTCCACATATATGATTCTTAGATGAAGTAGACTTATGTTTATTTTTAATCAATTTTTTCAAGATTTTCTTAATCTTTTAGCCATCGTGATTAAATCCTCATCATCGGAATCTGTGCTGAATTTTTTGAACTTGAGTTTCCAATGAAGAAAAAGAAGGTGACTAGTACTAGTTATGAACTTGGTGAGTCTAGCAATAAAACTAGTGATGAAATTTCTTCTTTACCTAGAAGAAGCAAAAGACAAAGGGTTGAAAAGTCATTTGGAGACGACTTTATTACTGCTTTCATTTTGGAAGAAGATCCTAAGACTTATAAAGAGGCTATGAGTTCCATAGACGTTAAGTTTTGGAAAGAATCTATTTATAGTGAACTTGACTCGATTCTTAGTAACAATACTTGGGAACTAGTAGAGTTGCCTAGAGGATGTAAGCCTATTAGTTGTAAATGGGTCTTTAGAAAGAAATTAAAGGTTGATGGCTCCATCGATAAGTTTAAGGCAAGGCTAGTTGCCAAGGGATTTATCCAACAAGAGGGTATAGATTATTTCGACACATATTCACTGGTAGTAAGAATAACGTCTATTATAGTTTTAGTGGCTCTAGCTGCAATTAATAAGTTGGTGATACATCAAATGGATGTTAAGACGACTTTCTTAAATGGTGATCTAGATGAAGAGATATATGTGCATCAACCGGAAGGTATGATTGTTCAAGGACAAGAACATAAGGTGTGTAGACTTAAGAAGTCCTTGTATGGTCTTAAACAAGCGCCAAAACAGTGGCATGAAAAATTTGATAATGCTATGATTTCCAACGGTTATATTGTGAATGAAAGTGATCGTTGTATTTATAGTAAAGTTGAAAATTCTGGTTGAGTCATCGTGTGTTTATATGTTGATGATATGTTGATCTTTGGAAATAACATGGATGTTGTGAATAGTACTAAATCATTTTTATCTTCCGTCTTTGATATGAAAGATATAGGTAAGGCTGATTTAATACTTGTTTTAAAGTTAGTCGAGAATTGTGGGGGTTATATGTTATCTCAATCTCACTATGTTGAGAAAATGTTGAAACGTTTTAATTTCTTTGATGTTAAGCCTATAAGTACTCCATATGATCCTGTTGTCCACTTGAAGAAAAATAGGAATCATAGTGTTTTACAAGTTGAATACGCTAGAATAATTGGAAGTGTAATGTATTTGATGAATTGTACAAGGCCTGACATAGCTTATGCCGTAAATAGGCTAGCGAGATATACTCATAATTCAAATAGTGAACATTGGTTGGCACTAGAAAGATTAGTGAGATATATCAAAGGTACAATAGATCTATGTCTTGTATTTGGTGGTTTTCCGGCAGTATTAGAAGGTTTCTGTGATGCTAATTGGGTGTCGGATAATGATGAGCTAATTCGACAAATGGTTATGTATTCACTTTAGGTGGTGGAGCCATATCATGAAAATCTTCTAAACAGACGTGTATAGCAAAATCAACTATGGAGTCGGAATTTACAGCTTTAGAACTTGCTGCAACAGAAGCTGAATGGTTAAGGAATTTTTTGATTGATATTCCTTTGTGGTAATAACCCTATGCCTTCTGTTTCTATACAATGTGATTCTCAGGTTGCGATCGCTCGAGCGAAGAATAAGATTTACAACGGAAAGAGCCGGCATATTAGATTGAGACAAAATATTGTGCGAGATTTAATTAGTTCAGGGGTGGTCAACTTGGAGTATGTAAGAACCGAGTTGAATCTGACAGACCCCTTAACTAAAGGACTAAACAAGAAGTCAGCCGAACAAGCATCGAGGGGAATGGGACTGTATCCATTGTTGTGAACTTTGTATGACGGCAACCCAACCCACTATTAGTAGAGATCCTACGAACGGGGTTCAATGTGGTAAAAACAAGTTATATAAAAGTTCTACAAGTACTATCGTTTTGTCTCTTCCTATGGTGTTGTTGAAGATAGTACTCACTGCAAACAAAAGAGGGTGAGATTTATTAGAATCTCTTAATGAAATTCATAGCCATGTTGTATGGTGGTGTGCGCAGTACACACTTGATGAATTTTACCTATATAAGTGTGGAGGTGGTGCCGCTTCCTATGAGAGTTTGGAACAACTCATTAGAGCACTTATGAAAACCTGGGACTGGGTGCATGGCCGATATCGCACCACACCGTGAACTTGTCTGAAGCTAGTCAATGACATGTCAGTTGTATGGTTATATAAACAGTAGCGAGGTAAGATTCAAGACGTATGTCATCTTATTTCCGTTTATATACTTCTTCTTGTACTAAGTGGCAATTCAAGACGTAAGTCATTGTCCATTATATGTCATTGTCTTCGTTTAAAGGTAGAGAGGTTAGTTGATTACCGTTCAAGAGTGTTTGTATATAAGTTTGGATCATGTGGGGGATTGTTGGAAAAAGTATGTTGAGATACTTTTAGATGTGCTCCAAACTTATATAAAAACATATGTAATGTTGTTTGGGAGTTGGATTGATGATTTGAACACCTTTAACTTCAAGAATATCACTTGGATCGATCCAAGTATAAGTTGGATCGAACCAAGTGAAAGCATGAATAAAGTTGAGTGTTCTGGAGGATCCTGAAGCATTCTGTCCAACATAAATCGATCACATCGATCTATGTGATCGATCGATGTGAGGCAGAATAAATGTTGAAGGTTCAGTCTGACTTCGATCGATCGAAGTGACATCGATCGATCGATGTGATCGATCGACGTGCCAACGGACAGAACTTTTCATGCTGAGTTGCATCTTTTGGTCCAAGAATCATCTCCCTTCAAAAGTGAACGTTATTCAACTAACTTGGAAGGTCTGAAAACTGCTGAAACAAGTTTCAAACATTGTCTTCTTCTACCTTAAAGCCTATATATACAAGGCTTGTCTACTTTACAACATATAGAAAATTATCTTGCTTTTTCCTCTAGTGCAGAAAAGTTCCAGCAGTTTTCTTCTTCCTCTCCTCTACTTTCATACACTTCTACCTGCAAGTTCATTCCCTTTCTCGTAGAGCAAACGAACAAGGGAAGCCGTTAAATCCTGGGAAGCATTCGCTTGTAGATCACCTTGCTCACCGGTGGAGACGAAATTACTTTTAAGGACAGTGATCTTGATCACGTCTTGGCAAAAGTTTTGGGTTGTTTGTCTGCTATCCATCTCAGTTTTCTAACACAACAGATCTAAAATATGCTTGTGCAGAAAAACATCCATTTGAACAGTTAATCTTTATTTAATGAAGCCAAAGCAATACCAATTGACAGAAGATTCTCAGAGGACATGGAGAACCAATATGTCGACAAAGAACTTCATAGTAGGTCATGACCAAAACTAAAAGTTTCCCCAGAGCAAAACCAGAGAGAAAAAGACCCAACTATGGTGATGATGGACCAGGATAACCTGACGGATGGTATCCACTATGTGGAGGATACCCTGATGGGGGATACCTATGTGGAGGATAAGTAGGATATCCAGAGGGAGAGTACCCACCATGAAGAGGGTATGCAGCTGGTGGGTATGCTGATGGTGGAGGTGGATAAGGGTATGCTCCATGGGATTGCGTATAATGTCCAACTGCATATCCAGCAAGACTGGAAAACAGCCCCCTTTTGTCATTGTTAGGCCTATCTCTCATTCTTATCGAAAAGAGATTTTCAATAACCCATATGCTTACGAACTAACTGCAGCACAAAGACTATGGATTAAAGCTGATCCAGAAACAACAGCTTGTCTCGCAATCTAAATAAATAGTTAAAAAATGAGTTAGAATCACATGTAACCAATAACCACATTACTCCATTGTCTTAGCTTCTGCCTATAGTGGGGTAAAAGAGTATTAGGTGTACGCAACATTACCCACACAGAGGTTGTTTGCTGATGAGGAATACTGAAAATTGTATCGACTTGTGTAGATCGACTGTTGTTTTACAGTACAAAAATCGCATCCAATTTAACAAGTCAAATTTTCCTTTATTTAATCATGTTTTAAAGTAAAAGAAGAATCTTCAACTTGGTTGAAAATGAAAACCAGCTAGAATCGAATATATTTATGTAAAATATCAAATTGAAGAGCTGATCCAGACATGCTCTGTCGAGCGTTCATCAGAAGGAAAACATCATCATTAGAAAAAGATTAAGTCTCAACTCATTCCCACATCTAAGTGCAAGAAAACACCAATTCTATATGCACAAACATAAGAAAAATCCCTTAATTAATTTTTTTAAGTACAGTTCAAAAGCACATATATCGTTATATCAAGAAACTCATCCACTTCATTGTACAAATAGCAACAAAAGACAGTTATCCAATTGATAATTTGGAGCTAAAAATCTCTTTCTTTAACTTTGTACTTCGAAACGCCAACTCTTTCTCGAGAAGGGAAAGAAAACCGACCAGAATAAACTAACTATTTGAAAAAGAAAAATAGAGACCAAACCCCTTGGGAAAATTTTTTTTGCTATTACATACACATTGAAATCGCATGCTTTCATGCATTTGAAAACCTCGAGATTACTTCAAAAAGAAAGAAGTCTATTTATTGATGGGCGAACCACGGAGATTGAACCCATGCATGGTGAATTTACAATTCACTGTCTTGATCCACTTGAAGCGTTTCTAACTTTATCCAACTATATCACTTGAATGATTGAATTCCAGAGAACAAAGAATGAAATCGAGAAGAAAAATCAGTGATCATCACATAGATTTACACGACATACTTTCACTTTCGAATTAGTACAAGCGCATCAAATGAAGCCGCCTCATATTTGCAAGCGACAAATCAAAACACACACACAAAAAACGCAAGAACAAAGCACCATAATATATGAAGAACCACTATTACCATAATCTATATGGTTGAGATACATACATACATATATATATACACACACACACACACATACACATATATATATAACTATTCGCTACGACCATGGTCCGTATGGTAGAGATATATTGTATACAATATATATGTTATAATAGTTTGTAAAGGCAATGGGATGAAGAATAGATGCATGAGATCAAAGGTGAAGGTGAATGGGTGTTGAAATAAGCAAGAATAGCTTGACTCATGACATGGATCGATCTATGTCTCAATTGGATAGATCCATGTGGCTTGAAAATGAAGTTGAGTATTCTGACGGACATAGATCGATCACATCGATCGATCGATGTCACTGACATCGATCGATCGATGTGCCCTGGGTGCAGAGTTGAAACTTTATGTCCAACATAGATCGATCACATAGATCGATCGATGTGACTTTGATCGATACATAGATCAATCGAAGTAGTCTGGATGAGAATCTGAAGCTTACTGTGAGACATCGATCGATCGATGTGTCAACAGAAGTGACTTTTCAACAGGATTTGCAACTTATGCACCAAGGGACATGCCCAATCGCCATGCAACGACCACCAACGTCATTTTGGACTTTGAGAGCCTATAAATAGGCTATTAAAACCCATTAGAAGATGTTTTCTTGCAGTCATACAAAACTATTGCATCCAAAGTTCTTCTCTTAACTAAATTCTACTCTTGTTTAAAAGTTCATTAAATCTCAATCCTGTTTGCTGAGTATTAGAGATTGTGGGATGTTGTATCGTAGGAGGAAGTTTGTCTATAACTCTGCAGCATCTAGTGGGGGCAAATATTCCTTACGGAAAGTATGTAATACACGCCTCAAGTCAAGTTCTACATCCTACTCTCATTCTCTCTGTGTTGTTCTTGTTTTCATTTTCATAACACAATATATATATATATATATATATATATATATATATATATATATATATATATATATATATATATAGAGAGAGAGAGAGAGAGAGAAAGAGAGAGAGAGACAAACACACACGAAGAACCAGAAAAGTTTAGTGTCCCGTATAAAGATATAAGAATGTCGTATGAGTTGCAATTTTTTTTCTCCACAACGACTATTTTTTGTCTAAAGTAGATTCAACAATGAAAAAGTAGTTGAACGCGGTTTACTTTTGTCCCATCCATTAAAAGGAGACGGATTATGATGCTTTAATCCAAGGTTGCAGAGATAGGTTCGGATGCCACTCAATCCCAACCTCTACAAATTGGACTTCAGAAAGAGATTCAAATATGCTTTACAACCCTCAGACCAGAGTACAGTTGAACTCAAGTTATAGTCCAGTTGGTACTTAGATTGGGATTTGTTACCAGATGTCAAGAGTTAGATTCCATGACACTCACAGTGTGTTGTTCCTCTAATGCTAGGCCTTCGGCCTGGTTTGTGGCGGACACCTTGTGTGGATCACTGTGTAAGATCTCACTCAATCTAGGAGTCCGCTGAACTCCTTATTTATATCTTTCACACAAGCTCTTTGGGACTGCAACGGTAGGAGGCCGGGGTGAGGGATTTCACCTTTTGCTCTAAGACCAGAGCACAGTTGGCAGAAGCTTGGATGCAGAGCCGGAGCCGGCAGGGCTGAGTGAAGGAAAATGTTAATGGTCTGGTTAGTCGGGAAGGAAGAAGGATCTTTCTCCGCTAGAGCATGGCGGTTGAGCATTTCCACCCCCATTCTACTGTCTGCTAATGGGGATGAGATCCTACGAGGCTAAATGTGAGGTAGAATATGAAGCTTCAATCACGCGTCGTCACGTGTACAAAAGCAAATAGGTGCTGCAATTTTTTTTTCAAAAAAGTGTTTTTATACACGTGGCGACGCGAGATTGGAGACCTCATATTCTACCTTATTTTTAGCCTCCTAGGATCTCATCCGCTACTAATGTCCACCATGTTAATTGAAACTTAGGGAACAAGTAAATATTTATGAAACTAATTAGATAATCATATTATTTTTGACATGATGTGAGAGCAACTCAAACACCTGCAATTATCCATCAACCAGTATATGTATCTGACTTTTGTGGATAAAACAAGCATTAAAATTCCATAGAAACACCTATATAAAAACGGGTCCGGATCCTCCTACCTTAAGAAAAATATGAGAAAAAGGCTCATGTGAGAGTATGAGAAGTTGGCAAGGATGGATGAGAGATAGACACCAAAGAGACACATGACAACAGGAGAGATTGGTAAGACTAGATGAAAAATAACCAACAAGAGAGTATGAAAAAAAAGATTCAACGACACGTGACAACATATTGGTAAGATTAGATAAAAAATAGCGAGCAAAAAGAGAGTATGATGTTAGATGGAAGACACTTGGCAGGAAGAAGGAGGTGAGGAATCTTATTTCCATAAAAACGTTTGAGTAAAGGATTAGGATCCCTTCACCGCAAAAAAGGGTGCGGTGACGTGTGACCGCGCGACACGTGCCATCAAGGGAATGTGGTGAGGCTAGATGCGGGTGACCCTCATCTAGGCTCACCATCCTCCTTTGATGCCACGTGTCGCGTGGTCACAAAAAAGGTGAGGAAAGTGGGATTAGGAGATCTCAAACCCTTAAATAAATATGCTGCAGCAACAACAACAACATACAAATCTTGGGGAGCCCATAAAATATAAACAACAATAATTCGAATTAATACCAGAGGAAAAGAATTTCAACCCTGCAATATTACCCTTGAATTAGGGGCACATACACTAATTATTACGATGTAATTTTTAGTATGAATTGATTTACACTAATATGTGAATGCATTTATGTAAGAAATATTGCACATGCTTTTATAATCATCACATTATATTTATTTATGTTGTACGTTAGTTCAACTAAACATTTTTTTACTATTAATAATCATTATGTTTAAGGATTCATATTCCCTCGTGTTTAGAGTATAAAACATTAATTTTGCTTTCAACTATTATAATCCGTTACAAATACTAAGTTTGTATATGTTTTGGATATTTAAAATAATCATCTAAAAAAATTGTTTCTCCAGAAAAATTTAACTCATTACCTTTTATACTTTAGACCTTTCACGTGTAGAAAAAAAATAAAAGACAATTATTTATAAAATCAATTATGATAAACTCTCACTTGAATGTTTATACACTAAAATTTATGGGTATACCAAAATAAGTAGGGATTAATTCTCAAACATTTAGACATCTACAGCTAACTCAAGTTCCAATATTCCATTCCTTGTCCGAAAAACAAATGGGGTTTCAATATTATTTTTTTAGAATGAATTTGTCAATTTTGGATGTACTTATATCAAATATTGTTATATATTGTTTAATTTCTCGCAGGAACCCCTCAATTTCTGCAATTCCAGTAATTACCTTCCTATTATTAGTGTTTTATTTAAAAAACTATTTTATTAGTTGGTATTGCAATGATGCAATGTTACTTTTGTTTCTGAATTGTTCATTATTCCGATTACGTCCTATTCGTATTAAAAATATATAAATAAAGATAAACAAATGTTTTAAGCTTTTCTTTAGTACCTAAATTTTGTTGCCTTTTATTTACAATTTTAGAGCACTGTTTTTTCAATTTATTTTACACTGAAGTAACTTTGTTAAAATTAACATTGCCAAAAAAAAGGAAATAAATTCCTCCATACTCCTCTTGTACGTTCCATTGCACCCATTGTTTAACACAAGTTTACCTATAAATCGTTTATTTTTACCAACTACAACTTCCTTTTTTTTTTGTTTATTTATTTTAATGACTCACTTTAGGTAAATCAACAGGAGATTTATTTATTCAATTTTCAATTTTCAGTACCACCAGAACCGAACCTCATCTTCCCCCTCTCCCGGGTGTTAATGAACCCTGCCGAACTGAATAATAGGTTTTAGGATTCGGATTCGTTTAGCTAAACGAACTATTCAGCTTAGTTCGTTTAGCTAAACGAACTTTAAAATTGGTTCAAATTCGGGTCGATAACCTTATAACTATTTAAACGAACCCGAATACTTGTTCGAATTCGGCTTGTTCACAAATAATTACCGAACGAATACGAATCAAACACAAACCAAACTCGAATAGTTCGGTTCATTCAACAGCCCTACCTGCCCCACTCAAAATAACAAAAGAAAAGTTTACATACCGTCATCGATTGGACGACTGCAGCTGTTCTTTCCACCTTGAATTGGTCAGAATATGAAAATTTTCTTAATGTCACAAAAGATCAATATCCAGACCTCACGGCCTCACTATCCGAGACTTTAAAAAAAATGCAAATCAACATCACTCAGTATTCTTTTAGATGGGAATATATTGACCCAGTGCTCATAAGATACCATTCACATATTGGATTTATAGAGACCTAAGCACACATTAGACTAACCTCATGCCATCAGTGACCTAAGCACCCATACTGAGGGTGTCAAAACTCGAATCTACAAATTTCATCTAACAATATAACATACGAATACCAACTTAATTATGCTTTGAAAATTTTCTTACTTTCTACAAAGGAGAGTGACATTATCTTGAAATAGAACTTTCTCTAATTAAAAGATTATTTGTCACTGAAAGTCTAGAAAACCCATATTCACAAGGAATTGTGAACGAGTGTTGCGAAGTCAAATCTTGGTTCACAGCCAAGTTCAAGCGATATCACTCCCAAGATACAATAAAAAAATGCCCAAGCTTGTTTACAGATGACCGATCTTCAAACAGATCAATCTCACATAGCTTACCATCATAATCCTCGTTTTAATCATTTGAGGGGTAGACACATACGACACCTTAGAGCATGCTTAGATGATTAAAAAGTATTTACACTTTAATTTGACTTTGCATATTTTGTTTCGGTCTTTTTCTTTCAATTATTTGTGCATGTTCACTATTATGACTATTTTAATATCGAAAGACTGTTGCATATGTTTAATAAAATAGGTCCACTAGTATATAGTCCTATTATTATGATTATCTGTGCATGTGCATATAGAGCCGGGGGTCTCACTGGAAACAAACTCTCTATACCTTGAGATGGAGGTATTGTTTGCCTACCTCTCACCCTCTCCAGACCCTAACGATAGCTTGTGCTATCGTTGGGATATACTAGGTATGATTGATTGATAGATATATATTACATATGCAGTAACCAACGATAACAGCTCACAGAAAAGGACCAAAAAGAAAACAACAACAATAGCATGAGCTTTTTTCTTTTTTGAAACCATAATAACCTGAGCTTGACTGGCTTCAAAATGCAACCGGCAAGTATGTAAACATAAATAATCGCTGAAACTGAACCAGCAGGTCCCATCATGACTCCTGGGTACTCAGAAGACGAAAAGAGAGCCTCAATCTGTGACACAAGATTATCCAAACATGCCCAAAGGTATTAGTACTTTGCTCAACTTCTCTAGGGAAAGCAGTTTTATTCCTTAAAGAACCGCCACATAGCGAAAAGCCTTTAGGTGTAGTAACACATCTTCCCCAACCCCAGTACTCGGATTCGAGTCAACCTGTTATTTAAAAGAGAAAACTACTGTGTTCACTTTCCATAGAGTGAACAAAAGAGTTGTTCCAAGTGACAACACAGATGAAGTTATTGAAGTCTAAAACTTATCCAACCTATACTGACCTGGTGACCTATTTTAGTTTAATGATTGTCTACAAGTCAAAGACAGAAGATACATATGAAGAAAATCCCGGTTTAAAACTTCAGTCCAGAATGGATTGCCACAACTCCCCCGACAAGATTCTCGTACTCCACACCCTGGAATCCAGCATGTGCTATCATCGAAGCAAATTTCTCCTGCAATAATACATCACACAAATCAACTTGCATGCTAACCAAGAGCTCGTGATGAAACTGTAAACGAACAAATAGGTATTCATTTTTGAACATTTAGATGCATTTTGCAAACTGTTACCAGGCAAATTCTTCTGAGAAATATTAGCGTCTGTAAAGAAGATGCATTCCAACTATAAAATACATGCTAACCATACATGCACAGATTCCTAATGTAAGATCACAAGCTCCCATTCATAAACAGCCAAATAGGGTGCCAACATTGATTACGCTAAAACATCTATTATGTTTTCAATTAAATTGATTTGACACATAATTGTCTATGATTAGGACGGTTACTCCAAGTCAGCATGTTTACATATCAATTCTTCACCACGAGGAAGCTCATTTCCCTGAACCGTTTGACAAATGATAATGCGTTGTCAATCCCTTAATTGTGGTGTCCCTAACTGCATATATGTAGCAACATAGCTTATCTATGACATGAAGAAATGGTCCTAGCATCAATCACTGTAAGTCCTATATCCATATCTCATCACAAGAATACAGGTGCGGAAGATTCATGTCCAGAATTCAATCATGATTCTACAGGGAACCTACTAATCACATTAGCAGACATACAGGTCTGTGAAGAAGACGAGTTAAAAGTAAGTGTCATACGAAATGAATAAATATTTGGTATATAACCATTCTAACACATCTTGTAATGTGTTATGCAAGTTGGTCAACATTTCACAGAAGTAAAACGAGTAAATCAAGTCAAATGATGCAATAGGTACACATCAACTTCTTCTTTTTTCCTTTTTTTTTTTTTTTTTTTTTTTGAATGGTACTCATCAACTTCTCTCGCCCTTTAGAAGGAAGACTGTCATGCTATTAGTGCTTCACTACTGAAAGTGATAATTCCACAGGTCATCCAGAGCACAGAACACATCTGGCTCAAACATCACAAAACGAAATAATGAGGGACAGCAATGCCATTCAAGAGGGGAAAAAAGAGTCAAATCACATTCGCACACAGAAGGTGTGACAGAGGAACTAATAATATACTAAATAGCTGCCTCAGAATGCAGACCATATATTTTGCCTGGTTAGAATATCAAAATAGAAATTATGGCCCAAGAAAAAAGGAATCAGCATAAGTGCTCCTTAAAAGCCTGAAATAGTGACATATAGAAGAATCAGGGGTAGTGCCTGTGGAGGAAACTGACGAATACTCTCAACTAAGTATTGGTAAGATTCTCGATCACCCGCAACTAGCTCTCCAAGTGCTGGAATTATTGAAAATGAATACATATCATACCTGAGGAAAAATTAAAACCATTGAGAACCACTCCAGCCGATTAAAGGCCCAGTTGAAACAACAGGCCAAAAACAATTTCAAGTATACCACGCTATGAGTCCAACAGCTCCATGAAACTAGCAGCAGATGCAGCAGATAAAAATGAACTTTCAAGGTAGAGATAAAGCTTCACTTTGCTTTTTGTCATATCTACCTTGAGAGAGAAATAAACATCATACCTAATGCCGAGGAATGAATAAAGGAAATATAGACTCCGGCTTGCAAGAAGTGTAATCTGAAGAACTATACTAGCTCATGTACCAGAACTTGAAATGAGAAAGTCCAAGCATAAAACTTCTAACATGCCTTAAAGACCGGCTTATATGCCGTAAACTAAAGTTCAAACAGGAATATGCAGACATGAGTAACGGTCCAGTTACTAGAGGGAAATAAGAATGAGAGCAGAAAAAAAAACAGAAAGAGGAAATACATGAGCTGATGATGCCGAATTTTTTGACATATTTACACATTTACGTTGCACAGATTCAGAAGCTTCAGAACTGTCAAATATATAATCAGGAAGGCTTCCTAGCTGATTACGACCAGCATTCTTCTAAACAAACAAAAATTAAACCCCTTCCAGTTCAGAAACAATGCTCCTCAGTCACAGTATCTATATTATTCATTTTAGAAAATATACTTCAGCATCACTGTTGTCATTTTTACTCTATACCACTGTGTCAAATAATTTCTAAAGACCCCCCAAAAAAGGGTAAAATCACTGTCCTGCGAAAAGCACTCATGAGGAATAGCTTCAATAAACAGAAGATGAATTGTTGCTTAAGCAGCTGTGGCATCTTGATCATCTCTAAACGTCCATCATGTAATCAATAATATGAAAAAATTTCAGAATGGTTCCGCCAGATTTTGACCATAAATGGCAGCATCAACAAAAATGACTAATAAGAACTTAAAAAACACAGGTTTGTCAGGTAAATGGCACTTTCAGAGAAACATACAGCTGTTTGAAAATCGGAGTTTCTACATGGCTCAGTTCAAGGCAAAGGAATCTTCCTCCTCTTTTAAGTACCCTGAAGACAAGGGAACAAATCCAAAGATTAAAAAGGAGTAGTTTAACCAAAGGGAGAAATGGAACAAGAAAAAGAAGTAGCGCAACTGATTAGATCGCCCAAAAGAAAGAAAAGAAAAAGAGAAACAAAGAAAGAAAATACCTGTCATGTGATGGAGGTAAAATACACTTGTAAAAGAAAAATATAAAGATACAGGCTACAAGGCTATGTAGCACAATAAAATGATCCAGGGGATATAGCAAAAATGATGTGATCTATCATCTAAACCGAAACTATTAATAAAAAAAAGATTAATAGCAATCCCCCAGTTAATTTTGGTCTCGCTTGGTCTCTCTGACCCCACTCCATGTATTTACAAATGATCTTACATCCGCCATAATGACATAGGTCAATGATCAGTTTATGTCATAAATCCCCTAGATCTTTCATGCATTTCCAGGTAATTGGTGAAATTTCATCCCCAAGCAATGATCACATGCAATAGTGCAAGACAAAAGTCTTTCTCCCACTGCAAATATGACGCTTTTTACAAAAAGGACAAAAAATCGTTTACGCAAAGTAGTCAATAACATCTTTGACAGCAAGAATACCTATAAGCTTCCGATAGAGCTTTCTCGATGTGTGTAACATTCCTTATCCCAAAGGCAATAGTGTAACCATCCATTGAATCATCTGCAAAGTTCAGGGCTTCTGCATCACCTTCCACCCAAACAAGGGATCTTTCTTTGGCAAGACCTGAATGACCAGTTAAGGCATATGAACCCTCCACTAACAGATACTGCCTTAATCTCAACTATCCTAGTCAGAAATATATAACCTAGTTGCCTGATCTAAAATAGCTAACTTGATGCACAATTTACCTAGCTCTTGTGCTCGCTTCTTTCCAACACTCAACATATTCGGGTTGATGTCACAAATGTTTATCCGTGTTTCCTCCAGAAGATCAACTTCGGAAGGCTCTTCCAAGGCTCTGAGCCGGACACTCTTTACACGCTCTAGTATTCTGAAGGCAACATCCCCTGAAAAATTCAGTGCAAAATACACTTAGATGAATAACAAAGTAATCTGAAGGGAACCTGCCACAACAATGGGAGAATTCTGAATAATAGATGCCTCCTACTATCTAAATCACATTGGGACATAGAATCCGATATCAGTCTATATGAATTAAAGTTACGAGCCTTTTTCTAACATAGAGCTGATTGGTGATTACCAGTGCTTAACAAGTCATGCACAGTCAGTAAGAATGTCAATGTTTGAGCTGTATGTTACTGGTTTTTGCAGCAATTATAAGTTCAAAGACATTATAGAGCAAAGAAACTGTTGTAAGTCTTGATACTCGGTGTTACTTAGGAGTTCTTTTGTGCTCATAAAGAAAGTTGATCACTTCCTAGGCAAAAGAGGAATATTGACAACTCCTCAAAAAATCTTTTAATTTCCATAAATTTCCTATTTATCTTTTTCAGCTCCACAATAACATAAAATCATTCAAGGACATTCCAAAACATCTTGTCAATTTATCAATTCCATAAAGGAGCTGTACAACAGCCTCATTCAGTTTCCTTCAGGTCAATCGACAAGCTAAATCCCCTTAAGTCGACATTGACTTATTTTAAATACAATTCTATTTATCAAAATAATAATAATGATAATGAAAAATTAATAATAAATAATAATAATAATAATAATAAATAAATAATAAATAATAATAATAATAACAACAACAACCACAAGAACAACAATAAAACCTTTCTATAGGCTTCAGCTCTTGCATGCATGATATATCATATCTTTTCCATATCCTATGGTCCTGCTGGCAGGTCATATTAATTGCAAGGCAAAAGAAATTCAGGGACGAATTACATCAGCAAAAAAAAAACCACCTGTACCACCAGCAACATCAAGATGTTTCATCCCAGGAAATGGATTCAACTTATCAACCAATCTGAAGCAAAAATATTTTAAACCCAAGGAAGTGTCTTAAGAAACCAAGCTTAAGGGGAGGAAAGAAACTGTCAAAATAGACTGACCAAATTTAGCATAGCGTAGAAAAACCAACCTCTCCTTCCATAACCTGTGTAACCCACCACTCATCAAATCATTCATTAAGTCATAGCTCGAAGCCACATTCGTGAATACATTGCTGACCATTTGGCTCTTTTCTTCTTCGCGTACCTCTTTAAACCCTGAAATCGAGCCGTTAAGGTAAAAACAGCCCATAATTGAACATCCATTTGAATCTTCAAACATCTATGAAAATCTAGCTTCACTAACACTCGGCCAAATTTCAAACCTTCGCGCTAACCACGTTATAGAAACCTCACGTCAAAAGTAAATCTCGTTTGAATTTATAGAAATTCACCTTAAATGCTTTAGATCAAAGGTGTTAGGATCTAAAATCTCACACACACTTTGACCAAGATGAAATCCAAAGTAAAAACAGGAACAAGAGAGAAAGAGAGAGTGAAGAACGTGATTTACGTGGTAACGCTCAGTGGGTAAACTCCACGGAGGTTCTCAGCTATTTATATTGATGACTAGGGTTTTTACAGTTATAAAAAATACATGCTATAAAATCGTTACACGGAGAATAATAAAGGTACGGCCAAAAAATTTTGCGGCCACCAAAATTTTGCCTTCAAGTTGAACTGCGTGAATAACATAATTTGACAATACAACAAATAATATCAGGCTCCACAACCTAACAAAAGGATAAAAAGCACAAATATCCACACACACTCAAGAGCAAGCATCTTTTGAAGGAAAAAAAAAAACCATTAAGGCAATCACAATCGTACTTCACAAAGGAGGCATGGGCTCACCAAAACTAGTAGCATGACTATGCAACATAGATGCAGTGTTATTCATTGGCCATTTTGTCCTACTCACAATCTGAGCAATTGATTTTAAATTTCTTGCCATCATCTGTCTAAATCAGCAAGCACTTCCCTGCACAATCAAATGAGGGTTAACTTTGGATTAGCCACGTACTTCATGGAACCAAAGAACGAAAAATATGATATAAAAAGGTTGGCTTAAAAAAATTATGCAATGCAATAAACTTGAAGGCAAGTTTGCTCGACACATGATACTTCATTCTAGTGGGCTATATGAATAGAGGGGAATATTATGAAAAAGGGAAAGGGGAAAAAATCAAACTCCAGAATTTTATTACCCCTTAGGCAGTTTGCACAATACCAGGATACAGATGCATTACCCAGTGATACAAGTATCCAACAGATAGTCAACATTAAGACTCAAAGAAAACAACTCTGTTCAAAGAAACTGAAAATCATCAACAAAAAAAAATGAACTTGCATACACCATCTGGGGCTAGTTCGATTGGAGAGTGGACGCATTGCTTGAAATTGGTCTCAGAAAAGCTTATGAGATCCCACAAGCTCTGGATGCTTCTTTTAAGCACGTTAAGTTTTGCACCAAAAACTTACAAAAGGAAAAAAAAAGAAAAAGTTTTGCACCAAAAACAACATTTCCTTAATTACGAAAAAAATTTCCTACACGCTTCTTTCAAGTTGGTTTGAGGTCTGGTGCTTGACAAAATAAACCTAAGGTATATCATCCAAAATAATCAGCCTGGCACTCGATGTAGTGTTTCTAGGTGATGCTCAATACTGGACCATAGAAATTACAATTAGGCTGTCTACTTGTCCTAGCAGTAACTAAAGTATCCTGCAGATGGCTGATAGCTCACTTATTCTATGTGACGGATAAGACAATTGAACAATGACTTCATCCGCTTACTTCTTTGTTTATTTTTTGCCAAATAATTATGAACAGAGATAAAGGGCAAGTTATCAGCAACTTCAAATTCCTAATGCAATTAAACCTTCAGCTACCACTTTCTTCTGATAAAGGTCATGACCTGAGGCCTTGCTAGCTAATATGAGATAAAGGCTGGTGTCTCGCGTC
Source organism: Eustoma russellianum (assembly GCA_036186865.1). NCBI lineage: Eukaryota > Viridiplantae > Streptophyta > Magnoliopsida > Gentianales > Gentianaceae > Eustoma > Eustoma russellianum. The sequence goes on from AP025070.1 coordinate 10,181,467, forward strand.
TTTGGCACTATGTACATAAACATGGTTTCATGCTTGCAGACTGGTCCACTTTGATGCTCGTGTTACAGTAACTAATTTATGATGTTTGGCTAGCATAATGATTTTTTCTTTTTCTTTTTTTGAATACCAAGTACGGTTGAGTTTCAACAATCTCGGAGGTTGTTACCCATGAGACAAATCCGAAGACTCCAACAAAAACAAAAACAAAAAAGAGAAAAAGATCTACTGTGAAAGTATAATACCATGTAAACTATAAACCGCTCTTCTAATATGGTTCCCACAATAGACATCAAATACTATCACAGTGACAGGAATTTTCTGGAGGAAACTCATTGAAAAAAGTGGGCATCTCTTAGTCTAAGATAGCACACACTGATGTTAGTGTGGTATGACGATTGAATATAAGATTTTTCTTTGATTCTATATTTCCTGCCAATAGTTGCAAAGGAGATTTTCCACAAATCCAAAAGTGTCTATTTTGCAACCTCCTCCTCTCTCACCCACCAAAAATTTATGGAAGATGATATAAAATACCACAAGAGCACGGCAACGGTTCTAAACCATTGTTACCAAGGTTCGCCGCCGAATTTCTGCCTTGTAACGGATAAACCAAGTTGTGTTCATTACCGCTCAGGATCGCCAAAATAATCTATCTACAATCCAATTAATAGACAAACATGTAAATAATTCACATTACCTGCAAGATCTATGGGTGTTTAACTTCTAATCCAGCCCCCTTTCTCCTCCGTTTGCACCGGCAAGGATCAGCACGTCAAAATCGTTTATACTGTAACCAAAGGACGACTAAAACATGGAATACTTACATCGACTTTGCTCCAGTGCGTTTGTAAACAGCACGCTTCTCTTTCGATCAAAAAGGTTCAGTTTTATGGGATGAGATATGTGTCCCATTTTCCCTCATTCCATGTTTACCGCGTGACACGTGACACCGGGTGATGAGATTAGATACGGTAATCCTCAATTAGCCTCACACTGCTCAATGTATCGTGCGGGGAGGATTTTGAAGAAATCCTAAACCCAGTTTTATGTTTATGTTTGAGTGGTTTTCTTTTAGAATGTTTTCCTTTTATTCTTTTTAACCATTAGAAAAAAATTTTGTTTAAAAAAAAGGACAGTATTGCTCACTGTTATTTTATTTGTACACATAGAAAACTGCATATATAAATATGCATTAGAGCCTCTGAAGTACCATAAGGTAAAACTATTACATTATGTGATATGTTTATCCGTTGAATATTTTTTTATAAAAAAAATCAAACTCAATGCAGATAAATCATTACTTACTGTAAAATGCCTTGGCATGTAGAATTTTGTACAAATAAAAGTTAGCATGTTTACAGTGAGAGTTGAGCCCTCACCCCCCCCCCCCCCCCCCAGGCAACAACAGCTCAAGCAGCTTTAGTTCATCTCTTCTTCCACGCACGATTAACAGTATATAGCTTCTTAGTGGAAACGTTAGCAAATAGTAGAAATATTCTATTCAAAAACTATTTCTTTGTATGGGACTAACAGAACTATGAAATATTTAAATACCCTTTTGTGTATGTCTATCCTTTTATTGGCAATGATCCATTATCCTGTATTCGAACATCTTCAGATGTGTCACATGAATATTGATATTTTTTTTAACGGAACAAGCTGAATTTATATATTGAGGAAAAACGGGCCAGGCCCAGGATTACAATGTGCGTCCAAAAACAAAGAGACCAACTAGCTGGCCTTTTGGCCCATACATAGAGGCATTCCAAAAGTGTGTAAGGAATTCAAAAATGGGCAGGCATCATTCAAACCACACATTTCCATATTCAGAGGCATTGAAAGCAGCTGTTGCAACCAATGCATCACAGTAAATGCAGCAGCAACCCAACAACACTCCAACCGCCACCATCTGTAATTCACCCATGGTCATTTGTCTCCCTGTTCCTTTTCTCGGTGGCCAAGGCAGCCCTAATGGCCTGCGTCCGCCAGTTTATCTCCTCCACCATTATGTTGGGTGGTGGGGGGCTTCGATTGGGGTTGTGGAGGGAGTGATTCCTCCAAAACCAGATCCTCTTCATGGCCTCTCTGAAATGCATGTCCCAGTCTTTCTCCACCTGGTCAGCCGCCGCACTTGGAGATAAGTTCCAATCTAACCATTCAGTTGCATCCTTAATTCCAAAAAACTTCGCCCAATTTTTGTTTTTGACAAGTTTTCTCCAAATTTTTTGTGAATAATCACAGTCCCGAATTGCATGCAGATTAGTCTCACAGTTGTTCTCACACCTGAAGCATCTTGGGGTGGTAGAAACATTTCGTCGGAAGAGTACCTCCGAGGTAAGTAGGCACTTATGTCGAAGCTGCCAAAGAAGGAGGTTTCCACTCGCTGGGCCTTTCATGCACCAGATCTGACGCCATCGGGGGCTGGAAGCAGCAGATCCACCTTGGGAGATCATATCATAGGCTTGAGCAACAGTGAAACGGAGGTTATCAGGGTCATCATCCTCATCCACCCCCCCCCCCCGGTCGTGGTAAGTATTTTCTCTAAATTGAAGAGCTTTAAGGTCAGAGTCAGTGAATCCTTGCATGGCGTTTTTCACACTGCACCATACAAAGAAGGCACTGCTAGTAGATCTGGCAGCCTGAGTGGGATTCCCGTATTTACAGCGGAGAACCCTAGCCCATAGGGCCTCCGGGTGGTGCAACATTCGCCACCCAAGCTTTAAAAGCAGCGCTTTATTCATTAGTGTTAGGTTCTTAAGCCCCAAACCCCCCAAATGTTTGGGTTTGCACACTGCCGACCAAGCAAGGGGGTGGATTTTCGATTTGTCAGGGGTGTCACCCCACAGGAAATCACGGTTAAGTTTGTCAATTTCCTTTAGGGTAGAGTTGGGAATTCTCGAAGTTTGCATGAAATAGACTGGGATGGTTGAGGTCACAGCCTGGATGAGGGTTAGTCTAGCAGCTTTAGAGAGGGTACGAATCTTACAGGCTTGGAGCGTATCTCTGACCTTGTCAATAAGGCATTAGAAGGTGGTCTTAGTCACCCTGCCTTGGACAATCGGAATCCCAAGATATTTCCCAAATTTGTCAGCCATAGGGATCTCAAAATTTCTAGAGAGGGTCTCGTGTGTCGCATTAGTCATATTTTGGGAGAAGAAGACTCTAGATTTGGCAGTGTTGATTCTTTGGCCAGAGGTATGGCAGAAACTCTCTAGTATCCTCTTCATAACCGCTGCTTGGCTATCAGTGGCTTCTCCATATAGGATCAGGTCATCAGCAAACATAATATTAGAGATTAGGGGGCCGTTTCTGCATGCTTTCACTGGCTTCCAGTGTCCTTTTTCAACAGCTTCCTGAATCATTAGGTTCAGGGTTCCATGCATAGAACAAACAGGTAGGGGACCAGAGGGTCACCCTGTCTTAGGCCCCGGGTTGGGACAATTGAATCCATCTGTTCATTGTTCCATAGCACCCTTAAGGATGCAGATTTGAGGCAGAACATGATCAGGTTGATCATGTTCCTATCAAATCCCACCCTAGCCAAAACGTTCATAAGGTGCCCCCAGTCAACCCTATCATATGCCTTTTCTAAGTCAATCTTGACTACCATGTATCCATTCCTTCCAGTTTTCCTCTTAAAGGTGTGTATCATTTCCTGTGCAATCACAACATTATCCACTCCCTGTCTTCCAGGAACGAAGCTGCATTGGGTTTCACCAATGAGTTTGGGAAGAATGACCTTCTGTCTATTTGCCACAATCTTAGTGATTACTTTGGGCAGGGTATTACAGAGGGAGATTGGTCGGAATTCGCTAATGGTCTCTGGGATTTCCTGCTTAGGAATGAGGGCCAATAAGACCCCATTGAGTTTCGGGTCAAAACTTTGGTTCTTGAAGGCATCTTCAACAAATTTCATCACATCCTCCCCAACAATATCCCAGAATCTCTGGTAGAAAACAGGGGGTACCCCATCCAGGCCAGGGGCTTTGTAGGGCCCAAGTTGCTGGATAGCATTTGTAATTTCCTTCCTACACACCTGTTGATTAAGTCGTCGCTTTTCAGTGTTAGAGATGGCCGGAAATTGGGGATGGAATTCAGCGTCAGTGGGGTAGCTCTCAGCCGTGTAAAGTCTTTGGTAGAAATCTCTAGCAATGGTCTTAAGTTCCTCCTGGCTATCAGTCCAATCTCCATTCGCATTCTTCAACCTGACAATTTGGTTTCTTCTCCGTCTACTAACAGTTGTGATGTGGAAATAACGGGTATTACGTTCACCAAACATCAACCACTGAAGTCTGGCCTTCTGAAACCAGAAAACCTCTTCTTGTTTAAGGATTTCATCAAACTCCTGGATCAGGCGTTGCTCCAACAGTCTAAGAAATCTGGACCCTCCCCTAGCAAGAGCTTTATGGATTCCAAGGATCCTATTTAGGACCCTAGTCTTCCTAGTGAAAATGTTTCCAAAGACCTCCCAATTCCACTGCTTGGACTTACTCTGGAACTGATTGAGGCACTCCACCATCGGTTTGCCTCTGTCCCATTGTTTTCTGACAAATTCTCTAAAATCTTCATGTTCCATCCAAGCCAGTTGAAATTTGTATGGTGTGGTAGCAGGCTTGGGCACAGGGCTGTGAAGATTGATGTAGATAGGGTTGTGGTCAGAGTGAGTTCGAGGGAGGTGGTGCACTTGGGCATCCGGGAAGTTCAACTGCCAGCTACCCGTAACCCAAACCCTGTCCAGTCGTTCTTGGATATTTCTATCCTGTTCCCTCATATTTGTCCAGGTGTATGCTGGTCCTGAGAAGCCCAAGTCCATAAGTTCACAAGAGTTAATCATTCTCCACAGGCCCTTATCAGTGGAAACATTAACCTTCCGACCCCCTCTCTTGTCAGCTTGAGATATAACTTCATTAAAGTCTCCCATGATGCACCAAGGTAATCTCATGTTCTGCCCTAGAGCCCTAAAATATTCCCAAACCATATCACGGTCAGTTTTGTCTGGGGAGGCATATATAAGGGAAAGGACCCAGGCAACTTGGCCATTATTCATGACTGCCATATTCAAGTATTGGGGGTTAGAGTTGATAACCCTCAAGTCCACTTGGTTAATGTCCCAAAAGCACCAGATGCCACCCCTAAAGCCTTGGGCCTCAACAGCCGCAAGATTGGTGAACTTTAGGATACTGAGCATCTTGCTGGCCGTTCTACTAGAGGTTCTCGTTTCCACCAAGCATAAGAGACTAGGTTTATGTCTTTTAACAAGGTCCTTTAAGTGCCTTAGGAAATCAGAGGATTTGGCGCCTCTACAGTTCCACATTATGACTTGCATTAAAAACATTTTGGGTGTTCATGCAGGGACTCCTGCTTCATTTCCTCGTTCGCATCAGCGGTGTCCATGTTATCTTCTATGCTGGTTTGAGCCTGGTTCATGTTTGTGGGGCCCAACCCAGAATCAACAATGGTGAGGTACTGTTAAGGGTTGGGTGAGACCACCGTAGGTATTTCTGGGGGGGTGATATTTGTATTGTGATTTGGTTTGTTGTGGTATAATTGTTTCTGGGTGACATGTTGGGTGTTTTGGGGTTGGGGTAGTTGGGCTAATAATCTCTGTTTTATATGAATAGGTTAGGGGGTCCTGGGGGTTTAAAGTTGTTGTGTGCTGTGGCATGGGATATTTTTGTTTGGGCTGTATTACAGTCTGGTGGGGTTTATTTGGATGTGAGTTTTCTTGGGGTTGGACTGTTGTCTGGGCCTGGTTGTTTCTGGGTGTTTGCGGTATTCTGGGTTTTGGCTTAGGTTTGATGTGAATGCCACGTTTGGCCTTGGGTCCAGTTGTGGTGGGTAGTGATTTGGTAAACAGGCTCAAATTATTGGTCATATCCCCATGAAGGGGCTCCATGAATTTTTCAATTAATTCATGCATGTCATCAGATATTGTGTCTGGTCCCTTAAAACTGTGGTCTCCTAAGATGTCAAATATGGATCCTGAAGGAGCCGTTGAATTTTTCTTTTGATGGGCAGAGTGCCCAGTACGACCTTTTCCTGCAATTTCTACCCATCCATCAGTCCTCCTTATAGGTCCGCTATTGTCAGCTTTATGCAGGTTGTCCTTTCCCGCCTTTAGGTCTCCAGCTGGCCCCTCAGTAGTTTGGTTGGTCATCCGCCGTCGTCTGTTATTCGCCGGGATTAGCCAAGGTCCAAAAGGCTTTTCCGGTGTAGGGGCATCATCCTTCTCCTCAGGATCCCCTCTACCATTTTGTTCGCCATCTTTAGGCATATTAAGGTTACAATCCTCTGACTTATGTCCGTATATTCCACAGTGAAAACAAACCGCATGCAGTCCCTCATACTCAATACGTTGAAGTATGTCCTTGGGGCCGTTAACACGTATTTGGGGTGAGCCTTTTCTCCAAGTCAAGTTCAACACAGACCCTGGTATATCTTCCCCTTGAAGCGTTGAGGGTGTGTTCGTCCACTTTAATGGGTTTTCCCACTGTCTGGCCTATCTCCAGTAGCAATTCTTTGTTGAAAAATTCCACCGGCAGATTAGGCAGTCTAATCCAAACCTGTGTATTTGAAACTTTTGTCTTGCGAGGGTCAAAGTAAGGCTGCCACTTGGCCACCGTTAGATAGTGGCCCATGATCATCCAAGGTCCTTTCTCCAAAACAGTGAGGTAGTCTTCCCGCTCATAGAAACGGACCATGTAATAACCTTCCTCCATGTCCGTAAGATCAAAGCCTCTTTGGAGTCTCCAGAGGTCCTTTAGTCTTTCTAGTAAAGTTTTGTAACTTACAGATTTACCCAGTAGCTTAATTATTAGGGCCCTACGCCATGGCTGCCATAAATCAATGCATTTGGAAGCAGTCAGTGAGATCTCCGGCCATTGATTCGCTTCTTCCTGCATATCAGCTTTGTCATTGTAGAGTTCCTCAAGCACTCCATTTTCCCAGAAAATGTCCTCATCATCCCCAACGTATATTTGGTCCTTAGTGCCTCCTGTGCTAAGGGCCTCAACGAAGGAGCGGGATGCCCACGGGATGGGCAAACCGCCCGTATTTGGTATCTACATCGTATCTGTGTTGGTGTCCCGTTTATTCTTTTTGACACTTCGAGAGAGTAGATCCTTCTCCTCCGTTGATGGCTCAGGTGGCGGAGGGAAGGTCATCGTGTGCATTTTCGCCGCTTGGGCCTAGGGATGGGAGCCCCCAAAATCTAGAGAGAGGTCAGAGAGAAATTTTATCCACCTATTTCACATAATATTATCAGGTGCTGTGAATATTGATATTTAATCAATTCACTAAATATTAATAATATGGCAATGACCTATCATCATCATCAGCAGTACCCAGTATATCCCAACGACGGCAAAAGCTATCGCTAGGCTCTGGGGAGGGTAAGTGGTAGGCAAACAATACCTCTGTCCCAAGGGATAGAGAGTCCGCTTCCAGTGAGACCCCCGGCCTATATGTACCTGCATAAATGACATAATAATAGCGATATGATGTGCTAGTGTGTTAGTGAGGAAATTCAGAAAATATAAAGAAGAGGCTTTCGATATTAAAATACGCATAACGTGTATATGTACATGTAATGCAAAAACAACGATAAAACATAAACAAACAAGTGCAAAGTCAATCTAAAGCGTAGATAGTGTCTACGTCTATCTATATCCATAAATATTCTCTAAGGCGTCCCTATATATAACATATATCTCGTTAACCTTAGTCTTATGTCTCGATGAACTCCTATCCTGGATCATGTCCTCAGAGAGGTGCAAATCTAGTAGGTCGCGTCTAATCTGCTCATCCCAAGTCAGTTTGGGCCTGCCTTTACTCCTATTCCCCGCTACAATGAGGCTTTCAATTGTTATGACAGACGTCGTTGTCTGTTTCTGCTTGACATGCCCAAACCATCTCATTATACCCTCCCTATCATATCTGCTATACTACCCACACCTAATCTTTCTCGAAACACCTCGTTTATGATCCGGTCTAGCCTTGTATGCCCACTCATCCACCTCAACATCATCATCTCTGCCACTTCCATCTTCTGCAATTGTGACCTCTTGATTGCTCAGCAGTCTGTCGCATATAGCATTGTCGGTCGCACTGCCACCCTATAAAATTTTTCCTTTAATTTATTTGGAAAATTCTTGTCACACAGCACCCCTGAGGCCGCCCTCCATCTACACCAGCCTGCTTGAACTCGATGTGCTATATCCCTATCTATGTCCCCATTCTACTGCACAAATGATCCTAGGTACTTGAACTTACTTACTTGTGGTACCACTTGACCATCGATGGTGAGCTGACTATTCTCATTGTCGGCTACGCCGCTGAAGTCGTAGTGCAGATACTCGGTCTTAGAATGGCTAATCCTTAAGTCTTTTCTCTCTAAAACACCTCTTCACTGCTCTAGTCTCATACTCAGCGTATGTCTACTCTCTGCGACTAATACAATATCGTCAGCAAAAAACATACACCACAGAACTGCTTCCTGTATCGGCTTTGACAACTCGTCAAGGACAACTGCAAAAAAGAAATGGGATCAACGCAGACCATTGATGTAGGTCTATCTCCACCGGAAAGAAGTACATATTCTCTCTATACTTCTCCATTAATCTCCTGAGAATGTGTATAAAGTATGTGGGATTGATAGTCTAATATAATACAATTGTCTAAAAAGAGATTCTGCATAATCAAGGATGATTAATCATTTGAAGGAGTTCATATATGTTTATGCATTTTAAAACTTAAGAACAATTCTTAATATTTGTTTTAAAACGGAAAATTTAAAAAATATTGTAGTTTTAATGAGAAATTTCATGAATAAGGTACGATTTACAGAAACTCAACAAATAGATAAGGCGTCATTCGGGATGGCGCCTTACAGGCACCTCTAAGGCGCCATTTGGAATGGCACCTTAGGGCAAGACCACTTTTGGCCTAAGGCGACATTCGAAATGACTCCTTAGGCTAAAAATGGTTTTGCCAAACGACTTTTGTAATAATCATGTGCTATGTAATGTGCTATGTAATCTAATAATCATACTCCATCAAATCGTGATGATAACAATGAAAAATTTATTTTGAATTTTTTATAATAATTTTCACATGGCAAAAATTAGCTTCAATTTCTTCCTACCCATTTTCTTCGTATTACGAAGTTGTTCATTACACTATCTAAAGTTCGGTTGGTATTGTAAAAATTATCACTTTCGGGCTGTGTCATAAGAAATAATGGAAATATCGTAAACAACGCACATAAATATTAAACAACAGATGATCAACAATGAGATAGACATAGTACACACAAACAATACAAAAAGTGTTACAATAATTTGAACCAACAAAATGGAATTGATTACATATAGTTTAAACAAAATACAAAAATAATTACAATTACTATAAACAATCTAGTGATGGTCGCCCTGATACCCACCCGTACCCTATAACGGATTACGCCTAATCTGTTCTCCACGTCCGGGAGATTTGGTAGACTGTTGTTGACGTCTGGAAGCTCTAGTAAGTCTAAGTGGTAAGGGTGTCGGCATGGACACTGTCTGCGATAGGACATGAGATGGCTCTGCTGCGTCATCTTGATGAGGCTGTGGTGTTGCACCAGCGGCTCAAGTGATTTACATATGGCCGCCTCATCCGTGTGAACATGCCTTAGACCGGATGCATCTGTAAGGTCATCTATGTTGTAATAGAATCTGCAATGTTAGACTAATACTAGTAAGTCATAATGTATATGAGAAATTATTCACATAATAATTGTTACGAGCCTTTCATCCTTGTCGGATGTAACCTCCTCATCGAACGCATGTCTCTCATATGTGCGGAAAGTGTCATCACTTAAAGGACATGCATGTGTGTTTGTGATGTAGGCTGAGTCTGAGTAAACATATACTATGGCACATAACTGTCTGTGATCCGCTACGTCTCTAAATCAGCTGGTGAATGGCCTATGTATTCTCTGAACCCCCCCAGATCAAAGACCATCGATACCGATTAAAAGAGCGGTGGCATAATCTGCTGATTTCACTCTTTGCACCACACGCTCTAGATGAGCCGCCAGTAACATTTAACGTAACATCTGGTATATTTTAACATATCAAATAACACTGTTTTAAGTGTTAAAAGAACAACAAACGTACCATGCAACGTAAATTAGCTAATGAACTACAAAATCCAGCATCGCCATTACGCTGAAGAAGACGTTGTCTAAGTGCACTGAGAGTGGAGGGAATGTACCAAAATATGTACTGCGAGTCATTCTCTATGTAGCCAGTGTAAGGCTATCCTTCCACTATACTATTATAGCGTCTATCTCACTAAGCCAGATACTGCTAGATCCAAGCCGTATAATCTACTCCTGCAACCCTTCTCTCACGGTGATGCAGCTCTATAGCCGTATCAACAGTAGTAGGCACTCCCTTAGCTAGACCAAATCGCCTCATTACACTATCAGGTAAATGCAGCTCAATTTTCTCCCACATATGAGCGGCACCCGAGCGTGATAAAGCTACAATCTATCTTAACACATGCTCGGCAAGTCACAATGATCTCACCGGTGTAGGACTTCCATATAAAATCAACATCCGTTATACTGTCAAGCTGATCACTCATCGTATCACTAGCGTGTCTGGTGACCCTCCTAAAATCACGTTTCTCGAGTGACCAAGTCGCACGAGATATATCAGGAGGAGGAGGAGCACGTGTAGGAGGCACAACAAGTAGTAGGACAAGACACGACATGAGAAATCTCCCCCATATCTAGTAATGCAGGAGGTGCATCGGTCCTGGACCTTGTGCGCAGACAACGCATAGCGGCGTTGCATAGGCTCCAGTACAGGCACGCAAGCACTGTGTTCTCAAGAATAAGTTGTAGCCAACTCAAAGTCCCTAACAACAAGTATATATACCAATTATTCCTGGTTAGTAGCAGAATCATATAATAATGCAACGATTTGCAGGAACATTAATGATCGTGCCCTCTGCTCAACTTAAGACAGACGCATCTCCTGCTAGTGGGTTGGTTTCGCATGTATCCACTCCATTAGTCTCTTATGACGTACATGGTTTCCTTGGAAATCCCGAGGAGCAGGGGTCTAACCCAACAATATCGTACATATATTCTGCCATCCTTTTATCGTGTACTTAGGCTCCGTTCTTGTTAGAGGCACGTCATCAATGCTTAAGCCAAAGAGAATCGCTACGTTCTGTAGCGTCAAGTTCATTTCACCTATAGGCAGATGAAATGTGTCTCTTGTCTCCACCTCTCGAAGAATGCCGTGATTAATCCATGATCAACCATGATCCTGCTACAACTCGCAATTCCTCATAATCCCACCATCTAAAAATGCAGTATGCACATAAGGGGGCTGTCTAAAGCCTCCTTGTACATGTTCACCGTACGTAAACAATCCGATATCTTGTAGACATCACTACCCTCAAGGAAGAGCCTCATATGCACTCCTTGGAGAGTCAACAAATCATTAAGCTCAAGTCTCAGCTCCTCCATCAGTACTGCATCATCATCACTGCCACTACCACTAGCATGAGCTGCCATAAGCACACCTATGTACGAAGTCACACAACATAATTACATACTAAAAAGATATCGATTTGCCATAATTAAGTCAATAACAATGACATAATAAAATAATAAAAATGCTAAGATTATGGTTAGGGTTAGGGTTCGAGTTTGTATTATGGTTTGCATTAGGGTTAGTGTTAGAGTTATAATTAGAGTTAAGGCTAGGGTTAGTATTAAGGTTAGGTTAAGGTTACATTTAGGGCTAGGGTTAGGTCTAGGGTAGGGTTAGGGTTAGATTTAGGGATATGATTAGGATTAGTCATATAATTAACGAGAAAACACAATTAACGAGACAACAACACAAAGCATAACAGTTGTTATACAATAGATAATAGCAATAATATAATAAATAACATAACAACAACGCAATAGTAATAGAAACTTATTTATAATAGCATAACAACGTATTATTAACAAGTAAGACGCCATTATGGATAGCACATATGGTGCCTTATGTGGGTGATTTTCCACCCCTAAGGCTGTTTTGCCCTAAGACGCCACTCTGAATGACGCCTTAGAGGATCTAATGCGCAATTCAGAACGACGTCTGGCCATTTTTTTTGAATTTTTTTCAAAACGTAGCCTACTTATAATATTTCTTATTAAAACTACAATTATTTTCTAAAATTTTTCCATTTTAAAAGATTTTGAAATTTGTGCTAAGAAAACTATTAGTGTGCTATTTATAAATAAATGAGACACTAAGATGAGTATTGATTGTATATAAATACATAGTTTATACATATATAATTCAGTGAAAAAAATGTAAGGGTATTGTAGTAATGCTCATGGTAAGTGGATCGCAGTATGAATGTTTCAATTTTGCTAATGGTTTAAATTCAAATCATTTGTAAATTTGCTATGGGAAAACGAGTTTGTAAAGCTATCTAATATCAATTGACATACATTTTTGATTTACATGATTCTCACATACTCTACCGTTACAGTGATGCTCTAAGGCATAGTCTAGTTGACACTTGGGTTGGAAATTGCCAACAAGAGGTCATGAGTTCGAATCCAGGGACGCGCACAGTGTGGGTGTTCCTCTGCTGCCAGGCCAAAGGCCTGGTTTTGTGGGAGACACCTTGTGTGGGTAACTGTATAAGATCTCATCCAATCTAGGAAGCCGCTGGACTACTGATCTACATCCTCTACGCAACTCCTTGGGGTTGGGGCTGTGGAGGCCCTTTGAGTTGAGTTCAAACTTTTGCCAACAACAAGTAATGGGAGGTCGTCCCCAGTACATAGCCCAACTGGTTCTGAGCAGGGGTTCTCGAAAGGGAGGTCAGGGGTTTAATTCTTGCCAAAGACAAGAAAGCCCCTTCCCAGCAAGTGCACAGTGTGGGAGCTTCTTGGCCTGTAGGCTTGCATGCAGTGCTGAGGGGTTACTTATGCAGACTACTGTGTAAATGACCAAGCTCATGCTAGCGGACCATTGGGTACCTGATTTACCTCTCTACACTACCTAAGCTCATGCTAGCGGGCCGTTGGGTACCTGATTTACATCCCTACACTACCTTTGGGAATGGATGTGGCAATAACCCTTACTGGTTGGGGTTCAACCAAGTAATAGGAGGTCTTTTAGCAGATAGGTCAATTTTTTTTAATAGAAACACAAAGAAATGTCGGGATGGTATAACAGAGATGTAAGAAAAAGCTGCACTTCAACCCAAGCATTGTCAGTCAGAACATCCAAAAAAAAGTGGGCCTGCACATGTATAAAGAATAAGGTTGCTGTCTTTTCCAATAAAAAATGTACAAAGATTCCCCATGCAGTTGGAACACCATCTGCAAACTCTTTTCTGCATAACGAACCCTTGGATGGATTTTCATATAATTTTTCCATGAGAGGAGAAGCCATGTGTTTGATATCATCCAAGTTCGAGAGAAGGAAAGACAAAGGTAAGTGGATCTTTTCTAGCTGGCGGAAGGTCAGGTCGTTAAGGCTTAGGGTATAACAGCAACAAACATATATATATATATATATATATCTCAATAACAACAAAAGCTATTGTTAAAGTTTTAGAAGAGTGAGAGTCTTGAAAACAATACCTCAATTTCAAGGGATAAAGAGTTTGTTTCCAATGATACCCCAGTTATATATGTACCTACATAAATGAAGCAATAATAAAAATAAATGTTATAAATATAATGTTATGTTACTTTGTTCCAAGGCCGCTAACATGGGTCGTCAAAAATATTAAACGAATATGAGATTAATATGATAGATAGAAGAGTGTAAAAGGATTGATGGATGTGATCTTTCATTCATTCATATAAAAATGAGTATACCTCCTATTCTTCTTATACAACCGGGTGTATCACCTATTTCTGGTAAACAACATCTAATTCCTATAATTACTCCATTACAATCACAATCATATCACTATCATATCTACACAATAATAAGACCATGCTATACAAGGTAATGAATTTATACTACTTTCCTAACACTCTCTCTCAAGTTGAACAGGGGAATCTACAATGCCCAACTTGACTAACGTCTTTTCAAACGCCCTTCCTGCAACAGCTTTTGTCAAGATATCCGCTAGTTGATCTTCTGAGCATACAAAAGGTAACTCGATAATCTTCTCCTTAATCTTTTCCTTAATAAAATGTCGGTCCACTTCTATGTGCTTAGTGCGATCATGTTATACCGGATTTTCCAAGATTCTGATTGAGACTTTATTGCCACACATCAGTTTTGTTGGGCTCGTGACCTTAAGACCTAGGTCACCCATTAACTTCTTTAACCACGGAATCTCCACAACTCCCTAGGCAATTCCTCGAAACTCGGCTTCTGCGCTTGACAACGCTTCCACTTTCTGCTTTTTACTCCTCCATGTGACTAAGTTCCCTCCAACAAGAGCAAAATATCCCGATGTAGAACGTCAATCAATCACATTTCTTGCCCAATCGGCATCGGTGTATACTTGAATATCTAGATGTCCATGATTTCTGAACCAAATACCACGTTTAGTTGTTCCTTTCAGATATCAAATAATCCTTAAGACTGCCTCCATATGATGATCCTGAGGTCGATGCATAAACTGGCTCACTAGCCCAACAGCAAATGAAATATCAGGACGCGTATGTGCCCAATAAATTAGTTTTCCTACTAGACGTTGGTACCTCCCTTGATCAGTACTCGGCTTTCCCTCTTCAAATTCCAACTTCTGGTTTACTAGCATTGGAGCTCCAGCAGGTTTGCAATCAATCATACCAACTTCGGCAAGCAAGTCCAAGATGTATTTCTGTTGTGATATAAAGATCCCATGCTCAGAGCGCTTTACTTCAATCCCTAGAAAATACTTTAGATCTCCAAGATCTTTCATTTCAAACTCTGAGAATAAGTGTTGCTTCAGCACCTCCATTTCTTCTGTGTTATCGCCTCTAATGATCATATCGTCTACGTAGATTATAAGACACGTCACTCTGGATCCTCTTCTTTTAATAAAAAGGGTATGGTCTGCATTACTTTGTTTATAGTTCTGTTTCTTCATGAAATTCGTAAATCTGCCAAACCATGCTTTAGACGACTGCTTGAGTCCATACAGTGATTGCCTTAACCGACACACTTCATTTTCTGCAAACTCCTCAGTGAATCCAGGAGGCGCACTCATATATACTTCTTCCTTTAATTCCCCGTCGAGAAACGTATTTTTTACATCATACTGTTGTAAGGGCCAAGAATTAGTAGCTGATACGGAGAACAGAACTCTGATCGTATCCAGTTTTGCCACAGGTGAAAAAGTCTCTGAAAAGTCAATCCTATAGGTTTGGGTATATCCTTGTGCGACCAACCTTGTTTTGTATCTTTCAATACTCGCATCTGCCTTGTACTTAATGGTGTAACCCAGTGGCACCTAACTGGACGCTTTCCTTCTGCTAACGGAACCTTATCCCAAGTGTTGTTTTTATGTAGTGCACTCATCTCGTCCTTCATTGCCGAAAAACATTCTGATTGTTTCAAGGCCTCTCCAACAGTCCAAGGAATTTCCACTTTACACACAGTAGACAAGAAACCTTTTCCGCCCTGAACTGGATACATAGACCCCTTCGAGACTTTGCTTGGTAAATATCGAATCGGTGGCTTACCTCTATTGTGTCATGGTGGAAGTATCCTTCCCTGAGCTGAAACACCATCATCATCATGTATAGTTTCACATACAGCCAGATCTAGGCTAGGGGAGACAGATAAAGGAGTTATATCGGAAGTAGAAATGATATCGGAAGATTGTGACAATACCTGATTTTGCCGAATACCTGCTGGAGGTGAGTCACTGGTTGGCTCCGAAGAAGAGGCTATATCTATGCCAGGAAAAGCACAATCGGTGTCACCTACTTGCCGTGTTGGAACCGCCTCTGACATACTAGGGTTATAGAGTCAGTCGTAGGTGTCACCAGATTTCTCCCACTGAGACCAAGACGGGTCGACATAGAAGTATTCATGCTCAAGAAATGTACAATTGAGAGTAACATGGACATGATGGGTACGCGGATTGTAACAGCGATACCCTTTTTGAGACGTTGTATAACCGATAAACACACATTTATCAGCACACGCATCTAATTTGGAGCGTTGAGAGGATGGAATATGGACAAACACAGCGCAACTGAAAATTTTTGGAGGGAGGGTGAGCATTGCTGGTACCTCAGTATGAGTAGAGAGTGCGGACAGTGGAGTATGATGCCCCAGAATTTTTGTGGCTAGACGATTAAGGAGATACGCAGCAGTGTCAACAGCTTCAGGCTAGAAAGTCTTTGGTACCTGGGATTCGAGCATTATTGCTCGTGTCATTTCTAGTAAGATGCGGTGTTTACGTTTGGCCACACCATTTTGTTCCGGTGTGTGAGAGCAAGAAGTTTGGTGTAAGATGCCATGGGAGCGACAAAATTCCTTAAAATCATGATTAACATATTCTCCTCCGTTGCCAGAACGAAGAATGTGAATTTTAGTATTAAATTGTGTGTAATCATAAGATATAAATCAACAAACCGAGAGTAAACATCAGACTTATTTTTAAGAAAGTAAACCCATGTCATTCGTGTGAAATCATCAACAAATGTAACAAAGTACTAAAATCCAGACATAGTGGTATGAGGTGAAGGACCCCATACATCATAGTGAATAAGGTTAAATAAAGTTTTAACCCTGGTATTATTTGGCTTATAAGTGAAGCGATGAAGCTTGACACGAAAACAAGTGTCACAAGATAAAGTAAGATTCGACTTAATTAAAGAAGGAAATAATTGTTTCATATAACCTAATGAAGGATGACCCTGACGTCTGTGCCATAAACATAGTCTTTGTTCAGCAGTCTCGGTGGCAAGATTGGACCGGCCCTATTGCACCACATCTGTCATATAATATAGTCCATCCTTCTCAATGCCACGCCCAATGATCATTCTCGAGCGAATATCCTGTAATAGGCAGGATAGATTAGGATACCACAGTTTAAATCACGAGTAATTTGACTAAGTGACAGTAATTTAGATGACAAATTTGGTACGCAGAGACAGTGATGCAAGTGTAAATTAGGGTTGATAGAAATGGTGCCTCCCTCGGATACCGGAATAAGTGTCACATTGGCTGTTTTGATGTGAGTTTTAACTTGGTGGGTCCACTAGGTAAAATCATGTGGGTCATTGGTCATTGAGTCGGTCGCACCACTATCAAGTATCCAAGAAAAATTGGTTGAGGGACTGGATTTGCAAGAGGAAGATTCATATGGACTGATTTAGCAAGAACTTGGGGTGTTTTTGGGTTTGACTGAAAGAAAGGCGGATGTTTGGGAATTTAGTGAGACTGTTGGGCCCTTTTTCGCAGGCTGGGGAGTTGAAGGACTGGAATTTAAATGGTCAAATCATTATGGGGTCAATCTGGCCTTTTGTGAAACCTGCAGGACATCAGAGGTAATTTCAGTAGGGTCAAATCCGTCCACACAAGAATTATAAGGGTTGAGGGTAGAAAAACCCTCAACCCAATTACCCTCAATCCAATTACCTCCTTCTTCAATTGTTTCGGCCGCTGCTCCTGAAGGTTCTGGAGCTTTTCCTCCTACTGCAATGGCCGCCACTCCTCCCGCCATGCTTCCTTTCCCCTTTTCCTGAATCAGTGCCTCCTTCTCTTTTCTCCCCATCATTCTGATGACGCCTCCC
>AP025070.1:10199237-10274406 GCA_036186865.1 Eustoma russellianum
TCCCGCCATGCTTCCTTTCCCCTTTTCCTGAATCAGTGCCTCCTTCTCTTTTCTCCCCATCATTCTGATGACGCCTCCCTTCATACCATTCAGGTTACCCTACTAATTGAAAGCAGGTATCCTTGGTATGGCGTTTCTGGCCGCAGTGGGTGCAGATAAGCCCCTCCTTGTTAACCCTCAAAAACATTTATATTCCACGTAAATTTCCTAGCAGACACACACAACTATCTTGATCAGACAAGTACCAACGGTAGACTTCTTTCATTGGCGTTATCATCGTATAATAGAAAGAGTTTAAATCTTTCTAACTATCGCACGCTTTAACTATTTTTTTTTATATAAGTCTAAGGTGATACCCCTTTCTATAGTTCCGGAATTGCGTATCTTCTCCACGCCGTGATCCTCCTGAGCGTGCTTGGCCCATACGGCCTCTATCTCGTCCCTGTCCCTGTCCAGGTTCAGTGCCTCTGGTAGCTTTTCCTTGAGTTGCTAGGCCTTGGCCAATCCCTAATGATGAAGAATCTTCTGAAGGGATACCCTGTGAAACTGCAGATCTACTTTCTGCCCCCCCGTATTTCTTGATAAGCCGTCTCTAATGACGGCACTGGGTCGTGTTTGAGTAACTCGTTTTTTTAATTGTATTTTTTCATCGATGGCAGTTAGAAATTGGTAAAGCCTTAGTGACTCCATTTTCTGATTGTGAATGTTGATGTCCGTTGCACACGTCATGGGATTAGGTTCATGTGCGTCTATGGCAGTCCACAGATCCTGTTATTTGTTCTAACAAACTTCGATACTGCCTCCTCCCTGTTAAATTTGACTGGCTCTCCGATGAAGATCATATGTTCTGAGGGAGTCCGGGCTTGACCCATACGTGAGTGCTAGGCCATCCCAAAGTGCTTTTGTAGTGGGATATCTTGTCACATTCACTACTAATGACGGTTTAATAGTTTGAATAATCCAGGTGAACACAGAGTTGTCCACCTGTTCTCATCTGGGAAATTCTGGGTCGGTTGGCGCCAGTGGAGGAGGAACACCAGTTAGGTGATGCCTCCTCCCTCTGCCAATGATAGCTCGCTGCACTAGTGGTGCCCACACTGTGTAATTGTGGCCATTTATTCTTACAGATATGATAAAGTTTTCTGTGGAAAAAGGTATGTGTGAATGAATTGGATCAGTGACTACTTTGGGAGGAGTATTCTGTAGAATGCTGGCTACTGTAATGCTAAGTCCGCCAGACTTGGTGTCTTTGGTTCGCTTGTTTCTGGACCTGACATGGTCTATTTTTTTTCCAGGATAAACGGATAACTGGGTTTGGAGATGAACAAAACAGGTAAGACGAGATACTGGCCAAGAAAGGTATGTCTTTGGCAGGGAAAGGTATGTTAAAGGCAATGATGAGTATATTTTCTGAGCCTATTGTTATAACCCAAAATTTGTGAACTGATTGTTACACGGTAATAAAAATAAAATAAAATTAGTTAGACGTTGGGAGTAACGACCCTTTCAAAATTTAAATTAACTATCGCGTGTCGATCATGACCAAGTAATGGTATAATTATATGAAGCTACTATATATGTATAAGGTAATAAAAGGGACGAATAATAATAATAATAATAATAATAATAATAATAATAATAATAATAATAATAATAATAAATAAAATAATAACCATGAATGTAACAAATAATGGCAACAATAGAATAAAGGAAAAGAAATAAAATAAATAGATAAA
The DNA here is from genome assembly GCA_036186865.1 of Eustoma russellianum. Classification (NCBI taxonomy): domain Eukaryota; kingdom Viridiplantae; phylum Streptophyta; class Magnoliopsida; order Gentianales; family Gentianaceae; genus Eustoma; species Eustoma russellianum. The sequence goes on from AP025070.1 coordinate 10,200,974, forward strand.
ATATGTTAAAGCTTTACAAAAAAAGAGGTGTCGTAGGATGGAGTAAACTAAATAAGGAAAAGAAAACAAAAAAAATAAATAATAATAAGATAATAAAAAAAATAAAGTAAAAGGAAAGAGAATGGTGCCGTAGGGATAAGAACAAAAAAACATTAAAAAAGGGGGGGTGAGAACGTGATTTGTTGAGGGGGATTAATGATTCCCCTAAACTTCGCCGATTGGAATAGGATAAAAGCAGGAGGGAGGCTGGAGGTTAAAAAAAATATCAAAAAGGAAGAATAAGTAAAAGAAAGCAAAAGAGAAAAAAGGGGGCGCTGCCTAGGGAGAGAGACGGCAGAAAAAGAAAAGAGAAAGGGAGAGAAGCCACCAATGTTTATTCTAATTGCGTAGCTTTTGTCTGCAATCCAGGTAGGTTCCCTTTCCCCCCTCCAATTAGTACAAATTCAAGCATGCCTTGGTGATATATTGTGTGTTTTTGTTGTTTTAATTGTTGCAATCTATAGCATGTTAATTATCTGTGAAAAGCATGAGATCTTGGAGACTGTGGAATGCGTTGATGATATTGCGTGCTTTGGTTTTGATTTTAAGGAAAAATTTGATAATCAAAATAGCAAAACTGTTGCATGATTAGAGATTTTTCAATTTGTTTTGGCCTTAGAATAGGGTCCCATAGACTGGAAATAGGAGAAGATATAGATCGAGATCGAAAAACGGTCACCGGAGACCGCCGGTGCGCCGCACGCGCCACCAGAAGCGGCAGCGCGTGGCTGCACGCGTCTCTAATATCAAGGGCTGGGAATTGGTTTGTTTTTTTAAAAAAAATTACATACCTGGATGACAAAAAGGGCCGAAGGCCCTTAATGGTGGACACTGGTCTTAGTGGGCTGGCTACTCCTGCAGCAGTCCTGGCCCAAGAATCTGTTTATATATATAAAAAAAGGGGGCAGGCCGGCTTAGCGGACCGGACCGAATGGCCAACGGAACGCAGATAAATAAAAAAAAAGAGGGAAAACTGGACAGGCCGGACGCCATCGTGGGCCGGGCTGGTGCTCTGCGGACTGGGGCTGGCGGAAACAGGCCGGCCCCATTGCTTTTATATTTAATTAAATGATTTATTAATTCTGGAAATTGTATAATAGTTACTTAATTAATTTAAAATAGTAATAAATTTAGGAAAAATATAAATAAATATCAGAAAAATTATAAATAAATTCTAGAAATTATAAAATGCTGATATTAAATTATTTCCATTAAATTTGGTAATTGTGATAATTTATTTAATTTAAATAATTAGGTAATAAATAGAAATAAATTAGGAAAAAAATGAGGAAAAATATAGAAAATGCACTACAAATATATATATATAAGCGATGGAAAAATAGTTTTAACGTCAAACAACATTAAATCATTATCCGGATAATAAATGGACCTAGATTGGAGTGCCGGAGGATGGTGATGATGGGCCAGGGGCCTGAGGCGTTTGTGTTGTTTGCATTCATGGCATGTGCATTGCATGATGGTGGGTCGTGACGTACGGGTCACGGGCGCTCAGGATGGTATACGGTGGCGGAGCCAAGTACACTCAGGATGGTGACTGTGGGTGGGTACAACCCACAGCCACTCAGTTAGGCCCCGGGATCATGCATTGCATGGCGGAAATACCGGCATTTTGTGTGACATGACTTTGTTGCGTGTGACATGCATAGTAGGACATGCATCACGATGTTGCGCATTTTTTATCTGGAGTGAATTACTTTTCTGCATTATTTCGTATGCTTATGTGATATTATATCTTATGTGCTATGTGTTATATCATTTTTGTATGCTCGTCTTGTACTAGTTGGAGGTAGGTGCCTACTGGGTGATTTCCCGTCACTCGCCCCTACTCTCCTCCCACCAGGTGAGCACGAGGAAGAGTACGACTATATCTTTGCTGAGGACGGGGCTGATACGGTGGAGTGGGCAGACTAATGGTCGCGCCTAGGATATAAGAAGACCCTGCGACTGTTTGTCTTTATTTTATTGGGATCTCACCGGACATCACCTTATTTAGATTTTCAGACTTACATTATTGTCAGGATTATGTTTATTATTGTATTGAGGAATTTTCTTTGTCAAGAAAACTTTATGTTTTTGTATTTCGTTTCCGCGCGAAAAATTTCTACGTCTCTTCGGACATGTTGGAAATTGATTCGACGCTTTGTATTCTCCTCAGTGAGATACAGCGGGCGCACTGTTCCCGATGCTAGGGTTTGGGAGTGGGCGCTACAGGTGGTATCAGAGCCGAGGGTTCAGATCCACCTCGGGAACGCAGGATTAACTAGATCACTTAGACGTAAGCTATGATCTCTTCCTACAAATATACCCCTAATAAATGAAGTGGACCTAAGCTATGATCGGGTTATGGGAGGTGTGTGCCGGTGGTGAGCTTTCTTTATTTCATTACCGTTGTACCCCTGAACTTTTCACATGAGCACCCTAAATGACCAAATCCGTCTATTATTCCCGTCAATCCAAATTCTCGTCAAGGTTTGCGCGAAATCCAAGGAAATACTGTCGCGTCGTAAAAAAAATCTGGCAAAGGATGCAACGGCGGTTATGGTAACGACCACTAGAATCACATGGTCATTTCCCAGGCATTGGTTGACACCATGGCCACCACTTTGGCGCAATAGCGGCAGTAACAGTTGAACCAGCGGTTTTCGCCGATACTGCCACCGGACATGAGATTCTATTACATTGAAATGCAGGACGTCCGAATTACGACGTTTAGAAGGACCCGTCACCAGAGGAGACGGAAATATGCGACGTGACCGCTAATAATCACAGGATCGCCTGTGTCAAAAGTACAGCCGTGGAGGAGCGCATGGCCACCGCCGCCACCATGTGCTCATTATGGACGCCACACTCGGGTCAGAGTAAAGGAAAATTTAGCAAGTATGAGTGCTACAACCGGGACGTTTTATGAGAGAGAGCGCTGAGCAAAGCCGGCGCCGCCATCACAACAAAATGAGGAGCAGCATAAAAGGGAGCAAGGATTAGTATCCGGATCCACGTGACGACCGATGCGGACGTCATGGAAACTGGCAACGTCATAGCAAAGTTCAACCGTCGCCGACCAGGTATCAATGACTCATCGTCAGTACAGTGGACGTTAGTCATAGATAAATGATCAGAGTTGCGCATCGGAAGCGTGGCTTTCTCAACCACGTAAGTTTAGAAGAATGAACCTTAGTTGGATCCGAAGAAGATTAAGGATATCTCTGAGTAGCATTGACCGACCAATATGACTGAACTAAGGAGTTTCTTGGTTTGATCAGGTGCTACATGGAATTCGTTTAAGGATTTTCGTCGATACTTGTGCCCTAAGCAGACAGAAGCATAAGAAGGCAAAGTTCGAGTGGACAGTTGATATCAACAAAGATATCAACAAAGCTTTGCTGAGCAAAATAATAATAATAATAATAATAATAATAATAATAATAATAATAATAATAATAATAATAATAATAATAAATAAATAAATAAATAAATAAATAAATAACACAACATAGTGCACACCATACTCATGACCGACACAAACTGTAGCGCCCCGCTCCCGAGCCCTAGCATCGAGAACGGTGCACCCGCCGTATCTCACTAAGGAGAATACAAGGCGTCGACACACATCAACTACACGTCGTCATAATAACGCAAATCGATGTCAGCGGAAGTTATTACTAAAATCCTCGATACAGTCAAATGTATATAAACACTAATCTCAAAAATATATAAACCTCGAATATCGAAATTACTGCCTCAACCAACCCTCGAAAGTCTTTTCTGAATATCTTAGTCGCGAAATCTCTCGTCTCGATCTTCTATGGTATACCAACTCCGGTGTAAGCATACCCTAACTTCTCATGCCTGCAAAACTGGTGAGTGGTGGTGTGAGCCAAAATCAACGGGCTCAGTAAGCAACCTACATATACTTGTTATAGAAATCATACATGGAGAAGCAAATACACATAACCTTTACAGTTAACATACATGTCTTTAGTCCACAAATAATTTCACTTAATTATCTTAACAGTTAACACTTAAAAAAAACACAAAATAAATAATTCATCAGTTCAACCTCAATTACCGTGATGCATGCTCTTCCCAAATATGACATACACAGCAACCAAATAATCACATAACACAGAAGCGAATAATACATACCAATCAAGTAGATAAACTGCAGAAGGTAAGTCACTCCACATAACAATGCGCAAGTACGTGATGCATGCTCAATCAACGTGTCACACGCAACAAGAATCATATCATGCAACATGCTCCTAGACCTATATGCAATGCATGCTCCCGGGTCCTAAATCCAGCGTCATGGTCTCTAGCCACCACTTGCCGTTTGGACACCCACGCCCTATAGACGCAGTATGTCTCATGACCCCGGTGCCCTATAGACACGGTAAGTCATCCCGATACCCACGCCCTATAGACGCAGTATACCTCATGCAATGCACGTGCCATGAATGCAAATGCATATCATACGCAATCTGGTGTATCCATACTCATACCTATGCTCGCGCCCATACACGTGCATATATACGTGTATGTATACCCTCACACATTCATATACATATACAACACGCATTGAAATCGTACAACCCTACTTACACCTAGTTTACATACATGTCTCACATATACACACAACTTACACATATAGAGAAAATCCAATTACAGATATGCAACAAACAACACACTAATGCATGATAAACATAACAAGCACAAATAGACCATTTACCTCTGATGCATGACAACATAACGAGCACAGATATACCACTTACCTGACCACAAGCCCTGTATATTGCTTATAACCGTCACGGCTCAGCCACCTCGTGCCGCAATAGCAACCAGTCTCTGTCATGCTTGTTTGGAACCAACCCAACTATACAATATATTTCCTTTGTAAGGGTGAATTTTCCGAAAACATGCAATTTTGCAAACACTTTTACAATTACCGTTACACTTTTTCGTTTATCAATTTATTTCCGTTTCAACTCCATTTCATCAACCACGTGTAAGTATACCCACGTATATGCCTACGCCCAACACACCAATTAACACGTATATATTCACATAAGTCCCATACATAACCATCTCCATATCACATATACATATATATATATATATATATATATTGTATTTACAAGTTGATACAAAGATATTGGAGTATTATATTACTTTCAGTAAATATGATTACATAATATCATCATAACATATACGATATATACATACAAAGATAATTATATGCAATAATATGCATCAAAGTAATATATAAATACTTACAACGACAACATTACATCGATTCATATATAACATCATATTGTTTTCATGCAAGGATGGAAAGTAATAGATATAGATGATGCACATGACTATTTAATGAACAGAATGATTCCTTTTATGTTATACATGATTATATACGTGAAATTAAATTATTATTTGCAGTTGGTTATCCGTAGTGTAATAATACATCTAATTAGTTTGTTATTCATTATATGACTCATTAGTAATTATGACATAACATACAAGATGTGTACAATTTATGATTAATAGGATTGTTATTGAATAGACAGTAGTTAAACTAAATAAGAATACAGTTAAATGTATATATGTTAGTATTTTTTTAAAAAAATTTGATATAATAATTGAACAATAGAGTAGTAGCTAAAAGATATTTTTGTTGTATGTAATATTAATCTCATAGTTTACAAAGCATAGATGTGTATAATTTTCATTAATACAATAATCACATGCACACATAAAATTATATACATACCATGTACATACAGAAAACTCCATTTTTGCAAATTGCATATTCATCAATTTTGGGCCAATGCCTTAGGCAGCGGCCTTCTCTCATCTACTGCCAATTAATCATGGCCTTCAATTCCCAATTAAACAATCTTTTCATATATACACATAATAGATGCATAAATAACAAGAAGTTCATACGTATACACATCAAACTATGCAAATCATAATTACGTATGCATCATCCAATTTGATATGAAAATAGCATAATAACATTAGAAAAACATAGCAAATATAGCAAAGGTACTTGCCTCGTATATCGATTATACACGATATATGAAGAATCGGGGTTGAAAACGGACCAAAATCACTTGATTTCTCTACTAAAGGCTGGCGGCATAAAGTTGGTGTTTTGCAGAATTAATGGCTGCTATTTGAAGAATGAAGAAGTTTAATTTATTGGGAGAAACAGGCTGGCCGAAATTATTATGAAGAATGTGGGTAGGGTTGTCTTAAGATGGTGCATAATATAAATATATATACATCTACAAGGCATAGCATCTTCCTCCTATTTCTTTTTTTTTTCCCTGGATGCAGCGTCCATAAGCAAATTTCCTTTGCTGGAAATTTGTTGATGCCGTGGTTGATTGTGAGGGAAAAAGCATTGTTAGGAATTTTGGCCTGCCGTTTGGTGTTGGAGTAACCAGGGTGGAGACTTGTGTTATGTGTATGTATGGATATATATGTATGATAGGTAAAATCCTAGGATATTTAGGTTATCTTATTCTAGTTTGAATTTGTAAGTTGATGTAAATTTTATCTTTTACTCCTAGGCATATTAGGATTTGCATTTAATTAATTAAAATCTATCTTATTCATTTTCCTAGTCACATTAGGTTTCTTGGGGTTTCTATCCTTGTTTTATTTTTTTTTCCTTTTGCACCCTCAGTGCACGGGGCATAACATACCTCCCCCCTTACAATAAGTTTCGTCCTCGAAACTTGCGTACGACGTAATTAATGACTTAGTATGGGTCTACTTGATCCATTCACCTAGATTAAGACTAAGCTAAATCTCCATTGTTTATTGTGATACGTTAATCATTTGACTTCTATATCATAGGCTAAGGCCTCGAAATCATTCTTTGTACCAACAAGGTAGTTTCTAAGCCCATTATTCTCCTTAAGATCATAACCTATCTTCTTAAGACTCTAAGATCAACTTAGGGTATTGTTATCATACCGGGGATTCCATATCTCAGTCATCGGTTTGTAACATACTTATATCTGCGGTCATCAGCAGCCTTCTAAAATCATAAACTTCTACTACACCACTTGGCGTGTATCACTTAACTTTTCACGATCTACAATTTCAACTTCTTAAACTCATCACTTATGATTCATCTCCTATTTACATAATCATCTGAAATGTCCATCCAATCTTCCAATACACTAACCATCACTCTTCTTTATCATGCGATCAAATTCTCAAACTCGATTCTTAATCCTACGACCTGGTTTAGTAATCATGCTCTTAATTTTTGAGATATCATCAATGACTTGGTATACGAAGTATGTGTATGTACATATTCTTCTTCAACTTAAGTGGTTTACGTAACTATAATTTGGAAATATAGCTTTGACTATTTAAAATAATATCCATTCTAATTTTTGTAAACACAAACCAAAGTATTATACATTTGTTTTTGCAACGCTGTGTCTCAAGTGGCCATTTATAAAACAATCATATAACTTGTTCGCAAAAGTATTACGATTTAAAACCACTTTAAAATAACTGAGACACAACAATCGTCCTTTTACAAAATGATTTGAACGCGATGTCTTTTCTCTCTAACGCCATATATATTTTGAAAGCTGTGTTTTGTTTTGCAAAGTACAACAATTGGAAACTCAACAATTTTTAAAGTTTCATAAAACAATTGGAGTAAGGTACCCCTCTTTAAAAAAAATTAAAGTATGCATATTTTAAAACTATTTCTGCTTCGCAAGATTAAATAAGTTCATCGCAAGCACATAAATAACTTCAAAAATATTTAATGTTTAAAATGCTTGCAATATCGATAGTTGAGGAATAAAATCATTTTAGCAAAATAAATATAGCTAATAAAAGTTTAAGAAATATAAAAAATATAAAAATATATCGTGGTTCGGAAACGTCATTATTTTGAAATATATCAGTTTTCTAAGGGGTAGTAGAAATTCAATTGGGTGGCTATACGAATTCCGAAAGGAGTATAGACTTGTAAAGTAACATACTATTAAAAAAATGAATTTAGTCGAAATATTTAGAATCAAAATTATTTTTTTAAATACCTTTGAAATATAGGATATCTCTTGGTGTACGTGCTTATAAGAAAACTTTTAACTAATTGAAAAATAATAGTCTAATACTTCGTATAATTTTTCTAAGTCACCCCTTAGTGTCGAATGAAAAATCCACCGATGCATTATTTCTTATAAATCTTTAACTTAAGTTGTCCAATCCTAGTATGGCATACTAAGTATTGATCGACTTAGCGCATTCTAATTCACCATGCGTCTGCGTGCCACACTGATACACCGTAATTCTTTACTTGGTTATTTCAACTGATAATTCTAATTTAGTTAGATCTCATCTAAAAAGCAACCACTACTTGTTCATACTTATTTTATTTCAAATGAAGCCTACTCGATACATTATTACTTACGTGTTCCTAGGAATCAACACTTAACCCCAAATTTGTAATAAATTTGTCATTCCACTGTACTCATTTTGGTAGTGCTCACATATCACTATCAATCAATACCTCTAATCAGGCTAATATCTTCAGCCTATTTGATACTCTACCATTCATCATCTTAATCATAACTATAAACTCCTTTGTACGATATTCTTTGCTACACTCTACGGATCATATGCTAATAAATCTTTTCTTAGTCTTTATCATTCTACTATAAATCATTGCTTATGAACTATGATCCCAACTTAAACCTAGTCACGTTCCGACACTACTGTCAAGGTAAAGTCGTGAACCTACTTCATTTATCATAATGGTACCGGATTTTGCAGGGGTCGGATCTAAATAATTATACAAGTGATTATAATCAGCACTTAGGTAAAGAAAATAATTCAGCGTTATATGGAGTGCCCTATGTATACGTGGGCATATCTCTTATCCGATCATCTCTTAGATCTAATGTTATCACTTATTTCTAGAATTGATAGTTGGTATCATCATTTCTTACGTCTAAAACCATTGCTTATTTCTAAATTCAAAGCTTAGAATATAATCATAGCTTATAACTAAGATCAGTACTTATGTTCAAATCATCACCTGATGTTCAGATCACCTCTTAAATATCTAGAGTCGATATTTCTTATCGTCAATCCTTAAGTCTAAAACCGTAAATTACGGACAATGTCATCACTTAACCTCTAAGGTCACATCTTATTTCTAATAACATGCGTGATATATAATCATTGCTTACGACTATAATTCGGTACTTAGGTTAAAGATCATGACTTAGGGGCAAGATCGTAACTTAATTTCAAAGATCATAACCTAAATTTATGCTTCCGTTATGGATCTAGAGCCATGCTCTAATACCACCTGTAGCGCCCCGCTCCCGAGCCCTAGCATCGAGAACGGTGCACCCGCCGTATCTCACTAAGGAGAATACAAGGCGTCAATACACATCAACTACACGTCATCATAATAACGCAAATCGATGTCAGCGGAAGTTATTACTAAAATCCTCGATACAGTCAAATGTATATAAACACTAATCTCAAAAATATATAAACCTCGAATATCGAAATTACTGCCTCAACCAACCCTCGAAAGTCTTTTCTGAATATCTTAGTCGCGAAATCTCCCGTCTCGATCTTCTATGGTATACCAACTCCGGTGTAAGCATACCCTAACTTCTCATGCCTGCAAAACTGGTGAGTGGTGGTGTGAGCCAAAATCAACGGGCTCAGTAAGCAACCTACATATACTTGTTATAGAAATCATACATGGAGAAGCAAATACACATAACCTTTACAGTTAACATACATGTCTTTAGTCCACAAATAATTTCACTTAATTATCTTAACAGTTAACACTTAAAAATAAACACAAAATAAATAATTCATCAGTTCAACCTCAATTACCGTGATGCATGCTCTTCCCAAATATGACATACACAGCAACCAAATAATCACATAACACAGAAGCGAATAATACATACCAATCAAGTAGATAAACTGCAGAAGGTAAGTCACTCAACATAACAATGCGCAAGTACGTGATGCATGCTCAATCAACGTGTCACACGCAACGAGAATCATATCATGCAACATGCTTCTAGACCTATATGCAATGCATGCTCCCGGGTCCTAAATCCAGCGTCATGGTCTCTAGCCACCACTTGCCGTTTGGACACCCACGCCCTATAGACGCAGTATGTCTCATGACCCCGGTGTCCTATAGACACGGTAAGTCATCCCGATACCCACGCCCTATAGACGCAGTATACCTCATGCAATGCACGTGCCATGAATGCAAATGCATATCATACGCAATCTGGTGTATCCATACTCATACCTATGCTCGCGCCCATACACGAGCATATATACGTGTATGTATACCCTCACACATTCATATACATATACAACACGCATTGAAATCGTACAACCCTACTTACACCTAGTTTACATACATGTCTCACATATACACACAACTTACACATATAGAGAAAATCCAATTACAGATATGCAACAAACAACACACTAATGCATGATAAACATAACAAACACAAATAGACCATTTACCTCTGATGCATGACAACATAACGAGCACAGATAGACCACTTACCTGACCACAAGCCCTGTATATTGCTTATAACCGTCACGGCTCAGCCACCTCGTGCCGCAATAGCAACCAGTCTCTGTCATGCTTGTTTGGAACCAACCCAACTATACAATATATTTCCTTTGTAAGGGTGAATTTTCCGAAAACATGCAATTTTGCAAACACTTTTACAATTACCGTTACACTTTTTCGTTTATCAATTTATTTCCGTTTCAACTCTATTTCATCAACCACGTGTAAGTATACCCACGTATATGCCTACGCCCAACACACCAATTAACACGTATATATTCACATAAGTCCCATACATAACCATCTCCATATCACATATATATATATATATATATATTGTATTTACAAGTTGATACAAAGATATTGGAGTATTATATTACTTTCAGTAAATATGATTACATAATATCATCATAACATATACGATATATACATACAAAGATAATTATATACAATAATATGCATCAAAGTAATATATAAATACTTACAACGACAACATTACATCGATTCATATATGACATCATATTGTTTTCATGCAAGGATGGAAAGTAATAGATATAGATGATGCACAGGACTATTTAATGAACAGAATGATTCCTTTTATGTTATACATGATTATATACGTGAAATTAAATTATTATTGGCAGTTGGTTATCCGTAGTGTAATAATACATCTAATTAGTTTGTTAATCATTATATGACTCATTAGTAATTATGACATAACATACAAGATGTGTACAATTTATGATTAATAGGATTGTTATTGAATAGACAGTAGTTAAACTAAATAAGAATACAGTTAAATGTATATATGTTAGTATTTTTTTAAAAAAATTTGATATAATAATTGAACAATAGAGTAGTAGCTAAAAGATATTTTTGTTGTATGTAATATTAATCTCACAGTTTACAAAGCATAGATGTGTATAATTTTCATTAATACAATAATCACATGCACACATAAAATTATATACATACCATGTACATACAGAAAACTCCATTTTTGCAAATTGCATATTCATCAATTTTGGGCCAATGCCTTAGGCAGCGGCCCTCTCTCATCTACTGCCAATTAATCATGGCCTTCAATTCCCAATTAAACAATCTTTTCATATATACACATAATAGATGCATAAATAACAAGAAGTTCATACGTATACACATCAAACTATGCAAATCATAATTACGTATGCATCATCCAATTTGATATGAAAATAGCATAATAACATTAGAAAAACATAGCAAATATAGCAAAGGTACTTGCCTCGTATATCGATTATACACGATATATGAAGAATCGGGGTTGAAAACGGACCAAAATCACTTGATTTCTCTACTAAAGGCTGGCGGCATAAAGTTGGTGTTTTGCAGAATTAATGGCTGCTATTTGAAGAATGAAGAAGTTTAATTTATTGGGAGAAACAGGCTGGCCGAAATTATTATGAAGAATGTGGGTAGGGTTGTCTTAAGATGGTGCATAATATAAATATATATACATCTACAAGGCATAGCATCTTCCTCCTATTTCTTTTTTTTTTCCCTGGATGCAGCGTCCATAAGCAAATTTCCTTTGCTGGAAATTTGTTGATGCCGTGGTTGATTGTGAGGGAAAAAGCATTGTTAGGAATTTTGGCCTGCCGTTTGGTGTTGGAGTAACCAGGGTGGAGACTTGTGTTATGTGTATGTATGGATATATATGTATGATAGGTAAAATCCTAGGATATTTAGGTTATCTTATTCTAGTTTGAATTTGTAAGTTGATGTAAATTTTATCTTTTACTCCTAGGCATATTAGGATTTGCATTTAATTAATTAAAATCTATCTTATTCATTTTCCTAGTCACATTAGGTTTCTTGGGGTTTCTATCCTTGTTTTATTTTTTTTTCCTTTTGCACCCTCAGTGCACGGGGCATAACATACCTCCCCCCTTACAATAAGTTTCGTCCTCGAAACTTGCGTACGACGTAATTAATGACTTAGTATGGGTCTACTTGATCCATTCACCTAGATTAAGACTAAGCTAAATCTCCATTGTTTATTGTGATACGTTAATCATTTGACTTCTATATCATAGGCTAAGGCCTCGAAATCATTCTTTGTACCAACAAGGTAGTTTCTAAGCCCATTATTCTCCTTAAGATCATAACCTATCTTCTTAAGACTCTAAGATCAACTTAGGGTATTGTTATCATACCGGGGATTCCATATCTCAGTCATCGGTTTGTAACATACTTATATCTGCGGTCATCAGCAGCCTTCTAAAATCATAAACTTCTACTACACCACTTGGCGTGTATCACTTAACTTTTCACGATCTACAATTTCAACTTCTTAAACTCATCACTTATGATTCATCTCCTATTTACATAATCATCTGAAATGTCCATCCAATCTTCCAATACACTAACCATCACTCTTCTTTATCATGCGATCAAATTCTCAAACTCGATTCTTAATCCTACGACCTGGTTTAGTAATCATGCTCTTAATTTTTGAGATATCATCAATGACTTGGTATACGAAGTATGTGTATGTACATATTCTTCTTCAACTTAAGTGGTTTACGTAACTATAATTTGGAAATATAGCTTTGACTATTTAAAATAATATCCATTCTAATTTTTGTAAACACAAACCAAAGTATTATACATTTGTTTTTGCAATGCTGTGTCTCAAATGGCCATTTATAAAACAATCATATAACTTGTTCGTAAAAGTATTACGATTTAAAACCACTTTAAAATAACTGAGACACAACAATCGTCCTTTTACAAAATGATTTGAACGCGATGTCTTTTCTCTCCAACGCCATATATATTTTGAAAGCTGTGTTTTGTTTTGCAAAGTACAACAATTGGAAACTCAACAATTTTTAAAGTTTCATAAAACAATTGGAGTAAGGTACCCCTCTTTAAAAAAAATTAAAGTATGCATATTTTAAAACTATTTCTGCTTCGCAAGATTAAATAAGTTCATCGCAAGCACATAAATAACTTCAAAAATATTTAATGTTTAAAATGCTTGCAATATCGATAGTTGAGGAATAAAATCATTTTAGCAAAATAAATATAGCTAATAAAAGTTTAAGAAATATAAAAAATATAAAAATATATCGTGGTTCGGAAACGTCATTATTTTGAAATATATCAGTTTTCTAAGGGGTAGTAGAAATTCAATTGGGTGGCTATACGAATTCCGAAAGGAGTATAGACTTGTAAAGTAACATACTATTAAAAAAATGAATTTAGTCGAAATATTTAGAATCAAAATTATTTTTTTAAATACCTTTGAAATATAGGATATCTCTTGGTGTACGTGCTTATAAGAAAACTTTTAACTAATTGAAAAATAATAGTCTAATACTTCGTATAATTTTTCTAAGTCACCCCTTAGTGTCGAATGAAAAATCCACCGATGCATTATTTCTTATAAATCTTTAACTTAAGTTGTCCAATCCTAGTATGGCATACTAAGTATTGATCGACTTAGCGCATTCTAATTCACCATGCGTCTGCGTGCCACACTGATACACCGTAATTCTTTACTTGGTTATTTCAACTGATAATTCTAATTTAGTTAGATCTCATCTAAAAAGCAACCACTACTTGTTCATACTTATTTTATTTCAAATGAAGCCTACTCGATACATTATTACTTACGTGTTCCTAGGAATCAACACTTAACCCCAAATTTGTAATAAATTTTTCATTCCACTGTACTCATTTTGGTAGTGCTCACATATCACTATCAATCAATACCTCTAATCAGGCTAATATCTTCAGCCTATTTGTTACTCTACCATTCATCATCTTAATCATAACTATAAACTCCTCTGTACGATATTCTTTGCTACACTCTACGGATCATATGCTAATAAATCTTTTCTTAGTCTTTATCATTCTACTATAAATCATTGCTTATGAACTATGATCCCAACTTAAACCTAGTCACGTTCCGACACTACTGTCAAGGTAAAGTCGTGAACCTACTTCATTTATCATAATGGTACCGGATTTTGCAGGGGTCGGATCTAAATAATTATACAAGTGATTATAATCAGCACTTAGGTAAAGAAAATAATTCAGCGTTATATGGAGTGCCCTATGTATACGTGGGCATATCTCTTATCCGATCATCTCTTAGATCTAATGTCATCACTTATTTCTAGAATTGATAGTTGGTATCATCATTTCTTACGTCTAAAACCATTGCTTATTTCTAAATTCAAAGCTTAGAATATAATCATAGCTTATAACTAAGATCAGTACTTATGTTCAAATCATCACCTGATGTTCAGATCACCTCTTAAATATCTAGAGTCGATATTTCTTATCGTCAATCCTTAAGTCTAAAACCGTAAATTACGGACAATGTCATCACTTAACCTCTAAGGTCACATCTTATTTCTAATAACATGCGTGATATATAATCATTGCTTACGACTATAATTCGGTACTTAGGTTAAAGATCATGACTTAGGGGCAAGATCGTAACTTAATTTCAAAGATCATAACCTAAATTTATGCTTCCGTTATGGATCTAGAGCCATGCTCTAATACCACCTGTAGCGCCCCGCTCCCGAGCCCTAGCATCGAGAACGGTGCACCCGCCGTATCTCACTAAGGAGAATACAAGGCGTCAATACACATCAACTACACGTCATCATAATAACGCAAATCGATGTCAGCGGAAGTTATTACTAAAATCCTCGATACAGTCAAATGTATATAAACACTAATCTCAAAAATATATAAACCTCGAATATCGAAATTACTGCCTCAACCAACCCTCGAAAGTCTTTTCTGAATATCTTAGTCGCGAAATCTCCCGTCTCGATCTTCTATGGTATACCAACTCCGATGTAAGCATACCCTAACTTCTCATGCCTGCAAAACTGGTGAATGGTGGTGTGAGCCAAAATCAACGGGCTCAGTAAGCAACCTACATATACTTGTTATAGAAATCATACATGGAGAAGCAAATACACATAACCTTTACAGTTAACATACATGTCTTTAGTCCACAAATAATTTCACTTAATTATCTTAACAGTTAACACTTAAAAAAAACACAAAATAAATAATTCATCAGTTCAACCTCAATTACCGTGATGCATGCTCTTCCCAAATATGACATACACAGCAACCAAATAATCACATAACACAGAAGCGAATAATACATACCAGTCAAGTAGATAAACTGCAGAAGGTAAGTCACTCAACATAACAATGCGCAAGTACGTGATGCATGCTCAATCAACGTGTCACACGCAACGAGAATCATATCATGCAACATGCTCCTAGACCTATATGCAATGCATGCTCCCGGGTCCTAAATCCAGCGTCATGGTCTCTAGCCACCACTTGCCGTTTGGACACCCACGCCCTATAGACGCAGTATGTCTCATGACCCCGGTGTCCTATAGACACGGTAAGTCATCCCGATACCCACGCCCTATAGACGCAGTATACCTCATGCAATGCACGTGCCATGAATGCAAATGCATATCATACGCAATCTGGTGTATCCATACTCATACCTATGCTCGCGCCCATACACGAGCATATATACGTGTATGTATACCCTCACACATTCATATACATATACAACACGCATTGAAATCGTACAACCCTACTTACACCTAGTTTACATACATGTCTCACATATACACACAACTTACACATATAGAGAAAATCCAATTACAGATATGCAACAAACAACACACTAATGCATGATAAACATAACAAACACAAATAGACCATTTACCTCTGATGCATGACAACATAACGAGCACAGATAGACCACTTACCTGACCACAAGCCCTGTATATTGCTTATAACCGTCACGGCTCAGCCACCTCGTGCCGCAATAGCAACCAGTCTCTGTCATGCTTGTTTGGAACCAACCCAACTATACAATATATTTCCTTTGTAAGGGTGAATTTTCCGAAAACATGCAATTTTGCAAACACTTTTACAATTACCGTTACACTTTTTCGTTTATCAATTTATTTCCGTTTCAACTCTATTTCATCAACCACGTGTAAGTATACCCACGTATATGCCTACGCCCAACACACCAATTAACACGTATATATTCACATAAGTCCCATACATAACCATCTCCATATCACATATATATATATATATATATATATATATTGTATTTACAAGTTGATACAAAGATATTGGAGTATTATATTACTTTCAGTAAATATGATTACATAATATCATCATAACATATACGATATATACATACAAAGATAATTATATACAATAATATGCATCAAAGTAATATATAAATACTTACAACGACAACATTACATCGATTCATATATGACATCATATTGTTTTCATGCAAGGATGGAAAGTAATAGATATAGATGATGCACAGGACTATTTAATGAACAGAATGATTCCTTTTATGTTATACATGATTATATACGTGAAATTAAATTATTATTGGCAGTTGGTTATCCGTAGTGTAATAATACATCTAATTAGTTTGTTAATCATTATATGACTCATTAGTAATTATGACATAACATACAAGATGTGTACAATTTATGATTAATAGGATTGTTATTGAATAGACAGTAGTTAAACTAAATAAGAATACAGTTAAATGTATATATGTTAGTATTTTTTTAAAAAAATTTGATATAATAATTGAACAATAGAGTAGTAGCTAAAAGATATTTTTGTTGTATGTAATATTAATCTCACAGTTTACAAAGCATAGATGTGTATAATTTTCATTAATACAATAATCACATGCACACATAAAATTATATACATACCATGTACATACAGAAAACTCCATTTTTGCAAATTGCATATTCATCAATTTTGGGCCAATGCCTTAGGCAGCGGCCCTCTCTCATCTACTGCCAATTAATCATGGCCTTCAATTCCCAATTAAACAATCTTTTCATATATACACATAATAGATGCATAAATAACAAGAAGTTCATACGTATACACATCAAACTATGCAAATCATAATTACGTATGCATCATCCAATTTGATATGAAAATAGCATAATAACATTAGAAAAACATAGCAAATATAGCAAAGGTACTTGCCTCGTATATCGATTATACACGATATATGAAGAATCGGGGTTGAAAACGGACCAAAATCACTTGATTTCTCTACTAAAGGCTGGCGGCATAAAGTTGGTGTTTTGCAGAATTAATGGCTGCTATTTGAAGAATGAAGAAGTTTAATTTATTGGGAGAAACAGGCTGGCCGAAATTATTATGAAGAATGTGGGTAGGGTTGTCTTAAGATGGTGCATAATATAAATATATATACATCTACAAGGCATAGCATCTTCCTCCTATTTCTTTTTTTTTTCCCTGGATGCAGCGTCCATAAGCAAATTTCCTTTGCTGGAAATTTGTTGATGCCGTGGTTGATTGTGAGGGAAAAAGCATTGTTAGGAATTTTGGCCTGCCGTTTGGTGTTGGAGTAACCAGGGTGGAGACTTGTGTTATGTGTATGTATGGATATATATGTATGATAGGTAAAATCCTAGGATATTTAGGTTATCTTATTCTAGTTTGAATTTGTAAGTTGATGTAAATTTTATCTTTTACTCCTAGGCATATTAGGATTTGCATTTAATTAATTAAAATCTATCTTATTCATTTTCCTAGTCACATTAGGTTTCTTGGGGTTTCTATCCTTGTTTTATTTTTTTTTCGTTTTGCACCCTCAGTGCACGGGGCATAACATACCTCCCCCCTTACAATAAGTTTCGTCCTCGAAACTTGCGTACGACGTAATTAATGACTTAGTATGGGTCTACTTGATCCATTCACCTAGATTAAGACTAAGCTAAATCTCCATTGTTTATTGTGATACGTTAATCATTTGACTTCTATATCATAGGCTAAGGCCTCGAAATCATTCTTTGTACCAACAAGGTAGTTTCTAAGCCCATTATTCTCCTTAAGATCATAACCTATCTTCTTAAGACTCTAAGATCAACTTAGGGTATTGTTATCATACCGGGGATTCCATATCTCAGTCATCGGTTTGTAACATACTTATATCTGCGGTCATCAGCAGCCTTCTAAAATCATAAACTTCTACTACACCACTTGGCGTGTATCACTTAACTTTTCACGATCTACAATTTCAACTTCTTAAACTCATCACTTATGATTCATCTCCTATTTACATAATCATCTGAAATGTCCATCCAATCTTCCAATACACTAACCATCACTCTTCTTTATCATGCGATCAAATTCTCAAACTCGATTCTTAATCCTACGACCTGGTTTAGTAATCATGCTCTTAATTTTTGAGATATCATCAATGACTTGGTATACGAAGTATGTGTATGTACATATTCTTCTTCAACTTAAGTGGTTTACGTAACTATAATTTGGAAATATAGCTTTGACTATTTAAAATAATATCCATTCTAATTTTTGTAAACACAAACCAAAGTATTATACATTTGTTTTTGCAACGCTGTGTCTCAAATGGCCATTTATAAAACAATCATATAACTTGTTCGCAAAAGTATTACGATTTAAAACCACTTTAAAATAACTGAGACACAACAATCGTCCTTTTACAAAATGATTTGAACGCGATGTCTTTTCTCTCCAACGTCATATATATTTTGAAAGCTGTGTTTTGTTTTGCAAAGTACAACAATTGGAAACTCAACAATTTTTAAAGTTTCATAAAACAATTGGAGTAAGGTACCCCTCTTTAAAAAAAATTAAAGTATGCATATTTTAAAACTATTTCTGCTTCGCAAGATTAAATAAGTTCATCGCAAGCACATAAATAACTTCAAAAATATTTAATGTTTAAAATGCTTGCAATATCGATAGTTGAGGAATAAAATCATTTTAGCAAAATAAATATAGCTAATAAAAGTTTAAGAAATATAAAAAATATAAAAATATATCGTGGTTCGGAAACGTCATTATTTTGAAATATATCAGTTTTCTAAGGGGTAGTAGAAATTCAATTGGGTGGCTATACGAATTCAGAAAGGAGTATAGACTTGTAAAGTAACATACTATTAAAAAATGAATTTAGTCGAAATATTTAGAATCAAAATTATTTTTTTAAATACCTTTGAAATATAGGATATCTCTTGGTGTACGTGCTTATAAGAAAACTTTTAACTAATTGAAAAATAATAGTCTAATACTTCGTATAATTTTTCTAAGTCACCCCTTAGTGTCGAATGAAAAATCCACCGATGCATTATTTCTTATAAATCTTTAACTTAAGTTGTCCAATCCTAGTATGGCATACTAAGTATTGATCGACTTAGCGCATTCTAATTCACCATGCGTCTGCGTGCCACACTGATACACCGTAATTCTTTACTTGGTTATTTCAACTGATAATTCTAATTTAGTTAGATCTCATCTAAAAAGCAACCACTACTTGTTCATACTTATTTTATTTCAAATGAAGCCTACTCGATACATTATTACTTACGTGTTCCTAGGAATCAACACTTAACCCCAAATTTGTAATAAATTTGTCATTCCACTGTACTCATTTTGGTAGTGCTCACATATCACTATCAATCAATACCTCTAATCAGGCTAATATCTTCAGCCTATTTGATACTCTACCATTCATCATCTTAATCATAACTATAAACTCCTCTGTACGATATTCTTTGCTACACTCTACGGATCATATGCTAATAAATCTTTTCTTAGTCTTTATCATTCTACTATAAATCATTGCTTATGAACTATGATCCCAACTTAAACCTAGTCACGTTCCGACACTACTGTCAAGGTAAAGTCGTGAACCTACTTCATTTATCATAATGGTACCGGATTTTGCAGGGGTCGGATCTAAATAATTATACAAGTGATTATAATCAGCACTTAGGTAAAGAAAATAATTCAGCGTTATATGGAGTGCCCTATGTATACGTGGGCATATCTCTTATCCGATCATCTCTTAGATCTAATGTCATCACTTATTTCTAGAATTGATAGTTGGTATCATCATTTCTTACGTCTAAAACCATTGCTTATTTCTAAATTCAAAGCTTAGAATATAATCATAGCTTATAACTAAGATCAGTACTTATGTTCAAATCATCACCTGATGTTCAGATCACCTCTTAAATATCTAGAGTCGATATTTCTTATCGTCAATCCTTAAGTCTAAAACCGTAAATTACGGACAATGTCATCACTTAACCTCTAAGGTCACATCTTATTTCTAATAACATGCGTGATATATAATCATTGCTTACGACTATAATTCGGTACTTAGGTTAAAGATCATGACTTAGGGGCAAGATCGTAACTTAATTTCAAAGATCATAACCTAAATTTATGCTTCCGTTATGGATCTAGAGCCATGCTCTAATACCACCTGTAGCGCCCCGCTCCCGAGCCCTAGCATCGAGAACGGTGCACCCGCCGTATCTCACTAAGGAGAATACAAGGCGTCAATACACATCAACTACACGTCATCATAATAACGCAAATCGATGTCAGCGGAAGTTATTACTAAAATCCTCGATACAGTCAAATGTATATAAACACTAATCTCAAAAATATATAAACCTCGAATATCGAAATTACTGCCTCAACCAACCCTCGAAAGTCTTTTCTGAATATCTTAGTCGCGAAATCTCCCGTCTCGATCTTCTATGGTATACCAACTTCGGTGTAAGCATACCCTAACTTCTCATGCCTGCAAAACTGGTGAGTGGTGGTGTGAGCCAAAATCAACGGGCTCAGTAAGCAACCTACATATACTTGTTATAGAAATCATACATGGAGAAGCAAATACACATAACCTTTACAGTTAACATACATGTCTTTAGTCCACAAATAATTTCACTTAATTATCTTAACAGTTAACACTTAAAAAAAACACAAAATAAATAATTCATCAGTTCAACCTCAATTACCGTGATGCATGCTCTTCCCAAATATGACATACACAGCAACCAAATAATCACATAACACAGAAGCGAATAATACATACCAATCGAGTAGATAAACTGCAGAAGGTAAGTCACTCAACATAACAATGCGCAAGTACGTGATGCATGCTCAATCAACGTGTCACACGCAACGAGAATCATATCATGCAACATGCTCCTAGACCTATATGCAATGCATGCTCCCGGGTCCTAAATCCAGCGTCATGGTCTCTAGCCACCACTTGCCGTTTGGACACCCACGCCCTATAGACGCAGTATGTCTCATGACCCCGGTGTCCTATAGACACGGTAAGTCATCCCGATACCCACGCCCTATAGACGCAGTATACCTCATGCAATGCACGTGCCATGAATGCAAATGCATATCATACGCAATCTGGTGTATCCATACTCATACCTATGCTCGCGCCCATACACGAGCATATATACGTGTATGTATACCCTCACACATTCATATACATATACAACACGCATTGAAATCGTACAACCCTACTTACACCTAGTTTACATACATGTCTCACATATACACACAACTTACACATATAGAGAAAATCCAATTACAGATATGCAACAAACAACACACTAATGCATGATAAACATAACAAACACAAATAGACCATTTACCTCTGATGCATGACAACATAACGAGCACAGATAGACCACTTACCTGACCACAAGCCCTGTATATTGCTTATAACCGTCACGGCTCAGCCACCTCGTGCCGCAATAGCAACCAGTCTCTGTCATGCTTGTTTGGAACCAACCCAACTATACAATAATATATTTCCTTTGTAAGGGTGAATTTTCCGAAAACATGCAATTTTGCAAACACTTTTACAATTACCGTTACACTTTTTCGTTTATCAATTTATTTCCGTTTCAACTCTATTTCATCAACCACGTGTAAGTATACCCACGTATATGCCTACGCCCAACACACCAATTAACACGTATATATTCACATAAGTCCCATACATAACCATCTCCATATCACATATATATATATATATATATATATATATATATATATATATATATATATATATATATTGTATTTACAAGTTGATACAAAGATATTGGAGTATTATATTACTTTCAGTAAATATGATTACATAATATCATCATAACATATACGATATATACATACAAAGATAATTATATACAATAATATGCATCAAAGTAATATATAAATACTTACAACGACAACATTACATCGATTCATATATGACATCATATTGTTTTCATGCAAGGATGGAAAGTAATAGATATAGATGATGCACAGGACTATTTAATGAACAGAATGATTCCTTTTATGTTATACATGATTATATACGTGAAATTAAATTATTATTGGCAGTTGGTTATCCGTAGTGTAATAATACATCTAATTAGTTTGTTAATCATTATATGACTCATTAGTAATTATGACATAACATACAAGATGTGTACAATTTATGATTAATAGGATTGTTATTGAATAGACAGTAGTTAAACTAAATAAGAATACAGTTAAATGTATATATGTTAGTATTTTTTTAAAAAAATTTGATATAATAATTGAACAATAGAGTAGTAGCTAAAAGATATTTTTGTTGTATGTAATATTAATCTCACAGTTTACAAAGCATAGATGTGTATAATTTTCATTAATACAATAATCACATGCACACATAAAATTATATACATACCATGTACATACAGAAAACTCCATTTTTGCAAATTGCATATTCATCAATTTTGGGCCAATGCCTTAGGCAGCGGCCCTCTCTCATCTACTGCCAATTAATCATGGCCTTCAATTCCCAATTAAACAATCTTTTCATATATACACATAATAGATGCATAAATAACAAGAAGTTCATACGTATACACATCAAACTATGCAAATCATAATTACGTATGCATCATCCAATTTGATATGAAAATAGCATAATAACATTAGAAAAACATAGCAAATATAGCAAAGGTACTTGCCTCGTATATCGATTATACACGATATATGAAGAATCGGGGTTGAAAACGGACCAAAATCACTTGATTTCTCTACTAAAGGCTGGCGGCATAAAGTTGGTGTTTTGCAGAATTAATGGCTGCTATTTGAAGAATGAAGAAGTTTAATTTATTGGGAGAAACAGGCTGGCCGAAATTATTATGAAGAATGTGGGTAGGGTTGTCTTAAGATGGTGCATAATATAAATATATATACATCTACAAGGCATAGCATCTTCCTCCTATTTCTTTTTTTTTTCCCTGGATGCAGCGTCCATAAGCAAATTTCCTTTGCTGGAAATTTGTTGATGCCGTGGTTGATTGTGAGGGAAAAAGCATTGTTAGGAATTTTGGCCTGCCGTTTGGTGTTGGAGTAACCAGGGTGGAGACTTGTGTTATGTGTATGTATGGATATATATGTATGGTAGGTAAAATCCTAGGATATTTAGGTTATCTTATTCTAGTTTGAATTTGTAAGTTGATGTAAATTTTATCTTTTACTCCTAGGCATATTAGGATTTGCATTTAATTAATTAAAATCTATCTTATTCATTTTCCTAGTCACATTAGGTTTCTTGGGGTTTCTATCCTTGTTTTTTTTTTCCTTTTGCACCCTCAGTGCACGGGGCATAACACAAACAAATACATAGCCCACCATAACATGTAAACAATTAACTTAAATCGTTAGTAGTAAAATCGCAGTCACATCTGCAAAACCAATAGTTTTCCCCACCATCATATGCTACCACTCCATGGCCTAATAAAATTTACTAATTCAAGTACAACATGAACCATAGACACCACCAAAGTGCAAAATAAAATAAAAAATTATGTATATATATATGTATATAATGATGATAATAATAATAATAATAAAAATTGACCACTATATAAAAAAAGTATCAGCTTGTTGTAACATACTAACATAAAGATAATAAGTACAAGATATACTAACTATTAGAATGTGTACACCCTTACCGTAGTGTAACTCTGTGAGTTGTAATGCACCAACCAACTTACTAAACCATATAATGTTATCAGCACATCAAACACAAACAGTATAAGTGCGGAGGACTTTATATACATTATACCTGTACATACAAAGCGACCAACATAAAAATATGAAGGAGTAGCGAACATATAAAAGATATACGATAAGTCAGGATTAATGTGTTAAATGATCACTACAAAAAAAACCCATGCCAGATAACCAACTTAGAAATTTATAGACGTTAGGCTGTTAATATGTATCATGTGTTACTAATCCGCAGAGTAATACATAGATATAAAAGAAACAACACCCAGTCTCTTACAACAATAAAGAAGCAATTAGACAAACACCATTTGTTACAACAATAATGTTATAACGTAAATAAAACGAAAAAAAACCAAAACATACAAATAGATACATATAACAAAAGTAACTACACGATGCTAAGTACATATGCACAAGTATACACACAACTGTTTCAATGAGCCCACAACATAACTAATACAACAAAACGGTAATAAATATCATAGTATATAACGACAGGAAACAACACAATTACAAAGAATACAATAACAAATACCTTGCATACAAGACATGGATTACAAAAATAGGCATACAATTCCAAGTGTTAAAACAAATTAACAACATACACATTTATGAGTTAGGAACGACATAGCATTGCATGACAACATAGTAATAGACTAAAGTGTAAATAATTTAATAACAGAAAAACATTTGAAAAAAAAGAAAAGAGAAATTTTTATTAATTATCTTACTTAAGCATCCGAATAAATTATATATATCTATCTTACAGTGAAATCCATACATTTATGCATTTCCTTCGGCATAATTTATATAATGACATTTATACAACAATGAGACACACTAGTACGAAAAATATAGAGTACATGTAACAAATATTATTAACGACTAACCTAAGTACAAAAAGAGAGATCACGATAAACAAAGACTAAATAAACGCGCGTATCGTGTGTACTGCTAAAGACTCAACCAACAAACAACATAAACATAATATAATTGACAAACTGCAAATAACGGTTGTAAATTCATAGGCTACGTATAATACATAAGTTATACATGCGTTTAAACGAGGATACACAACTCACTGTTTGTGTATACCAAACATGTTCAACAAGTTAACCATTAAAAAAACGACAACACATATTAAAACTTGTGTATGCAGATACATATAATGGACGACGCTACGTTTGAGCACTGCATTTCATCCCAAACGGATGGGCAATCAGAGAAGACGGTAAGGACATTGGAGAACATAATGAGAGCTCGCGCCATTAACTTCAAGGGGAACTAGGATGGTATGATCAAGTTGACCAAGTTCTTCTACAACAATAGCCACCGTAATGCTATAAGCATAGGCACTCTATGGGCACAAGTGTAGATTCTTTATCCATTGGAATGAAGTGGGGGAGCACGCTACTACCGGATCAGAGTAGATTGAGCAGACCAAAGAGAAATTGAAGTCGATCCGTGATGGGCTCAGGGTTGTCAAAGATAGGAGCAAGAGTTAGACGGATTCGAAGAAGCGTCCTTTTGGAGTTTGCGTGGACGAGAAGGCTTACTTGATAGTATCGTCCATGAAGAGGGTTGTACGATTTGGCTTGAAGGTAAGCTGAGGCCTCGTTAGTTGGTCTATACAAGGTACCCGAGAGGGTTAATACATTGGCTTATGAATTGGTGTTACCCCTGCATTGGCTCGGATGCACAGCATGCTTCATTTTCTCAGCTTAAGAGATACGTTCCGGATCAGAGTCATGTGTCAGATGCACAACCATTAAGGATCCGATCAAATGCATTGTATGAGGAGACCCTACTCGGATTATAAATCGCAAAGACCAAGAACTAAGGAACAGAATCATTCCTTATGTCAGGATACAATGGGGCAACCATATGGAGCGCGAGGTGACTTGGGAGCTCGAGGAGAAAATATGAGAGAGATAGCCGCACCCCTTCGATTAAGGTACGTCAAGTTTCGAGGACGAAACTTCTTGTAAGGAGGGTAGGATATTATAACCAAAATTTGTGAACTGATTGTTACACGGTAATAAAAATAAAATAAAATTAGTTAGCCGTTGGGAGTAACGACCCTTTCGAAATTTAAATTAACTATCGCGTGTCGATCATGACCAAGTAATGGTATAATTATATGAAGCTACTATATATGTATAAGGTAATAAAAGGGACGAATAATAATAATAATAATAATAATAATAATAATATTAATAAATAAAATAATAACCATGAATGTAACAAATAATGGCAATTATAGAATAAAGGAAAAGAAATAAAATAAATAGATAAAATATGTTAAAGCTTTACAAAAAAAGAGGCGCCGTAGGATGGAGTAAAATAAATAAGGAAAAGAAAACAAAAAAATAAATAATAATAAGATAATAAAAAATAAAGTAAAAGGAAAGAGAATGGTGCCGTTGGGGATAAGAACAAAAAAAACATTAAAAAAAGAGGGTGAGAACGTGATTTGTTGAGGGGGGTTAATGATTCCCCTAAACTTTGCCGATTGGAATAGGATAAAAGCAGGAGGGAGGCTGGAGGTTAAAAAAAATACCAAAAAGGAAGAATAAGTAAAAGAAAGCAAAAGAGAAAAAGGGGGCGCTGCTTAGGGAGAGAGACGGCAGAAGAAGAAAAGAGAAAGGGAGAGAAGCCACCAAGGTTTATTCTAATTGCGTAGCTTTTGTCTGCAATCCAGGTAGGTTCCTTTTTTCCCCTCCAATTAGTACAAATTCAAGCATGCCTTGGTGATATATTATGTGTTTTTGTTATTTTAATTGTTGCAATCTATAGCATGTTAATTATCTGTGAAAAGCATGAGATCTTGGAGACTGTGGAATGCGTTGATGATATTGCGTGCTTTGGTTTTGATTTTAGGGAAAAATTTGATAATCAAAATAGCAAAACTGTTGCATGATTATAGATTTTTCAATTTGTTTTGGCCTTAAAATAGGGTCCCATAGACTGGAAATAGGAGAAGACATAGATCGGGATCGAAAAACGGTCGTCGGAGACCGCCGATGCGCCGCACGCGCCGTCGGAAACGGCAGCACATGGCTGCACGCGTCTCTGATATCAAGGGCTGGGAATTGGTTTGTTTTTTTTTTTTAAAATTACATACCTGGATGACAAAAAGGGTCGAAGGCCCTTAATGGTGGACACTGGTCTTAGTGGGCTGGCTCCTCCTGCAGCAGTTCTGGCCCAAGAATCTGTTTATATATATAAAAAAAGGGGGCAGGCCGGCTTAGCGGACCAGGCCGAATGGCCAACGGACCGGGCCAGCTGCTAGCCAGCCCAATAACGCGGATAAATAAAAAAAAGAGGGAAAACTGGACAGGCCGGACGCCATCGTGGGCCAGGCTGGTGCTCTGCGGACTGGGGCTGGCGGAAACAGGCCGGCCCTATAGCTTTTATATTTAATTAAATGATTTATTAATTCTGGAAATTGTATAATAGTTAATTAATTAATTTAAAATAGTAATAAATTTAGGAAAAATATAAATAAATATCAGAAAAATTATAAATAAATTCCAGAAATTATAAAATGTTAATATTAAATTATTTCCATTAAATTTGGTAATTGTGATAATTTATTTAATTTAAATAATTAGGTAATAAATAGAAATAAATTAGGGAAAAAATGAGGAAAAATATAGAAAATGCACTACAAATATATATATATAAGCGATGGAAAAATAGTTTTAACGTCAAACAACATTAAATCATTATCCGGATAATAAATGGACCTATATTTGAGTGCCTGAGGATAGTGATGATGGGCCAGGGGCCTCAGGCGTTTGTGTTGTTTGCATTCATGGCATGTGCATTGCATGATGGTGGGTCGTGACGTACGGGTCACGGGCGCTCAGGATGGTGTACGGTGGCGGGGCCAAGTACACTCAGGATGGTGACTGTGGGTGGATACGACCCACAGCCACTCAATTAGGCCCCGGGATCATGCATTGCATGGCGGAGATACCGACATTTTGTGTGACATGACTTTGTTGCGTGTGACATGCATAGTAGGACATGCATCACGATGTTGCGCATTCTTTATCTGGAGTGAATTACTTTTCTGCATTATTTCGTATGCTTATGTGATATTATGTCCTATGTGCTATGTGGTATATCATTTTTGTATGCTCGTCTTGTACTAGTTGGAGGTAGGTGCCTACTGGGTGATTTCCCGTCACTCACCCCTACTCCCCCCACCAGGTGAGCACGAGGAAGAGTACAAGTATATCTTTGCTGAGGACGGGGCTGATACGGTGGAGTGGGCAGACTGATGGTCACGCCTAGGATATAAGAAGACCCTGCGACTGTTTGTCTTTATTTTATTGGGATCTCACCGGACATCACCTTATTTAGATTTTCAGACTTACGTTATTGTCAAGATTAGGTTTATTATCGTATTGAGGAATTTTCTTTGTCAAGAAAGCTTTATGTTTTTGTATTTCGTTTCCGCTCAAAAAATTTCTACGTCTCTTCGGACATGTTGAAAATTGTTTCGACGCTTTGTATTCTCCTCAGTGAGATACGGCGGGCGCACTGTTCCCGATGCTAGGGTTCGGGAGTGGGCGCTACACCTATACTCAGAAAAAAAACCTTTAGTCTAGTAGTTTTGGAGTATGATCACTCCTGCTCTGATACCATGATAGATAGAAGAGTGTAAAAGGATTGATGAATGCGATCTTTCATTCATTCATTCATTCATACGAAAATGAGTATACCTCCTATTCTTCTTATACAACCGGGTGTATCACCTATTTATGGTAAACATCATCTAATTCCTATAATTACTCCATTACAATCACAATCATATCACTATCATATCTACACAATAATACGACCATGCTATATAAGGTAATGAATTTATACTACTTTCCTAAGATAATATTGGGATAAGTTCAAAAGAAAATGAGATCCAATGCGTTCATATAAGTAGCAAGCTTTGATCCTTGAATATATGAGAAAAATAACACAGGATAAGCTTGGGTGCCTCCGATGATCACAGTCAACTCCAATGCTCAAGTAAAAATCACAATTTTTTTTTAAAAAAAAAAACTTTGCCAACTATTTTAACTTCACTTTTTTTAGTTGATAGCTGATGTTGAATAGAAAAATATACATATTTACAAACATCGATTGTTTCAATAGTTTATAGAAAGGTTTTTTATTTATGATAAATTATATGAAGAAATTATGTAAATATCAGACTAATCTTTGGTGATGTTATCTCGTGAGAGCTACCATCTTTCATCTGGTCTTACATTCTTTATTAGTTTTTTTAATCTATCCTTACTGCTAACACGTGTCATTGGGTCATCCGGACCCAGATCTTTTTGTCCGAGGATCTGTTATTCTGCTAAACTAAACAGAGTGATGGGCAATTTCCATGTCGATTGACAAAAACTAACAGAAACATGAGCAAGACACTGGGCTAAATCCAAGACGTTGTTCACCAGGACCTCTAGATCGGATAGATCTTCCTCTTGAGCTGTTATTCGGTGGTACATCATGAGTGAATCTCATTCGATGATCAAACGAGACCATGCAAGTTCGAGAGTCTCCTATGCCACCATGAGCTCCGTGCCTCAACCAAGTGGTTTCCCATCCCAATGACATGTTTAGCCGCTGCTAGTTGAATAGCACCCGAGACATCACGAGAGATCATTGCAACCCCCCCCCCCCCCTACTCCCCAAAACCGAGCCAGCTACATTACACTTCATATAAACGACCTCATGCTTCATCCATCGCATTTTCCAAGCTGGAGGATTGGCAGGGGCGTTTGTTTGAAGAAACAACGGCCAAATAATCAATATGTAAGCATTGCCGCTGTTGCCATAATATTCCTCACCGTGCAAACAAAACCCCCTAAAAAACAACTAGGCAGGGTGGCTTCCAAAATTGCCAAAATATGTTGGCCAGATGTGCGAATCATCCATCCCCTCATTCCGTATGACACTAACTAAAAAAATCAGTGAGTGATAAAGAATGAGGAGAAAACCAGACATTTTCGGAATTAGCAATGGCTACAGGTATGTGACACTGGAATGATTAGCTAAGTTGGCAGCAGTGGGAAGACAATGATGGATGACTCTCCACATGAAATGCTTCACCCTGAGCTGCAAAAGGACAGCCCGTAATGATCTCCACCGGCAACCATACACTGAAAGACTATTGGAAGATTCTGCTGGGGTTTGAGCCACATATTTCAACTGCATGGCCCTCTAGTACCCCTAACTTATAGTGCATTTACCACAGTGGTGGTAGTGACATGTTAACTTATCGCCATGACTATAGCTGGCAACCGGAAATGCAAGAATACAGTTTGCTTCAAAGTTAAGAAAGTGATTTCTAACAAGGGCCTCATTCCAAGGTCGTGTATGGTGGCATCATGCCCAGATTATGGTGGCCATAGTTGGGAATAAACAACGGTATCCACAGAGTCTTGGTATAATATTAAGCTACTGGTTGATCAAATACGCCATATGGGAGTACTGTAGCTAGCAGATTAAGACCGGCCAAAAGACTCCTCCATAAAGACGATGCCTTTTGCCATGATCCAATAAAGCTGTTCCCTCAATGAAAAAAGGAAAAAAACAGCCCTACACAACTTTGATGTTAAAAAATGTAAAAAAAAAAATAATTTCCTTAATTAAAAACATTTTTACTGTTCCAATTCCAAAATCACTTGGCAATGATGGTTTCAAGCTTTCAGCATTCGTCTTCTTTTTTATTCGATCATTTTTCTTTTCGATACTTAATTAACGATATACAAATTTTATTACCAACAATGTTTTGACCATAGTTATTTTTTCGCGAATGGAGTCTATCTTCCATTTAAGGCAAATATATATACATACTTTTTTGTGAGATGATCAATTTTTTTGTATTTGGTATATTTTATTATTAAAAATGTCTAGTACATAATAAAATTTGCCTTCATGTTACTATCCCAATTAACTTAACAAGCCTGCACGCCAAAGTAAAAAAAAAAGTAATTTGTATAACTTTCACGATAAAGGGAAAGAAAAAGGAAAATTCGTATAATTAGACGCTTTCCATTTCCCTCCCTAACAAAATTTTGAAAATTCAAAAAAAGTGAGAGCAAAGAACAAAAAGAAAATAAAAATGAAACAAAACAGAGACATTACCGTAAAACCCCTCACTCTGACATGAAAATAATAATAATTAATAAACAGGTGATGGCATAAAAAAAAAACAAGCAGACTGCAGCTCCAAAGCAAAAAAAATTCCAAACAGAGAAAGCTGAAGCAAAAAAACAAAAGAACCGGTGACTGAAAAAGCTTTATGAAAGGAGGGAGAAGGAGAAACTCCGTGGACCCAACACCGTCCACGGCGGAGCACGCTGCCAACAAATGTCCTCCTCCTGATCCTACCAATGGGATTCTTGAATCGCCGGCTGTGGAGATGAAGCGTCCCAAATATCTAGCAAAAGCAGCTGCAGGCTCAGCTGCAGGTGCTGCAGCCGATGATGAAGAAGAGAGAGAAAATGGGTCTGAAGATTATGAGGAGGAGGAGGAGGAGGAGGAAGAGGATGAGGGTGAGAAGGGATATGACCAGTCTAATGAGTTGGAGAATGAAGATGAGGAGGCTGTGGCCAGCGACGGCGAGGAGAGACGGCAGGAGAGGCCTAAGCTTGCTGAAGGGTTCTATGAGATTGAGGCCGTACGTAAGAAAAGGGTTCGAAAGGTGAAGCTTTGACTTTTTTTTTTTAATTTGAAAAAAATGGTGTTTATGGTTATGTCTGTTCAAAGTTGAACTATTTAGTATTATTTGTGATTATTTTTCCCCTTTAGGATATTTCCTTCTGAGTTATTGTTCTTTGTTATGATTTTTCTTTTGTTTTAAACTGCTAATCTTTGCTACTGTCGGTTTCATTTTTCCTGGTGGTATGCAAAATTATGGGAATGCTGCGAAAATTCAAAAGGGCCAACTTCAGTATCTGATCAAATGGTACTTCCTTCTCTCTCTCTCTACACACACACACACGCACGCACATGTCTGTGTGTGTATATATGTAGGTATATTTGTGTGAGAGTGTGATTTTTAGATGATTTGGGATTGAATATGCACAATAATGTGTTCAATTTTAGACTACTGTGTATTAGAATTTTACAGATATGAATGCGTTTATGTAGTTAGATGTATTCACGCATGCATACATGATATGCACAGGCATGCAAGTTATAATTGAGTGTCCTTAAACTGGCTGTCTTCATGGGAGTTCATGTTGTCACACTCAAAGTGTGAGAAATCCTCTAGAGCACTCAATTCTTTTATATTGGAGAGAAAATGTTACTGCTGGTTGTTTTTCTTGGAATTTTGTTTTTGGGATGATCTTGATTTTTGGTAATTGTGAAAAGGCGAGGCTGGCCAGAGACGGCTAATACATGGGAGCCTTTTGACAATCTGACATCCTGCTCTGATATTATTGATGCATTTGAGGAGAGGTATGTTTCCGCTTCCTTTTTCTTTTAGTTTGCACATTGTTTTACTCTAGTGTTTGTGGCTGTTGGACCTGCCACGACAATATGAATATATTTGTGTTGAATTCCAATTCATGCATATTGGTTGACTTTAACTCAAGCTTCAATCAAGGTCTGGGAAGCGCTCATCGCGTAAACGCAAGAGAAAGCATGGAGGTTCCCAAAGCCAAACCAGGAGAAAACAACATATGCGCTCCCCTGATGATGCTACACATGATGCGCCAGCTGTAAGGGTAAGGATTATTGAGGAGACTTCGCCTACTGCCCCTCATGCTAACACTGCTTCTCGAAATCATGCTGGAAGTAGTGTTAATGGCATAACTGATGCTGAAACTGCTAAAGAACTGAATGAGGATGGTGTGAAGTTTGACCTCCCTTCAAGAGTTGAAAGAACAGAAGTGAGAAATAATGTCAAAGCAACATCTGAAAAGGAAAGTATTGCGGACCAATCTACAGGCCTTCCACAAGAAGCTCAAGTGTCAGGACTTGGTGCTGTAGCAAATGGTTCAGAGAATACTGAGTCTACTGAAACATTTCAACTTGGTCGCAGCACTGGAGCTAGAAGGCGAAAATCTGGTTCTGTAAAGAGGTTTAAGCAAGAACCAAACTCGACCAGTTTTGATGCCGCGTCAAGTGGCGTTCTTTTTGGCTCAGGTGGGAATCAATTGCCTCAAAATCCTGACTTGAAGAGCAATCATCTTGGTAGCAAGAATAAGATGAACAATTCTAAGAATGTCTGTGACATCACTGAGATCATCAGGCCGATAAGTTATTCATCTACCGTATCTAGCAACTCACAGGATGTATCTGTGACCTTTATGGCCAAGAGGTGAGCAATCTACTTGACTACTTTACTTTCTAAGACATTTTAGCTATACATCTGTAGCGCATACAGAATCCATTGTTTGTAGAATTAGATTGTTTTCACATATTGAACTTTTTAGCATGTTCCCTAAATGCATCACTGGACCTGTTCGAGCTAAATTTTTTTGGAACCAAGTAACTTGAGTGCACTTTCTTCTTATGTCCTTAATTAAGTTAAGTGGGAAGAGTGGTGCTTTTGCTAAAGGACTTGGGTGCTTTCAGACAGCTAGCAAGTTGGTCTCAACTTTCTGCTTCTTTTGGATATCATTCTGATCTCTTCCATTTGGGTAGGTCAGTGTTTGAATGTTTTTGGAAATTGCAAGATTCACCTGTCTAGTCCTAGAAAAGTTACCATTCGCTGCCACCTTTAAAATGATCCTACCTTTTCAGGTAATGTGGAATTGTGGATCTCTATCGTGTTCCTTCTTATGGAAGGGCGGATGCCCATAAATGAAGCTAAGCACAGGAACTATGATTGTATAGACTACATCTACCTAGCTTTCATATCTTCTGCATTGTTACTTGAACTTGTACCATAGCGTCCTTTTCTGACCATCCTTAAAGGCACCACATTTGTTCTGAAGTTAAACGCTGATGATAAGAGTTTCCTTATATGCTGGACTTGCCCTCTGTATGTAAGTATATCATCAATGTCATTAATGGTAGAAGTGTTGACTGGACCATTTAAGGAGAATGTCATCAATCTGGGTGTTTTATAATCCGTATCAGAAACTATGACATCTCAGAACCAAATTTTGTCCCCTGCTGAACTCTGGTTAGAGCTAAACTTTTATCCTGTTGAACTCTGATTATTACCTATTGTGGATTTCCTGATGCTTTTTGGCCTTTTGTTTCTGCACTTCTAATTGCATTTACATTTGCATCCGGCCTTTTTTCTTTCCCCCCTTTGCAAGTAAATTTCTCAACCTTGTTAACCAGTCCTTGTAGTTTCAAGAATACTTAAAATGATAGCGGCATTTTCTGTTAATGATGAATCTTCACCTTTTTTTCCGGTTAAGAGGAACTGTCTAGTAGACTTGAGAGTTTTATCATCAATTCTTTTGCTTGATCTTTTAATTGTCTTCAGATGTGTAGTGAGTATTTTAATTGAATTGAAAATATATAATAAATGACTGCCATGCAGCTTGAGTAAGTTACGGTTCATCCTTCTCCTTTGTGGAATAAGTTATTGTATAAAATCCTTTTGTTAAATTACATGCCTTATTTGACTTTCTTCAGGGCTGATGGGAAAGAAGTGACAGTAGACAACAAGTTTCTAAAGTCCAACAACCCAGTTTTGGTAATTATGCCTTCCACAAGACCGGATCTCCTGTCCGCCTTTCCCCTCACCCCACTGCCCACCGCCCCACACGTGGCAGCAAGGGGTGGTGAGGCTAGATGACGGTCACCCGTATCTAGCCTCACCACCCTCCCCTTCTGCCACGTGTCAGGCGGTGGCAGTAGGGTGAGAGGAAAGGCAGGCAGGAGATCCCATACCGCCTTCCACCTTGTTTTTGTTGTAACTATTATATCCATCCGTTTTAGATTCTACTTACAACCATCTTGCTTCTTGTGCAGCTGATCAACTTCTATGAGGAGCACCTCCGATATACTGTTGCATAGGGAACATTGACCACCAGTTGGATATTCAGCTATAGTCGGAAATTCCTTTTTTGCTTCACCAACGTACATTGATGTGAGTTTGTAACAGTTTCCTGCAATATAGAGAAGATAGTTCGGTTGTTAGTTATTAGGACATAGTCTACTACTGCCTTCGGCCTTCGGTTCCACCTGTGATGAAACGTTTTGTCGTGTAAAACTTTCTTTAGCTTTAGTTTCTTGGAGGTGATTTTAACAGCCCAGCGTTTTACCACTTGTGATGTGCTGAATCATGGATGCTTGTGATGCTTCTGTAGTGGATTTAGTTCTGAATGAAAGCATTTGCATATGCTTTTGAAAGGATGTTATCAGAGTTTCAGTCAAATGGTTTTAGATGTTTAAGTTATCCAATATTGGGTTGATTTCGAGTTCTCCCCTTCAAATCATATGATCTATGCATATTAAGGGACTCCCCCTCTTTAAACAACACCTTTTCAGTAAAGATGTTCTAGGGAGGATGAGGATAGGTACAATAATTGATCCATGGGGAGGAGAGAGAAGAGTTATATGAAGAGGAATGTTGTGTTTTCTTTCGAATGTTCAAATTTTGGTATGGCAAGAAGGTCGTTGTTCTGGCAATGCCGTCGGTGTTTACTATATTGTTTTGATCTTTTCAATCATGTTAGAAGTGGATCATCTTATGGTGCCACATGTAAGACTTGTCTATTAGTATTTCAATCATGTTAATAGTCGATCATATTGTGAGGTGACATTTGAACGACACAATTTGGCGTAATTTTTATTATCGGTCATCGGAAAACAACTTCTGTGGGTTACTACTGACAGATGTGTAAGGTTGTGTCCAGATGTGTATGGTTGTGTACATTTGACCAGATGTGTATGGTTGTATACATTCGACCACCCCTGACAGATGTGTATGGTTGTGTCCAGATGTGTATGGTTGTGTACATTCGACCAGATGTGTATGGTTGCGTCCAGATGTGTATGGTTGTGTAAATTCGACTAGATGTGTATGGTTGTGTACATTCCAAATGTGTATGGTTGTGTACATTCGACCAGATGTGTATGGTTGTATACATTCGACCGCCCTTGACAAATATGTATGGTTGTGTCCAGATGTGTATGGTTGTGTACATTCGATCAGATGTGTATGGTTGCGTCCATATGTGTATGGTTGTGTACATTCGATTGCTCTATATCTTGCTTAGCCTTTAACGCAATGGGTAATGTTGTTGTTAATAGTCGATCATATAATGTGCTAGAATGTTGTAAAAGAACACATCTTTAGGAACACATGTTCGAAAACACACATGATATGGATTAATTAGAAGAAAATATAAGATATATGCTTAAAGGGGTACTTTAAAACATTATTCAATGTGGTATTTAAACACAGGCACGAGAGTTAGACATGTTACATGTATACGAGTGGAAGTGTAGTAATTATCATATCATGAGTACTAATGTCTTCATAGGAGGGCAAAAATTTAAGATATTGGAAGACGGTAAGATGGTCATATAAAACTATGAGACTTGCGAAAAGACTTTGTACATGTAAATGTAAATGTATCAAAAATAACATAACCATTAAACGTGTGGAATCTGAGGATGATACGGAATTGGCATCTCTCTTGTCACATACCCTTAGATATTCTCCATGGTTGTCTTCTTGTGTAGATTCCTCCCCTAAACTTACTGATGAGGCTATTGTATCTTGGATCCCAATCTTTTGTATTGATACTCACCTTTGGAATTTTCCTTCTTAATTTTTATCGTGTAGAGGGGATAGGCATCCCAACTCTGATCTTTGACATTGCTACCTCATCCTTAAGATTTTCTTATTAAAATTTTACCTTATAAAAAGGATCCGAACCATTGTTGATATTAATAAGTCCAATGACTTCTACCATATTTTCTTTGAGATTTGATCATGGCATATCATTTTCTTATTTCAAAACTTGACTGTGATGCCTCAAGAATGTATATAACTGAATTGGTATCTGAATAGTAGATTGCTCATGATATTTAACACATATAGAAAGTCACAATCAATTGAATGTGTATGTAGAAATTACATCAAAAGCACGTCCCTGTCCCTTGTTATAACTTGCGAAGAAAACAATTTTGTCCCATTTCAATAGAATCCTGAAAAATAATTGATTTGTATGTCCTCAGAACAATTGGCATCACTCCAACATCCATCCAAAAGGAAAAAAAAGAGGGTCTTGGTACATAATATTGGATCCTCCAGAACAACCAAAATAAAAATGCCTTTGTCCTTTGGCTAAGTGGGTCAATGATAGAAATCTACGTCCTGCTTTGACGTATGAGCATTTTCGTGAAAAATCCCGCAACCTACCCTAGTCAAAGTTTATCTGGGATAATACAATCACGTCTAAGCATGTCTTTGTCCTTTGGCTAGCTAGCATTGGAAGGTTGGCAACTAAAGACAACCTCCCGTTTGTTCAGGACAAGAAATGCTTCTTGTGTGAGTTAGAGTCAGAAAGCATCAATCACTTGATGTTTAGATGCACGCAAACCAAACAAGTCTGGAAAAATGTCAGTAAATGGTTGGATCTTTCACTCAGTCTTCACTCCCTCATACGTGTCCTTGCATGGTCTTGCTGTTCCTTGTGATGATGTTGCTGCTTCTACACTCTGTTGCCTGCATCTTCTGAACACCGTCTAGTCTTGATGCAAGCCTGATTGTAGCGAAAATGCAGCTTAGCCACGGCATATGTGGTAAAGGGTTCAGCTGAATTGCTCTATCCTGTTCTCAGTGTGTGCGCGCGCGTGTTTTTTTTTTGTTTTTTGTGTAATTTATCTTGGTGTGTGTTGATCTTTACTGCTTTAAGGTAATACTTGCCAGGTTTGCAAGGAAAAAACCCACCCCCTGATGAATAGATTAGAGTTGTTGTATGTGCCGTTTATGTGGATAAATATGGTAGCAGGAAAAAGTAGCACAACTGATAATGATAACTGGAGTTCATGTATTATGACTCTGTCGCAGAAATCTGTTAACTGAGCAACAAAGTACTAGTGAAAGATCTGTATATTCATTCATACATTTCAACCGTACATCTTCTCTTTTATTATACACTTGAGAATACCCTATACATGGTAAATAATCAATCTAATCAATCCCTATAATCAATCTCTATAATTACGTCTCCTAACTTATAGAACACAATCTTTGATTTGATATACTACTAACTATGGTAAGAATTTCTTTCCTAACGCTCCCCTCGAGTTGAGCAAGGGAATCTACAATGCCCAACTTGACTAATGTATCATCAAATGCCTTTCCAGCCACAGCTTTTGTTAAGATGTCTGCTAACTGATCTTTAGTTGGTATGAACAAAAGCTCCACCACTTTGTCTTTAATCTTTTCTTGTATGAAATGACGATCTATCTCAACATGTTTATTTTGATCATGTTGGACTGGATTTTTCGAAATATTGACCGAAGCCTTATTATCACATAGCAACTTTGCCAGAACCGAGACTTTAATGCCCAGATCAATCATCAACTTCCTTAACCATAACACTTCCATAACTCCCTTAGCGATATCTCAAAATTCTGCTTCAGCACTGGATAAGGTCACTACTTTCTGTTTCTCACTTTTCCATGTGACTAGATTTCCACCCACTAGAGCAAAGTACCTGGAAGTAGAACGTCGATCTACCAAATTTCCTGCCGAATCAGCATCTATGTGTACTTGGATATCCAAATGGGCATGATTTATGAACCAGATGCTATGTCCGGCTGTCCCCTTTAAGTAACGAACAATCTTCATTACAGCTTCTATATGATGACTCTGGGGTTGTGCATAAACTGACTGACAAGTCCTACCGCGAATGAGATGTCGGGACGAGTGTGTGCTAAGTATATTAATTTTCCGACAAGTTGTTGCTACCTTCCATGGTCTGTATCAGGTCTTCCTCCTTCAAACTCTAACTTCTGGTTCACCAACGTAGGAGCTTTAGCAGGTTTGCAATCTACCATACCAACTTCTGCAAGTAGGTCCAGAACATACTTTTGTTGGGAGATGAATATTCCTTGTTTTGACTGTTTGACCTCAATTCCTAAGAAATACCTTAGATCTCCAAGATCATTCATTTCAAACTCCGAGAATAGTTGTTGTGTTAGTATTGTCACTTCCTCCGCGTCATCTTCTGTGATAATCATATCATCTACATAAATTATAAGACACGTTACCTGAGACCCATTTTTCTTGATAAACATTGTGTGATCGGCATTACTTTGTTTATTTCTTCATGAAGGTAGTGAACCTTCCGAACCAAGCTCTGGGACATTGTTTCAGTCCATACAAAGAACGTCTTAACCGGCATACCTCATTCTCCGCAGAAGAACAAACTTAGCTATGCAACAATACAGATGCAATACATATCTTCTGAACCCTCAACTCCTTAGGCCATATTTAAATAATATATACATCCATCATGAAGGCTTATGAGGACAAAACCGCCATCTGAAATAACGATAAATATTACCAGTTTGGCCCGTCATAGTCAACGTCATTTGACCATACCATGACTAGGTAGCCTAAGTTAACAACCACTACGCAGGTCAAAAAGCAGACAAGTTGTAGCGCCCCGGCCCGGACAGCGGACCCGAACCTGTACACCCATTGCAGCCTACTGAGAGGACTACCAGACGTCATAACTCTCACATACACGTCATCGCTGAAATAAGAGAAATAAGCGGAGAGACGTGTAAATTAAAATCTAAATCCATCAAATCTTTATTCCCAAAAGCATAAGTAAAATAAAATTGTTCATGGACGCAGCCATCTAATCCTCGAACGAATGAAAGAAAGTTGAAATAACCAATAGCAGTCTAGAACAACTCTCAATATGAACTCTAAGCACCCCATTCAGCCCACTCGCCGTCGTCCTCTATGAAAATCATATCATATCCGGGCTCATCTGCAAGACAACGGGTAGAACCCTTAGCGAAAAACGCTAGCAAGTAACCCGCTTATAAGACATACTGGATCATCACATGGCAAGACATGAGTGAATAGTAATACCAAGGGGAATAGGGGCACATGTCCTGAGTTATTCAAAAGTTCCAATTTACTTGCATAAGGAAAGAAAAGAACAAGTAACAACAAATAAACAACGATTCACTTACATATCAATCATCATATCAGAACAGAACACATGATGCATGCCATTTTAAATAATGCTCTACACTACACAATCCCAGATGCTTATGCGATACTTTTCAAAACAGTGCAATGCATGTCACAATGTCCGGTCATATAACTTTATACCCTGTGATGGGCCACAACTTGTCTTTATACCCTGTGACACATCACAGCTTAACTTTATACCCTGTAATATTCCATAGCTTGTCTTTATACCCTGTGTCACATTACAGCTCACTTTATACCCTGTAGTGGTTACAGCTTGTCTTTATACCATGTAACACACCGCAGCTCATTTCACAAGACTTTATACCCTGTGCCAAAGCACATCTCTTATCAAAACATAATGCAAATGCAAGTGCCATGATGCAAATATGCACATTCAACATATCATTCAATCACTCGAGGCTCATCTCATTTACACATTCAAACGTTTCACTACATGCTCAGGTCTACCTCACATAAACATTCAGACTAGGGATACAAGGGATGAAATAGACACCCTCACACGTTCCATTTGAACCTTATCGAAACCTCAAACGTTCATCCTTAACCCCTTAGATCATGCACACTGAAGTCCAATTCAAATACCTCACGAAGTCCTCACAGTTGATTCACCATCTTAGGTCATGATCCCAAGACTTACAGTAGCCTCAATCAGGTCCTAAGAAGTCTCTAAGGTCACCCAATTGGTCCTCTAACTTCTCTTTCTCTCTTCTATTCTTCCCACAAAACTGGTTGACATCATACCCAACATCGATCGATCGATGTCACATCATACCCTGACATCGCTCGATAGAAGTCCGTCAGAATACTTTCTGACTCACTTCAGTCGATCCCTCTTCCTACTTCGATCGATCGAAGTGACTTCATACCCTAACTTCGATCGATCGAAGTCCGTCAGAAACTTTCTGCCTTACATTGATCTCCTTTTTCCTTACATTGATCGATCAATGTACATCATTCGATGACATCGATCGATCGATGTCTACGATTCCCAGAAAATAACTTTACGTTTTCTGCAGAACTGCAGAATCAAACCTTTCAACCATTATCACACTTCATCCCAGTCATTCCAAGCCTAATCCCTGATATGATCTCATGCTTAAAACACAAATTGAACACTACACACACACACCAAAGATTCAAGCCAAGAACTCAAAGATTTCAACCCTACGAATCCAAAGATCCCTCCTTTCACCCTCAAACTCTATCAAACAATAATATTGCATCAAAAGAGGATTCAAGGGATGGGGATTTGCAGGAATTCATACATTCATCAACATCAAATTATGTTTTCAACGTACGATGGCCAAAACATCAAATCCAAAACACAGAAATCACATATAGATAAACAAGGGCATAATACTGCACGGTGATCCAATTTTGATACAAAAATAGGGCCTTTTTCTTCGCAAATCGCAGGAACTTATAATATGATTACTTGCATTTGATTGCTGATTATCAGGTTGAAAAACAAATGAAGGTTGGATCGATTCCTGGAGGTTGTATTCCTTCACTGCTAGGGTTGTGAATCGACAGAATGGAGAAGAGGAGGGGAAGTCGACTCTTTTTCTGAGAATGGGAGAAAACTGACGTTCTGTCAGTTTTTATTATAGGGAAGGGCAAAACTGGAATTTCTAAATTGTATTTTTACTTAAATCCTTTTCTTTAATTCTTAAACTCTAATATTTAATTCAATATTAATTGCTAATTAATAGGCTATTAATTTCTTTAAATCTCTTCTCTTATTTAATTAAGTTCCAGAAGGTGCAGGGCATAACATTCCACCCCCTATAAAAAGTTTCGTCCTCGAAACTGACATACCTTATTGGAAGAGATGTGGATACAACTCCTTCATTTGTTCCTCAAGTTCCCATGTGGCTTCGCACTCCGAATGGTTACTCCATTGAATCTTGACATACAGAATCACACGTTTGCGTAGAACTTGATCTTTCCTATCTACGATCTTCACATGGTACTCTTCATACGTGGCATCATCCTTAACTTCCAACGGTTGAGCCTCAAGAATATGATTCGGATCCGGCACGTATTTCCTCAGTTGAGAAACATGAAACACATTGTGGACTTGCGATAAAATCGGAGGCAATGCTAGTCGGTATGCTCTTTCTCCAACCTTGCCAAGTACCTCGTATGGACCAATATACCGAGGGCTTAACTTGCCTTTCATCCCGAATCTCACAACTCCCTTAGTGGGTGAAACTCGTAAATAAACCTTTTCACCTACTTTAAACTCCAAGGGTCGTCTTTTGGAATCTGCCCAACTTTTACTGCGATCTTGTGCCATCCTTAGTCTCTCTTTTATAACTTTCACCTTCCCAATGGTCTGTTCAACCAGCTCTGGTGCAGTTATCGTTCTTTCCTCAACTTCGTCCTAACAAACCGGGGATCTGCACTTCCGTCCGTATAGAGCCTCAAATGATGCCATACCAATCGCACTGTGGTGACTATTATTGTATGAGAATTCCATCATCTTCAACATGTTGTCCCAGTTCCCTTTAAAGTCTAACGCACATGCTCTCAGCAGGTCCTCCAATGTTTGAATGGTCCTCTCAGACTGTCCATCCTTCTGAGGGTGATAAGCTGTGCTCATCCTTAGTTCAGTGCCCATAACTTTCTGGAAAGCCATCCAGAACTTAGAAGTGAATCTGGGATCACGGTCCGACACAATGCTGACGGGAACTTCATGCAAGCTTACAATGTTATCCACATATATGTGGGCCAATTTCTCATAAGAAGTACCATGCGGCATAGCTATGAAAAGAGCTGTCTTTGTCAAGCGGTCGACAATTACCCAAATCATCTCATTCCCACTTCTGGTTTTGGGCAACCCCATCACAAAGTCCATAGTCACATGTTCCCACTTCCATTCTGGGATTTCCAGTGGCATCATCAAGCCGCCAGGTCGCTGATGCTCCGCTTTGACTTGCTGACATACTAAACATTTCTCGACATACTCCGCAATACTTCTTTTCATCCCTATCCACCAATAATTCATTCTGAGGTCCTTATATATTTTTGTGCTCCCGGGGTGGATAGACAACCGTGAATTATGAGCTTCACACAACAATTCTCTACGAAGCTCTTCTTTATCTGGTACGCATAGCCGGTTTTGAAACCATAGACTTCCATCTTCTCTCAACTGGAAATCTCTTACGGGACCCGTGTTCAGTTTGTCACGGATTTCCTTCAGTGCCGCATCGTCATACTGAGCTTCTTTGATTCTGTCTACCAAATCTAGGGTTATAGATAAGACCGTAAGAACATTCACCATTGAATCCACCACATCGAGACCAAACTCCTCAATCTCTCGTTCCAAAGGAGACTGTCTAGCATGTCTAGACTTTCTGTTCAACGCGTCTGCCACTCTATTGGCTTTACCGAGGTGATAGTTGATGGTTAGGTCATAATCCTTAAGTAATTCCAACCATCTCCTTTGCCTCGTATTCAGCTCTTTCTGCGAAAATAAATATTTCAGACTCTTGTGGTCAGTGAACACGTCACACTTTTCTCCATATAAGTAGTGTCTCCATATTTTAAGGGCGAACACTACTGCTGCGAGTTCCAAGTCATACGTCGGGTAGTTCTGTTTGTAAGGTTTCAGCTGTCTCGAAGCGTAAGAAATAACTCGCTCATTTTGCATCAGGACACAACCTACAAACAGAAAGTTAATTCACGTCCGATATATAAACATAACACAACAGTTGTCATTATATACATACCTAGTCCTTTCTTGGACGCATCATTATAGATCACGAAGCCATCGGTGCCAGAGGGTTGCACCAACACTGGGGCCGTGGTCAATCTCTTTTTGAGCTCGGAGAAGCTCTGCTCGCATTCTGCAGTCCATTCAAACTTAGTTTTCTTCTGGGTAAGTCGGCTCAGTGGAACTGCAATTGTCGAAAATCCTTCAACGAACTTCTTATAGTAGCC
This sequence comes from Eustoma russellianum, assembly GCA_036186865.1. Lineage (NCBI taxonomy): Eukaryota > Viridiplantae > Streptophyta > Magnoliopsida > Gentianales > Gentianaceae > Eustoma > Eustoma russellianum. Next base: position 10,245,751 of record AP025070.1, read on the forward strand.
TGCTAGACCTAGGAAGCTTCTGACTTCTGTTACGTTTGTAGGTCTTGGCCATTCAGTGATGGCTTCCACCTTCTTAGGGTCCATCGAAATTCCATCCTCAGAAATCACGTGACCGAGAAAGGTCACACTCTTTAGCCAAAATTCACACTTGCTAAATTTGGCATACACCTTCTGCTGTTTCAAAATCTCCAATACCTCTCTCAGATGCTCTGTGTGGGTCTGCTCATCAGGGGAGTATACCAAAATATCATCAATGAACACCACCACAAACCGATCTAGATGCTCTCGGAACACGGTGTTCATTAAATCCATAAAAGCTACTGGGGCATTAGTTAGTCCAAAAGGCATCACCAAAAATTCATAATGCCCATATCGAGTACGGAAAGCGGTTTTAGGAACATCACTTGCTTTCCCGAGCAACTGATGGTACCCCTGACGAAGGTCGATCTTCGAGAACAATCGGGCACCCTTCAATTGATCAAATAAGTCCTCGATCCTTGGCAGTGAGTATTTATTCTTGATGGTTATCTTGTTCAGCTCTCTGTAATCTATAGATAATCTCAAACTGCCATCTTTCTTTTTGACAAACAAGACAGGGGCTCCCCAAGGTGATACACTGGGTCGGATTAACTTCTTGTCCAACAACTCCTGTAGTTGACCCTTTAACTCCTTAAGTTCAGCTGGGGCCATCCTGTAAGGTGCCTTAGATATAGGCTCAGCTCCTGGGATCAAATTAATTTCAAACTCCACTTCTCTTGATGGGGGTACTCCAGGCAAATCATCTGCAAATACGTCTTTGAATTCGTTGATTACCGGAATCTGATCGATAGAGGAAATTTCTTACTTAGCATCCATAGTATAGACCATAAATCCCTCCGCTCCCTTTTGCAAAGCCTTGAAAGCTCTAATCGCAGTCAAATAAATCTTCTTGGGGGTCTTTGTCAGCTTAACATTTCCTTGCACCATTACTTCATTCATCTCGGGATCCTTAATGGTTACTTGTTTAAGTCTGCAGTCAATGTTAGCATGATACTTAGTCAACCAATCCATGCCCAATATCACATCAAAATCCCGCATCGCAATCGGAACCAATGTGGTGGGAAATACTTTCTCATCCAACTCCAACTCACAATCTTTATACTGATGATGTGAAACCAGTACTTGATCACCAACTGCCTGCACTCTGAAAGGGGTCTCAAACCACTCGGGTAAACAATCAAGTCCTTTGACGAATTTCTTAGATATAAACGAATAACTTGCACCACTATCAAACAACACGTTCGCAGGCATTTTATTTACTAGAATAGCACCTATCAACGAAGAACATAGCACACAAAATCTCACGTAAAGCAGATTTTAATTCTAACTTAAACAACTAAAATTTAACTTAAGTCATACCTGTCACGACACCGGTGTTCTCCTGCACCTCGGCGTCCGTCATGACATGGACTCTGGCATTGGTCTTGGGCCTAGCTCTTTGTTGCTGCGATGGCCCGGCGTCTCCCTGTGGTCTCTGCTTCCACTCGGGACAATCCTTGATTCTGTGGTCAGTCTTACCATACTTAAAGCACGCTCCCGTCTTCTTCCAACACTCTCCCACATGATTTTTTTGGCAATGGGGACACACACCAGTCGCCTGTTGATCAGGATGGCTCTGCTGTGGTGTCCTCTGAAACGGTCCCGCCTGACCTCTCCGGGGAATTTTGACCCAACGTCCGGGTCTACCTCCACTCCTATTGTCCCTCGGCTTCTTGCCGGTGTCGTCACGAACCTCTCTAGGCTGGGACCTGTGCATATCACTCTCCACCCAATAACATGCATCCAACATTTTAGCAAAGGTCTTTAAGCTGGATCCTGCTATGGCTGTCCGAATTCGGGGGTTCAACCCTTGCTCGAACTTGAGCATCTTCATTCTGTTGTTTTCCAACACCATGGGCATGAATTTTCCCAAGGCGTGGAACCTGTCAGCATAGTCGGAAATAGACATCCTGTCTTGCTCTAACTTATCAAACTGCCTCATCTTCTCCAGAATGGCAGTCTCAGGCACGTAGTAATCCTTGTAAGCCTCAACGAGTTGTCTCCACAATATAGGGGGAGTTATCTTTGGAAGAATACCATTCCACCAAGCATTAGCTCGGCCACTCAACAAGGGCGTGGCCACATCCACCTTATGCTCTTCAGGCATCTACACTAGCATGAAGCACTTCTCCACTTCTTCCAACCAGAACTCAGCCACTTCTGGATTAGTGGTCCCTTCAAATGTGGGGGCATGCATCTTCCGTATTTCCCCAATATAATACCGGATACCGTGCCGAGGCGGTGGTGGAGGAGGAGGCTGCTGCTGCTGCTGCCGAGCAACACTCTGCGCAATCACTGTGATCGCATCCATCAGGGCCTGAGGCATGACCATCTGTGGTGGCTGTGGGTTTTCATTCTCGTTACCACCATTTCCGGTTTTCTCTTCTGGGAGGCATCTTTCTGCAAGGTCACCACTTATCAGCATTCAGCAATTCAAAAGATAATACTGAAAGCTCATACGTGTTGCACGGATCGAACTTGCATATGTTAAGGGAAAATAAATAGTCTAGTCTTTAATTAATTTAGATCGCACTCGCACACACCCAACCCAATTCATCTTATATCTAAAATCGAGTACTTAGACATATGGATCAACTTAAGGTCGAAATCATAGCTTAAGACTCTATATGACATAACCTAGGTCTCCGAGGTAGATCTGAAACCTAGGCTTTGATACCACCTGTAGCGCCCCTGCTCGGACAGCGGACCTGAACCGGTGTACCTGTCGTAGCCTACTGAGAGGACAACCAGACGTCATAACTCTCACATACACGTCATCGCTGAAGTAAGAGAAATAAGCGCAGAGACACGTGTAAATTAAAATCTAAATCCATCAAATCTTCATTCCCAAATGCATAAGTAAAATAAAATTGTTCATGGACGCAGCCATCTAATCCTCAAACGAATGAAAGAAAGTTGAAATAACCAATAGCAGTCTAGAACAATTCTCAATATGAACTCTAAGCACCCCATTCAGCCCACTCGCCATCGTCCTCTATGAAAATCATATCATATCTGAACTCATCTGCAAGACAACAGGTAAAACCCTTAGCGAAAAACGCTAGCAAGTAACCCGCTTATAAGACATACGAGATCATCACATGGCAAGACATGAGTGAATAGTAATACCAAGGGGAATAGGGGCACATGTCCTGAGTTATTCAAAAGTTCCAATTTACTTGCATAAGGAAAGAAAAGAACAAGTAACAACAAATAAACAACGATTCACTTACATATCAATCATCATATCAGAACAGAACACATGATGCATGCCATTTTAAATAATGCTCTACACTACACAATCCCAGATGCTTATGCGATACTTTTCAAAACAGTGCAATGCATGTCACAATGTCCGGTCATATAACTTTATACCCTGTGATGGACCACAGCTTGTCTTTATACCCTGTGACACATCACAGCTTAACTTTATACCCTGTAATATTCCACAGCTTGTCTTTATACCCTGTGTCACATTACAGCTCACTTTATACCCTGTAGTGGTTACAGCTTGTCTTTATACCCTGTAACACACCGCAGCTCATTTCACAAGACTTTATACCCTGTGCCAAAGCACATCTCTTATCAAAACATAATGCAAATGCAAGTGCCATGATGCAAATATGCACATTCAACATATCATTCAATCACTCGAGGCTCATCTCATTCACACATTCAAACGTTTCACTACATGCTTAGGTCTACCTCACATAAACATTCAGACTAGGGATACAAGGGATGAAATAGACACCCTCACACGTTCCATTTGAACCTTATCGAAACCTCAAACGTTCATCCTTAACCCCTTAGATCATGCACACTGAAGTCCAATTCAAATACCTCACGAAGTCCTCACAGTTGATTCACCATCTTAGGTCGTGATCCCAAGACTTACACTAGCCTCAATCAGGTCCTAAGAAGTCTCTAAGGTCACCCAATTGGTCCTCTAACTTCCCTTTCTCTCTTCTATTCTTCCCACAAAACTGGTTGACATCATACCCAACATCGATCGATCGATGTCACATCATACCCTGACATCGCTCGATAGAAGTCCGTCAGAATACTTTCTGACTCACTTCAGTCGATCCCTCTTCCTACTTAGATCGATCAATGTAAGGAAAAAGGAGAGATCGATGTAAGGCATAAAGTTTCTGACGGACTTCATCCCAGTCATTCCAATCCTAATCCCTGCTATGATATCATGCTTAAAACACAAATTGAACTGCACACACACACCAAAGATTCAATCCTAGAACTCAAAGATTTCAACCCTACGAATCCAAAGATCCCATCTTTCACCCTCAAACTCTATCAAACAATAATATTGCAGCAAAAGGGGATTCAAGGGATGGGGATTTGCAGATATTCATACATTCATCAACATCAAATTATGTTTTCAACGTACGATGGCCAAAACATCAAATCCAAAATACAAAAATCACATATAGATAAACAAGGGCATAATATTGCATGGTGATCTAATTTTGATACAAAAATAGGGCCTTTTTCTTCGCAAATCGCAGGAACTTATAAGATGATTACTTGCATTTGATTGCTGATTATCAGGTTGAAAAACAAATGAAGGTTGGATCGATTCCTGGAGGTTGTATTCCTTCACTGCTAGGGTTGTGAATCGACAGAATGGAGAAGAGGAGGGGAAGTCGACTCTTTTTCTGAGAATGGGAGAAAACTGACGTTCTGTCAGTTTTTATTTTGGGGAATGACAAAACTGGAATTTCTAAATTGTATTTTTACTTAAATCCTTTTCTTTAATTCTTAAACTCTAATATTTAATTCAATATTAATTTCTAATTAATAGGCTATTAATTTCTTTAAATCTTTTCTCTTATTTAATTAGGTTCCGGAAGGTACGGGACATAACACAAGTCATCGCGGCCTAGGAGACACAAGCCGCCCCCTTGGTGCCGGCCATGATCTTGGGTTAGCATCATTAAGGTCAGGCAGGGCAATACATCTCGGCCACTGTTTTCGTCTCAGCCCCATCGGCCACCTCATCCAATGGCCCGGTACTCAGAGCTTTCCACTTCATCGCTGGTACACCTATTGCCTCAACTCGCCTGCTCATCCACGCCTTCAGGTTCTGAGGTGTTCTTGCTCAGTCCGGTCAACCAGGCACCTTTAGAACATACACCCACCAGCGGACAACTTATCTATGCAACGTGACACATGACGCCACCTAGTGATCATGCAGAAGCAGCTCAGCAGTAGGTCTGGACATATGACACTCTCCCATGGCTCTTCAACATGCACTGGTTGCACTAATCATATAAAGGTACAAAAAATATCCCACAGAAGACAAGGTTCAATCCCATTAAGGAAAAATCACAGCCACACCACAAAATGAGACAGGTTTCTCGATGTTTCCAGCATACAAACATGATTAAACTCGTAATTGACTTGACCGTCAAAGGGTTTTCTCCGGAGCAATAGCCCTGGGACCTCTAAAGTTGTTCAACTTACGCAGATTCCTGAAAATGTTAGTTCTGACATCAAATTATGTATGTTTAAGACTTTGACAACGTTTTTCTTTTTTAGATCATCTCTGATTTAAGTGAAGATTCGACTTCGCAAAAAGGCTACGTAATCTTAAGTAAAATTTAGAATTTTCATTGTCGGTTACATTGAAAGACTTTTACTCATTTCTTTTGACACACTCTTCCTTGACTTTGGAATATGATGGAATAAAGCAAAATGACTCACTAAATTGGCTGTGCTTCTTATATTGTGAAGTAGCAGTTGATCGATACGCAATTTTCATTATGGGTCATCGGAAAACAACCTCCATGTGTTTCTAACACATGGGTATGGTTGCGTACATCCGACCCTCTCATACCCCGCCATAGGCGAGAGCCTCTAAGGCAATGGGGTAATGATGTTGTTGTTGTTGTTACTCATGGCTTTTATCTTAGAAAATAAATGAACTTCATGATCACTACTTTGTAAATTTGTACGATTAAATGACCTTAACAATCACTATCATGTGACGAGGACTATCCACGAAAGTATAAATTAAAACCAAAAGGGGTTCTACCCAAATATGTAACCACTACATACACTACTTAAGTAAGAGAATTACAGGTTACAAATATTACAAAATAAAGAATGAATATAGAACCCTTAATAATGACGAGAAAGGTCATCACCTTTTTAAGGGTCGACTGTCCTTTCTCTCTCAAATATATACAACTTTTGTGTGTTTTCCATCACTTTCACAAACATGGGAGAGGAAATATCAAGAATTTTGCTTTTATCATCATCTCTCGAGATAATACCAGTCTTTTACTTGTTTTCTAAATGTCCATAGGTATATGATTAAAGATCCATAAGCTATCATTTCTAGTTAGAATTTTCTTGTCATTCTGCATTTTCATAATGGCATAACTAGAGAAAACTAGAAAAATATGTCTCCTTTGCTTAATACACATTTACATTTTAACTGAAAAAAAAGAAATAAAGAAAACTAGTATTTCGTTTATAAAAATAAACTTCATATTTGAATGTAATGTTAGCTCTTTAATTGTTTCTACATGTCTAAAGGTATGAATAGGAGTCCAATAAGCCAACATTTTCTAGTTAGTATCTCCTTCCTAAAAATAACATTATCATACAAATGGTGATATAAGGGATTTTATTTTCCCTGCATCTCAACCGACCTTTTCAAAGTTTTTTCACATTATGAAGACAACTTACAGTATGAAAAAACCATTTGCCTCTTTTAAAAAAGTGACTATGCCGTATCACAAAGGTAGGAAATTTTTTAATGAGGCGTTCTTAAGTTTTAACTTAAGAAATTAAATGCAAAACATGATGGTATTTGATGCAATAAATTTTATGATGATTAACAAGTAATTATCATGGATCATACTAATTACTAGTTAACGATTAAAATATACACAAATAAGGGACATTGAAATGTTAACACTAATAAGTATGACAACTCATAAATCATATTAAAATTTACAGAATAGATGTGCCTGAGCCTGACAATTAACAATAGAAGCTCAACTATGAAGGTCAAACGAGTCAAGTCAGCTCATCGGCAACAATGCTGAACGAGTCTAAGCCTCAATTGATTCACTTGGCTGTAAGGGTAGAACCACTTGGCTACAAGGGAAGGAACCAAAAAGAGTAGAACCACTTGGCTACAAGGGAAGGAACCAAAAAGAGTAGAACCTGTCAGACAGCCACTTGACCATCCTAGCAGGACGTACCAGCCAAGAACGGTCCTCTGCTGCACTTAGATCCAAGGACCGAAGTGCTGCTAATCACGCTCTGGTCAGGTGGCTATGAAGGTCAAACGAGTCAAGTCAGCTCATCGGCAACAATGCTGAACGAGTCTAAGCCTCAATTGATTCACTTGGCTGTAAGGGTAGAACCACTTGGCTACAAGGGAAGGAACCAAAAAGAGTAGAACCACTTGGCTACAAGGGAAGGAACCAAAAAGAGTAGAACCTGTCAGACAGCCACTTGACCATCCTAGCAGGACGTACCAGCCAAGAACGGTCCTCTGCTGCACTTAGATCCAAGGACCGAAGTGCTGCTAATCACGCTCTGGTCAGGTGGCTATGAAGGTCAAACGAGTCAAGTCAGCTCATCGGCAACAATGCTGAACGAGTCTAAGCCTCAATTGATTCACTTGGCTGTAAGGGTAGAACCACTTGGCTACAAGGGAAGGAACCAAAAAGAGTAGAACCTGTCAGACAGCCACTTGACCATCCTAGCAGGACGTACCAGCCAAGAACGGTCCTCTGCTGCACTTAGATCCAAGGACCGAAGTGCTGCTAATCACGCTCTGGTCAGGTGGCTATGAAGGTCAAACGAGTCAAGTCAGCTCATCGGCAACAATGCTGAACGAGTCTAAGCCTCAATTGATTCACTTGGCTGTAAGGGTAGAACCACTTGGCTACAAGGGAAGGAACCAAAAAGAGTAGAACCACTTGGCTACAAGGGAAGGAACCAAAAAGAGTAGAACCTGTCAGACAGCCACTTGACCATCCTAGCAGGACGTACCAGCCAAGAACGGTCCTCTGCTGCACTTAGATCCAAGGACCGAAGTGCTGCTAATCACGCTCTGGTCAGGTGGCTATGAAGGTCAAACGAGTCAAGTCAGCTCATCGGCAACAATGCTGAACGAGTCTAAGCCTCAATTGATTCACTTGGCTGTAAGGGTAGAACCACTTGGCTACAAGGGAAGGAACCAAAAAGAGTAGAACCTGTCAGACAGCCACTTGACCATCCTAGCAGGACGTACCAGCCAAGAACGGTCCTCTGCTGCACTTAGATCCAATGACCGAAGTGCTGCTAATCACGCTCTGGTCAGGTGGATATACCGCATCAACCAGGTTTGATTTTCTGTCTCCTTAGAACTTAAGGTTGTAGAAGTACGATCCTATAGAACAGATCCTGTTCAAGTAAGGTCGTGCCCAAACGATATACTTTTTGCTCTTATATGTGTTTCTCATCATGTTAACGCCAGCAGTGTGGTAATCTTTGATCTTCTATGGACCGCGCCAGCCTTCCAGACACTAACATATGTATTTGTGATTTCAATATTTTGTGTCCTCCGACAGTGTTGCGCAGACCCAGGAAATGTTGTCGCCACATCATTGCCATGATTGTAACTTTCAATTTTATGTGGATTCTCCAATTACAATCTCCGTTGGTCTCCAAAATATTAATTATCGTCACCCCCGAAACCACAAATAATAATAATAATAATAATATATAAGTATGATGATGATGATGATATTGTAAACTAAACCATACTATGGACCCGCTTGGATTATTTAAAGAAATAGTGATTAAATAAAAATAATACTCTTGAAGTAGTGTTTATGCTTGTAAAATTTTGGTTTAAAGGAAAGATGACTAAAGAAGTGGAAAAATCTTGAAGTGTCTCAATTGTCCTTTTCTTAATTTAAATATACGGTGGTGTCCAAGCAAGTTCGTGGGCACAGCAAGTAATCTCACATGCCCCCGAGTTACTGGTTATATAGACCTCCAATGATTATAAAGAATTTTGAACTCTAAGAAGAGTTAGTAGTCATGTAGACCCCTAATGAGACTACAAAAATTTTGAACTCGAGACTCTGAGTCAGTGCCCAAGGACTTTGGGTTGAGATTTACTCACCCCAACTTTCCTCATCCCCTTTGTGACCACGCGACACGTGACATCAAGGGGATGGTGAGGCTAGATGAGGATCGTGCGATCACGCGTCACCGCACCTCCTTGCGGTGACGTGATCTTATCCCAAGGTCTTTACCGTTCGAATAATCCCATCAGCTTGTCTTGTTGTCTTAAAATATATGACCAGACCTGTGATGGTCAGCTAATAAAAATAGACGCGTGTATGTAAATTGAAGTCCATCTCTTATATCACGGGAACAGTCACAAATATGATCCTTGCATTTATATCACACAATCAGGGAAAAATTTAATAAATTAATTTTTTAATAAGAAATTCTTTAAATATGGTATGATTTGTAAAATTTTTTTGAAACAACTTGGACGCATTTGGCAGTGTCGTCGAATGAGACGGCACTGACAGTTACGTCCAAAGATCATCCTCAGATGGCATTAGCAGTTGCGCCCAATGATGCAAGTGGTTTTCGAATCAATAAAGGCTACTTAATGGATGCAAAACCGTTCAGGCCTAAGATGGCACTGGCAGATGCATCCAAAGGTTGAACGCACTACCAAGTGCGTCCCGTGCCTTGGACGACACTGCCAAAGTCGTCCGAGGTTACTGGACGCGGATATAAAAAGGAGGTCTCGTCCTCGAACATGAAATTATTTTCTAAATTTTTGGATTTGTAGAGAGCAGAAGACAAGGAGGGTACAACTGGACAATGAGGGAGCTACTGCCAGCTACAACCAGACAAACAAACCACTAAGTGATTTTCTTACTAGTATTATAATTATTATTGTTTAATATGTTACTATTGTAATTATTATTGTTATCATGTTATTATTGTACTTAGTTATGCAATTGTTGTTGTATATATGGAGTGTATGTTATTATTGTAATTATTACTGATAGCATGTCATTATATGTTAACATGTCATAATTTAATTAATTAAATAATATTGTTAACATGTTAATATTTAATTTATGTGAAATTAAGTAAAATACATGTGGTTAATTACGCTATTTAATATATGTTTTTGTTATTTTTTGTCGTTAGATCTTATTATGTAAAACGATATATTTTTAATATGTAACTATGTTACGTGATTGCAAATATAGGTATACTTATGGCATCATAGGCTAGTGGTAGTGGAGTGGTTCTGGACAGATGAGCTGAGCCTTGATATTATGATTTACTAGGTCTTTAGAGGGAGCATATAACACTTTTACTTAGGAGTAGCAATAGTTATATGATATCGGACCGTATACATAGGGTAGGCATGTATAAAGAGGATTTAGACATCCCATTTAGGTGCATATCCTGCATGGACGAGGTAAGATTATCGGGAGCTACCACCTACAGTAGAATAAAGATTGATCATGTGTTGATCGCGACGTTTTCTGAAAGGTGGAGACAGAAGACCTACATGTTTCATCTATATGTGGGTTAAGTGACTCTTACGCTACAAGACATAACAATTCTATTTGGGTTGAGATTAATGGGGAGACTCTTATGGGGATAGAGCATAGGTATAACACGGAGGGTTGGAGGAATCTTTCTACATCGTTGCTAGATTGGACCCTTAGCACTGAGGATATTAGAGAGTCTTGTGTCTACTGGAAGAGGCTCGTGGCTGGGTTAAGGTAACCCTCCTAGTTGACAACGCGTATGACATGAAAGTATAGCAGGGAGCACAGGCGTTGATATTTTTCCACGCCACAACATTATTTTGTGATTGTACGAGTATCCGTGCTCAGCTAGTGTACTTACATGTCTTGCATGACTTTGGAGCCCCATCCAGGTATTCTTAGAGGAGCGTAGCACTTACGTGTCTGTACCGCAACCGCTGCGATACGGCTTTTGCTGGTACGAGACACGAGTATTCAGGACCACTACATCTTCTACAGTATTAGATACATGAGCGATTCTCCATATGTTGCGGCCTGCTATTCTACCGATAGGAGTACGACATCAATGTCTTCCGGTTGTTACTCTCGGTACTCTTCGGGCCACCTGGTGGCTAAATGCACGTAATTTCTAAGAGATTCACATACATACAGTTGATACAGTTCGTGACCAGCTGGACATCATGGCATATGGAGGTTTCTTATGGCAGCCCTACCAGGGGAGGTCATTATGCCATTTCTGAGTGTGTGCCACGAGAGGTCAGAGTTGTGACGTGGTCGGATGCCACTTATATTGTGGGAGATAGTCGAACTTCATTTGTCGGATATGGTCATGCATTAGTTTGGTACGACATAGGGAGTGCCTAATCCGATCGACACAGGTATCCCGCAGCATCAGAGCAATAGACAGCTTGCCTAGTATGGGTTTATCCATATGCAGCCCCTTACGCATACACCTACAGGGCCCCAAATGGAGCAGATTTCTGGACACTTGCTGCACCTCAAAGACATGCATTCGGTGAGGAGAGGTATATTTATATTTTTGAGTAATGCTTATGCACAAAATAAGTTACTAATATATGTCCGAAATTATAGGTTTGGCACGTATTCTATAGATGAGTTTATGGATGATGTTGATGCCGCTGATGCTATTGCTGATACTACCGATGATGATCAGACTCGTATCGATCCGTCCAATACTATGGCTAATAATGAGTATTGCTGAGCACTTGAGTCGATTCACATAACAACACCTCATACTCAAGACGTGTCAAAGGTCCATCTCAGCAGTCTCACTCACATCCCATGTCCATTCCGACACCTCTATCGACCAAACCTGTCACACATGGAGAACGGGTAAAGGAAGCAAAGGCTTGCGGTATGGTATGTTTTGAAAAAATTTTTTTTGAAACAATTTGGACAATTTGGTAGTGTTGTCCAATGAGACGACAATGATAGTTCCGTCCAAGGATCACATTTGGAGGGGATTGGCAGTTGCGTCCAATGATGTAAGTGGTTTTCAGATTCAGAAAGACTGTTTTGGGGATGCAAAACGGCTAAGGCCTGAGATGGCACTAGAAGGCGCGTCCAAGGCTTGACAGCACTACCAAGTGCGTCCTAAGCCTTGGACAGCACTGCCAAAGTCGTCATAGGTTGCTGAATGCAGCTATAAAAAGGAGGCCACATCCTCGCATCTGAAATTATTTTTCTAAATTTTTCGATTTGTAGGGGTAAGATGAGAAAAAACAGAGGGTACAACTGGACAAGAATGAAGCTACTATCAGCAACAATCAGACAAACAAACCACTAAGTGATTTTCTTACTAGTATTATAATTATTATTGTTAGCATATTATTAATCAATTTGTTAGCATGCTAGTATTTAATTTATGTTAGCATAATTTAATTAATTAAATCATATTGTCAGCATGTTAATATTTAATTTATGTGAAATTAAGTAAAATACATGTAGTTAATTACGTTATTTAATTTATGTTTTTTTGTCGTTAGATCTTATTACGTTAAAACGATATGTTTTTAATATGTAATCATGTTACTTGATTGCAAATATAGGTATACTTATGACATCATAGGCTAGTGGTAGTGGCAATGGTTCTGAACAGATGCGTTGAGGCTTAATATTCCCGATTTACTGAGTCTTTAGGGAGAGCATATGACACTTTTACTTAAGAGTAGCGGTATTTATAAGACATCAGAACATACAAGTAGGGTAGACATGTATAAGAAGGATTTAGACATCCCGTTTAGGTGCATATCCTATATGAAGGATGTAGGATTATGGGCACCTACTGTAGAATAAATATTGATCATGTGTTGATCACGACGTTTGCTGAAAGGTGGAGACAGAAAATCCATACGTTTCATCTGCATGTGGGTTAGGTGACTCTCATGCTACAAGTCGCAGCGATTCTATTTGGGTTGAGATTGATAGGGAGACTATTATGGGGATAGAACCTAGGTACAACACGAAGGGTTGTAGGGATGTTTTTATGTCGTTGCTAGGTTGGACCTCTAAAGCTAAGGATATTAGAGAGTCTTGTGTGCAGTGGAAGAGGCTCATGGACTGGGTTAAGGTAACCCTCCTCGTTGACGACACGTCTGACTTGGAGGTACACCAAGGAGCACAAGCCTTGATGTTCTTCCACGCTACAACATTATTCTGTGATTGCACGAGTAGTCATGCCCAGCTGGTGTACTTACATGTCTTTCAGACTTTGGCGCCCAATCCAGGTATTCTTAGGGGAGCGTAGTTACGTGTCTGTACCACAACTTCTGTGATGCGGCTCTTGCTGATATGAGGCACGAGTATTCAGGACCACTACATCGTCTACAGTATTAGATATGAGAGCGATTCTCCATGTGTTGCAGCCTACTATTATACCAATAGGAGTATGACATCCTCTTTCAATTGTTACTCTCAGTACTCTTCGGGCCACCTGGTGGCTAAATGCACGTAATTTCTAGAAGATTCTCATACATGCAGTTGATGCGGTTCGTGATCAGCTGGACAACATAACATATGGAGATTTCTTATGCCAGTCCTACTTGGGGGAGGTCATTATACTGTTGCCGAGTATTGCCACGAGATATCAGAATTTTGACGTGCTCGGGTGCCACTTATATTGTGGAAAATAGTCAAGCTTCATTTTTCGGATATGGTCATGCGTCAGTTTGGTATGGCACAGAAAGTGCCTAATCCCGTCGACACAGGTATCGCGCAGCATCAGAGCGAGAGACAGCTTGCCTAATGGGTGAGACACTATGAGAGGATACATCATTGAGAACGTAGACCAGGGTTTCAGGCACTCATAGAGAGACCTCCTGGAGATGCAGACACGCAGAGGAGCATATACGACTATGTCCCACAGTATGAGTTTATCAAGACGCAGCCCCTGACGCATACACCTACGGGACTCCGGTTGGAGCAGATTTTTGGACACCAACTGCACCTCAAAGACGTGCACTCGGTGAGGAAAGACATGTTTTAAATTTTTTGAGTAATGCTTATACACAAAATAAGTTACTAATATGTGTCCAAAATTGCAGGTTTGACATGTATTCTATATACGAGCTTATGGATGCTGCTGATGCTAAAGTTGCTGATACTACTGAGGATGATTAGACTCGGATCGGTCCGTCTAATACTATGGTTGATAGTGAGTATTACAGAGCACTGTAGTCGATTTGTACAGCACCACCTCATGCTCGAGACACGTCGAAGGTCCATCTCAGCGGTCTCAGTCACATCCCATATCCATGCCGACATCTTTATCGACTAAATCTGTCAGATGTGGAGAACGGGTTAGGAAAGCAAAGGCCTACTGTACGGGATCACATATTGGTGGCAAAAAAGAGACGATGCTATTTGTATTTTTTCCTCTAATTACCGAAATTTGTATCATTAATGAAATTTATAATATACTGTAAATAATAATACTATCATGATTTCATTAAATTGAAATTATACACTGGCCCCCTAAACCATAACCTTAATCTATTTGATATCCTTTTTTCTAACACTAACTTAAACCGTAGCTCTAACATTACCCTAACCCAAATTCAGACATAACCCTAACCTAACCTCAACACTAACCCTATCGCTAACCCTAACCTCAATCCTAACTTAACCTATCACCAACCCTAACCCCAATCTTAACCTAACTAACCGTGACCCTAATCTGAACCTAACCCCCTAACCCTAACCCTAATCCCAACTCAAACCTAGCCTAACCTTAACTCTAACACTAACCCTAATCGAACCTAACCCTACCTAACCCTGACCCTAACTCTAACCCTAATCCGAACCTAAGCCTAATCTAACGCTAACCCTAACTCTAACTTAACATAATCTTAACCCTAACCTCAACCCTAATCCGAACCTAATCCTAACCCTAACCCCAACCCAAACTTAGTGTAACCTTAATCCTAACCCTATTACGAACCTAACTCTAACCCTAACCCTAATCTTAACATAACCATAACAAATCCTAATCTAACTCTACCTAACCCTGACTCTAACTCTAACCCTAACATAACTCTAACCCTAACCCTAACCCTAACCCTAACCCTAATCTAAACCTAACCGTAACTCTAAACCCAACCAAACCCTAACCGTAACCTTAGTCTAACCTAACCCAAACTGATTTAACCCTAAACCATAACTCTAACCTATTTCAAACCCTAACCCTAAATCAAACCCTAACCCAAACCTTGCCTAATACTAATTCTAAATTAACCTAACCCTAAACCTTACCATAACCCTAACTTAACTTTAATCATAACCAAAAACCATTCACTAACCCTGACCCTCAATCCATCCCTAACCCTGACTCTAACCCTAACTATACCTTAAGCCTTAGGAATCATCTATGTTTGTGGAAAAGCCTCAACTAAGAGATCATTCTATGGACTGGACAAGAATGCAAAATTTAGGTTATTGTTATACTTACAATGCCTTGAGGGATTTATGACAATACTGAAGAATTTGAGTATATTTTGCTTGCCATTCGACTTGTAAAATCCATCAAGCATTGAATTGTTCATGTTTGCCATCCAGAAATCTAAGACGGTTTTGACGGTGACGTCCAAGGCTCGAGATGCATTTGGCAGTACCGTCTAAGCCTCGGACGCCTACCAATGTCGTCCTAGTCTTTGCATCCCAATATAGCATTCCTGCATCCGAGAATCACTTACACCCTTGGATGCAACTGCCAGTGCCATCCAAGGGTGATCCTTGGACGCAACCTACAGTGTCACCCTAGGACCCCTTGGACGGCACTGCCAAGCCCAAGTTGTTTCAGAAATGTTCCTAAAACATACCATATTTTAAAATTTTCTTATTAAAACTAAAATACAACAACAACATTACCACAATGCCTTAGAGGCTCCCGCCTATGGTGGTGTACGGGAGGGGGGTCGGATGTACGCAACCATATTCATGTGTTAGAAACACACAGAGGTTGTTTTCCGATGACCCATAATATGCGTCAAACTGTGTCGATCAACTGCTACTTCAATTTAAGAAGTGCAGCCAATTTAGTGAGTCATTGTGCTTTATTCCATCATATTCCAAAGTCAAGGAAGAGTATGTCGCTGACTCCATTGAAAATGGAAACCTTGCTAAAGCTAAAATATTTTATTAAATTTCTCCACAATCAGGTCTTCGGCATGAGTGATTCGAAAGTAACTGACCACTACTTCATGTTGTTTGCGTGCTTTCCTAGCATATTCATCAAATGCTGGCCTGAGCCTATGTATAGGAAAATGCACAATATGTCTTCTTGAACTGAACTTTCCAAAAAAGAAACAGGAGAGGGATTTCGTGCATTTATCATTTTCTCTTCAAAACGTGGGAGTTTGAAGGCAAAGAACTTAATTCAGCGTGAACGTAATGGACATAATATTCGTCCAGTCTGAGCATGCTGTCCAACAAATCACCATCATCATCATCATCATCCGAACCCAGTATATCCCAACGACAGCAAAAGCTATCGTTAGAGTCTGGGGAGGGTAAGTGGTAGACAGACAATACCTCTATCCCAAGGGATAGAGAGTCTGCTTCCAGTGAGACCCCCGGCTCTACCTGCATAAATGACATGGTAATAACGATATGTTGTGCTAGTGTGTTAGTGAGTAGATTCAAGAAATACAAAGAAAGGCATTTCGATATTAAAATACACAGCACTTCTACATATACATGTAATGTAAAACAACGGTATAACATGCGCAACCAAGTGAAAAGTTAATCTAAATCGTAGATAGTGTCTACGTTTATTTATGTCCCTTAATATACTCTAAAGTGTCCCTATATATGACATATATCTCGTTAACCTTAATCTTATGTCTACATGAACTCCTATCCTAGACCATTTCCTCAGAGAGGTGCCAAATCTAGTAAATCGTGCCTCTACCATGATGATGAATACTGACTGCTAAGGAAAATTGTGATGGAATATTAAGCAAATTAGGTATAAACTGAAAATTGTGAGGAAAATCATGTCTACCTGCTGTGTTAGCATCCCCTTACCCAGGTCTAGGGTATTGAATCTCCTTACTGTCAAAAAAAAAAAAAAAAAAGTGCCACTAATGATGAAGATTACATACAAGTTGCAAGTGAGAACACATAAAAATGTATACAAGCTTGAGCCCCCGAATGTACTAAGCAGCTAATAGTCAACAACAACAACATTACATTACTCCATTGCCTTAGAAGCTCTCGCCTATGGCGGTGTATGGGGATCGAATGTACACAACCATACACATGTGTTAGAAAAACACACAAACGAATTAATCCATCATCAACGTGAAAATATTCCATTAACGAATTCCTAGATTCTACTACATCAACTTTTTCCGCACAACAAATTTCAGGAGACCGTGGATAATAGCGTTCAAAAGCCACGGTAGGTCACCTTGCGTTTTTTCTATTAATTACAATCATTTGGCATTAGGATAAAGAAAAATCGAGAGCAATTGAGACATTCTAACATTATTGTAGGACACCAGTGACAAAACACAGACTGCTGCAAGGAACAAAAAGAGCTAAAGAAATGAGGTCAAGGAGAGAGAGACAACCACCCTAGTTCTTTGGTATGTTTTTTCCCACTATCTTTGCAGGAGTGATACGTAGAAGATTTCCTGGCTTGCCTGGTAATGCGCCTTTGATCATCAGAATCTTGAGCTCATCATCTATCTTGATAATCTTCAGCTTCCTAATCTTTTGCTTTGTTCCTCCCATTCTCCCAGGCATTTTCTTTCCTTTATAAACTCGTCCAGGTGTAGTCCCCGCTCCGATAGAACCGAGCTGCCTATGACTCTTGGACCCGTGAGTCATTAGACCTCTCTTGAAGTTGTGCCTTTTGATTCCACCTACCACACATCAAAGTTTGACTCCTCATGATGCAAGAAAATGGTTGAAGCGATTTCACAAACATAACGCAAAGAAGAAGAAAAAAATGGAAACATTAACCAGGGGTCTGACTAATATGTAACAGTAAAAATATTAAGCAAATACTTCACAGAACATGATATTACTACCATTTTCATATTCTCCATCACATTATCATTCTTACCAAAAGCATGCAGATATACAGACCAATATGAACCGGAATCAGTTTTAAGAATATACAAGGTTGTTATTTTAAACAACAAAATGGGTAATGCTGCATCTGCATGCCTCAAAAATACAGTTGACAGATGGCCACAATTTACATTATGCACAGATCCTATGAAACCCCTAGTAAATAGTGCGGAAATACATGATGCATTCTGGTGTTGATTGCTGAAGAACACAATATTAGAGAACTACACAATAATCACATAATGTGTGTCACAGGTTTGATTTTTCTGATAGTGAAAAAGCTACAAGGGGCAATCAATCTGCTATATAAGCAGTTCCATTTGGATTAAGGAGACCAAAAGAGACCAATGTAGCTTTACTGTAGACAACTTTCCAGCTCAAAACCAATATATGAAGCAATATGTCAACACTGGTAAAGATCTGATGTTCCCGGTGAAGCATAAGAGCTATAGTTCTATTATGGAAAAGATAAAGCTAGGAGATTGATAGATAAAACAAGTGGAGGGAGATTTAGAAGCATCTTTACAATTTTTGGTTCGTAAGCAACATAAGCGGAAAGATTAGTTAGAAGGATCAATAGTTCCCCAGTCCAATCTGCGACGCAATACAGACAGAAATGCTCAAACTCTAACAGACTAGGTGTGTTGTGTGTGTGGGTGGGTGGAGGGTGGGGGGGGGGGGTCTTTTGAGTAATATAGCAAGAAATGTCACTTAATACCCTATTAACACCGTTTCATGCACAACTGGCACATCTCAAAATCATTGCTACTCAAACATTTTAACACTTGGCCTAGAAAAGGCAGCATACAAAAAGCTCATATGCATTATGTTGCGTCATATAAGTACATTGCACAGGTGACTAATTCTCTAGTCAATGAAAATTCAAATGAAACACATGTGCAATTATAAGTATGAACAACTGATACGAGTGACGGAAATGAGAATGTTAAGATAGATATGTGGACATATAAGGAATATAAAATAAGAAATGAAAATATAAGGAAAAAGGTTGGGATGACTCCTATACATGAGAAGATGAGGGAGTCAAGGTTAAGACTGTACGTGTGCAAAGGCGTCCTACAGATGCACCTGTAAGGCAGTGCGAGACAATGAATGAGGTGCACATTAAACGTAGGAAAGAGACCAAAGAAGACATGAAGAGACACAATGAGGAAGCATATGACTTATATGACAATTGGAGAGCATATGATCAGTGATGGAGCACAGTGGAGACAGTTGATTCATGTACCCGATGCCATGTAGAGGGTATAAGATTTAAGTGAGAATTTTAGATTCTTAAGCCTGAATCACGGTTGAGATGATATGATTGTTTTAAAAGATGCGTATTCTAAAAGCGCATATTATACATTAATTATTAGGAGAGACACAAAGAGAGTAGGATTTAAGCTACGACTCAAAAAAAAAAAGCAAAACAATAAAATAAATAAATAAATAAAGTGCGAGAGAAATGATTGATCTATATTCCCGACACTACATAATAAGAAAAAGTCAAAATCCACTACAAGAGTCTTAGCAAGCAGAGAAGATTAGTTATGTTTCCAGTAAAGATATCATGGCACCCTACCAACAGACAAGATCTTCCGTCAAAACAAGAGTTGAAGAATGAAATAGCCTAACTAAGTCCAGTAAAAGAACTCCACACAGCATATTTATGTTCTACAGCGTGCCACTCTGTTTCTATTTCCCCTGCTGAGTGGCCCTTATAGAAGGTTTATCTCTTTGTTGCAGTAGACCAGGGATTTACCATTATACCGATGACGAATTCTAGAGTATCCAGAACATGAGGCTGTATATGAATAAGAGAAAGCTGCTAGAAATTTATAGTTTATACTAGGAAGGTCACGCAGAGCCAATTATACATGAAGGCGAAAACCATCAGTCAACTCTGCGTCAGAATAACAAAGAAACCGTGATTATCAGCAGCTACTGCTAAAAGCGAGCCAGCATCTTTCAAAAACTAGACACGTTCACATCCATCATCTCAGACACCAACAGAAGTATTTTTTTTTAAAAAAAGTTAAAATTTCATATATAAACCGGAATGACAACTTTTACAAAAATAGTTGCCAGGAATGGACAACAGCAAGCATAGCTTGCTCAAAATACAAAGGGCACACATGTTTATTATTCATTTCTAGTCATAATCTAGCATCAAGCCTTAACACTTTCCATCTACCAAAATTGTATAAAAACCAGTACCACAAACACCAGTACCAAAACCCAAAAAAATACAGGATCCCATGGGCAAAGTAAATCAAAGAAGCTTCCAAAATAGCTTCAAAATAGTAGAAGATATAACTGCAGATGAACAAGTGAAAAGGCAACCCCAAAAACCTAATCTAGAAAGTAGAATAAAGTATAGCCAAATGATTGAGCCCATCAAGTCCCTAGACCAAATAACTTCCAGAACATACATGAGTAGAGAACCGAGTGGATCAGCATAAGCATAAGCAGGGATAAACAGCAATAGAGACAGCAACCGTAGCAGCAGCAGAAAAAACATGACCAATACAAAGTAGAGTGCAGAAGCAACTGGAGGAGCAGGAGCATAGTAGAAATCTACGTGTAACCAGCATGACCCATACAAAATAGTGTGCAAAAACAAGAGTAGGAGAGACAGCCAGAACAGCAGGTGGTGGAGAATGTAGAAGCATGAAACGCAGCAGAAGGGCAGAAAGGGTGCAGATTCCAGTGTTGATATTAATAAGAACAATTGTTCAAATTCTAAACAGTCAAAGATATCTATATCTAAGTAGAAAATGGAAAACACTGTTTATGCAAATTGCAAACTTTGACAAAAAGACATACAAACTCTACAGAGCTGAATAATGCCAAAATCCCCAAACAGAACTATGTACAAAGTGTGGACTACAACAAAATCACAAGCAAAAGACTCCTCCAAAAAGTCAGTTAGAGAAGCTACAAAAACAGTAGATGGGAATTCTACTGCTGAGGAGTATACAAAATTTACAAAGGTAAACCTGCCCAGCATCCAGTACCAAACAATCGAAACAGAGGCATGTGCAAAAGCAACATCCATATAAACTGGATCTTAAACTAAGAGTAATATCACAATAGCAGTAGCAGTCCAGTCAATCCCATCAAGATCAATCCCAAGAGGCATTGTGTACACGGTCAGTAGAAGTATCAGGCCAAAGAAAGAGCAGACGTCCAGAAAGAAACTCAAGCAAGTACAGCCATCCAGGCTTCCAAGACAGAAGACAGAAGTAAGTGCAAGTACAAGTGAAGTAAGAGGACAAAGTTTAGCCACACCCAGGTCACAAGGCTTCTCCATTTTTCCCATCAAAAGTTCCAGAACAGCAGATGTGATGTATAGAGGAACAAAGCAAAAACAAATAAACCAGAAAATGTGATGTGTAGAGGAACAAAGCAAAAACAAGCAAACCAGGGGGACTGAGCCTACCAAGAGGATCAAAGTGAGGAAAATGCAGACAACCAAGCAGCCAGACAAGTACAGACAGGGAAATGCAGAACACCAGGATATGTAGCAGGGTTATGTGAAGGTTTCAGCTGAGATTTCAAAGTTTAGAGCAACTTCCTAGTTGAACTTACTCCTTTTATACCTTCTCCAAGAACCAGCTGAGAAGGAAATACTTTCCAGAATTTCTTTGACTACTGCCATATGATACCAACACAAGCACAACAGTCCATATCCATGAATCTCAGTTCAAAGAGTATCCAAGAGGTGTTGGACAGGATTTAATGTTTACAAAAACAATACACCTTCCTTAGCATTACATTCTTCCCTTAAAATTTGTCTGACACGCTTACAACGCAAACTAAAGACTTCAGTTAAAGGCAACAGCTGCAGATTTTCCAGCACCAAAGAGATAGAGCTGCTGGAAGCATATACCAGTTACAAGGTAATAAAAGCTCAAATTCTTGACAAATACAAGTCTAATCCCAAAGCTTTCACCTTTAAAAAAAAGCACTCAAAGTCTTAATCCCCAAATTCGGATATGCAGTTCCTTCAGTTTTGCTCCTATTGTACACAAAGACTTTTTTTTTGTAAGTCGTACACAAAGACTTAATCTTTAAACAACCAATTAAGTGGGTACTTCAAAGCAAAATCGGTGGAAATGTAAAAAAGAGTGGTAGCTGATGAAGGTAAAGTTATAGCAAACACGTATCAACAAAAGAGAAATTATAATTGATGAAAGACATTGTCAATAATAGGTCCGTATTTATTAGCTTCAGCTTGTCTGTTTTTATAGAAAGAAGCTCGTCAAATAAATTTATATGATATAATTCGGCATTAGTCAATGACTAAATGTTGTTGGAGCTCAGCCATATCTTTTGCTTGGAGGTCGGGCATACAATTGTGGATATGGGCTATCTTGAGAAAGGTTAATTTATCCAGATCATCATAAGCCTACAAGATCAGATCCACATAGGTCAACTCTTCAGCTCTGTATAGAAGAGCTCATGTCTACATAGAGCTTGGATCTACATAAAGTTCAAGTCTTTAGTGTTACAGTTCTTCAGGTCTTCATCGTTGTAGCTCATCGCAAAGCTCTACACATCCAGGTCTTCATATTTGCAGCTTTAGACACAAGAGGTCAATAGAGTAATAGATTGGCTATATAGTACACATCAAGCTCAGCTATATATTACACATATAGGTCGGCATCTTCAAAAGATAAGCTCAGTGGTGTCACATCAAGTAAAACACTTGACTTTTATCTGACATTTGTCTCCATGCATGAAAGTAACAGAAAAGCAGTTCAACATTTGGCAAAATCAACATGCAAAAGACTACAACTAAATATATAAAAACATTCCATTCACAAAGATTCAAAGTCTGTTTTTTACAATAATTACACAACAAACTCTCATCTTTTTAAGAAAGAGACTTTCACTTATATAAACATACGAAATTATCTAAAATTGACTTAATGTTTGAGGATTCTTTCGAAGAACAAAACCTTGAACCTCTAATGTTGTTTATTTTGCAGATTCTCGCGATGTTTATTTTACAGATTTCATCATCAAATTCGACAGATTCACAATTCAAAACTCAGTACGAATTCAGGTGATGAGTCCAACTTCGTGCAATAGCCCAAATAATTATATTTCTTTCAAAACTCCGAATAAGCAAATAAAGCACTCAGCTAAAAATAACGCAAATTCCAGCCATACATAAATCAAGAATCTTACCTTGAAACCCCTTTCCGATAGTAGTTCCAGCAACATCAACCAAATCACCTTCCTTAAACAACTCACTGAAATCAAGCCGTTGATTGGGCTCAAACCCATCAACGGAAACCAACCTAACTCCTGAAGATGTCGAAGAGGGATAATCCCAGACTTCTCCAAATGCCCCATTTCAGGCTTCGTCAATTTCCTGTCTCTAACCCTCCTATACCCCACTTGAACCGCGTCATACCCATCGGTAGCTTCAGTTTTGACCTGGGTCACAATATTCCCTTCTCTGAACCCAACTATAGTAACCGGAACAACAGTGCCGGTTGGTTCAAAATATGACATCATCCCGAGCTTGGTGCCCATGACGCCAATGCCAGCTTCCATTGAGGAGGTGATGAGGGAGGGGGCTTGAGTGGAGAGGGATAGATGGGTTATGGAGGTGGGTTTGGTGAGGGGAGCAAAGGAAGGAAGGAAAGAGGAGTTGAGAGACAGGGACGAGAGAGCGTTGGAGAGGACGGAGACGGCCATTGTAGTGAGTTGCCTTGAGCTTTTCACAGAGGAATGGGGGGGGGGGGGGGTTTTGATAAGCAACGGTTATCTCCAATCCAAAAAGAAAAAAGAAAAAAATAATAAAAGAGTTTGTTTTCTGATCTCCTGTTATCCACTTGAGGAAGAATGGTGAGGAAGAAAGGGTATAATGGATGATAAAATGACACGATTGCCCCGTCACTTGTGGGACTCTTTTTTTTTACTTGAGATTCGAAATCGAGACAAAAGCAAGAGGCCATTTTTTGGTCCTCGTTCCATTTCTAAGAAATAATGAAATATTGTAGAGGATGTAAATCAAGAGACTAGCGGTCTTTTAAGTTGAAGACTTAGGCAGTGACTCACACAAAGTATCTTACCACAAACCAAGCCTCCTGACTAACCGCAGTGAAACACTCACACTATGGATATCTCTGAAATCGAACTATTGACCTCTTGAAGCAAATCTCAACTCAGTACCAACCTAGCTATTTCATGAGCCGAGACAACAATGGCCTTAAGTGCATAGAAGGTTAGTCAATTCAACTAATGGCCTTCTGTTTATATAAGGTTCAGATTTTCTTAAGACCATAGAAGATTACTCAGTCAACTGAACTAATGGTCTTCTGTTTATAAACAAGTGCAGGACTTTTTGAATTTGACACAAACTCCATATGAACTCAAACATGCTTTTTGTAAGTATGTTTAGTCTTTACGGATTCTGTTAGAATCGGAAAGAAAAATGAATGATATCAGTTGTGCGTATAAACCATCCACCATATGTTAAAAAATGAATTAAGACAATTCTACAAGGAGTAGAATATAAACCCATTCTTATACTAACATCAGGAATGAATTTGATTGGATTCAGTTTTAATTGAGAATAAACAGGTAATGAATTGGTCAAATGGTTAATTTTGGAGATATTTTGTCAACTGACATTTTGACGTCGATATCATAATTCCATTAGTGAGGAAATTATTTCCCCGGATAAATGAGAAATAAAAGTAACCCATGTTGGTTAATTTCCTTATGTGATAAGGATTAGGAAGTCACCTAAGTAGTAGGAGTTTTATTTTGGTATATTTCCTTTTAGGTGTTATTTATTTCCTATTAGGTTAAGGTTTTATCTAGGCTAGTTGAGTCTATTTAAAGGGGTCGGCCGAACCGTTGTAGCGGTGGCGAGTAGTAGTTCGGTTTTGAGTTATTTTCCGAACATTAATAAAAATGTGTTGTGCTTTTTACGCGTTGTGTTTTTGAATCCGTTGTTTAATTCAATTGGTATCAGAGCCAAGGTTGTTTGAAGAGGGAGGAGCCACCGTGGTAGGATTGCCGTGTTTGGGTTGATCCCGTGAGGAGGTTGCCGTGTTCTTCGTATCAACAGAGGCCGGATTCAGCGTGCTAGCCGAAGACATGCGTGTCTTCAAACACTTTATAATAAAAAAAGAAAATGAGTAGTCGTCGCCCAGGTCGAAGGAGTCGGCCGAATAAATTCAAAAGTTTTGCAAAGCCGAAAGGGATCGGCCGTTTGCATCTTAAAAAAGGGGGGGGGGTAAAAATCTTGTTTTGCCCTAAGACGAAAGGATACGGTTTGAAAGAAAATTTTTCAAAACCTTGAAGGCCGAAGGAACTGGCCCTTCAAAATTGAAAATTATTAAATCTTTCTTATAAGGCCGAAGGGTATACGGCCAAAAGGGGATCAACAGAGCTTTTGAGCAACGAGTTCTTGAAAGAATCCAACCACAATGAGTGAAGTCGGTGAAAGTAGCGCAAGGCCCGTGAGCACCACGAGTCAAACGCGTTGGGAGGGAGGTAAGTTCCGCAACCGTTCAATGTTCGATGTTATCTCCAACCAATTATGCCGTGTGGGGTATGCGCATGAAGGTTGTTCTTAGGGTTCACAAAGTTTGGGATACAATTGATCTGGGTTCGGATGATGCTGAAAAGAATGATTATAGCGATTGCCCTCTTGTTTCAAGCGATCCCCGAAAACTTGATCTTGCAAGTTGGTAATCAAGAAACCTCAAAGCGATTTGGGATACCATCAAGACACGCTATCTTGGGGCGGATAGAGTTCGAGAGGCGTGTCTCCAAACCCTAGCCGTCGAGTTTGATAGACTCAAGATGGGGGAAACCGATTTTATCGATGTGTTCGCTGGAAAGTTGTCTGAAGTAGTAGCAAAATCGACTACTTTAGGGCAGCCCTTAGAAGATTCCAAGATGGTCAAGAAATTCTAAACGGGTTGCCAAGATCGAAGTTTATACACATCGTTGCAATCACTCGAACAAGTGTTGGACCTGAACAAAATCGACTTCGAGGATGTGGTTGGTCGTTTGAAAGCGTATGAGAACGAATTAATGAAGAGACTATTAATTCAACTCCTCAAAGTTCACTCTTATATACTAACGCCGGAGAAAAGCGAGGATCCTCGGATCAAAAGGGTCGTGGCCATGGGGCACGCGGTAGGGGCCGCGGCCGGGGAAAAGGCCACGACACTAGGGCCGATCCCCAGCAGGGCGGAAATGGTGCCGCAGAATCTAGCCGAGGTAAGGGAAGAGGAAAAACGCGAAGGGATCGTTCAAGTTCGATATGCTTTCGGTGTGAGAAATCGGGACACTTCGCGAGTAAGTGCCCCGAAAAGATAGCAAGGCCGGACGATGCTCTTATGGCCGATGGTCATGATGTTGACGAGACCATCTTTGTGCACGAGATTAATTTGAATGAGAAGAACTTAATGCCGAGAAAGTTGACTTCTCAATACATTGATGATCACGTATGGTATCTTGACAACGGAGCTAGCAATCATATGTCGGGGAATCGATCCTATTTTTTGGAGATGAATGAAAACGTAAAAGGGAAGGTGAGATTCGGAGATGGATCGTGTGTTGAGATCAAAGGAAAGGGCTCAATAATTCTTCAAGAAAATCGGGTGAGCAAGGTTGCTAAGTAGAGTCTATTATATACCGGAGTTGCGAAGTAATATAATTAGTCTCGGGCAAGCAACCGAAGCCGGGTGCGAGGTAGGCTTAGGATAAGGCCGAAACTTTGTGGCTGTATGATAAGGAGGGCTGCGTGTTGATGAGGGTGCCTAAGAGCCCAAATAGTTTATATAAGATCCATATAAAACCGGTTGTTCCAACATGTCTTCAAAGTAAGAATTGATGAAGAAGCATGGAAGTGGCACGCACGCCTAGGACATGTGAGTTTCGAAACCTTGAAGAACATGACGAGAAGAGACATCGTACGTGGATTAACTTATATTGATCAAGAGAATCGGATATGCGAGTCATGTCTCGTTGGCAAGCAATCACGATTACCGTTT
This sequence comes from Eustoma russellianum, assembly GCA_036186865.1. Taxonomy (NCBI): domain Eukaryota; kingdom Viridiplantae; phylum Streptophyta; class Magnoliopsida; order Gentianales; family Gentianaceae; genus Eustoma; species Eustoma russellianum. The sequence goes on from AP025070.1 coordinate 10,273,019, forward strand.
CCTCCCAACACCAAGTGGCACGCGGATGCATCCTTGGAGCTAGTACATGGAGATTTGCTTGGCCCTATCACACCTAGTTCACTTGGCGGAAATAGGTATGTGTTTTGTGCTTATTGATGATTAATCACGAGATATGTGGTCTTATTTGTTGAAGGAGAAGAGTGGTGCACTTGAGATCTTCAAGAAATTTGATGGTGATGGCCGAAAAAGCCACTTCTAAAGAATTAAAGGTGTTTCGTTCCGATAGAGGAGGGGAATTCACTCTATCGCGTTCAACACATTTGTGAGGAGAAAGGCATAACACGACATTTGACGACTCCCATATTCAACCCAGCAAAATGGAGTTGTAGAACGTCGTAATCAGACATTAATGGAGATGACAAGGAGTATCTTGAAGGCTATGTGTGTACCTAATTACATGTGGGGAGAAGCGGTTCGACAATCAACGTACTTGATTAAATAGTCTTCCCACGAGAGCATTACAAAATAAGACGCCATATGAGATGTTTAAAGGAGAAAAACCAAGTATTCATGACATAAGAATCTTTGGGTGCCTAGCCTATGCCAAGAGTGAAGCGCATCAATTGAAGAAGCTTGATGATAGGACAACGCCCATAGTTTATCTTGGGACCGAGCCGGGCACAAAGGGGGTATCAGCCTTTATGATCCCAAGACAAGGAGAATATGCATAAGCCGTGACGTTATCTTTGATGAGAACCTGGATGGAATTGGGAGGATCAAGGACCAGCAGCATTGAGCCGCCGGCATGTTTCAAGTGGTATGGCGTAATACGCTTGACGAAGGAAAAGGAACCCACATATATCTCATCGGCCCCGGAGACGACACAGCCGCCCAAGGCCTTGGACCCTTCGGCGTGCCAAGCCCAAGGCCGACGGCCCCCAGCCAGTTGGCGGACCAATCAACCAGGCAGCATGCCCCCAGCCCATTGGCGGAACAGTCCGCCCCCAGCCTTGCGCAGCCAAGAGAGGCTAGCGCATCATTCGTGCCCGATCCGGAAGAATTTGATCCACCTCCGATGACACACAAATCAAGTCGACCCAAGACCCAACCTAAGTATCTAGATGATTATGTTCTTGCATCATATATGGATGATGATGATGTTGCCTTGATGATGGATGACGAGCCAAGGCTTTTTGTTGAAGCAAAAGATTCGAAGGAATGGATGATCGCTATGAAGAATGAAATAGATTCTATCAACAAAAACGAGACTTGAGTGCTAGTTGACAAACCCGAAGGTGTTAAACCAATAGGGTTGAAGTTGGTGTTCAAGATCAAGAAACACGCCGATGGCTCTATAAACAAGTACAAGGCTCGTCTAGTCGCAAAAGGGTACGTTCAAAAATTTGGCATTGATTATGATGAAATTT
>AP025070.1:10277187-10287447 GCA_036186865.1 Eustoma russellianum
TCCTGACTTCTCCCGGACAATATATGCAAGACTCACGTGCTACGAATGCAAAATGCTTTAATGCTTGATTGTGTTGTAAGTGGTGTAAATGAATGAGCCCTTAACCCTCTTTATATAGGGGAGTCGGAGGTACCGTAACCGTTGGATCAAAACCGAAGTTTAATTTAAGCCGTTGGATTAAAACCTCCTATCCAGATTAGGATGGTTTAATCTCAGCCTTTAGATCGAAGATAGATTAACAGGTTTAAACCTGGAACGTTGGATGGAAACCATATTCGGTTAAGCGGTTAAGACAGTTTAAATCTCGGCCGTTAGATTAAAGCTGCTTTACTCATCACCGTTAGATCACAACAGATGATCTTATCTTGAATGGAGGAGGATAGAGTTTTGATTCACATTTGAATCAAACTGCTCAACAGACCAAATCTGCCTGCTGTCAGACTTCGATCGATCACATCGATCGATCGAAGTGACATCGATCGATCGATGTGATCGACTGATGTCTGACTGAGTACTTCAGTCGATCAACTTGATCGATCTAAGAGACATCGATCGATCGAAGTGATCGATCGATGTCCTCTGATCGTCTTTGATCGATCAATCCATCGAATGAAGCTCTCTGATCAACTTCGATCGATAACATCGATCGATCGAAGTGACATCGATCGATCGATGTCATCGATCGATGTCCGTCAGACTTCTATGCCACGGGACCCCTCCAACGTGGCATTCCTCCATATAGGTGACACGTCACCCATCCACAACATTTCCATCTACTTTGAGCATTAATTTCACATTCACACAATCTCAAAATTGAGTGAGTTCACATCCTAACATTAACCACTCGTTTTGTAGATAATTAAGGATTCATTAAGCTCATAGTACGTTGCACAACCAAGTTTTGCAACTTTCATTAACGGGCCGAAGCCCAAATCTTCAATCTCCAACGATGGGCCAAAGCCCAACCTTAAATTCTCCAACAATCCCCCACATGAATGGAAATTAATGCAGACATATGCAGACTCTGAGGAGAAGTCAGACAAGAAAATATGCATCAGAAGAGGTAGCTTCTGGCTTTGAACCTTTCATAGTGATATACCATCGGATCCACTCGGCTAAGTAGTGACTTGATGTCTTGAACTAGTCAGCCTTTGTTGTGAACCAAGACAATGACACTCACACAATATTTTCTTTAACACCCTTTTGGTTCTCATGGTTGTGTTCGTTTTGGCCATGAACAACCTGGTTTCAGAAAGTGTTTTAGAGAAACCTTGCCACCCAGACTTTCTCATAGAAGCGGCCCCACTTCACACTTACATAGGTGATTCCTATCAAGAGTATTCTGCCATACTCCACTTGACGCATCAAGATATAGGACATCATTAAAAGCCTTAGCTTACCCTGAAATCTCTGCAGACAGCACTTTTGTCAGACGGAATGAGTAAGTGCTAACTGAATTCATAACTTAGTTGTCCCATTGAACCAAGATTCTGGGATCTCCAGTCAACAAGGTTGGGTTACCATTACAAAGACTCATTATGGGCTTCAGTCCCATTCCGTTTGTCAATCTTGACATCTGATCTCTAGGCAAGCCTTTTGTAAGCGGATCCGCAAGATTCTCCATTGATTTTATAATCTATGGAAATCACGCCATTAGAGATCAACTGTTTAATGGTATTATGTCTTCGACGTATGTGCCGTGACTTACCATTGTAAATGTTGCTTTGAGCACGTCCTATAGCTGACTGACTATCACAGTGTATGCTAATAGGAGCATTGGCTTAGGCCAGCACGGAATATCTTCCAGAAAATTCCGAAGCCACTCAGCCTCTTCCCCAGCTTTGTCCAACGCTATGAACTCAGCTTCCATAGTGGACCTAGCTATGCATGTTTGTTTCGTGGATTTCCACGACACCGCAGCACCACCAACAGTGAACACGTACCACTGGTGGACTTCGAGTCCTTACTATCTGATATCCAATTTGCATCGCAGTATCCTTCCAACACTGCTGGATATCTCGTGTAATGTAATCCAAGATACATTGTGTATTTAAATACCTCATCACTCTGTTAAGAGCTTTCCAATGATCATCACTTGGATTACTCGTAAATCTGCTCAACTTGTTTACTGAACAAGCTAAGTCTGGTCTTGTACAATTCGTTATGTACATCAGACTCCCGATTACCTGAGAGTATTTCAACTGGGCAACAGGTTCGCCTCGATTCTTTCTTAAGTGCATACTTAAGTCGAGCGGGGTCTTTACCGGTTTCACATCATCCATATTGAACCGTTTCAGAACTGATTCAATATAGTGAGTTTGTGAGAGTATGAGTCCCTCAGTCACCCTAGAAATCTTAATTCCTAGAATAACATTGGCAACTCCCATGTCCTTCATATCGAAGTTTCGTGTTAACATCTTCTTTGTACTTAAGATGATGTCACGAGTACTACCCATGATAAGCATGTCGTCTACATAGAGACATACTATCACAAATGCGTTCTGTGTGCTCTTAATGTACACACACTTGTCACATTCATTGATCTTGAAGTCATTTGACATCATTACCTGATCAAATTTTAAATGCCATTGCTTGGGTGCTTGTTTAAGTCCGTACAAAGACTTAACAAGTCTACACTTTCCTTTCTTGTCCTGGAACGACAAACCCCTCGGGTTGTTCCATGTAAATTTCTTCCTCTAACTCACCATTCAGAAAGGCAGTCTTTACATCCATTTGATGGATTTCCAATCATAGACTGCAGCAATGGCTACTAGCATCCTTATGGTGATCCTAGTCACTGGTGAGTAGGTGTCAAAGAAGTCAAAGCCTTCTTTCTGTCTATAGCCCTTGGCTACTAACCTGGCTTTATACTTCCCAATAGACCCATCCTCTTTAAGTTTCTTCTTGAAAATCCACTTACAACCAAGCGGTTTACTTCCAGGTGGAATGTCAACCAACTCCCAAGTGTGATTTTGAAGAATTGAGTCTATTTCACTATTAATTGCCTCTTTCCAGAATGGAGCTTCTGGAGTTGACATAGCCTCGGAGAAATTCCTTGGCTCATTTTCTACCATATAGGTTAGAAAATCTGGTCCAAAAGACGTCGGTATTTTGGCTCGTTTGCTTTGACGTATTTCCTCAGTATCTTGAGGAGTCGTCTCACGCACTCGCTTACTTGAGCTAGCTTCTTCACTTTCTTTGTCTTTCTTTGGAAAGATATTTTCAAAGAATACTGCGTTCCTCGATTCCATGACAACATTTTATGTATCTCAGGAACGTCTGATTTGTGCACTAAGAAACGATATGCACTACTGTTTGTTGCATAACCAATGAATATGCATCAATTGTTTTAGGCCCAATTTTAACTAGTCTTGGTTTAGGTACAGCAACCTTCGCCAGACACCCCCACACTTTCAAGTATTTGTAACTAGGCTTATAGCCTTTCCATAATTCATATGGGGTCTTATCCGTCTTCTTGGACGGAATCCTGTTCAAAATGACGTTGGCTGAGAGAATTGCTTCCCCCCACAAGTTCTGAGGTAAACCCGAACTTATCAACATAGCATTCATCATCTCTTTTAGAGTACGGTTTTTGCGTTCAGCAATACCATTTGATTGAGGTGAATATGGCGCAGTCGTTTGATGAATAATGCCATGTTCTGAACAAATTCATTAAACGGTGTATCATATTCGCCACCTCTATCACTACGAATTGCTTTAATTCGTTTGCTAAGTTGATTCTCAACTTCATTTTTATAATCCTTGAAAGCATCAAGGGCCTCGTCTTTGCTACTTAGCAAATATACATAACAGTATCGTGTGCAATCGTCGATAAAAGTTACAAAATACTTTTTACCACCTCTTGTTTGCACAAACTTTAAGTCACACAAATCTGTGTGAATTAAATCCAACGATTCAGTGTTTCGTTCTGTTGAAGGAAAAGGCGCTTTTGTTAATTTCGCTTCAACACATATTTGGCATTTTCTTTATTACTAAAGTCCAGTTTGGGCAATAAGTCAAGATTAATCATACGTTGTATTGACTTATAATTTACATGTCCCAAACGAAAATGCCATAAACAGGAAGACTCAAGCATGTAAGCAGAAGAGGAAACAATTTTATTAGCCTCAATGGGCGCAACATTTTTGGGTACAATGGTCATAACATTTAACTTAAACATGTTATCCGAAAGATACCCTTTCCCCAGATACACCCCATTCTTAGAAAGTGTAAATTTGTTTGCCTCAAATACAAGCTTGAACCCATGCGTGACTAGCAGCGCGCCAGACACCAGATTCTTCCTTATATCGGGAACATGCAGCACATTCTGCAGAGTCAACTCCCTTCCTGAGGTCAGCTTCAGGATTACCTTGCCCGATCCTTCAATTTTCGAGCTGTTGGAGTTTCCCATGAACAATTGCTCATTGTTTGTCGTGGGCACGTACTCTCTGAACATTGCCCTGTTCGCACAAACATGTCGAGTGGCTCCTGTGTCCACCCACCATTCTCGTGGGTTTCCCACTGCGTTGCACTCGGTCACCACCGCGCACAGGTTCAAATCATCCATTGCGTCGACCAGATTTGCTTTCGCTTTATTCTGATTCTTTTTGGGCTTCCTGCATTCACTGCTTCGATGCCCTGGTTTACCACAGTTATAACACTTACCTGTGAACTTCTTTGCAATTTCCTTGCCCTTGGAGTTCACACTCAAAGTGTTATGCTTCTTCTTGTTCTTTGCCTCAGCAACATGAGCTTTGGCTTGACCAAAGACATGGATGGCTTTCTTTCGGAGCGACGGTTGTCCTCCTCAATACGAAGACGGACTATCAAATCCTCCATCTTCATCTCCTTTCGCTTGTGTTTGAGATAGCTCTTGAATTCCCTCCACGAAGGAGGCAGCTTCTCAATCACAGCCGCAACTAGGAAAGATTCACTGAGCGTCATGCCCTCCTCTTCCATTTCAGAAACCAACATCTGTATTTCTTCCACCTGCGAAATTACAGTTTTGGAATCTAACATTTTATAGTCGAGAAATTTCCCAACTATCAACTTTTTAGTACCCGCATCTTCTGTGCGGTACTTTTTGTCTAAAGCCAACCACAATGCTTTCGCAGTTTTAAAAGTACAAAATATGCCATAGAGAGAATTATCTAGGCAACCAAGAATCAAATTTAAACAACAGAAGTTTGTGTATGCCCAGGCCTCAGCACCCAAGGCATTCTGCATATTCTGCTGTTGATCCTCCACAGGCTCAACCACAGGTGGATCCTCGCTGAGCATTCTGGCCAACCCCAACGCAGTGAGGTAGAACAACATCTTTTGCTGCCACCTCTTGAAGAAGCTTCCAGCAAATTTCTCCGGCTTCTCCACCTGAGCAGCAGTGGCAGCCGGATTCATTTGAGGCCCTCCAGTCGGTGCCAACGGAACCGCATTGAACTGTGGTCCGGTAGCAGCATTGTTTGCCCCTTCTGGTGCGGACACGGAGTGAGCACCATTGAAGCCGTGAACAGAGTTTGAGCTCTCGTTCTCCATTCCTGTTCAGTTTGATCAAAACGTAGAGATCAGAACAGTCACAGGTACAAGAATGAGTAGAAAAGACTGCAAAACAGTACGAAACTGCCTTTGCGTAAATAAACAAAAAGGTACAGAATGTAATTGAATAGAATACGTCTTAAGATTGTTGGCACAATCAATCCTGTACCAAGACGCAGTCGTTCACTGTGTGCATATGAAACAACAAATAAATCAAACCCGGGGCGAGTCAAGGACTCTGTCCTTAAGACGTATTGCTCCGGTATACTGTGCCCAACCGGTACGAGCAATCGTCTCCCAGGATACAACGGGTACCTGTTCAGTTGAGCGGCACTGCTGAACTTGAACTCCTTCGAACTCTAGAGTGTCCTGACTTCTCCCGGACATATGCAAGACTCACGTGCTACGAATGCAAAATGCTTTAATGCTTGATTGTGTTGTAAGTGGTGTAAATGAATGAGCCCTTAACCCTCTTTATATAGGGGAGTCGGAGGTACCGTAACCGTTGGATCAAAACCGAAGTTTAATTTAAGCCGTTGGATTAAAACCTCCTATCCAGATTAGGATGGTTTAATCTCAGCCTTTAGATCGAAGATAGATTAACAGGTTTAAACCTGGAACGTTGGATGGAAACCATATTCGGTTAAGCGGTTAAGACAGTTTAAATCTCGGCCGTTAGATTAAAGCTGCTTTACTCATCACCGTTAGATCACAACAGATGATCTTATCTTGAATGGAGGAGGATAGAGTTTTGATTCACATTTGAATCAAAACTGCTCAACAGACCAAATCTGCCTGCTGTCAGACTTCGATCGATCACATCGATCGATCGAAGTGACATCGATCGATCGATGTGATCGACTGATGTTGACTGAGTACTTCAGTCGATCAACTTGATCGATCTAAGAGACATCGATCGATCGAAGTGATCGATCGATGTCCTCTGATCGTCTTTGATCGATCAATCCATCGAATGAAGCTCTCTGATCAACTTCGATCGATGACATAGATCGATCGAAGTGACATCGATCGATCGATGTCATCGATCGATGTCCGTCAGAAGCTTCTATGCCACGTGGACCCCTCCAACGTGGCATTCCTCCATATAGGTGACACGTCACCCATCCACAACATTTCCATCTACTTTGAGCATTAATTTCACATTCACACAATCTCAAAATTGAGTGAGTTCACATCCTAACATTAACCACTCGTTTTGTAGATAATTAAGGATTCATTAAGCTCATAGTACGTTGCACAACCAAGTTTTGCAACTTTCATTAACGGGCCGAAGCCCAAATCTTCAATCTCCAACGATGGGCCAAAGCCCAACCTTAAATTCTCCAACAGAAAGAGGTGGAAATGTGGGGTTGGAATAAATAGGGGATAGGATTCCCTCACCGCTCTCCCTTCACCGCGTGCGTGACCGCGCGACACGTAGCAAAAATGAGGGGTGGTGAGCCTGAAAGACTTTTTTTAATAATAAATCAGGCAAGTCACAAACATGATGATATGTGCACGGCATGAATCGCACAGTTTGAGCGATCTTAGAGTAGTGCAAAAGCAAACTGCAAACATTCCCATTATTATTGAGGATATATATGAAAATAAATTTGACCAATTATTGTGCCATCATATTCCGAATTTGGTCAAATATTGTCCCATGATAATGGTGAAGCAAAGTCTCATGTTTCATCAATTTGACACCTATGAAAAGCAGCTTTTTATCGATGTAAATTTTAGAAAAAGAGAAATGAAAACCGCCTTTCTCTTGTTTTAGTTTATGGTTTTCGTACTATTAAATTATCAAAATAATAACTTTATTAATTAATAAAAAGTAGCCTTAAAAAACTAATAAAAAGTTACTAAAACGTTGGTCATTATTAAAGTGCTATCAAAAAGTGTATATTTCATATTTTATGAATTATCTAATGTTTTCTAAGTTGAATATCATAAAGTTTCTCTTTCTATGTACTAATATTTATAGACATTTGGCTAAGCTTAGATTTGACATCCTTTTATAACTAGTGAAACCCTTATATCCTTTTTTTTTATAATATGGTCATCATTGTTAAGAAGTAAGGAGAAGATAACTCATTACATAGGTTGAAGCGCCTATAGTAGGTGTTCCAAGTGTTCCAGAAAACTTCCAAAACGCTTCGAACACCTATAAAATGCGCCTGAAGTGTTCCAAAAATCTTCCAGAATACTTCGAAAGACTATAGAAGACGCCTGAAGTGTCCAGAAAACGTCCAGGACACTTCGAATGCCTACATTAGGGGCCTTAAGTGTTACGTCTGTTCATTAAAGTTGCAACTTCTGCACCATATAACATCTCCTTTCATATTGAACGTTCATGGCTGATCCAAAGGGTAAAAAGTCTGCAGAAAAGGGTCTTTTTCAACTGGTTTTTGTAAACTTAAAGCCTATAAATAGTAGGCTTTGCTATCTTAAAAATAGAGATGAAAATTCTTGAAAACTAGTGAATTTCTTCCTTCATTCTCTCTACTATCACTTTCTTCTACCATCAAGTTCAAACTCTCTCCAGTAGAGCAAACTAAAGAGAGTAAGCCGTTATATCTTGGGAAGCATTAGTCTTGTTGTCTACCTTGCTCACTGGTAGAGACTAAATTGCTTTAAAGACAGAGTTATCTTGAAACTCGTCTCGGCTTTCGTTGTTGTCTTTCTTGTTTGGTTTTCCTGTGCCATTTACATATTTTTCAACATTCTTAAAGCTATTTAATATGGCAACCAAACAAGCTCTACCAGAAATGTCGAAGTTAGAGCCATTTGATGGCAAGTTTTACAAAAGATGGGCGGCCAAGGTGATATTCTTCCTCGAGATGCTCCCTGTTTCATACGTGCTTAAGATGGATAAACTTAGCAATGAAACAGAGGAACTCAAGTATGATTCATACAATACCACTTGCAGAGGTCATATTCTGCGCTTTTTGTCCAACTCATTATTTGACATTTATGTCAAATTCACATCAGCAAGAGAAATTTGGTCAGCGCTGGAAAGTAAATATGGTGCTGAGGATGTTGGTAAGCGCAAGTATGTGGTAAGTGAGTTCTTGAAGTTCCAAATGGTGGATCATGTTCCAATCAATGATCAAATCCATCAATTTTAATAATTGGTGGATAATCTGGAATAAGAGGGAATCAAAATTGATGAGACCTTCCAAGCCGCAACGTTATTAGAGAAACTTCCTTCTTCTTGGAGCAAGTACAAGAATAGAGAAAAACATGATGATGCAAGGTTGTCTTTGGATGCAGTAATCAAACACATATGTATAGAAGAGAACAACAAAATGGAGGATGAGTCTCATAATCAAGAAGGTGTCAAGGTCAATATTGTTGAGCATACTGAGAAGAAGCAAAAATTTCAGACTAACAACACTGGCGAAAATAAAGGTAAGAAAGTTGTTATACAGGTCCATGAGAAAATCAAAGGGGTTTGCTGGTTTTGTGAGAAGCCAGGACATCGAGCAGTCAATTGCAGGAAAAAGAAAGGCCAAAACAGCAATCAAGCAAACTTTGTGGAGGATACAGACGCAACAGATGACGTCATTACGGCGGTCATCTTAACAGAGATAAACATTGTCAGTGGCACTACAGAATGGGTGGTAGATATAGGAGCTACCAAACATATTGCTACCAGTAAAGACCTATTTTTTGATTATCAAGAAATAGGTAGTGGTGAACAAGTCTTCTTGGGAGAAGCACATGGAATCCAAGTTCTTAGAAAAGAGAATGTGCTTCTCAAATTGACCTCTAGAAAGAAACTGGAGTTGAGCAATGTGTTGCACGTTTCTGCCATGTGTAGGAACTTGATATCCAGAGTGGTACTAAACAAGGCTAATATCAAACTTGTTCTCGAATCTGATAAACTTGTTTTGTCTAGGAATAGAGAGTTCATCTGTAAGGGCTTTTGTAATGGGGGGTTGCTTGTACTTGATGCTATATGTATTTTTAATAATAAGATTGCATCTAGTTGTTCTTATATTGCTGAGTCTCTTGATATGTGGCATGCTAGACTCGGACATGCAAATATAGGGGTTATAAAGAAACTCAATAACATGAATGTGATTTCTTGTGATAATGATAGTTTTGACAAATGTGAGCATGGTTTTCAGGCTAAACATCATAAGAAACCATTTAAGAAAGTTGGTACAGTATCTCAAAAACTTGGTCTAATTCATAGTGATTTAGGTGACTTTAAGAATCACATGAGTAAAGGTGGTAAAAAGTATTATGTTACTTTCATTGATGATTACTCTAGATATGCAAAGACATATTTGTTAAGTCACAAGGATGAGGCCGAGTCCATGCTTGTAAACCACACGAACGAAGTTGAAAATCAGTTAGATTTAAAGATCAAAAGGCTTAGAACTGATAGAGGTGGTGAATACGGTATAGATTCTTTACAAAGATGTTGTAAAGAAAATGGAATTATTCATGAATTCACTGTTAGTGTATGTGCCCTAGGCCATGATTTGGATATTTATGTTATGCATTTATTATTAATAAAAAGAGGTTTTATTATCATTATTGTTGGTTAGTATGTTACACAATTTTGATATATGTCCCTGATTTATTATTGTTATGGAGATAAAATAATTTATAATCAGTATGAGTATTGATTTGATAATCATGAGATGATTATGTGTATGGTGATACGAATCAATCTCATAGATACTTGTTAAAGAACAGTGTATTGGATAGACC
>AP025070.1:10288747-10339791 GCA_036186865.1 Eustoma russellianum
TTTCATATGATGAGAGAAGAATGGTGTTTTTCAAATTGTTTTCATGAGATGATTTGTATACGGCGGTTTTCGTTTGTCATGTGATGATCAAAACCGATTCTGTTTATATTAGATATAAACATACGCTATGTGTAAAACCCTATTTGAATCTCATCTGGTGAGAGCGGATTGATGTTTTCAATTCGTTTTCATGAGATGTTATGATTCGAGATTGTTATATATGATATAAAGTTTTCGTTTTTCATGTGATGATCAAAAACGATTATGTTTATATCGATATGAACAACCGACAATGATCCTGTAAGAGTTATGCATATTCAAAACAGACAGATTATGGCTTCGATTGATGATTCTGTTTCGGATTTCGAACAGCAGATTATCAATTCGATTGATGATTCTGTTTTGGGTTTTGAATGACAACTCTCGGTTCGATCGGTGCTTCTATAAGGGTTTACACGTAATCAAAACAGTAAGATCGTTAATATGATTGACGCGTCTTAGTTAGGGTTTCGAAAAGAAAATTATCAATGCGATTGATACTTCTGTTTGGCTTCGAGGGGCGCTGCCCTCGACCCCGCCTGGGGCTCTGCCCCTCGGACCCCGCCCAGGGGCGCTGCCCCTCGGAACCCCGCCCGCTACCGGCTAGCGGGACCGCCGTATGCGTACGCCCTATAGTTCGTTACCGTGACATTAAGAATGTCAATATATATTTATTTATATATATGTTTGTAATAATTATAATTGTTGATGTCTTTGCATGGTGCATAGCATGGCCTCAGGACCTATGTGATTGACTTAGTCATATTTTTTTTGGGTTATTATGGCCTGCGTGCCGCTGTAGTTTTTTGTATTTTATTATACAATAGTTAGGTTTTTCTTTATTATTGTAATAAATGAAGAATCAAGCTACAAAAGTGGGTGATGGCGACACATACCCAAGGACGAGTGGATTCCATGGAGATGGAGGCACGAGCTCAAGACAAGAAGATATGTATCATTGCAAATGTTGTAATAGGAAGTCTTTCACATAGGGTGTCCTTTATGATCTTCATTTGGTCTCATGAGATCATATTTAGTTTGGCCATGCTATGTCACGTTACATATTTAGTCATTTGTATGAGATGCGTGGATGATATATTATATATGCATATAGGATGCTACGATATAATGATATGCAATGCAAGACATAAACTAAGTTGAACCCTCATTAATAATTTAAGTCTTGATGCCATCCATGTCTTAAACACCTATTAAAACTGGGATTGTATTAAGTAGGTATTGCCAAAGCAATGTGCTTTAAACATTCCTAGCTACGTAGGATGAGTAATAGTGCTACTCATATGTTTAAAATTGGTTAGACTTAATTGGGCTATCAAAACGGTTTTGGGCCCAAGGCATTCAGATGGAATCTAACATACAATGATATATGATATCATTATTCCATAAATTCTAAGAGTTACATGAGATGTAATTGGTAAAGATGTTACCCTACCTAAATAACTTAATTTTAAGCATCATGCCAAAGCTGAGTTTAGAATTAAGTCAAATATGGATCTTAGCTCACTAAAATATTTCTTTTGAGGGTTATGTTTTAGTGAGAGTTTTATAAATTTTAACCTCATTATTAATAAAGTGTTACTTTGCATGTTTTGTAGATCATAAATGGCTGCTAATAACAATTCCACCTTATCGCTGCGATCAATCCTTGAGAAGGAAAAATTAAAAGAATGTGGGACTAATTTTGTTGATTGGTTTCGAAACTTGAGAATCGTTCTCAAGCAAGAAAAGAAGTCCTACGTGCTCGATGACCCTGTCCCTGAACCCCCTCCTGCTGATGCTTCTGTTGCTGTTAAGAACAAATATAAGAAGCATGTGGAAGATTCCAATGACATAGGATGTCTAATGTTGGCAACTATGTGTTCAGGACTTCAGAAAGACCTGGAACACTTAGAAGCTTATGAGATGAGTGTGCATCTCAAACAAGCTTTCCAACAACAGGCTAGGCAGGATAGGTTCGACAACCGCTGTCGCACTTTTTGACTGTAAGATGTCTGAAGGTGAATCTGTTAGCGCTCATGTTTTTAAAGATGAAAGGCTATATAGATCACCTTGCAAGACTTGGATATCCCCTGAGTTTGGAACTCGCCACGGATTTGATCCTACACTCTTTGGCCTAGCAGTTTTTCTCAGTTCGTCATGAACTACAATATGAATAATATGGAAAAGTCCATTCCTGAGCTACATGGTATGCTCAAAACTGCTGAGGGGAATATCAAGAAGCCTACCCATGTATTGAGTGTCAATACCAAGCTAATGAATAAGAAAGCTAAAGGCAAGGGTAAGGCTAAAAGTGCAAAGGGTGCAAAAGGGGCAAAGGGTCAAGCTAAACCGAAAACCTGGTCCCAAGGCAAAGGTTCCTAAGGAAGGAACTTGTTCCATTGCAACAAGCCTGGGCATTGGAAAAGAAATTGTGATGTTTATTTGGAGGAGTTGAAGAAGCTGAAGGGTAGTACGACTACATCTTCAGGTATTTATGTTATAGAAATTAATTTATCTACTTCTTCTTCCTGGGTATTAGATACTGGATGTGGATCCCATATTTGTACAAATATGCAGGGGCTCAAAAGGAGTAGGATGCTGAAGAAGGGCGAGGTGGACCTACGTGTTGGCAATAGAGCAAGAGTTGCTGCTATAGCTGTAGGGACCTATGAGCTTGTCTTGCCCAATGGGCTTTTGTTAGTTTTAAACAATTGCTTTTATGTTCCTACTATGAGTAGGAATCTTATTTTAGTGTCTGTTTTGGATGATGAAGGTTATTCATTTTTAATTAAAAATAAGAAGTGTTCTATTTTTGATAAAAATGACTTGCTTTATTGTATTGCAAGTAGTTATAATGGCATTTATGTCCTTAACCTTGATGATTCCAATGACGGTAATATTTATAACATATCTTCAAAGAGAACTAAGCCAAATGAACTAAACCCTCATATTTATGGCATTGTCGCCTTAGCCATATAAATGAGAAGCGCGTATCTAAACTCCATCAAGATGGATTATTAGATTCATTTGATTTTGAATCATTGAAAATTGCGAGTCTTGTTTGCTTGGAAAGATGACAAAGACTCCTTTTACTGGACATAGTGAAAGGGCTAATGACTTATTGGGCTTGGTACATACAGATGTATGCGGCCCAATCAGCATTAGTGCCAGGGGAGGATTTCAGTATTTCATTACTTTTACTGATGATTTCAGTAGGTATGGCTATGTCTACCTAATGAAACATAAGCATGAGTCTTTTGAAATGTTTAGAACTTTTCAAAATGAAGTACAAAATCAACTTGGTAAGACAATTAAAAACCCTTCGATCAGATCGAGGTGGTGAATATTTGAGCCAAGAATTTGACCAACATCTAAGAAATTGTGGAATTCGTTTCACAGTTGACTCCTCCAGGAACTCCACAATGGAATGGTGTTTCTGAAAGGAGAAATCGGACTTTATTGGATATGGTTCGATCTATGATGGGTCAAGTAGATCTTCCTTTATCCTTTTGGGGTTATGCCTTGGAGACAGCTGCATTCATTTTGAACCGTGTACCATCTAAAGCGGTTGAAAAGACACCATATGAGATGTGGACTGGTAAGAGACCCAGTTTGTCTTTTCTTAAGATTTGGGGTTGTGAAGCTTATGTGAAAAGATTAATGTCAGATAAGCTAGCTCCAAAATCTATCAAATGTATTTTTGTGGGGTATCCTAAAGAAACTAAAGGGTACTATTTCTATATCCCTCAGAGAACAAAGTGTTTGTTGCTCGAAATGGAGTCTTTTTGGAAAAGGAGTTTCTCTCCAAGAGAACAAGTGGGAGTATAGTACAACTTGAGGAAACTCAAGTTCCACAAGATATCGTTGAACCGTCTTTAGAGACGATTTCAGAACCACAAACAGTTGTGGAGCCTGAAAATGTAACACAAGTCCAACGCAGATCTGATAGGATACATCGTCAGCCAGAGAGATACGGATTTCTTGTGACTGATGATAGTCAAGTTATGCTCATAGATCAAGATGAGCCTACTACCTATCAGGAAGCTGTGTCAGGTCCAGATTCAGATAAATGGCTTGGAGCCATGAATTCTGAGATGCAATCCATGTTTGATAACCAAGTTTGGTCTTTAATTGATCCTCCAGAGGGTATTAAGACTATTGGTTGCAAATGGGTTTTCAAGAAGAAAACTGACATGGATGGAAATGTGCAAACTTACAAAGCAAGGCTTGTGGCTAAAGGTTTCAAGCAAACTCATGGTATAGACTATGATGAAACCTTTTCACCAGTAGCTATGCTTAAGTCTATTCGAATTCTCCTTGCCATTGCAGCATACTATGATTATGAGATATGGCAAATGGATGTCAAAACTGCTTTCCTTAATGGAAATTTAATCGAGGATGTGTACATGACACAACCTGAGGGTTTTGTAAATCCTGAGAATTCAAAGAAAGTTTGCAAGCTTCAAAGGTCCATCTATGGATTGAAGCAAGCATCTCGAAGCTGGAATGAATCTTCGTTTTGATGAAACAGTTAAGAACTTTGGTTTCATCAAGAATGAAGATGAACCTTGTGTTTACAAGATGGTTAGTGGGAGTGCAATAGTGTTTCTGGTCTTATATGTGGATGACATATTACTTATTGGGAATGATATCCCTACCTTGCAAAAGGTTAAGGCTTGGTTAGGGAATTCATTTTCAATGAAGGACTTGGGTGAGGCTACCTATATCCTTGGTATCAAGATCTATAGAGATAGATCTAAAAGGATAATAGGCTTGAGTCAGAGTACATACATAGATAAAATGTTGAAAAGGTTCAACATGCAAGAGTCTAAGAAAGGATTCCTGCCTATGTCTCATGGCATTCATCTTAGCAAGAAATCAATGTCCTCAGACATCTGATGAGCGAGATCGAATGAATAAAATTCCTTATGCTTCTGCTATAGGATCGATCATGTATGCCATGTTATGTACTAGACCAGATGTCTCATATCCATTGAGCACAACAAGTAGATATCAAGCTGACCCTGGTGAAGGTCACTGGACAGCTGTCAAGAATATTCTTAAGTACCTCAGAAGGACTAAAGAGGTATTCTTGGTTTATGGAGGTTTGGATGACGAGTTAGTTGTAAATGGTTACACAGATGCTAGCTTCCAAACCGACAGATGATTTCAAATCGCAGTCCGGTTTTGTATTCACATTGAATGGTGGAGCTGTTAGTTGGAAGAGTTCAAAACAAAGCACTGTGGCTGATTCTACAACAGAGGCTGAGTATATAGCAGCATCAGATGCAGCTAAAGAAGCAGTTTGGTTGAAGAAGTTCATCACTGAGCTAGGAGTGGTACCTAGCATTGCAAATCCTGTGGACATTTATTGTGACAACAATGGTGTCCATAGCACAAGCAAAAGAGCCTAGATCTCATCAGAGATCTAAACATATACTCAGACGCTATCATCTCATTCGAGACATCATCGATAGAGGAGATGTCAAGATATGCAAAGTTGACACAAACGATAACATAGCGGATCCATTGACTAAGCCTCTCTCACGGGTCAAGCATGATCAGCACACTAGATCTATGGGTCTCAGATATTTGTAGGCCTAGTGCAAGTGGGAGATTGTTAGTGTATGTGCCTTAGGCCATGATTTGGATATTTATGTTATGCATTTATTATTAATAAAAGAGGTTTTATTATCATTATTGTTGGTTAGTATGTTACACAATTTTGATATATGTCCCTAATTTATTATTGTTATGGAGATAAAATAATTTATAATCAGTATGAGTATTGATTTGATAATCATGAGATGATTATGTGTATGGTGATACGAATCAATCTCATAGATACTTGTTAAAGAACAGTGTATTGGATAGACCCATCATGAGATTGCTACATGGATTAGCGTCATAAGTAAATCTCATGATAGTCATGTTTTAATCCTTTGACTTGAGATTGTCATAGTTTCCAACATAAGGACTATTATATTTTGACATGATCAAACGTTATCCGTAACTGGATAATAATAAAGGTCATGATTAATGTGATAGAAATTATGTAGAGGATATTGAACAATCAAGATAGAATTTGTCCCTCTCTTTTGAGAGAGATATCTTTGGGCCCCTCGATTAGTGAGACTGTGAAATGCATGGCCGTGCTCAAATGAATTGATAGTGTGATCAATATCATTTGTTTTATCAGTCTACTTAGAGATCGAGTAATCATATGTTTGAACTATATAAGTATGACGCTGACCATGACTTATGTTCAAACTAGATATCGTGTGACAAAGGGATTAATGCATGTACTATTATTAGGCTAGTTGGACTTTACTCGTATTAATTGGGTAGTCGTAATGCCTTGCTAGAGGCCAATTACGACTTGTTGGTTTAATAGCGATTTAATCAACTGCCAATTAATATGGGCCTATCGGGTCACACACAAGAATGCGTATGGCTGAGATTAATAATATTAATAATATTAATATTGGATATTAATTATTATTATTATTATCGTTTTTAATATTAATAATATTAATATTGGATATTAATTATTATTATTATTAATTTCGTTTTTTATGTATATATTTATATCATCGGATAATAACAGAGAATCCATATTTGATATGGATTTTGATTGGTTTTATCTAATCCTAACAGAATCCGTATCTGGTACGGATTTTGATAGCGTTAACAAATCCGATCAGGAATCGGATTTTGATATCTATATATATGTACGGAGCATGGTGTATCTCGTACACCACACAACCAGTAGAAAACGAAAGGGCAAGAATCGTTTTTGTGAAAACCGAATTCTTCAGCCACGCCGTTTGAAGAGCTAGCACTCCGGGCGGAAGCGTTCGTGTGGATACCGACAGAGGGTGATCGTATTTTCGCACCTCTTCCATCTGCAGATTTTGAATCTACGAAGGTACTTTTTGATTTCTTTTGTCGAATTAAACGAACAACATGGATCCTTGGTAGAAAATCAGAGATCAAATTTTGTTTTCCGCTGCGCGTTTTTGCAGTGATCTCGGTTGATTTCCTAACATTCACACCCCCCGTATACACCTCAATCTAATGGATTAGCCGAAAGAAAGAATAAAACGCTTAAAAATATGACGAATGCAATGTTGGTTAGTTCAGGATTGCCAAACAATATGTGGGTGACGCAATCTTGACTGCATGTCATATTTTGAATAGAATACCTCATAAGAAGTTAGATAAAATGCCTTATAAATTGTGAAAAGGCTATGCACCCAACCTGAGTCATTTAAAAGTGTGGGGGCGTTTAGTCAAAGTCGCTATTTCTGAATTTAAAAGAAGTAAAATCGGATGACAAGGGATTGTGTGTTCATCGGATATGCTCAGAATAGTGCAGCGTATGGATTCATGGCTATAGATAATAGTTCTATATTGGAATCTAAGGACGCTGAATTTTTTGAACATATCTTCCCTATAAAAAGACAATCCAAAGTTGTCTCTAAATTTGAGATAGGTCAATCAAGTAAACCGAAGTTAATAAGGAAGTTGATCTACCTAGAAGAAGCAAAAGACAAAGAGTTGAGAAATCATTTGGGCATGATTTCACAATAATTTTCATTTTAGAAAATGATCTCAAAACTTATGGAGATGCCATCAAATCAGTAGATTCTAAGTTTTGGAAAGACGCTACTGAAAGTGAGCTTGAGTCAATTCTATGTAATAACACTTGAGAATTGGTAGATTTGCCTAGAGATTGTAAACTTTTCAGTTGTAAATGGGTCTTTAGAAAGAAGCAAGGCGGATGGAACAATTGACAAGTTTAAAGCTAGGCTTGTCGCTAAAGGGTTCACGCAACAAGTGGGTATGAACTTCTTTGATACTTACTCTCCGGTTGCTAGAATCACTATCATTAGAATGTTAATAGCACTTGCCTCCATTTACAAACTTGTTATTCATCAAATGGATGTGAAAACAACGTTTTTAAATGGAGATTTAGGAGAAGAGATATATATGAAACAACCGAAGTATATGATAGTTAAAGGCCAAGAACATAAAATGTGTAGCCTTAAGAAATCTTTGTATGGTCTTAACCAAGCACCTAAACAATGGCACGAAAAATTTGATAACGCAATGGTCTCAAATGATTATGTAGTAAATGAAAG
This sequence comes from Eustoma russellianum, assembly GCA_036186865.1. Taxonomy (NCBI): domain Eukaryota; kingdom Viridiplantae; phylum Streptophyta; class Magnoliopsida; order Gentianales; family Gentianaceae; genus Eustoma; species Eustoma russellianum. Next base: position 10,296,931 of record AP025070.1, read on the forward strand.
AAACCATTGTGTATATAACAAATTTGATGGTTGTGATGGTGTCATTGTTTGTTTTTTTGTTGATGGCATGCTAATTTTTGGTACCAACATAAATATTGTGAATAACACAAAGTCATTTTTGTCTTCTGTCATTGACATGAAAGATATGGGAAAGACATATATGATTCTTGGACTTAAGTTAGTGGAGAAACGTGGGGGTTACCTACTTTCTCAAGAACATTATGTTGAGAAGATGTTGAAAATGTTTAATCATTTTGATGTGAAACCAGTTAGTTCTCCTTATGATTCACATGTGACATTGAAAAAGAATAAATTTGAAAGTGTGTCTTAGTGTGAATATGCTAGGAAAATTGGCGGTGTAATGTACTTGATAAATTGCACTAGACCCGATATTGCATATGCTGTAAAGACTTGCAAGATATACTCATAATCCTAATGAAAAACATTGGTATGTATTAAGACGATTATTGAGATATATTAAAGGTGCAATGAATTTAGAACTCATGTTTAGTGGTTCACTCGATGTTTTAGAAGGCTATTGTGATGCTAATTGGGTGACTGATAATGACGAAATAAACTCCACTAGTGGATATGTGTTTACATTGGGAGGTAGAGCTATCTCTTTGAAGTCATGTAAACAAACTTGTAGTGCAAATCAACTACGGAGTCTGAATTCATTACATTAGAACTTGCTAGTACAGAGGCTAAGTGATTAAGAAATTTACTTGTTGATATTCCTTTGTGGTCTAAACCTATGCCTTCTGTATCTATTCATTGTGATTCTCAGGCTACGATCGCACGCACAAAGAACAAGATTTATAATGGGAAGAGCCGGCACATCTGTCTAAGGCACAATATTGTGCATGATCTGATAAGTTCAGGAGTGGTAAATTTAGAGTTTGTAAGAACCTAGTTTAACCTTATAGACCCCTTAACTAAAGGACTAAGTAAGAAATTAGTCTATGAAACATCGAGGGGATGGGACTTATTTCATTTGTAGAGAATTAATCATGACGGGAACCCAATCCACTATTAGTAGAGATCCTACAAACGGGGTTCAATGTGGTAAAAAAAAGTCATGAAAGAGTTCTATGTTGCACTACAAAGTGTTCCTCCCTAAAATGTTTTCATCGATAGTGCTTGCTGTTAGAATCGAGAGTGAGATTTTGAGAATCTCTTAAGAAAAATTCGTAGCCATATTGTATGGTGGTGTGAGCAATGCCCACGTGATGAATTTCACCTATATAAGCTTGGACGTGGTTCTGCTTCCTGTGAGAGCGTGGAAAACTCTCTAGAGAACTTATGGATCCCGAGATAGGTGCATGGCCGATATTTTACCAAAACCGCGAACTTGAAGAAGTAGATAATGATATGTCTTCTTGTTGTTCGTATAAACAAGAGTGGAGTAAGATTTAAGACGAAGTTCATCTTGCTTCCGTTTATACAACTCAAGATGTGCTACCGGCGATTCAAGATCACAAGTCATCGTATCCGTTATGTATAATTATCATCGGTTGATCGTAGAAAGGTTGGTTTATGTTTGTTCATTTGTGAGTATACAAGCTTGGATCATGTGGGGGATTGTTGAAAAAGTACTTATAAGTACTTTAAATCTTGTGATCCAACTTTGTATAATGTTATGTGATCTATTGATAGGAGATTGGATGAAGTTTGGAGTGTTTTATGGACAACGGAAAGTGGAAGTGTCCCAAATATATGAGACGCTTCATGTGTTGAAGAAAGTTTCCAGAACTCTTCGAACGTATGGTTTAGGCGCCTAATGTAGGTTGAAGCACCTAAAGTAGGTGTTCGAAGTGTTCCAGAAATCTTACAGAACACTTCGAACGCCTGCATAAGGCGCCTGAAGTGTCCAGAAAACGTCCAAGACACTTTGAACGCCTGCATTAGGCTCCTGAAGTGTTGCTTCTGTTCATTAAAGTAGCAACTCTGCACCATATGGCATCTCCTTTCATATTGAACGTTCATGGCTACTCCAAGGGGTAAAAAGTTTGCAGAAAATTGTCTTTTTCAACTGGTTTTTGTAAACTCAAAGCCTATAAATAGTAGTCTTTGCTATCTTAAAAATAAAGATGAAAATTCTTGAAAAAACTAGTGAATTTCTGCAGCACTTTCTTCCTTCATTCTCTCTACTATCACTTTCTTCTAGATCAAGTTCAAACTCTCTCCAGTAGAGCAAACTAAAGCGAGTAAGCCACTATATCTTGGAAGCATTAGTCTTGTTGTCTACATTGCTCACCGATAGAGACTAAATTGTTTAAGAACAGAGTTATTTTGAAACTCGTCTCGCCTTTTGTTGTTGTCTTTTTTGTTTGGTTTTTCTGTGTCATTTACATATTTTTCCAGTGTTGAACTTGACTTTAAAACACTATAATACTTGATAATTTCGTGAGAAAGAGTAAAGACAAGAGCAGAAGAGGTTTTGTAAATTTTTGCAAATGTCGTTTAGAATCTCAATTTTGAGTATTTATAGTTTTAGTTTTTCAAATTGCAGTTAATTTTCCATGTGCATGCAGAATTCAATTTCTAAGAATATTTTACGACAGTTTTTTTTTTTTATTGAGATGAGGTGTGTGAAATTACAACTTTGAACAATTTCATGAAAATACAACACAAAACCGATGGTCCTTTTAGGGTATAATTATGAATTTAACTTTGTAATTTGAACACTTGAGGCAAAAGCATGGCTTCAACATTTGAAACCTTTCATACGTACACTTGATCATATATTCAGTTTAAAGGTCGTCTCTTGCTTCATCCAAGGTTGAAGTCATTTTTTCATCCAGATATTAATGCACAATATTTAATAAGTTTAGATCACTTAATTAAATATTTTTTTTTCAACATCACTATTGATAAGCTTTAATAAATTTTTTTCTAATTTTAGCAAATTCATCAATATTAATTAACTTTGAAGATAATAAACTGATGAAATAAATCCTACGGTCAGAATCAGATTCTATTTCTATAGAAAGAGAAGGACTTTATCTTAATCTGGATTAGGAAAATGCTGGTATGATTAGGAAGGTATATTAAAAGATTTGGTTAGACTATCCTTGTTTGCTTCAATTGAGAGCAATATTATACCAATGTTGTCCCTTTTTATGACGGACCATTGAGAACGACTGTACATAACTTACACAAGTTTTGGATATGTCTTAGTTTTTTTTTTATTATTCTCTAATTGGAAGACATTATAATAATTGATACATATAAAGACGGGTCTTATTGGAAGCAAGCTCTCTATTTTTTGGGATTGAGGTATTGTTTGTCTGATTCTTACATTCTTCAGACCCTAGCGATAGCTTTTACTGTTGTTAAGATATATTGGGTATGGTTGTTGTTGTTGGTAATTATAATAATTACAATTATGATAAACTGAAAGGTGAAAACTACCATTTCTCTGTTGATTTTGTCCGGCAAAGGATCTCCGGCCTTCACGAATTATGGGAATAAGGACAAGAAACAACAAATAAAAATGACTTGAGTTTGTCCAACACTTTAGGTTTTTTCACCAATTATTTCACTTATGATTTAATTTGGTTGAAGTTATCCATATAGCTTAACCAAGTTCATTTATCTTTCTGCATTACATATATATTTGCTGCTTTACACCAAAAGTTACCGACATATTTTTGTACGATTTCTCTAAACTCGTGTTATTCAAATTATATAAGTCTAGTCTTGACGTCTAGAAACTACAACTTAAGATATAAATAAAGACTAAATCACTCAAAGTAAATATTTCTTAAGTAAATGAAACAGATGGTATTAAGAGAATGTTAAATTAAAAAATGAATTAAGAAAGAGAAGCTAGAGCAGTGAGCAAATGAAAAATAAAGATTCAAGTTATTAGACAACATAAGAAAAATAAAATTTGCAGTCAAATCTTTGACGACCTCTTCAAGAAAACTATTTTGGATCCAGCCACATTACTATTTTATTTCTAAACACAAAAAACTCTTCCTCAGATGGATACAAACAAAGTGTTTAAGTTATGACCAAAGGTTACATAAAAAAATGGTTATGACTTGAAGATTATTAAAACTGCATTAGCAACAAGCAGACAATAATTTATTAAAGTATTGCTCATACATTTCGTATTATTTTTCCTTTAAGATGTAGGTACATATGGAGACATATATGTTTCATTGGAATCAAACTCTCTATCCTTTGAGACTTTTTTTTTAATAATTATAAAACGTGAATATGTAACTTTTTGGTATTACATCATGAAACATCAGGACTTTAATAACGGAACGTGTAATTAAATCTCTATTTATATCACTTTACAAAGTCGACAGAATGAATAGATTGTTACTTATGTATAATTATAACTGGAGATTCTTGCCGAAAGTGTAAGACAAGATTGGTACATTATATCGCAAAACGATTCATGCATTTTTCAGACTCTACGCAAAAGCATGAACCTAATGCACCGGAAATACCTTTTTCTATAACCGGTGCTTCTTATGTCATCTTTTTTTTTTCCTTTGTTAGAATGCAAATGTCATGTGATGTGATGCGTCACTTTTTTCTTAACTACCATACTGATTACGTTCGCAGCACGAATTATGTTATATACTAGTGGTTTCACTATTGATACCGTTTAATAATGAAGAAAACAAAAATAGGGGAAGTTAGTAACAAAAACATTTACAATACCTCTACCGCATAGTGTTTTGGGCTGGGATCTCCTCACATCCACTTTTCTTACTCTTTTTGCCACCACGCGACACGTGGCATCCTCACCTCCACTTTCCTCACCCTCTTTGTGACCACGCGACACGTGGCAGCAAGGGAGTGTGATGAGGCTAAATAAGGGTCACCTACATCTAGCCTCATCATCCCTCCTTGCTCTCACGTGTCTCGCGGTCACGTATCACCGCATCCTCTTACGGTGAGGGGATCCTATCCCGAGTGTTTTAGCCGAAAGCCTTAAAGGTATACGGGCCGAACAAAGATTTTCTTGGACTATCTCTAATATTCAGGTTGAATTTCGTTACTATCAAAAATAAATAGAACTATCAACCATAACAATAATCATACCCAATATATTTCTATCAACAATAACAACAATTATACCCAATATATCTCATCGATAGCCTAGGTCTTGAAAGGATGACAGGCAGGCAAACAATACCTCCATCCCAAAGGATAGATTTGTTGTCGCGGGTTGATGTCGCCCAATATATCTCATCGATAGCCTAGGTCTTGAAAGGATGACTGACAGACAAACAATACCTCCATCCCAAAGGATAGATTTGCTGTCGCGGGTTGCTGTCACGGGTCTGAGGAAGGTGAGAGTTACGCAAACAATACCTATCGCTAGGTCACCTGCCTCCATCCCAAAGGATAGATTTGCTGTCGCGGGTCTGAGGAGGGTGAGAGGCACGCAAACAATACCTCCATCCACGGCCAAACCTGATATTTTGTTTTTAATAGAGACACGCGTTCAAAGCGATTGTGCAATGCGGATCCTTCGCCGTTTTTGGTTCACCGACATGGCAGTGGTGGAAGCGCGGGGTTTTGCGGGGGGCTTGTGGTGCCTTTGGGATAAGAACGTTGCTGACATCACGGTTTTTGATTATACAGCCCAAATGTTAACACTTTTGATCAAACAGGGGGGGTGATACGCCTTGGGTGATCTCTCTGGTTTATGCATTTCTAGTTGTGATTATGCGCGATTTATTCTGTGATCATACGGAAAGTATTGGACGCATCATTAACGGTCCTTGGTGTTTGATTGGGGATTTCAACCAAGTTGTCCATCAGGATGATAAACAAGGAGGTCGTCGTGTTAACGGCTACTCTGTTGACAGAATGCGCAGGATGCTGGAGGTTTGCAATTTGATGGGTATACCGTTTTCTGGGCCTAAATTCACTTGGACTAACCGGCAGCAAGGGGACTTTAAAATACAACAAAGGATCGACCAATGTTGGGTAAGTGAGGATTGGCGATCTAAATTCAGAGTTGCAACGTTGCAGCATTTACATAGGGTCCATTCGGACCATTATCCGTTGTTGTTGAATACTGATGACCAGCATGTTAAAAGGAATATATCCAGCTTTCGTTTTCAGGAAGCGTGGCTGGAGCACGGTGATTTTGGTAATTTCATTCAGAAGGAGTGGACTGAACATTCAATGGGGTACCTTGAAACAATCACTGATTTCACCGCTAAGCTCAGGAAATGGAGCAGCGATGTGTTAGGGAACATTTTTCATCGGAAGAAAAGATGTGAAGCGCGTATTATGGGCATTCAAAAGGCTGTGTCAAACCACCCATCTCGATTCCTATCTAAGTTGGAGAAAGAACTACTTGATGAGCATGCTGAAATTCTTGCACTGGAAGAGCACCATTGGAAGCAAAGAAGTAAAGCGCATTGGTTAATTGAGGGTGAACGGAATTCGCGCAGCTTTCACAAAGCTGTGGCAACAAGAAGGCCATTGAAAAGATTTACTAGCCTTAAGGATGAAGGGGACGAATGGGTTACTGACCCTGTTAAACTCAAGCTCATGGTTAGAAACTACTTCATGGAACTATACTCTTGCAATCCTACGCCTGTTAGGAAAAATTGGCGGATCAAGCTCCCTACACTCTCTCATGCGGATCGTAGGATGCTTAACCATCCGGTTACAGTTAAGGAAGTGGAAGTCGCGATTTTCCAAATGGGCGCCCACAAAGCGCCTGGTTCTGACGGTTTTCCTCCTGCATTTTTCCAACAGAATCGGCGTGTGGTTAGGCCTTCTATAACGTCGTTTGTTTTGAAAGTTTTTCAGGATGGTGTGTTTCACCGCAGATTAATGAATCTATTATCACCCTAATTCCGAAAATAAGCCATCTGGAATGCATCTCTCAATTCCGGCCGATCGTGTTAAGCAACGTGTCTGCGAAGTTGATTACTAAAATCATTGCAAACAGGCTGAAGGGAATTATACCAAAGTTAGTGTCTGCGGAACAATGTGCGTTCACCCCAGGAAGATAGGCGTCTGAAAATATAATTATCGCACAAGAAATTCTCCATACAATGCGACATAAAAGGGGAAAGAAGGGCCTTATGGTGGTGAAAGTAGATCTTGCGAAGGCCTATGATAGAATGGATTAGGATTTTCTACATGAAGTGGTGAAGGCGACTGGGTCTAGTGGTGAAATGAGTAGACTCATCATGCATAGTGTGACATCGACTAGTCTGTCTATTGTTTGGAACGGTGAAAGGCTGGATTCATTTCGGCCGACAAGGGGTATAAGGCAGGGAGACCCGATCGCACTGTACCTGTTCTTTTTATGTATGGAGATTTTGAGTGGGATGATTAATGATGCAGTGAAATGCAAAGCAGGGGAAACCAATTGTGATGACACGCGGGGGTCCTAACGTTTCGCACGTGTTCTTTGCGGATGATCTGCTCTTGTTTGGTGATGCTACTGAGGAAAATGCGGAGATTATACAACGTGTACTGGATAACTTTTGTGAATTGTCCGGCCAGCGAGTAATGCTAAGAGCCAATTTTTTGTGTCCCGCAATACACAATCGGTGGTGGCGGGTAAAATTGACAAGAAACTAAACATGAAGCAGACGAAAGACATTGGGAAATACCTGGGTATGCCACTACTCCATTCTCGGGTTTCGATCAACACATATGAATTCTTGGTAGATAGCGTCCGTAGCAAACTCAAGGCTTGGCAAGCCAAATTTTTTTCACAAGCAGCCCGGGCGATCCTTATACAATCGGTTTTGAATACCCTTTCCTCTTATGCGATGCATACTGTAAAGCTACCGGTTAAAACTGTGGATCAAATAGAGAGCCATATGCGTAAGTTCCTGTGGGATGAGGTTGGGGATGAGAGGCACCTACACTCGGTTGCCTGGAATCATGTTTGTCAACCCAAAGTGCATGGTGGGCTGGGGGTGCGAAACTTGCGGAATATGAATCTGGCTTTCATCGCCAAGCTGGGTTGGCATGTGTTGATAAATAAAGAACTACTGTGGGTCAGGATACTTCGTGCAAAGTATGGATCCCCGTTGGATGACAAGGGGAAACAGAATGTGTCTACGGTGTGGCATGGAATTAGATGCTGTGTGTCGTTGCTGCGTGCTGGCTTGACGTCCTCAAACTGCCTGCACGATGATAATGCCCAGTCGTTCACCCAGCCGAAGTGGGGGTTATCAACAAACGGAAAATTTACAGTTGCTAGTGCTTATGTCTTTTTGAATAGCAGTAACTTGGTTGATAGGGGAAATGGATGGAAGAATATTTGGAAACTTAAGGGGTCAAACCGTGATAACATGTGTTTATGGAAGGCTAAACATTCAGCCCTCCCCACCGCGTACTTCCTATATCAACATCACATTATACCGACTACTGTATGCTCTGTGTGTAGTGAAACTGGTGTTGGTCTGATTCACGAGCTGAGGGACTGTGATTGGGCTTCACAGATTTGGAAGCACGTAGTGCACCCGGCACGCTGGAGGTGTTTTGCTAGTGTCGCGAGCCTGCCGGACTGGATTGACATGAATATTGACGGAAATATGGGGGCAGAGACCAGTGCTAAGGGTTGGCCCTATGTCTTCCGGGAAATTGTTGCTGGCTTATGGTGGTGGCGGAATGCGATTGTGCAAGATAGAACTAGTACACTTATACCATCACACCTTTTTATAAATGACGTCCTAGCTAGAGTACGTCTTCTGTATATAGCTAATGGTCTAGGGGACGACTTGTTTGGTGAAGGTTAGATTAGTTGCCTTTTTTGACGCCTATTGGCATTGTGTATATTGTTTTTGAAGCAATGAAAGATTTATTTTCCCCGAAAAAACAATACCTCCATCCCAAAAGGATAGAGAGTTTGCTTTCAGTGAGACCCTCGACGACAACAAAAGCTATCTTTAGGGTCTGGGGAGGGTGAGAGATAGGCAAACAATACCTCCATCTCAAAAGAAAGATTTGTTGTCAGCTAGGGTCTTAGGAGGGTGAGAGGCACGCACACAATACATCCATCCCAAAGGATAGAGAGTTTACTTCTGGTGAGACCCTTGGCGACAGCAAAAGCTATCGCTAGAGTCTGGGGAGGGTGAGAGACAGGCAAATAATATCTTCATCCCAAACGATAGATTTGTTGTCGCTAGGATCTAAGGATAGAGAGTTTGCTTCCAGTGAGACCCTCGGCGACAGCAAAAGCTATTGCTAGAGTCTGGGGAGGGTGAGAGATAGGCAAATAATATCTTCATCCCAAAGGATAGATTTGTCGTCGCTAGGGTCTGGGGAGGGTGAGAGGCAGGAAAACAATACATCAATCCCAAAGGATAGAGAGTTTGCTCCCACTGAGATCCTCGGCTCTTATATGTACACGCATAGATAACATAATAATAGGAATATATACTAATGAAGGGATTTTATTAAACATAAATATAAAACTTCTGATATTAAAATATTCATAACAATGAAAGACAAAGACTAAAAACAAAAAAAAAGTGTAAAGCCATCTAAGTATACTCCATCTAAAGTGTAGAGACTATCTAATACTCCTAGTATACTCTAAGGTGTCCCTATATATTGCTTACCCCTTCTTAACCTTAATCATCTACCTCCATGAACTCCTATACTGGACCATGTCCTTAGAGAGGTGCAACTCTAGTAAGTCATACCTAATCTGCTCATCTCACGTCAGTTTAGGCCAGCCTTTACTCCTCTTCCCTTTTACAATGAGGCTTTCAACTGCCCTCACAGACGCGGTTATCTGTCTCCTCTTGACATACCCAAGCCATCTCATTCTTCCATATCTTATTTTTCTGCTATACTAGTCATCCTAACATTTCTCTGTATACCTCATTTTTTATCATGTCTAGCCTTGGATGCTTACACATCCACCTCAGCATCTTCATCTCTGCCACTTCCATCTTCTGCGACTGTGTCTTCTTGATGGCTCATCAGTCTGTTCCATATAACATTGCTAATAATGAATCATATCGATGGTCAATAATTCGATCAATGTTAATAATTATCATGAGATGAAATCAATAGTGTAAAAATAACAAGCGTGTGTATTTATAAAAAAACTAAGTATTTATAGTTGGTCTTTAAAATCATTGTAACAATCTTATAACTTTCATGAAAAATTATGCATTAGGGGTTTTTTTTTTTTTTGGGGGGGGGGGGGGGGGGTATTTGTAATAATGGGTTTCACTAGGAGATTAAAAGATGTGGTCAAAAGCTGCCTCCTTATTAACCATATGTAGAGAGCATTTAGCGGATATTCATATGAAAACTCTATCAAGAAGTGACCAACTTTCTCCATTTGTTACATTTTTCATTCCTATTCAATTGCTCTCTCTCTCAAATTTCCTCCTTTCAAGGATCAAACTCTTTCGTTTCTAAATTCTAACCCTTTTTTCTCTCTCCTCCCTCTGTCTATCTCTTCACTAGTGTGTGATTGTGTGTGCATGACTTGGTCTTCTTACAAAACAAACCGGATGAGATTCTAGGAGGTTAAAAGTGAGGCTAAAAGTGAAGCCTCCAATCACGCGTCGCCACGTGTACAAAATCAATTTTTTTAAAAAAAATTGCAGCACCCTCTTGCTTTTGTACACGTGACGACACGTGATTAGATGCCTCACTTTTAGCCTCCTAGAATCTCATCTGCAAAACAAACATACTAGAAAAATACAACAAAAACAACCAACCACAAGGTAGTCTCCAAATCCAAGAATCCTTTTGATTAGCGTGTCACATTGTTTTTATTGTTTCCATACCTTTCTACAACAATGCGTACTTAGTATATTCCAACGACAACAAAAGTTTTTACTTGGGTCTGAGGAGGATGAGAGACAGACAAACAATACATGGATAGAGAGTTTGCTTCCAGTGAGACCCTCGCCTTCATATGCATCTGTATAAATGGCACAATAATATAAATATGGTGTGCTAATGTGGATTTAGTAAACACAAATAAAAGGTTTCTATACCTTTTTACAATATGTCAAAAATACATTAGCAGGCCTGCACTGAAAAATAAAAAATTATTTACTTTTTTATAAGTTTTGTTTAAGAACGATGGAAATTAGTTAGCTTTATATAGCATTGTTTTTCCAAGAGCAGGCCGGCAGTTTGGAAAAAGATACGTCTTGGGTTTCTATTTGTTTCGTTTGTTGATCACTTTTATGCTTTTTTTTTGGGGGGGGGGGGGGGGGGGGAGAAAAGTTGATGAAAGTTCACCTAAAAAGAAGAACCCTTTTCTTTTTCCTTGCTGATTATTATTTGCAGAAGATTAATGGAGAGTCAATCAGAAGTGAGAAGAATTCATGTTATTTATTTTCTTAGTCGAAAGGGCAAAATCGAACATCCTCATCTTCTTCGAGTTCATCATCTCTCAAGAAATGGCGTCCATTTACGAGGTTAGTTACTTTGTATGATCATGTCACTTGGCAATTTCAATCAACCGATTCATTGAGTAACTCATAGTTAAATAGCTGAGTATGAATAACTCGGGCGAATCTAAAACGACTTCGATCAACCGACTGATTGAGTAACTCATAGTTGAATGGCTCAGAAATATGAATAACTCGTGATGAAAGTAATAGCATAACTTGGGTCGTAACGGTTAGATTCCGATAATTTCATAGTCCGAATAGAGTTTTTGTTAGGTTGTCAGTGACTTACGTTTGAGTTATTATTACTTTTAGTTTTTATTGAATAATGGTGTTATGCGTATATGTAGATGTTAAGAGATGGCTTGGAGAGCTGCGAGGAAAAGACATGCCAGAATCATTTGCTTGGTCTTATAAAAGGTTACTTTCTTTCATCATTGGACTATAGAATTTCTGCATGTTCTTGTGGTATATTTCCAGTTTCATTGCGATTGCTTCCCTGGAAAAAATGGTGGGCATTCTTGATGCACTAGACATCTGCGTTTGTGCAGTACTCAGAAAGGGGCCGGATCGTTTTGCAATATGATGCTCTACATTTTGTGTAAGATACTGTTTCCACGGCTCGAACCTGTAACCTCAAAGGTCACAAAGCAGCAGCTCGTGACCTCAATGCCGTATATATGTTAATCATATCTTGGATAATAATCTAAAAAAGGAAACAATGTGATACTCCCATTTATAACAGCTATTATAATTTATTATATAACGTTACCGTAACCAAAAGCTAATCTTGATGAAGCAATGCTATACCCTGATAGGTGAGATGGTTTAATCATACAAAACGCAGATTTCTCTTCCTTTCTTCAGTAAATTGGTGCATAAAAAATGCGATGAATGCATGGAAGCCTGACACGTGTACATTTGCAAGCAAAAGACCAGAGGATGAGTTCCAAGAGAGACTCTTCTTAGATGCCTAATTTAGAAGAGTATAAACTGTAATTACTACATTAGATGAGATTTTAATGCAAACTTTGAGTTATGATCTTGATTTTATCTTAATATTCATTTTTGACCATTGATCACATAAGAAGTTTTGACCATTGATCACATAAGAAGATTTGTATCTATCAAAAACGAGTGATGTATGTATCGTTGACTTTTTTATTTTTATTTTTGTTAACTTAATTAGTCATTTTTCAGTAACCTCTAGTTGTTGAGCATAATTGCATCATCACACAAGTTTTGATTGCTTTTTGTTATAAATGGAAAGCAATTTCGTTTCAAGATTTGCATCATCGGAAAACAACCTGCGTATTTAGGTATCGTTGTCTACATCCGATCCTCCATACTCCGTCATAGGCGGAAGCCTGTAAGGCAATAGGATAATGATGTTGTTGGTGTTGTATGTATTTACATGTACAAGAAGTTGAAGAAAGTTTCTTTGAATAGGAGATACAAGAGCGGTTACGTTTGGCAAGACTTGCTTGATGAGGATCTGATTACCCCAATCTCAGACAATGAATATGTCCTCAAAGGATCCGAAATTCCCTCCACTTTTGGTAAACATGTTTCAAACTATTTCCTTAATCAAAACAATAATCACTTTCCTTGTAACTTAAACATCATTTAGTTCCTTACTTAACATTTAATCTTCATTCTATTTCACAGAAGATTCTTACACTGAAAAGAATTCTCCATCACATGATGAGAAATCAACAGAGGAAGAACCTGATGACAGCCCGAAATCGCCCTTAAACAAAGAAGAAGAAGAAGAAAGCCAGTTTCATCATCAAGAAGTTGCTAAAATGCAAGAACAAAGAAAAACACACTGCGAAATCGAGCAAGAAGCACATAGCTTTGGTTCTGAGATATCCATATCTAGCAACAACTCCATGATTAAGGTCGAAGAAGAGAAGCATTCACGTTCTCCTTCTGAAGAAATCAAGAAAGAAATACGCGAAGAAAACGAAAAGCATAAGAATTCCAATTCCTCTTCCTCTTCAAGTCCTTCCAAGAAAAAGAACAGGAACACTGATAATGATGGAAATGAGTTAAAGAATGAAACACCAAGGTCATGTTCATCAACGTCACGTTCCACATTTTCCAGAAGTAAAAGCTACACAAATGGGGCGTCGCATTTGTTCCGGAACTTGATGACTTGTGGTACGGTGGACACACGCGATTCGGCTACTGTGAGCATCAACAGGAGGAACAAGCCCTCTATGAACATGAACATGAACATGTCTTATGATCATCATGCTTTTGAACATAACTCTTTCGACCGTAGCTTAGAGCTCTGCAAAGGAGATAAGCTAGGAGGATCTCAGAGGGTCTTTGGAACTCCATGGAACCAACAACCCCAGCAAGCAAGGTGTTTTTCTTGGACTTTCTCTAACCATATCATTCATATTTTCCACCTCAGCTATTTATCCCTTAAGATGGAGGTATTGTTTGTCTGTCTCCCATTTATGTCACACTCTAGCGGCTGTTGATGTTGTTGGGATGGAGGTATTGTTTGACAGTCACTCTTCCCAAACTCTAGCGATAACTTTTGATTTCGTTGAGACATATCTTCTCAGACCCTAGCGATAGAATTGGCTTTCACTAATACATATCTTCTCAGACCCTAGCGATATCGCTATTGATGTTCTTGGGATGGCGGTATTGTTTGTCAACCTCTCATTCTTCTCAAACCTTAGCGATGGTTTTTGCTGTCGTTGAGATATACTGGGTATGATTATTGTTATTGTTGTTTATTTTTGACCTATTGCTGGATGGCCTTTTCTATCACGCTATCTGATTATGGAGCCATGCGCTTTTGAAGTCTCCATCTTGGATTTTTTTGTTTATCATAGAAATGGATGAACGTGATTTTTGTTTGTTTTGTGCAGGAGGAGCTATGATGGAGTGAGAAGCTCATCAAAAATGAAGAGTGATTCTGCTAGTCCAAAACCAAGTGCTGCTTATAAGCCTATTAATGGACCTCAATGCTCGTGAGTTGTTTTGTTTACCTGATGCAAAGAACATTTTTATTAAGCGCTCAAAATAAGGACCACTCCAGGAAATGTCTGCAAAACTCGATAGCTTCAATGTGTTAGATTTACTATGGCTCCAAGTCAACAACCAATAACTTGCACAGCTCCTAAGTTGATTTTTCTTGTTAATTGGATTGATATTAGATCAAATGGATTCATGTGAGCTTGGTTCTGTGATGTGTTTTGTAGACATTGCGGCAAGCAGTTCAAGCCAGAGAAACTGCACGCACATATGAAATCTTGCAAGGGACTAAAGGCATTTACAAAGAGCAATTCTTCAGCTTCTGTTGCAACCACTGACAAATTAGACAGATCAGCAGAACTTCCAGTGGACAACTACTCCATCTCGGGTTATTACCTGACTCAACGGCGTTAGAATTCTTTGGCCGGAGAAGCCGATTCTTCAAGTTGTTTGTTCAAGATTTCATCTACCTTGGGGAAGGCTCATAGTGTAAATCCAAACTAACAGAGAAGGGGAAAAGTTCCAGAAGACAGATTATACAAGAAATTTTTCTTTTTATTCACCAGAAGGAAGCATATTGATGCCTTCAGCATAACTAAGTAGAGACAAATTGAGGCTTGAGACACAGTTTGAACTTCTCTTTCATTTTTGATTCGTTCACAACAAAATGGCATTTACTTAGTTGCTTAACTGCAAAATGTTGAAGCAAGTTTATATGTACACGTCAGCTGTACTTTTGGGATACCCACTACAACAACAACATTACTCATTGTCTTAGAGACTCGGGTATGAAAGGTCGGATATACGCAGCTATACTCATGTGTTAGAGAGACAAAGAGGTTGTTTATCAATGACCTATAATGAAAATTGCGTCAAGCTGTGTCGATCAACTGCTACTTCACAATATAAGAAGCGCAGCCAATTTAGTAAGTCATTTTGCTTTGTTCTATGATATTCCAAAGTTAATGAAGATGGTGTCATTGACTTCATTGGAAATGGAAAGTTGGGATACCCTACTGTTGAAAGAAAAACTGTTAGGAAGTTCTTACTGGCTTGCATTGAACCACTGTCAGAGTTCTGAATATGACCAAGGATGCCCTTCGGATTCGAAGCCTAACTAAACGAGCAAGACTGCAAAAAAGAGCAAAATGATCAATATCAATCCACCAGTCACTCTGACACCAGAAATCATTTTCCATCAAATTAACTCACAGAAACCAGCTGAATCAACATGATCAAGCAAGAAACCATGTCATTTCCTTCTTACCACATGTATCTGCTCACAGGAATCAGTGCTACTGCGGTTGGTGTCATCTAACCACTTACTAACCCTTTTATGATGTCCAAGAATAGTTGTTTCTGAGTCCAACTCATTAGTTTCCTGTCGAGATCCTTTCTCCAGAAAACTTTCCAAACAATTCAGAAACATCCCCGAGAAAAGGTGAGTTGACTTCTCAATTAGATCAGCTGCATCCTTTAGTCCACTCTTTAAAGACCACTCTTCTATAACGCCGTTTTCTCTCTTTCCAAAGAGAAGATGCCGCCTACAAACAGGAGTCACCCTTGTCGTTTTGGAACTATTTAAGATCTTTGCTGAAACGATTGAGCTTGTCAGGTTTTTGTTTTGAGAACATTCAGTTTCTTTACCATTTCCAGCTCTTTCTATCACAACCAAAAAGCTATTACTTTCCATTTCTCTGCCTTTCTCACCATCCCTCCGAAGCAAGCTGAATTGGGAGAGGGTCAGTTTCAATTGCAGCTTGAACACGTGTCAATGAATTTTTATTAGCAATATTACGACCAATGTCAGCCAAGGAAAGTTTCGAGCAGGAAGAATAGCTTTCTTTCGCATCAGCACTCCTGGATTTGAGCATTACATCAACTAGGGCAGCTGAATTCTGCATATTATCATAGAGGCTCAAGAAACGTTCAAAATGCTCCAGGATAATCTTTATCAGATGCTTCACTTAGTTCCGAAAACAAGCTAGCAAAAAGACAAGCAGATCAGAGGAAAATAATTGATATTCCCTAGTATACACAAGCAGGTCCAGTCAAAGATCATCATGCAATGAACAGGGGAAAGAAAAATTACAGATTCTATTGGCAAGTAATTTGGGAGGTGTTATGACTGATTAAATAGGTACTAACATGCCCATGCTACACTTCTATCATCTTTTTTGGGAATATGCAAATATCATAAACCTAGAAAATGGCCTTGGCAAAACACCAAAACATCAAAATGTACCTAAATAGGGGTGCCACCCGCACATTAGACATATTCGGCAGAGCAACAGTCTGCAATGCCGAAAGCTAATGCAAAATCACAAGCAAAATTACAAGTAAAAACTATTAAGTCCCACTATACAAAATGTACGATCCTCTATGTGATAGGCCGCATAGTGGAGTGAATACAAACATTAAGCAAAAACATCCAAGGATGTTGTCAATACAATAACTCAAAGCTGTATTCAGCCACATAACATACAACGCGACTGGATTCAAGTATACAGAAAGTAAAATTTACATTAGAACATGAAACGTGCTAATGATCGCCTACAAATGCGGGTAGTTTTTCTGCATAACTCGAAAAACATGAGTAGAAACTCTATTTGCAACATCCAATGGAATAAAAGCAATGTCTTTTTTTGTAATTAAATTAAAAAAATAAAAGCAATGTCTTCAAATAGTACTTTGTTTCTACTTTGCCAAATGAAATAGATTGTTGCAGCCAAAGTCAGTTTTACCGCCTTAAACCTAAGATGTTTGTCCTTGATTGTTTTTTGGGCCCAAGCCAGGACATGTGTGATCTTCGTAAGGTTTGGGGGCATGCCGCTCCAACTGGTAATGGCGGTCCAAACTTGTTTGGTTAATTAGCAAAATTAAATTAATGATAGACAGTGATGAAGCTATAGTGAAAGAAGTTAGAGCTCATGTGTACCTAAATGTTCCTACAGTGGGGAGCAAATCATTTCCAATGTGCATACAAGCGTGAAATGAAATCAATTCGGATTGCTCACCAGAGAATAACAAATTTTTCAAAAAGATATAAACATCATCACAAACAGCCCGAAACCTCACGAGAAAGTACATCTACCTCGACAGCGAATGACGCCTTCTGCAACAGATCTGCGGCAGATGCATCTTCCATGGCACGCACCGCGGACACAAGTCACTAATTTCTTTGAAATTTTATTGCCTGAAATCGTGAAATAACACGAATACAAGATCCTACGAGTAATAATTTCATTTGACTTTTGTTCATTGTTATCTTCTAGATAAGATGAGTTAGGAATTATCAGAATATGTAGTGTTATTTGCAGAAGTTTTAATATCGGGTACATAACACTTTCAAGATCCTTTTGCTCAAGAACTTAAGGGGAGACGATATTTTTATTTCTCAGAGGTGAGATATTAACGTGCTTTAAATTCAGTTCCTCCCCAGGAAGTTCCTGTCGGGGAAGAACCTGAAAGAAGATATTGTTAAAGAAATTGGAAAGAAATTGAAATTGAGTCAAGTTGTAAATTGTGGTTAACAACGTACTTTGAGCTAAGATTATAATTAGTTTCATTAGTGATAAGTAGAAAATAATGTGTCCTTAATTATCTACGTGACGAATAGATAATTTTAGTCTTTTGAATCACTAAATTCCGATACCGGGTGAATGAGAAATTAATGCTCAAAGTAAGGGAGAAAGTCAGCTCAGCTCGGCCCATACCTGATGGGCTCAGGTTACGGACTGAGCTGCGGACCTAATGGACTCAGGTTGCGGACTGGGCTATAGGTCGGGATGCAGGCTGCAGACTACAGGCCGGGTCCTGTAGCAGTGGGTCGGATCTTATCAGCATGGTGGAGTTTGTTTGAGTTCAAACTTCCAGGTTGTTAAGATAGGCTAAGGTTAAATTTTGAAAATTTGTTGAGCTTTAACCGACCGAGCTGACCTGAATTTGTTATGATCCGATGGCTCAGATTGAACAGTTATTTGATCCGACGGATGAGGGCAGACCTGGTGTAGCTATATGATCCAAGGGTTTAGGCCGAGCAGGTATATGATCCTACGGCTATGGTTGAACTGACTGTAATAGACTGACCTTAGAATTTCTCTATAAATAGTGGTCAAGTTAACCTCGATGGTCACACACATTCAGTCACAATTTCAGAATTTCTTCTTATTTCTATTCTCTTTCCTCTGCAATCCCTCTATGCATATTCATTCTCCCGCATACAGAAAAACATTCTGCATTTCAAGTAATCCGAGAAGTTCAGGACAGCTTACAGGTTCGTTGAGTTCATACGCTGCATTGCCACTCGTGTGAAGTTATTTCCGTTGTATCCTGGGAGACGATTGCTCCATCCGGTTGGGCATAGTATACCGGAGCAATACGTATTAAGGACGGAATACTGGACTCACCTCGGATCTCTACTCAGCTGAGTTGTTAAGGTTATTTCTGTGCTGAGCTCTGATTTATGTTGAGACTCAGTTAATCGAGGGATAGCGCAACACTGTTGTTGTACAGTATTGTCGAGCTGAGCTCTGTTGTTTGGCTGAGAGCGTTCGTTGTTCCACAGCACTGCCGTGCTGAGCTCTGCTGGTGTGCTGAGCTCGATTGAAGCGGCTGAAAGCACAACTGGTGTTCAGTTGTGCTATGGTACCGAGGTTGGCAGGTCGGCTATCAGTCCAAAACACAAACACAATTGCCTGACTAGACTGATCTAATCAATCTGACTTCAGTTCAGCTCGGCTGAAAGGCTGATAGCACAGGACTATTGTTCTGAAGTGCTATTGTGCTTAGGTTGGCAGGTCGGCTGACTGTTCAGAATGCAAACACAATTGCGCTATTTGAACTGTCTTGACCTGACAGATCAAACAGCCTGAATTGAGCTCGGCAGGTCGGCCACTGCTTTATTTCACAAGCAGATTGTACATAAGTCAATTTTGTCTAACTTGAATTATTCCCAAAAAGTCTTGAGACGTAATGTTATTGTTTCTGTGCTGATTCTCGTTTGTTTCTAACGTGTTACAGAAACTTAATGGAGAACGCAAGCTCAAGCTCTGTTCAAGGTACAGACGTACAGAGTGCTGCTCCGATAGCACCAAATGCTGGGCTGTCGATGCATTCTCCTCTTGCACAGTGTCCTGCGGTGGCCCATATGGAGAAACCGGAGAAGTTCAGTGGGAGCTTCTTCAAGCACTGTCAGCAGAAGATGTTGTTCTTCTTGACTGCCATGGGGTTGGCCGCGTGGAACTTCAACAATTATGTTTGTCTGAGCCATATTCTGGGATGCTTGGACAACTCCTTATATGGTTTGTATTGCACGTACAAAACCGCAAAGTCTTTGTAGCAGACTTTAGAAAAGAAATATCGTACGGAAGATGCCATCACTAAGAAATTTATTGTCGGCAAATTCCTGGATTTCAAAATGTCTGGTTCTCGCATTGTTGTTTCTCAAGTTGAGGAACTTCAGACGTTGGTTGCCGAGATGGAAGAGGAGGGCATGTTGCTCAGTGAATCTTTTATGGTGGCTGCAGTGATTGATAAGCTACCTCTTTCGTGGATGGAATTCAGAAGCTATATCAAGCACAAGAGAAAGGAGATGACATTGGAAGATCTGATTGTTCGACTCCGTATAGAGGAAGACAATCGCAGATTTGAGAGAAAGCCACATACAAATGCTGGTGAGGCCAAGATCCATGTTGCAGAGGACATGAAAAAAAGGGTCAACTTGTGGTGAACAAGAAAGGAAAGAAGATAGCCAAAAAGTTCATTGGAAAATGCTACAATTGTGGCATTCAGGGTCATGTCAGCAATGAGTGCCAAAAGCCCAAGAAGAAGCAGAACAAGGCAAAGGCAAACATCGTTGATGCCATGGATGATCTGAACCTCTGCGTGGTGGTCTCAGAGTGCAATGATGTGGGGAACAATGCGAGAATGGTGGCTCGATACTGGCGTCACGAGACATGTCTGCTCCAGCAGAGAGATGTTCATGGAGTACCAGCCCAGGAACAATAACAACTTTACATGGGGAACTCGGACTCATCGAAGATCGAATACAATGGCAAAGTTGTTCCGAAGCTCACCTCGAGGAAGCATCTGATTCTGCAGAATGTGTTGCACGTCCATGACATTCGGAAGAATTTAGTAGCTGGAGCTCTTCTAGTCATGCATAGTTTTAGACTAGTGTTAAAGTCCAATAAAGTTATTCTTTTGAAAAATAGCACGTATTTGGGAAGGGGTACTTGACAAATAGGATGTTCAGGTTATATGTCATCATTATTGTATCGAAAAAATATTTGCCTACAAAGGCTAATAATAATGCTTCCTCTTCTGTTTACATGTTTGAGCCTTCTTGTTTATGGCATTTTCATTTTCAACGTAGTTAATCTTGACTTGTTGCCCAAATTAAATTTTGATAATGAAAAATGTCAAATATGTGTTGAAGCAAAGATGGCAAAGGCTCCATTTCCTTTAATAGAAAGGAACACTGAACCTTTGGACTTAATTCATATAGATGTGTGTGATTTAAAATTCGTGCAAATAAGAGGTGGTAAAAAGTATTTCGTAACTTTTATTGATGATTGCACATGATACTGTTATGTCTATTTGTTAAGTAGCAAACGAATTAAAGCAACTCGTAGTGATAGAGGTCGCGAATATGATACAACGTTTAATGAATTATGTTGAGAACATGACATTATTCATCAAACAAATACACCATATTCACCTCAATCGATTGGTATTGCTGAATGCAAGAACTGAACTCTAAAAGAGATAATGAATGCTATGTTGATAA
Organism: Eustoma russellianum; assembly: GCA_036186865.1. Taxonomy (NCBI): domain Eukaryota; kingdom Viridiplantae; phylum Streptophyta; class Magnoliopsida; order Gentianales; family Gentianaceae; genus Eustoma; species Eustoma russellianum. The sequence continues at coordinate 10,318,096 of AP025070.1, forward strand.
GTTCGGGCTTACCTCAAAACTTGTGGGGGAAGTTGTTCTCTTAGCTAACGTCATTCTGAATAGAATTCCATCTAAGAAGATGGATGAAACCTCATATGAGCTTTGGAAAGACCACAAGCCTAGTTACAAATACTTGAAAGTGTGGGAGTGTCTGTCAAAGGTTGTTGTACCTAGACCAAGATAAGTGAAAATTGAGCATAAAACGGTTGATTGCATATTCATAGGATATGCAACTAATAGTAGTGCATATTGTTTCTTGGTGCATAAATCAGATATTTCTGACACACATGAAAACATTATCGTGGAGTCGAGGAATGCAATGTTCTTCAAAGATGTCTTTTAGAGGAAAGACAAAAGCAAAGAAGAAAGAAGAACTGGTAAGCGAACACGTTAGGCGACTCCTCAAGGACATGAGGAGCTTCATCAAAGCAAGCGAGTCAAGATACCAACTTCGTTTGGACCGGATTCTCTAACTTATATAGTACAAAATGAGCCAAGGAACTTTTCTGAGACAATGTCAACTCTAGAAGCTCCATTCTGGAAAGAGGCAATTAACAACGAGATAGACTCGATTTTTCAGAATCACACTTGGGAATTGGTTGACCTTCCACCAGAAAGTAAACCACTCGGGTGCAAGTGGATTTCAAGATGAAGATGAAAGAGAATGGATCTATCGAAAAGTATAAGGTCAAGTTGGTAGCAAAAGGCTATTGACAAAAGGAAGACTTTGACTTTTTTGACACCTACTCACCGGTAACTAGGATCACTTTATATTACTTAGAAATCCATCAAATGGATGTATAGACTGCTTTTCTAAATGGTGAGTTGGATGAAGAAATTTATATGGAACAACCCGAAGGGTTTGTGGTTCCAGGACAAGAATAAAAAATCTATAGACTTGTTAAGTCGTTGTACAGACTTAAGCAAATGCCTAAACAGTGGCATTTGAAATTTGACTAAGCTGTGCTAGATAATGGTTCAAGATCAATGAGTGTGACAAGTGGGTCTACATTAAGAACACACATAATGCATATATGATAATATGTCTCTATGTAGACGACATGCTGATCATGGACAGTACTCGTGATATCATCTTAAATACAAAGAAGATGTTGACCAGAAACTTCAATATGAAGGATATGGGAGTTGTCAACTTTATTCTAGGAATTAAAATTTCTAGGATAGCTGAATGACTCGTGTCGTCACAAACTCACTATATTGAATCAGTTTTAAAACGTTTCAACATGCTTGATGTGAAACCAATGAAGACTTCACTCGACATAAGTATACACTTAAGGAAGAACCGAGGCGAGCCAGTAGCTCAATTGGAGTACTCGCAAGTAATTGGAAGTATTATGTACATAACGAACTGTACAAGACCAAACTTAGCATGTTCGGTAAACAAATTGAGCAGGTTTACCAGTAATCCAAGTAATGATCATTGGAATGCTCTAAATAGAGTGATGAGGTACTTGGAATATACAATGAATCTTAGATTATATTACTCGAGATATCAAGAAGTTTTGGAAGGCTATTGTGATGCCAACTGGATATTTGATGGTAAAGATTCTAAATCCACCAGTAGATATTTATTCGTTATTGGTGGAGATGTTGTGTCGTGGAAATCTACGAAGCAAACGTGCATAGCTCGTTCCACTATAGAAGCGGAGTTTATAGTACTAGATAAAGCCACAGAAGAGGATGAATGGCTTTGGAATTTCCTGGAAGATGTGCCCTGTTGACTGAAGCTAATCGCTCCTATCAGTATACACTATGATAGTCAGTCGGTTATAAGACGAGCTCAAAGCATCATCTATAATGGCTCGTCACATGCATCGGAGATACGATACCATTAAGCAGTTGATCTATAACGGCATGATTTCCATTGATTATATAAAATCAAAGAAGAATCTCGTGGATCCGCTTACAAAAGGCTTGTCTAGAAATCAGATGTCAATTTTGACAAACGGAATGAGACTAAAACCTATAATGCATGAATCTTTGTAACCGTACCCCCACATTATTGACCGGAGATCCCATAATCTTGGTTCAATGAGACAGCTAAGTTATGGAGTTCAGTGAGCACTTACCTATTCTGTTAAATAAAAGTGATGACTGCAAAAAAGTGTGGGTAAGTTGAGGCTTTTAATGGTTCTTATATCTTGATATTTCAAGTGGGGTATGGCAGAATATTCTTGATAGGAAACACCTATGTAAGTGTGAAGTGTGGCCGCTTCTATGAGAATTTTGTAAGGTCAAAGTTCTCTAACACACTTTCTAAAACCGGGGTTCATGGTCAAAACAAATACAATCATGAGAACCAAAAAGATGTTAAAAGAAATATTGTGTGAGTACTGTTGTCTAAGTTCACACTAAAGGCCGGTTAGTTCAAGACATCAAATAACTAATTAGCCGAGTTGATCTGATAGTATTTCCCTAAAAAAAGGTTCAAAGCCAGAAGCTACCTCTTCTGATGCAACATTTTCTTGTCTAAATTCTCGGTAGAGTCTGAATAAACACTTGCATTAATTCTCATTCATGTGGGGGATTGTTGGAGAAATTGGAAAGAAATTGAAATTGGACCAAGTTGCAAACTGTGGTTAGCAACGTACTTTGAGCTAAGATTATGATTAGTTTCATTAATGATGAGTAGAAACTAACAAGTCCTTAATTATCTGCACGATGAGTAAATAATTTTAGGCTTTTGAATCACTCAATTCCGATACCGGGTGAATGAAAAATTAATGCTTAAAGTAAGAGAGAAAATCAGCTCAGCTCGGCATGGGCTCAAATTGCGGACTGAGCTGCGGACCTGATGGGCTCAGGTTGTGGACTGAGCTGCAGGTCTGATGGACTGTGGGCTGTAGGTCGGGCTACGGGCTGCAGACTACAGGTCAGGTCCTGCCGCTAGTGGGTTGAATCCTATCAGCTCGGAAGGAAGTTTGTCAAATTTAAAGGGATTGGCTAGGGTTTCAGTTTGAAAATTTGTTGAGCTTTAACGGTGCCGAGTTGACCTGAAGTTGTTGTGATCTGAAGGCTCAGATTGAATAGTTATTGAATCCAACGGCTGTGGCATACCTATGCAGTTATCTTATCCAAGGGTTTAGGCCGAGCAGGTGTCTGATCCTACGACTGTGGTTGAATTGGCTGTAACAAACCGACCTCATATTTTCTCTATAAATAGTAGGCCAAGCTGACCTCTGTGTCAATAATTGAGTATCAGTTAGAAAAGCAATCGAGTTTCTTCTTTTCTCTCCATACAACCCCTCTGCATAGATCACTCATATAATCACTTCTTTAGACACATTTGCATTTCAAGTAATCCGAGAATTTAGGACAGCTTACAGGTTCTTTGAGTTCATACGCTACAGTGCCGCTCTTCTGAACTGACTCCGTTGTATCATGGGAGACGGTTGCTCCATCTGGTTGGGCAAAGTATACCGGAGCAATACGTCTTAAGGACAGAGGTCTGTTATGTGCTAAGCTCAGTTGATCGAGGGATAACACAGCACTGTTGTTGTACTGTGTTGCCGAGCTGAGCTCTGCTGTTTGGCTGAGAGCATTCGTTGTTCTGCATGACTGTCGTGCTGAGTTCTGCTAGTGTGCTGAGCTCGGCTGAAGCGGCTGAAAGCACAACTGTTCCGTTGTTCTATGGTGCCGAGGTCGGCAGCTCGGCCATCATCCAAAACGCAAATACAATTGCGCTGACTGGACTGATCTGATCTGACTGATCAATCTGACTTCAGTTTGACTTGCGTAAAGTGCTATTGTACTGAGGTCGGCAGAGCGGCTGACTGTTCAGAACGTAAACTCAATTGCACTACCTGGACTGTCTTGACCTAGCAGGTCGATCCGACCTGACCTGAGCTTTGCAGGTCGGCCACTGCTTTATTTCACAAACAAACTGTACAAAAGTCAATTTTGTCTAACTTGAATTATTTCTAACAAATTGATGACTGGAAGATGAAATGATGTAGCTCCCAAGCAGTCGCCTGATGAATTCCTCAAAGTTGCCCTGCCTGCTCCCGTAGATTTGTCAATTGCTGCAACCGTGTTCATCTTAATTTTTCCAGATGGTGGTAAGTTCTATTTTAATGTGCGAAAAGTAGTGTGTAGTATGGGCGAAAGTCCCGATAAATGTATGCAAATCACTTGGTGAGGACCGCAGCTCTCGCTAAGCCAGCCATGGCCAGAAAGTGATCGATTCAACATCGTCAGTATACTAATTAGTTCTGTAAATGAACCGAGCCGTTCGGTATTGTTTGGTTTGAGCTCGGCTCGGCTAAAGGGTTAATGAACAGAGTTTGAATCATTTTTTCTGTTCGAACTCGGTAAGTGACACCGTTCGTTTAAGGTGTTCGGTTCGTTAATGTTGTTCGTGAGTTAAAAGAACCAAGCTTGAACAATTAAATATGTTCGTTTAAATAAACGAACAAGCTCGGCTCGTTTGCTAAGTTAAATGAACCGAGCTTGAACAACGTGATGCTCGACTCTTTCGGCTCGTTTACAGCCCTAATAGTAATCACCAGGGCGGGAGCTCTCATAAGGGAAACTTATATACACACACATACATATATATATGTGTGTGCATACACATACATATATATGTACAAGGTTATATTTTTGATAAATACACACCCTTGCAATTTTTATATATTTGATTTTATCTTATTACTTATTCTTTGACCATTGATTAAACAAGAGAATATGTATTTTTCAAATAGAAAATAGTGTTTATTTATCGTTTTATATATATGTGTGTGTATTTATATATGTCTACATGTATTTAGACATATCATATATGTATATGTCTTGGTTCTAATTCTGATATTTGAAGTGGTTCAAAGAGTATCTTTGTTAATGATATACGTCTAGCTTATACACAAAACTGATATAAATTTATAAGTCAATTCGTTCAAATTTCAGTTTCTATCATTCTGATTCGAATATTAATGGGTGAGATTAATGCTTATAAGCAATTTTTCTTTTTAAGGATTGAGATATTTTTTGAAGTTTTGCTTTTTCCCGGTTATAAGTAACAGTTGAGAGGGAGTTGGCGGAAGTTTCAACAGGAATGGGACTGACACACCACCTTTTGATAACTGCTATTCTTCTTCCTTTTGAAAACTCATTCAAACCAGAGTAACCATTACATCTCGATCTTCTCTCCTCAAATTCTCAATTTTAGCAGAATCCCAGTTCAAATAATCAAGACCAAAAGGAAAATGGAGAGCAAGAGTGAGTGCAGATGCAAGCAGAGCAAAGTTTGTTACGACATTGGAATGTCGAGAAGAACCCGAAGACCATCAAATGTTCTCTTCCCAGAGAGAAATCTTTCATCAGAAGAGAAAGTTGAGAATGAGAAAAAGGAAGAGGTGGAGAATGATGCAACTGATGGTAGTTTCGGTGAAGTAGAAGAAGAAGAAGAGAATTGTAAAAAGAAGAGTTTGAAGCAACTGATTGAAAGGAGAAGCCTTAGCCAACATTTCTCAGAAGAAGAGAAAGATAAAGATAAAGAGAAAGAGAAAGAGCTTCAAGTGATTATAAAGCATTCAGAAACAGCTTTGAACACCAGAGTCAAGTTCAAACGCATGGTGAGTCGTTATGCTAAGATTTTAGGCCATGTGATTAAACTCAAGAGAAATCCTAATCCTGAACTGGATTTCTGCAAGAAACCGGTTTTCATTTAGCCAAGTAGAATATTTTGTGTCAAGTTTAATTTCAAAAATGGGAATTATCTCTTGTAGTATAATATACAAAACTCTTTTCATGGTGCTGAAACGCAGATCTTCTAGTAACCTTCCATGAGCAGATTGGAAATACCGATAGTTTCATACTTTTCCTAATAATACTCAATTCATCTTAAAATGTAAGTTTACTCTGACTTTTCAACATAATATAAATTGATACTATGTTGGAGAATCATAATGAACTTATATTTTGAAAGTGGATAGAGTAGTTGGATAGCATTTCTTCATAATGATCCTTTTGGGGAAAGCTGATCCTATAGAAGCATGCAGTTTTCCAGCTGTGGTCACCTATGTTGAAATTGATATTTGGCAGGTTGCCCACATGTTTCACTTGTTATATTATTTTTTTAGTGGGTGAAGGTGCACAAGACAAGTTTCTGCCTGTATAAAGACATTTAAAAGTTTTAAGGTCCCAAAGTCCCTGTGTCAGAAGCATTGTAATCATAATGCAGTTATATTTTAGAACAGATGGAATAGTTGGATAGTATTTCTTCATATTTTGACATGGTTTCCCCCCTTCCTGACATAATAATCCTTTTGGGGAGAACTGATCCTAAAGAAGCATGCAATTTTCCAGCTGGGGTACACATGTTGAAATTGATATTTGGCAGATTGGCCAACATATTTCACTTGTTTTATTATTTTTAGTGGGTGAAAGTCTAGTTACAAGATAAGTTTCTGCTTGTACCATCTAGAGCGTAGCTCAGTTGATACCCAGGTGACAGATTATAACAAGAAGATTACAGGTTCGATCTTTAACAGCTGCAGTTTCGGTACTTTAGGTTCTTGCTGGTGTTTGATCAGCTCCTATGTAGTTTTAAGTTCCAACTAAAATGAGATCAGTATCTTATGGGCATTATGCCTATACTTTCCCACCTAAGAAGCTGTTGGGTTATCTTGATTTGCATCTAGTACAAATTCTCATAGAGATGAGATAGTAAGGACCTACATGGTCTGAGTAATGACCTTTTTGTGACAAGAAATTTCTGCCTGTAAAAAGAGTTAAAGTTTTAAGATCCCAAAGTCTGTCAGAAGTGTCATCAAAAGAAAAAGTTCAGAGAACAGAGAAAGGAGAATAGGAGATCTTAGACTTAGAGAGGCTAAGGAAACGAGAAGGGCTTTCTCATATTAATAGTGAACGGGTTTCATCAGATCTATGTTAGAAGAATTTTTACAAAACTTCTCAAGTATAAGTAGTTATTTTATGTAAATCAAATTTATAAATACAATCAAGTCCTTTTGTAATGATCAATTACCACCCTCTTTGTTGACATGTAAATTTTTTATATGGTATTATCTATTGTGCCACTAGTTACACTTACTCCCGGAGTACCATAAACTATCTCCTACACCAGCAGCCGGAATCAAACTAAACTGCTAATTACTCTGCACACTAAACTAACTAATTAACTATGACAATCACGTGACACCAATCCGACTCCTGTGTTCTGGAGTCCGTCCTTTTCTGGCTTGCAACCAGAGACCTTGTGCTTGCATGACTTCAGCTGTATAGTTCCGATGAGCCTCCCTCCTCCTATTTCTGATGTTGCAATAGCAGCTGCAACATTCAAAGCTCTAACTTGAGCCACCCAGTTAGTTCACCCCGACAACCAGACCGGACTCGTCACAGTCGAGACTAGCTCATGTACTTGTACACAACCATCAATCCAAGAATTCTGTTTTTCTAATACTGAAGTATGACACCCTCCTGTCGGATTCGTCTCTAATCACTACCACAAAAAGGCCAGCATAGTCTGCTTTTAATCAAGTCGGTGACCGATTGCTGCTGGCCACCTAACAAAGCTCCATAAGTTGATACTGTCTCCTGTGCTAACACTCAACGGCGGTGACAAGGAAGTTGATAAAGTATAAGCGTTTGCAGCCACTGCAGTGAAGCTTAAGACAATATATAAAAAGCAATCGAAAGAAAGCTTTTTTGTATCCTATAAGCTTCAAACCATTGGTTATTATTTCAGCTGCACTTTTAGAGAGGACTTCTAGAGATTAAGGCTTGTGCATGGAGGGTGGTAGTGATAAAAATTGAAGGATACACACGTTTCACTACAGAAATGGTCGCCGGGGGGGGGGGGGGGGTTGGTTCAACGTTTGGATTGACAACAGTAAAAGTGAATACCACTCCAAGTGACACAATCAGTTTCTATATCCAATGGATGGTCGTAACAAATATACATACATCTTTCTGATTAGCAACATGCATCCATATGTTGCTCATATATTGGATAAGTAACAACCAATTAACGACCAAATTAGCAATGAATTATCAACATATGAATCTGTTGAAAATAAAAGAGAGATAAATAGCATTTGCTGCAACCATTCACACATGGATATAGAATGTAATAATTAATCAAAGAACCGAGGAAGGCGAAACAGATCTAGTATTACACAAATCTTAAAGCCACCAAATACAAAAGATGGAGCCAAGTAATTGGATCTTTGCATCTACAAATTAGGATTGACACAAGAAAAAAAATGACACAATTATAGTTCTCTGTAAAATAATACACCACAATCTCAGCAACGTAGCTCAGCTCCTAGGTTAGAACGTAACTTCATTGGAACGGCCCATCTGGATCTATGAGTAAACGCATTTCCATTACCCAGAAAAGCCACAAGTAAAAACCTCTCGATACTTGGCACCCACTACAAGCGAGAGACAATGAAAATGCCCACCACTGGCGCTTTACCTGACTAAACACATTAGGTACAAATCCGCATCTGTCCACTGCTTTACAGGAAATAGTCTGGTGTTCTTCGAGTAACATCAGGCTCTCCTCTTCTTGGAGCAGGTTCAAACTGAGGTATATCAGGAATATACTAGTCAGGCCGTTACGTAAATTCATGTGTCAAAGGACATCAGTTTGCAATTGCAAGATATTTTCACCAAAAAATATTGAAACTAGTATAACTCAACTACTTCATATCCCATGCAATGGATATGCAGCGGAAACAAAAGGAAAATGACAGTTCACATTCTCAAGGTATCTTTGACGCAAGATAGACATATAAAATAGGCTAAAATTTTACAGGCTGCAATAGGGGTGACAAACCTCAAAAAACCATAAGACAGATAGGGAGAGAGGTTTACCTGGCTGAACGTACGTCCTTGATAGTCATCAACTTCCAAAATAGATGCCATGTTGCCACAACGATAACAGTAGTTGGGCGCGCTAAAAATTGTAACCACCTTTTGCTCCTGCAACGCACCTTCCAATAATCAAAACAGAAACCAAATCTACAGCTAATGTGTTACCAGAGAGTTAGAGATTGTTTAAGTTACATGGCTCCAGTTATATCCCTCCATGACCAACTGGTGAGCTCGGGCGATCAGCTTTAAGTTATTAGTATGGTTGAAGTGCTCCGATATGTCCTACATATGGTTACCCAGAAAAATCAGGAAAAGTAAAGAAACAAAACAATAACAAACAGCAAAAAAAATCAAAAGATACCTGGCCAAATGTATATCCAGCACCACGAGGAGAGATACCCCAACCACAACGGTCATCAGGATCAGACCACAAGAGGTCACACATAGGCCCTTCATGTGGAACTTCTTGAACACGATCGAAGTTTCTTATGTTATCAAGCGTGTCAATAGATGGTGACAAACCACCATGCAAACAAAAGATTTCGGATTCAACCTGTAAAGAAAATAGAACAAAATCACTATCAGAGATAAGGACATTACATGCAAGAAAGCTGCAATATTTAAGGAACTACGAAATGAATCAACAGGGAAATAAGCAAATTTTTCAACATCGCCAACAGAATAATATGAGGGGGAAATTAAGGTCTAGTACACTTGAGTAGTAGCCAGTGATTTGAAAGGAAAAGAACGGATGGAAATATTAACAATTTTACCACTGGATGCAATACTCATAGCGAAAACAACCGAAAAAGGTTCCTCGAACACCGAAGAATGTCACTCTCATGTTCTTTTCTATTTCAATCTATTCGCACTCATATTCTCTTAAGTCAAAAGCCGAAGAAAATAGAGGAATGAGCAAATAGTGAAATTAATTATGATGCCAGAAATGAGGAAAAGGGCCTATTCTGGTCATATTAAATAATAAGAGAATCACACTAACCAAAGCAGTCAATGGGAAATAATCAAAAAGATCTGTAAATATCTTCCAGACGTTGGCATTTCCATACCTGTTCAGGAGAAAACGATTACAACCGTCATATAGAAATAGAGACATGACAAAGAAGGTGGTGAACTACATTAAAGAGGAATAAGTTGAGAACATTGCTTAAAGCCTATCCAGTTCCTAGCTCTCAAAGGGAACAACAAGAGTTTTGACCTTGAAAACCAGCAGAAATTACAACTTCACTAAAGGCCCTACGAATGAGACCTTAATGGGCCATTCAACAACCCAACTGATCCCTTAGTATTACTGATCTCATTCAGACACCAATTACGAAGTATCAAACACACCACTTTAGTAGCCTAATCAAAACATCTTAAATCAGTGGCCAAACCAAACAAGCAAAAAGCAAGGAATAACCAAATAATGAATCAGTTAGAAGCACAAAATAAATAACACACAGATACTTTCAGGAGCTGCATTTCTTAGACTTAAGGATATTGGAATGGAAACAGGCACCTAAAAAAACCAAACTGGACTCTTAGTGCGACAGGAACTCCACATTCCAATACTCAAGCACCTCTGTCATGAACCTACAACTTACATAATCCGTTCGATCCAAAGTGAACTCTTTAAACTGGCAGCGGCAGCCAAAAGTACTCATCAACTGCTTTAAAGGCCCTCAATGATTCATAAAAAATCATTACTAATTTCCATACTTGACAAAAGTTGTGTTCAATCAAATTGAAATTGAACTTTTAAAGATTTAGCTCTAGGAATTCCCAAGGATTTCATGGAAATAAAAGGAATGTAGTCAGATGATCAAAAACTCACTTGCGCAGACATTCATCATAAAAGCCATAGACTTGAGTAATCTGCAGCAAATATGATGAGATTATCAGCATCCATAACAATTTAGTGAACTGGAGACAGCATTGCAGTAGGATCTCAAATATGTTCTAAACAGACGAAATAGAAGGCAAAGCACAGAAAGTGCAAACAAGTAATTCAACAATGACGCATGGATCCCCGCCATTTTCTTTAACCATTGGCAAGATAAGCAAATGCTGCATTCAAGGGTCACGCGTTCAAAATTAAAATACAGGATAACACAGATGTGAACCATGTCAGACAAAGTAATTAGATTCACCAGAATAACATGAACAGGAGCCACGCCTGACCCAATAAATTATAGCATTCCACTCATTTAACATCACTTGCTTTTGGTATGATGCAGATACTTTCTTCCAGCTTTCATATTCAAAATGATCAATCTCTATTAAGGAAAATGCAATTCTGTAGCTTCTTATAGAAATATCCTTTAATAAAAGACTAACCACATAGTAAATTAACACATTGACCACTCCAGACCACAGTCGAGATTTCACTACTATGCCCATCTCTGATTCACATCAATAAGCTAAAATTTTGTTTATCCAGTTTACATCTGCAAGCACATTCGAGATTTTAATGTTTCACTCAAGCTTGCCAGTAGTACTCCTAAAGAGAAATTTAATCCAACTTTTACATAGAACCTCAAGAACTATTGCTGCAAAATCACTAGTGTATGCTGCAGTGCAGTATATAATTTTGTAAGCAGCAGCTTGAAGAAAAAAAAAAGACAAATAAAAACAATTTTCTTAAGATAAATTTGGACCAAACCAGCATCCTGGTGTATGAGGGGATACGAAGCAAATTACAACCTGCCGACTCTCATGGTTGCCGCGAAGAATAGTGATTCGCTGGGGATAGCGCACTTTTAAAGCCACCAAAAGCTGCTCAACAAAATTATACACAATTTGAGCAAGGGCAAAATTATGCAAAAGCACGTAATATACTTATAAACTCATATACTACAGAAAATCCCATACAAGATACACGAAGTTGAACATCAAGACCTCATTTAGCAAGAAAAAGATATGACAGAATACACAGCGCGAGTAATAAATAATACCAAGTAAAACAGGACAAATGTAATCCGCTAACCTACAGAATGAAAAATACCTACACAAAACCAAATCCACAGAACGTTTAATGAAAGCATACAAACACTATGATGGATCAGATTTAATGGAAAACAGCGACAACAGGTAGTTGTTCCATATGTGTTTTTCTTTTTCTGTAAGATTAATCAAGCTTAAGTTTGCATTTGAATACTCGGTCCCCCCCCCCAAACAACCACTCTCAGTTAAAAAAAAAGTAAAACAAAAAGAGAAGAAAGAACACAAATTCAGCAGCAATTATAAATTACAGAAAAACTAATCAAATTCAGAAGCAGCACATGAACAATATAATAATCCACTGCTATAGTGCACCACTCGAACCAACTGTTAAATATGTAAGAAAATAAACACGTTTTTGTATGCTATTTCAACCAAAGAATATTCTATATTCAGATAATTTCTACATAAAAATTAGTCTGCAGAGATAATACTTACTGTTACTGTTTCCACCGAATAATATCCTCGATCCACATAATCACCCATAAAAAGATAGTTTGTGTCTGGGCACTGTCAAAAACAAGCATGAGAGTATAAATTCATGCAAGAACCCCAAATATAAAGCATAATGATGACAATCAAGTGCAATGAGGTCCACCAAGCTGAAAGATGAAGTTATAAATAAATGAGTAATAACACCAGCTCAAACATGCTCTGAAATCCAAGGAATCAGCGTGTTAATCAAATCAATCTCATCTTTCATTGCAAAACAACCTTAGGCGATACTACTAGCTATTGCTTCATTGATGTAAAACAGGAAGTAATTCCCTTTTGCATTAATTTACCAACACCCAAGTGGAAAAACAAAAAGTTACAAGTACAATAACAAGATCATAGAGTACCAACTATCATGAAAAATAGAGTCGATATTATGGTGTTTGAGGTACCATAGAAACGCGAAATCGAATTACCAACAGTTCAACTTCTACTTCAACTAGGCAGAAACCAAACAAAATTCTATGTATGTCTCTGCATGGTCAACAAGGCACGAAGGGCAGGTGAGGTCATATTGTACTATAGCACACAAATGGAAATAAATAAGTGAAACAGACTAACCATTCATACATGTAAACATTAGAATAATTGCCAGGAGACTTATGAGACAAGCTGTACAAATTGATCAATTATATCGCCAATATCCAAATGACAGATTCTAGAACAAGATGAACACACACGCACACACACAGAGCCAAAAAAAATTGAGACAGGGAAATGTTAGCAAACAAAAGGAGATGTAGCCAATAAATTGGATTTTGAAATGTTATAAAATAAGAATCCAATTACAATTCTTGGACTTCTCTCAGCCTTGATTTCTTCCGATTATCGGGGATAGAAAGATAGAGGTTGAAAACAAATAAAGGTGCTAACTGATCAAAGGTACCTTTCCTCCAATTCGAAAGAGTTCAGCCAAATCATGAAACTGCCCATGAATATCACCACAAATGGTCACCGGACTTCTTACAGGCTGCATGACATCAATCAACCATTCAATCAGCAGATATACTGTAATTTGACAACAATTTCTCTATGATATGTTACCAGTTAGGCAAAGTAAGAGATAACATTGGAAATGAACACAAACTAAACGCAAATAATATTTGTAAGATTAACCGTCTTATTATAAAGAGTTCAATATTTACTCAAAGGAATACAGGGTGAAACCTCAGATAAAGGGAGCAATCAGAAATAAAGAATTCAGTTCACTCTGAGAAATACTTGCTACCGTTTACGCCTATAACTAAGGGAAAATGTTGAAAGAACAAGGGAAGTAATCCGCAACTAGGAGGCAAAAGTCAAGTTCTCCAAAATTGTGTGTCATTATGAACACATTACCACACGATAAATAGTTTATCTTTTACAGCTAAGAATAAAGAAGAGAAACATCAGATCAAGATATTGAGTACATCAGAGTCTAAACTAGCACTACAACAAGCCATCTCCACTCATACTATTCTGTTTCTTCTTAGCTTCCTTAATTGGTAACAGAAAGCCCAAATAAGCGCTTAAATTTCTTGAACTCTAACAAATTTCAACACCGCCTTCTGGAAAGAAACCAAAAACAGGAGAAAGAACTCCTAAAAAGACCGTCACTAATAGCATCTTATTAGGCTAAAACATGCAAAAGGAAAAAAGGACAACAGAAAGCACCTTTCGCTTTCAGACAGTTTTCTGACCAGGAACAGGAAGGAAGAATCAACTAATTTGAGCAATAAGAACATGCCAATTGCATAAAAGCACATTTCCAAACCCCACAAACATTAAAGAAAAAAAAAAGTAAGACCAAATAGGATATCTGCAAGCTAATAACAGCAAAAAGGTAATAATAGATACCTGGACATTACTTTCTTCCATTAGTATCTCCTTGGCTTTTTCACACAAAGTCCTAACCTGTGTCACAAACAACAATATCCCAATTTTCGAAGATCAAACACCCTTCTGGAGCAGTTGTGGACATGTAATACCAGAATCAACATTGCCAACAGAAAACACAATAAGTCATCATAAAGATAAATAAATTTACAATCCTACTAATCCACCTAATGAATCCTACGACTTAAACGGTAAGCTGTTATCATCAAATGCCATTTGGCATCCCAAGATTGCCTATTTCAGTCTTAAACGGAGTGAGACGATGAAAAACATAGGGAAAGGTAGCATATATCTCTAGGTCTGCAACAACTGTTCATCGACTTCCTTTACTGACTACCAATGTTCAAGGCCAAACTTCTTTGTTGCATCTGTCGAACAAAAATTAACACCAAACATGTACTCCGACCACCCTTATCCGCTCAATCCAAGCCTTAATCTATGTTCTGGTTTTACGGCCAAACATCCCCCACCTATCCAAATTAACTCTTTCAACATGTCCAACGCAATTAATTTTCTGATACTATCAATCGAGCCTGAGAAACCAATAATTAATTCAAATATAAGAATGGGATATGTACATTAAATACACAATCATACAGATATTATTCCTATTAAATCTGGATAATCTTCTCTACAAAAGATCATCGAATTACGGAAATCTTTTCTCCCTTTTTAGCATATACAAATCATAAAATGAAGCTCCGATCCGTAAAAACACAAGGCAAAAGAAAAAAAAAAGAAAGAAAAAAGGATTATCTATATGAACCATGGAGCAAGTAAATAAAGTTCAAGCAACGGAGAGGAGTTACCTCAGGCTCCAGCAAGGGTTTACACTGCATGAGCTGAGAAATCTGGTCGTCCAGATTTCCATGTGTGCTCGTGGCGATCAGATCCGCCGTCATTTTCCTCTTTCAGATCTTCCGAACTCGCCGGGCTCAGATCGGAAAATGGAGCTTCGATGTGATGCCGCCCAGGAAGGAATCAAATCTGGAGAAACAGGAAGTTCCAATTTTGTTTGTTTCCCCCTCAAAAGAAGAAGACCTCTCTCTACAGTATCGTGTGGGCTCGACTGCAACAAAGAGTGGTGAAAAGCACTGCCTGAAATTTTCTCAATTCTTTTTATTTTGCTGCCTGTAATTTTTCCAAATTTTCCAATTTTCAAATTTCAAATTATAGAGTATTTTTTCCACATGTGTGGTATACAAAAATTTATAACTCCGTTGTCGCTACTGAAAATGAAAGGAAGAAAAGGAATAATTACTCAAAAAATAAATAAAAAAATTGGCATAAACAAGTTACAGATCTCTTGTCGCTACTGAAATCAAAGGAAAAAAAAAAAAGGAATAGTTACTCAAAAATAAAATAAAATTTGAACACCCTATGAGGGAGTAGGGCTGTAAACGAGCCGAGCATTGCGTTGTTCAAGCTCTGTTCATTTAACTTAGCGAACGAGCCGAGCTTGTTCGTTTATTTAAACGAACATATTTACTTGTTCAAGCTTGGTTCGTTTAACTCACGAACAACATTAACGAGCCGAACACCTTAAACGAACGTTGCCGATTACCGAGCTCGAACACAAAAAGGTGTTCAAGGTCTGTTCATTAACCTTTTATCCGAGTCGAGCTCGAGCTCGAGCTCAAACAAACGAGCCGAACAACCGAACGACTTGGTTCATTTACAGCCCTATGAGGGAGGTCGAAGTAAGAGGCAGTTTGGTAAAACTAAACTCTAAATTCATAAATTTGAAAGCCTCTGAATTATTTAAACTTTTAAAATTGTTCGTTAAGTTTAGATTTTGCAGAGTTTTAATTCATTTGAAGATATTTTCAGGAAAAAAAATTGCATCTGAAGCTCAAGCTGAATTCAGTGAAAAGACTCATGTACACTTTAGAAGCTTTTGGGGAGTGTAAACAAATCACAAATATTCTATGCTTGCATGAGGGATTCTGATGTTGCTGAGTTTCACAATCTCATTGGTTACGTATTGGAACCATGCCGTTCCGTTACTTGGGAGTTCTAATAGCTGGTTACAAGTTACAAATCACTCACGGATAACCTTAGAAAACTTGCGGATAAAGTTAAGATTTGGAATGCATCATCACTCTCATATGCTTGTAGGCTGCAGTTGATCAAAATTGTCCTACAAGGTATCAACTGCTTCTGGCTGAGGGCTCTACCAATACCAATCTCTTTCCTAGCTCAGTTTGATCGTATTTGCTTACATTTCTTATGGGGGGGATTCTATTCTGGGTAACAAAAAAGTTGTTGTGGCTTGGAAAAACATTTGCCTCCCAAAATAAGAAGGGGGACTAGGTGTTTTTCAACTTAAAGCTTTGAACTCAGCCCTCTTACGTAAACATCTATCGGACATCCACAACAAAAAAAATTCTCTTTGGGTATGCTGGGTTACACACAGATACAAGCTGGACAATGTTATATGTCACAGAAGCAAGCATAAGGGTGACTCACCAATGCTGGAAAAGATTATGGATATTAAAGACCAAATCATAATGGAAGAAGGATCCGAAGATGCTGCAGTAAACACTCTGACTTCTTGGTGTTTTGGAGACAATATGAACTCAGGTTTGGGCTACAACTACTTCAGGATAAAACAGCCGAAGGTGAATTAGAGTAAGATTGTTTGAGACTCAACCATTACTCCAAAACACTCTTTCCAACTGTGGAGTCTAATGCTGGAAAACACACCTATTAAGGATAGACTGACATTTGTAGAGGACAAAAAATGTTGTTTGTGTAAAAAAGATGATAAATCACTGGAACACCTCTTCTTCAAATGTGAGAAAACTCTTCAAGTATGGCATGAATTCAGATGTTGTTAAACGTTCCCTCCAACATTGCTAATGTTAAACAGTTGTTGATCTGGGGAAGGAGATGGAGTAAGAGGAAATGATTGAGTGCAAGCCATCAAGGTGACACTTGCGGCAACAGTGTACTACATTTGGACTAGAATGAACAAAGCTACTTTTGAAGACATCCCCGTTGCTACTAAAGATGTCACTTATGGCATTAAATCTCATGTTTATAAGGTTATGTATATAGCATTCCCTCTTTTGATGTAATTAGGTATACATGTATATTGTATACTTAGTTAGAAGTTAAAGATTACTTTAACTGTTTTGTCATCTTCTTCGTGAAGATTGTAGGAAATTGTAAGGATGCATCGCTTGATACAATGATTCATTAGTTATATGAAATGTACATTTAACAAAAAAAAAATCTATCCTTATAATGTTTATTTAACAAAACAAATGTAATTTTAAAAAAAAAATCCATTTTTTAATTATAATATTAAGCAATAAAAGTTTAGAGTGTTCAAGACTTATATCAGCCGAATTAGGATTGTAAACCAAATTCACTCTTATCAACTTTGGTTCACATAACCTAATTGGTACCCTCCCTCTACCTACTTTGAGAGGCCGGTTCTAGTGCATGAACCGGTGGTTCCAGGTTCGAGAAACCACACACCTTAAGCGGACTGTGGTTGGAGGTTAACTGGACAATTAGCCGGTTCACTCTTACACGGTTCTAATACAGTTTTGGATACGATTAATCCGGTTCATGCAACAGTTTAATTACCAGTTCAATCTTATTAAATTTATTTTATTTTAATTTTCAACTAAGTAATTATGAAACAAAATTATGTAGAATACAAGCATAAAAGTACGAACATAAAGATAAATTACATAATAAGTTTACTAACGTATAACTATAATATAACGATAAGTTTTAATAACATATATCTACATAAGTACATACTTGTTTAGCATATGAGTATGTAACTTTAAACTACATAACAAGTGTATAATAAGTTTTCATAACATATATGTATAAATTATTACGTATGAAATATACTTATATCATAAACATACATAAGCTTACATAGTATATAACTATAAATAGAAAGATATGAGTATAATAACAATATAAAATATACTCATTTTTTTGGTTATAACCAAGATACCTATCGTTGATAACAATGATTAATCATCTCGCCGCGGGAGCTTCTCTAAGAGGTAAACAGTATGCCACAAAATGTTCTTATTCCCATGGGTAGGGATTGAACCTCTAAACACAACAATATAACATGTACACAAATATCAGATATGTATAGGTTTACATATGCTATAACATGTATGTATATATATAAGTATATAATCTATATATGCTAATAACCATATATAACATATATATATATATACATATATAACATATATATATATACATATATAACATATATATATATATATATATATATATATATATAACGAATGTTCTGCAAAAGATAAAAATAGAGATACATGAGTACGATACAATTAAGCTCTTTCGTCATGCGACTAAGGGATAGCAATTTTGATGGCAGTGAGGGAACATAGAAACAATTATTGAGTTTCATCTGGGGTGAAGAAACAATCGACCCCCTCTCTAAACTTTGACCAACTCCCCACTTGTTATTTCAATGTGATATTTCTTTAGGATGAATCGGTCTCAGAAGTCTGTAGGGTTGTAGGTGATATTATCCTTGGCACCACAATCGAAAATATATTCTATATATTTACCTGGACATTTAGGGATCAAGGACATGTTTTGATAAACTTTTGGAAAATCTGGAAATTGTTCAAAGTCTAGAGGAAAATGTATAAAATCAGTAGACTTTTGGGACAAATGTGCAGAACCTAAAATCCAAGGGTCAATTGTGCATAATTCAAAAAATAAAGGGACAAATTTGTAGAACCTAAAAATTACGGAGGAGAATATTTAGAATAAGAAAGTTCGGAGTTGGGATTTAATTTCCCGACCCTAATATCGCCTTTAATCGATTTTCCTTCCTCCTCTCTCTTTATGTCGCTGCCCCCTGATTCACCCCCTTTCAGTTTCATGGCCCCATCTCCGCTGCCATGTCTACAGCCATGATGCCATTTCTCCTGGGTGCTGCTGCCTCAGCTGGTAGACCCCGGATTGCCCATGGCAGTAGCCCCTTTTCCTTGATCCCTTCTTCCATTATTTTGTATGCGGCTTGGCCTCTCCTCCCACCATTTTGGATAACCAAGAAGTTGGAAACAACTCTCTTTGGTATAGTTTTTCATCCCTCGGTGAGTGCAGACAAGTCTAGACTTGTCTTTTCCAGTCCGTTGTGATGAAATTGAGCGGCCTCTTCCTCGTCTCGTCGCCATTATCCCTTCGCCGCCTTCGTCTCAGGTTTGTGTGATTAACTCGAGGCTAATCCGTAAGGATGTGTTCATTTCAGCTGAAGGTCCGATTTAAGAATAGTCTTCTGGGTCTCTTCTCTCTGGATAGCCGAGTACGCCACTTTCGCTGTCGAAAGTGGTTCACTCTTTAGCAACTCCCTCTTGATGGCTTCAAATTTGTCGTCTAATGTAGTTAACAGTCGAAACCCTTCATTGGATTCAGCTCTCTCTTATCAATATTGATCCACACACTTTGGAGTTTATTCCAACCTTTTCAAGTGTGTTGTTAAACTGTTTAATAGACTTGTCCTTCTTATGAAGGTCAAAGATTTGTACAAGTCAACACCGGACGTAGGTAACCGCAAGTCCATCTCAAAGTGCTTTTGAGGTTGAGTAAAATGACACATGATTCACTACATTTGGCTCAATATTCTGCATTAGCCAATTGAACACGCAACGGTCTTTTTGTTCCCTCTGTAAGTAAAGTGGGTCTATGGCCGCCAGTGGCAGGGGTACTCAAGTTAGGTGCTGAATTCTCCCCCTGCCTTTGAATGCTTTGCGCATAAGTGTCGACCATAGAGAATAGTTGACACTGTTTAGTTTAAAACCGAGTGAGAAGTTATATGAATTCGAATTCATTGGTTGTTTACCAAGACTACTTAGCAAATTGACAGCTAGCCAATTCATCATTGTTTTGCTAAGTGTTGTGATATATTATGTTTGAGTGATTGCAAAATGTATATGTGTGCATATGTGTAATTGTTGTGCAAAATGTATATGTGTGCATATGTGTAATTGTTATGATGATTGCAAATAGATATATCATGTTTGAATGATTGGAAGATGCATATGTGAGCATGTATGTGTAACGTTTAAATGTGAAATTGTTTTGGCAAGGCATGAACTTATGAACTTATGAGCTAAATGTGAAATTGCTTGAATGAATCAAGATTGAACAAGTTTGATTAAGATCATGAGATTGAACTTGGCCAATTCAGTCACATATCTTAATCAAGACATGTTCAAACTGATCTTAGATATATATGCCAATACATGTTAATTATATGATCTAACCAAGCCTTGAAGTCACATGACTTACAATATAAGGCAAATTGTTCGGTTTAGTATCCTATTGCAGGTTTTGGTTCATATCTTGGGCAAATGAACTCCAAATTGAGTCATTCAAAAGCCCACATGATCCTTATTCAATTTAGAATCTAATTGGCTAAGGAAAGGCATGCTTGGCACGGGTTAAAACTGAATTGACCCGGTGGGAAGCTTATTGACCTATATAAGGGCTATTTTGGTAATTTCACCATTTGGACTTCTCATT
This sequence comes from Eustoma russellianum, assembly GCA_036186865.1. Lineage (NCBI taxonomy): Eukaryota > Viridiplantae > Streptophyta > Magnoliopsida > Gentianales > Gentianaceae > Eustoma > Eustoma russellianum. The sequence continues at coordinate 10,338,865 of AP025070.1, forward strand.
CTTATTTGGTCTTCTTCCAACGGTTTTATATGATCATATGACACATTTATAAGTCATGTCACACCATGGCAAAAATGAATCTGGAGCAGCACCATGTCTAGGTTCATCCTAGGACAAAATTCCTATTTTTGTGCTGAGGGGTATTCTGGTCTTTTCACTTGTCAATGGATCTTCCAACATGTTATATATTGCTTATATGATGTTTATATGTGTTTATGTCACATATGGTACGTGCCCTATTTTTATGGAAACGGGCAGCATGGTCTATCAATTGGAAATTCTTATATCATGGTTATCACATCTATGGTTTTCTTGGAATTCTTGGTATTCTTCATATGGTTTTCTATGCTACATGTTGAAGACATAAGTGACTATATATTATATGGTTACAAACGGATTTGGGTGCACAAATTATGTTCAAACATTCAGATTTTGAACAAGTCAAGACAAGTTGAATTACATCCTATTTTGGTGCTGATTTTAAGTGATTATTCTTCTATATTTTGGAGTTGTTCTCAACGGCTATGTTGGCTCAAAAATGAAGCAAATTTTCGTGTGATATATGGTCAAAGTTCAGGTTATGATGTGTGACAAAAACAAGTCCTACAATGTAGCAAATTCAAGCAAAGGGCAACGGCTATATGTGTTCAAACGTTGGAGACTTATTCAAGATCAAACTTGGCTGATTTATCTCTATCTTGGAACTACTATTCAATGCCTTGATTGTAGGCATTCCAAACGTTCATGAGACATTCAAAAGATGGAGCAAAAATCTCTCAACAAAGCTAGATGCAAACGGCTTTATGTGTTCAAATGTTGAAGACTAATTCAAATTCAAAGGTTGGCTGATTTCTATCTATCTTTGAATTGTTCTTCAATGCCTATCTTCAAGGGCCATTCCAACGTCATTTTGATATTCAAATGAGA